>JAQFVV010012402.1:15252934-16460434 GCA_028023455.1 Epiperipatus broadwayi
CCTTAACTTTCATAATAATTTAAATTCTCTCTATTTTTCGCTAGAATATTCATATTTTCTCATCAACATTTAATCCATATATATCAACACTAATTACATCCAATACATAAATTATAAAAGCACAAATCTTTCAGAAATAATCTATATTACTTTTTTTAATCAAATTGAATTGATTGTGAAAAAAAGTATTTGTGACCCTGTGCATAAAAATGATTTCTTTTGTTCCAAAAGAAATCGTAAATATAGAGCTGGGCTAGAAATATAGCAGGTAGGTAAAGAATTTTTAAGTCTTAATGAATGAACATTAAAAATTCTTACCACACACACATCCATTGTCTATCTATATATAGTGTATGTGCGCATACAAATACAAATATGCATAAAATAAACAATAATGTATTAGAAACTAGGATAGTCTCTCTGTTCAGATTCATTGCATATGATATAAAAAAACTGTTTTCTTTCTCTTGAATTTGTAAAATGATCACATTTAATTAACCAATATAAATATTTTGAGACCAGGGTTGGGAAACCTCTAATCCATAGCCAAGTCCAGCCGTCAAAAGCTCCCAATCCAGTCTCCAGACATTTTCACAAACGTATATAAAATGGATCTGCATAAAACTTCTATTTATCACATATGTAGTGCAGTGCAAATATTGAATTAAGAGTTAAGTAATATAAAATATTTATTTTCTCAACTACATCTTTTACATTCTCCAATCTTTATAATAATTCTATTTTATTCTATCAGAGGTGCAATACTCCAATCTACAATGTTGAGAGCATTTTGTTTGTTTTTATAATGATTTTCACAGACAAATGTCTCACTAGAAAAATTAAACTTGAATTCTACTTCATTTTATTATTATTTTGCACTTTATTTTTTTAAAAAAACAGGCAAAACTCACTATATGTATTGCCACACACAGCAAGCTAGGGTAATCAATGGATGCCAGAAGGCTTGTGCATAAAATCCCCATCTAGTGCCTACTCATCCAATATCCCCATACTAGTTTCTGGCTTGTGGCCTTCGTCAGTGAGGAGCCTTGGATCTGGGAGTACTGCACCTAGATCTTAAGATCTAATGCAACTCTCCAGCAGCCTCCTTGTATCTCCACTTAACTACAAAACTATGAGTCTTAAACTGAAAACACCTTAACGTTTTCAATCCAAACCCATTAGCTTATATAGTCATATGGATCTGAACTCAGTTCAGCACCCATACATTTTGGTGTCTTTGGTTCTTTAATAACCATAGCCACCACTATCCTATTAGGCAGGATTGGTTTTAAGCCAATAAACATCACATGACCACCACTTCTTATGCTTGTGTATAACTGTTGCTAAAACAGACAAAACTCACTATATGTATTGCTACACACAGCAAGCTAGAGTAATCAATGGATGCCAGAAGGCTTGTGCATAAAATCCCCATCTAGTGCTTAATCATCCAATATCACCAGACTAGTTTCTGGCTTGTGGCTTTCGTCAGTGAGGAGCCTTGGATGGATCTAAGAGCACTGCACCTAGATCTTAGGATCTAATGCAACCCTCCAGCAGCCACCTTTTATCTCCACTTAACTACAAAACTATAAGTCTTAAACTGAAAACACCTTAATTTTTTTTTTTATTAAGATGGCTACACAGTATAAGATAATAAAAATTGACACAGAAAATCATGCCTTTCAAAAGAAATATACCAATACATATTTTTTTATAGAAATTATAAATCAATGTGCCCGATATGTATAGAAAGTATTTCTGTTAATAAAGAACACATTATTAAAATATACTATTTATCAAATCATTCTGACTACAACAAATCATTGGAGAAGAAATAAATATTAAAATAGAAAACTTGACAAGGAGCTTCATCAAGTATCTGACATATTTTATAAAAAGCACAAATAAGTCAGAAAATTCTGCGAGAGCAAGTTACTTAAAAAGAAAAGGCAGAATATTCAAAACCATATTCTGAAGGGGAGTTTATAAAAGACTGCATTCCAGCTGCTATAGAATTAACCTGTCTAGGATATAAAAAGAATTTGAAAATATATGCTAGAAGATAGGTTTAAGATAAATTGGAAATCATTAAATGTGGAACAGTCATTAATAATAATGTTACTTTATTTTTAATTCACAAAAAAATTATGGCACTCGTTTAAAGGGGGAAAAGTTGAAATTGGCCCATCAGTTGAAAAGATTGACTATTCTTAATGATTAAAGGTAAACTAATTAAATTTTTGATCAAATATAGTAGGCTAATTTTTAAGTGGATAATTTTATGTGGGCTGTGAATAAGATTATAAATATCCAAATGGCTTTTGACAGAAAAAAGGTCCCCGTCTCTGATTTAGACTATTTGGCAATCCACCTACATATTTATTCAAACATTTGCTGTAGTCTTTTTGCGATTGACATTATTGGAGATATACCATTTGAATTTATTAAAGATAATATTTTGGACCATTTTTATAACAATCCTATATCTACATATTACTTACTTTTCTCCATATAGAAAGCAATCCTTCCCAAATTTAGAATTGAAGTGTAATCTCTTAAGTATTATATCTATGACAATTGATTTCCTTAAAATAATCTATCATTGGAGGTTTTTAATTGTGTGAATTAATTATATTAATTCTTTGGTACATGTTAGTAATATTACCAAATTCACCACTTCTTTTATTTTGCTATCCACTATTTTGAACACTTTTTGGCAAAAACCTTTTATTGTACCTAATGCATACACAATCTTACACTTCAACTGCCCTGCAGTCTTCTTCAGAGCTATGATATAATGAACAAAATATATAAATAATACCATAAAAAATGTAAACAATAAACTTAATAAAATAATTAAAAAATAACAATAATAAAAATATATATATAACAAAACATAATAAAAGTGAAATAAATATAATCAAACCCAAATAAAATAATCTAGTTAATATAAAATAAAATATATAATATAAATATAAAACAAATCTAAATTATACATATGTGCTAGTAAAACTAAAGTTTAAGTTTATAAGAGTAAAATAATCAGGAGATTATTAAATATATATATATATTTCAATTAATAGTTGTTCATAAATATGTATGTATTCAGTCAGGAATACACATGTATAATTTAGATTTATTTTATATTTATATTGCATATTTTATTTTATATTAACTGGATTATTTTATTTGGTTTTGATTATATTTATTTCAGTTTTATTATATTTTATGTTGTTTTTTTATTATTTTATTAAGTTTATTGTTTACATTTTTTATGGTATTATTTATATAGTTATGTATTTTATTTTATATTGTTCATTATATTATAGCTCTGAAGAAGACTATAGGATAGTTGAAACAAGATTATGTACGCATATAGGTACAATAAAAGGTTTTTGCTAAAAAGTGTTATTCTGCTATTAAAAGAACTAATGATAAAACTCCTACTTTGACAGTTCTTTTTATTCATGTGTAATAGCAGTATATAAATAATTTATTATTGTTATACAGGACATTTATTAAAAATGCATATTTGCAGATATATATTATATATTTACATAAGCATTTATGAGTACTGTACTTGTATTTTTTAAATTGGACTATTTCCATCATTTAATATATGTATTGAATGTCTTTAGAAAAATTTAACTTTATTTAAATATTCCAAATACATTCAACTGGCCAAAGTAGAAAATCATTTAATTTTCTTATGTAAATCTGAAGGGATAATTCTTAAAGGTTTGCAACTAAAATCTCCAATTCTTTCTCAGAGAGCTGATAAAATTATTCGGAGAACAAGTGAAGCTCTGTTAAGAGAAAGAATAAATGCTCAAAGGTTTTCTAAGTATCAAACATTGCATTCCATTAATAATATAGAATTTTCTCTAAAAAATAAACTTACTAATGAGGATTACACAAGTTTCCCAAGCAGTAAGAAAATCATATTCTACATTACATGGAAAAATAAAAAAATGCCAAAAGAAGAAACTTGCTAACCTACATGGGCATATCAAAAATCATAATGTAACAAGCAATTTACCCATTTCATCTGTTAAAAATCTCAGTTCTAAACATCTAACAGATACTGAAATTTCTGTTCTTGAAAGAGGATTAAACTTTGCCATAACACCATCTAATATCCCTTTATTAGATATAATGGCAGCTACAGGAAGTCACTCAAAAATTGCCTTTAGAAGCAGCAGAATTATGCTGGAGAATAAAAAGAACACTTGACAAGCAACAAAAATTGAAGTCAAACATATCCTATGGTAAGAGGAAGGCAGTTAAATCTCTCAAAGTAGATAAATCTATAATTATTCTCCCTGCTGACAAAGGTAATGCAACAATTGTAATGGATACAACTGATTATGACAACAAAATACAAGAACTCCTCACAGCAGGCCAATATAGAAAAGTGGCAAAAAATCCAATACCGAGTACAGAAACAAAGTTACAAGCATTACTCAGAAAGCACCACAAGTACTTCACTGATTCAGAAAAAAGTAAAATAACATCATATTTCAGCAAAATTCCTCATCTTTATAGTCTACCTAAAATCCATAAGGATCATGTTCCATTAAGACCTATTGTTAGTTATAGAGATTCACCTTGCCAAAATTTGGCAAGATTTCTTCTCAAAGTTCTAAGTCCTTTGGCATACAAGACCCAGTCCTTTGTCAGGGATTCTAGACACTTTGTAGAATTAATCAAGAACATGAAAAAAAAACTGACTTACTGGTAAGCTTTGATGTGGAAAGTTTATTTACGAATGTACCATGTGAAAAGGCATTGTCTATTGTAAGGAAAAGATTAAATGGTGATAATAGTTTACAAACCAGAACAGCTCTTCCTGTTGATAGTATAATGGAACTATTAACATTCTGCATAAAAACAATCTACTTTCAATATAACACAGAATTCTTCCAACAAAGTCAAGAAATGGCCATGGGCTCACTATTGTCTCCCCTGATTAGCAATATTTACATGGAAAAACTTGAAACCTTAGCCATAAAAACTACTCCATATCCACCTAAAGTTTGACTTCGCTATGTGGATGATAGATTTGTGTATGGCCACATGGTGAAGCACTGCTACAAACTTTCTGGAAACATATCAACAATATATTCCCTTCAATTAAATTCACAATAGAATCAGAACAAGAACAAAAATTGGCCTTCTTAGATGTTTTTGTGACAAGACTCCTTCATGGCAAAATCAAAACTACAGTTTACCAGAAACCTACACATACAGGGAAATACCTAGCCTATACATCCAGTCACACCAGAAACACAAAACATGAGGAGTTATACTATCACTATGGAACCGAGCAAAAGAAGTTTGTTCAGAAACCAGCAATTTGGAAAAAGAAAAGATCTATATAGAACAAACTCAAGAAAACTTTAAATAGACAAAAAGAATCATCAAGAGAAAAGACAACTATTGCTACTGTAGTGTACCCATACATTCCCCCCCCCCCAAAAAAAAAAAAGCAGACAAATTAAGAAAATCTGCAATCAGTATAACATCAGAACAGCTTTCCAGAGCCATACTACTCTAAGAGAAATTCTAATATCTACAAAGCCTAAACTTGAAATGATGAAAAGAAAAAACTGCATCTATGAAATGCCATGTGAATTGGTAAGACCAGTTGTCCCATTGAAAAGCGCTTGCAAGAAAACAAACTGATGATTAGAAGAGAGAAAGCAGATGTGTTTAAGGTAGCAGAACATGTATGTGCCAATGAACATATGTTCAATTGGGAAAACACAAAAATGCTGGATAGAAAAGAAAGGTACAAAGAAGAAAATTTAAAGCTGTTGCTCACATGGCAATGGCAAAAAATTTCATAAGCCAACTCAGTGTGACTATACATAATGTATGGAAACCACTAATCAACTTTGCTCTTACAAAAGTGGAGAAACCAGGAGGAACCTTATAGATAAGTATATGAAATTACTACAGACTATTGCCTTTGGCAGGATGGCTCAGTTGGTTAGAGCGTTACTTTAAAATTTCAAAACTCAAAAATCTAAGGACTCAGGTTCGAATCCCATGCTAGTACTGTCACTGGTTAGGCCAGCAACATCTGAAGAAGAGGAGAGACTAATACCTCTCAAAATGTTGTGCATATACTAACCTGTTTGATGTGCTATTACTAACAGTTGAATGTATTTGAAATATTTAAAAAAAGCTAAATTTTTCTAAAGACATTCAATACATATATTAAATGATGAAACAGTCCAATATAAAAATACAACAACACACCATCATCGTAAACCTTCAGGAAAACATTTATGAGTACTATTTCTAGTTTAATTAATTAATTATGACTGAAACAAGTTTTAAGTTTTTGGTACAATAGATTAATAGATAATTAAATCTTTTAACAAAAATTTTGTGTGACAAAAAATCATCAAGATAATTTTTGACAATCTTAGATTAGCTTCTGATGAAAACCAGTCCCCGCAGCTGAAATATTAAAGATGTGTAGATGATTTTTGACATTTTATTTTTCTTTATATCTGTTATTGATTGTATTTATACATAGGTGTATATAGAGTATCAATTACTTCACTATATTTTGAGTTTTATTGTATGTATAAAAGCACATGTAGCACACAGTGTGTGTGTGTATATATCCCTTTATTAAAGGTATATTTTATTGTCATAGATTAGAAGTAACAAAACTTACATTTTCAATTCAATATATCAAATAACATTTGGTATTTCCCATGGTGATGTCCCATTATCTCAGCCTCTTTTGATTGTGGCTCTATCAAAGATTGAGACAACCATGTTGAACTATGATCTAAGATCATGTGTTAAGTTCAAAATAACATGATTTTTGATATATCCATATAAGATCTTAGTTACATGTCAAGTTTGTAATTTCCTATATAAATTACTCAATGTTGCGACAAGTGAGGGTTTAATGACCAGTGCATTTCATAAAAAAATAGAGATAATAACCCTAATAATCTGTCAACTGTGGTAACAATTCCTTCAAAACATCCAGACATTATGTCCTAGTTATAAGTAATTCAATACATAAAAATCTATAAACCTTTTCATGACATTGCAAAGAACATATTCCGATTTTTTATACTCTATATCAATATAAGCATGTGGGTTTTCATATCAAATTCATGGTGTCAGTAATTGCCATAATATTAGACAGAAACTGATTTGATAATATTACCCTCAAATTTCCATTAATTATTCAAGAAGATAGCTTTGAAGAGAAAAAATTAATTACTATATAGTGACAAACTATAAAGTCAACTCACTAAAAATATTTTATAGAATTTTTACAAATCAAGCACTACTCAATTAAATCTTATATATTAACCCTGCATATATAAATTAATAATGCATATTTTAATAATAAAATAATTGAAATACACTTTAGGAATCATGTATCTTGAGTATTTTGTCATTCTTTGTTTTAAAATGGAAAATACTAGTGTTTTATTACTTGACAATAGTGACTTCTAGTTAAGAATTTTCAAATTCAACAAATGACTGAAAAGTATTCTTTTAGATATTAGAATACTTTCAAACTGATAGCTTGAAAAGTACAATAGACATGCAAGTCAACTGCTGGATGAATATTTGCAGTCCAAATACTTCAGTGACAATGGCTAATGGAAACTATTCTGAAAATCTAATTGGATCATCACTTTATGTCTATTATGCTTACAAACAGGGTTCTACAGTAGAGGATTATTTTTAATACCATCTCTACCACATAAGATTTTCTACTTTGGTCCCATGTAATACTAAATTAGTTTTGTTTGCAATCACTCATTCAATGAATGCTCAGTTAGAATTAGGTAGCAGTAGGTTAAACAATATCATATTATACTCGATAGTAGCGGGTCACAGCTTGCCATCTTCTCAACTCATTTATTTTAGCACATAAATTTTAGGATTATTTTATAAACTTTGACAAGTCCTTTATATCATAAAGCTAATGACAGATAATGGATTAATGATTGTAGCTTTTAAAATCACCAACTTCAATAAAATTTCCTATTCATTTTTTTTTTATGTAGAATCCATATATATATTAAAACTTTCTGAATCCAGCCAATTCTCAATATTTTTTAAAACATGTCTTTAGAAATTCTCATTAATTTTTTTGTCAATAGTTATATTTTACATACATACATCACACAAGCAGATAAGAACATACTAATTTATTTAATTTGATATACATATAGAATAGTAAGATTAGTTATTGGATTAAATAAAAATTATGCTCCAATAAGTTCTAATTCTAATTAAAAAGTACATGATTTATAGACTTAAGAATCCAAACACTAGTCCAAACATTTTTAAATTGTTGTGGTGGAAGTGGAAAACAATTAAAGATGCAAGTGCTACATGTAAATTTGATTATGAAGACAGAAATATGAAAAAATAGACTGAAGAAATTAAAAAAAAAAAAATCTGAAAATGAATTATAAAATTCTTTGAGAAAAATCCAAAGCAGAAATGGATATATAAACATCTAAATCAAAGTATTTTAGAGTTAGATTATATTTTGATTAACAGAAATTATGTATTTAAAGATTTTAATGTGCTTAAATATACTCAACATTTTGCAAATGATGTGATTGTTTTTGTAAAAAAATATTTTCAGTTTCAGAAAATATTACAAAAATTATCGGATGAAAATAAGAAAATAGGACTAAATACTAAAAATATGTAATGTTCAATGGATTTTCTCAAAAGAAAATAAAGATAACTACAGATATCTTGGTCAAATTATTAATACATATGGAAACATAACAAATGAAATAAATCATAGGATTAAACTTCAGTGGATTGGAATGTTTTTGGCAAAAATAATACTAACGGAAATAAGTCTATGTGCTTGAAAAGGAAGATTTTAATAGATGTGTTTTATTACTCATTACATGTAGACATGAGATTTTGATACCTAATAGAAGAAACAATAGAGCAACTTCATGAAGAACAGTGAGATACATATTGAAAATAATAAAGAGAGATAAAAAAATATATGTAGATGAGAGAATTCAGGTATCATTGACATCACTGAAATCTGGTAGCTGGATATGTATGTAGTAAACTACAATACCAAGAAATTATAAAGAACCTAAAACAAGACTATGTGAAATGAAATGGCATAAGGAAATTTGCTGTATTGATGTGAAAAAGCTATGGGCCAGAAAACATTAAATTTGGACACACCATTGTGGAGAAAATAGTAATGAATGCAAATAATAGTGACAAATTTTGTTTATAATCTATTTTCTTTTCTTTCCAATGGTCTGTAAATATGTTTGCCTAAGTTTAAATTTTATTTTCTTCTAGAGTACATTATTTAGTGACAAACTGAATGCAATCAATTTTGCTTTGATGGTTCATTTTCTCTTTCTTAAATATAATTATTTTCATTTCAACTATATTTATGTATAAGCCATATTACTTATATCTTCTTGTTTGGTATTCTCTAGTTTCAATATTCATCTTCTTCAGTGTATTATGTCATACTGTGAGTACATTTTAAAACTTCATTAGCTATACCGTAATTTATATAGTTTTTAGACATTATTAAGTTAGATATTTATAAGCAGTGAGTTTTTGCCTATTTCAATAACAGTCATAAGTAAGCATAAGAAATGGTGATCATGTGATGTTTATAGGTATAAATATATATTACAATTTACAGGATTATATATATAGTATATAAATAAATGTTTCATGATATTAAGCAATATTAATTCACATGACTTTGCATTGCTTTAGAAAACCTTGAATTTAGTTTTGATTTTTTTTTTTTAAAAAAAAACTAATTTATTTTATAAAAATTTGATTTATTGTTGATAAGATTACAAAACTGGAAACAAGATAAAATTGAATAATCACTAGAAATACAAGTATAAAAAACAAATTTCATTTTAATCAAGGAACAGATAATATAAACTATTTAAATGACATTCATTAATTAAATGTAGAAATCATATATAAAATAAAAAATATAATATATATGTAAAAATAGAAAATAAGTTTCTTTGCTTAGCTTGGAGTTTAACTGCAGAGATCATTTTTAGAAAACATCATATAGTAAATCATTTATTAGAACAACAGACTGAATTAAAAAAAAAAACTTAACATTTGATATATTCATGGTAACAATAATTGACTAGTAAAACTAAAAAACATAGCCCCTTAAAACTATAATGTATACATAAAGTTTGCATACACATGAAGGATTTTGCAGTGTAGTGCTAGGATATCTGACTACTATGAATGATTTGAATTTGAATCTAGGAGGTAAATTCAGGTCCCAATTAAGCTTAGAATTTTTTTTTCAGGTGCCTGACCTATAACAGTTTAGCAATTAATTCATTTTTGTCAATAAATGAATATCTAATTAGTCAAAGCTAAAGAGTACAATAAAATTTTTAATCATTTCTAAGATTATTGCTCTAAATGGGTTTTTTAAAGACTTTTACATTTGCATATTTTGAAAAAATTCTAAGCATAAAGGGTAAAGTTTGCTTTTATTATTATTAAAACTCTCTCAAAGTTACATGATGTAGTTTACTTAATTTTTGAAAGAGAAAAGAAGAAAATCTTATACATTAGTTTAATCCATTTGTTTTATTATTATCAATTCCTACAAATAAGCCAAAGCCTTAGTAATTTATTATTATAGAGACTTTTAAAATTATTAGAATTAAACAATACAACTGAAGGAATTTTTATTTTAGTTATATAGATACTGCTCAGCTCAATAAAAAAGTGAAAAATGAACTGCAAAAGCTTAAAATCTATTATTATGCACTATTATATACAATTACCCAAAATTAATAGCAATTTTATTAAAGAATATTGTTTAAAAATATATGAAAAGATTATAAAGCTAAAAAATAAAATACGTGCCAATATTACCTTAAGTTAATATTGAATATTCAACAATCTAATTAAATATCTGTTTTAAATTTCTACAGAAATCATTCAAGCATAAGCAGTTGATTTCACTTTTAAACATTTTAAAATTAGAATAAAATTTTAAAATTGTTATATACAATAAAATTTATTGTAATTTGTATATTTGATATAAATCACTGGCAATATAATATGGCACTAAAATATTTTAGGCAGTTTACTTAGTTTCCCAAATCTGAAACAGTGGGCAGATGAAATGTGAAATATTTTGTATCAAATTTAAGATAAGTTGTTAAAAAATAAAGAAAATGTTCCAGTAATGTGTGCCAGAGGGTGGTATATATATATGTTTTGTTAGATGATTTGTTTCAATTAAATATTTTTATTGAAGTTAAAATAAAAAATTTAAATCGAGGTTTGATATTCAATATTTGTTCAAATTTGGTCAAATTCTAATAAATCGCACAGGCAATGTAATATGACACAAATATTTTACACAGCTTACTTAGTTCCTTAAACATAGAGCATTGGATGAGTGAATTAAACTATATTATAACCAAGTTTGATTTAATACTTATAATTTTACTATCAACCTTAAAAGTACTTTAGCATCATTTAAAATTGAAATAAAAACAAATCTTTGATTCCAATCTTAATCCTAGATACGAAATAATAATAAATATACAAAATATTTATAATAAACACTTTTATTTACTATGGGAACTAAACACCAAGAAATTGTTTTTTTTTTTCAACTACAATTGGGGTTTTTATATTTAACTTGAAATAAAAGTGTTAGGGTCCAGAAATTTCATTAAATCATGGGGATTAACTTAATTCATTTCTGGACTCCCCATAGATTTATTTCAAGTTAAATATAAAAACCCCAATTGTGGATAAAGAAACAATTATTTTCTTGGTTTTATTTCCTATAGTAATTAAAAGCGTTCAACATAAATATTCTTTATATCTATTATTTACAATTTCATGATTATATAAAGAATCATTATCTTGGACACCAATGAAAACTTAAAAATAAGTAAATAATTTTTATCTAAATGTTATGCTATAAATGTATTTCGATAATTTTTGATAAAAATACATTTCCAAATGATTGATTTATTATCAGATGTTTAAATTTTATTCTCATAACTTTTTGTTCTTAAAAATAAAAAATGAATAATACTGTGAACAGTGCAATTAATTTTCTTTCATTCAAGTAAGATATAACTTTGCATCAATAGATAAAAAATAAGATTTTGTTTATACTAGATAATCCAACATTTATATATAATTAACTTATGAATTCAACATTTAAATATTTTAATTTGCCACAGTTATTTAATATATATATAAATCAAACTGGAATTAACTAAACTCCCTCTAGCTCAGTAGTATTAAGTTAGTTTGCTAACGATGAAATTCCATTCCTAAATTTCAACAATATTAGCAAACTAGATTTAATACCACCAAAAACATAAGAAAGAGATCATTCTATTCTTGATGTAATTGACTGATGTAAAGATGTTTATTTCACAACTAGAAAAAGGTTATTCAACTCTAGTCTACATTTATCTATTATAATAAAAATAAATAAATAAATGTACAAGTGTATAAAATTGTCAATGGAAACCATTTTCAACATTTTCTACGACAATATATTAAAAGATGCAGAAAATTTAAGAATAAAAGTTATAAATATGAATTTATATACCTAAATATAATACATATTTGAGCTTAAACATAGCTAAATTAAAAGGATGTTAAGAGATGAAAAAAAACACATTATTTTCTATGAGAAATGATTTTTGTAAAAAATGAAACAAATCTATTTAAACAAAAACCAATGAAAGGATTCCAATTTTGAATAAAAATTTTCATGATTATTTAAGTGATAATAGCAAGCCTTTAGTTAATGTTTTATATATTTAACTTATTTCTTTCTCTATATATACACACATTTTAAAATGTAAATCTATAAGTTGATCCAAATAATGATGAGGCAAATGAGTATTTTTATCCCACTATGTTTGCAACATATAATTTGCATACAATAGTAGTTGTTATAATTTCAGAAAATTAATACAATATTCTGAGTCGTCCAATTTTGGATCTATGTGCTACATTTATTTTAAATAATATTATAGTAAATCAAAATTGAAAAAGTTTTATTTTTTTTAAAAAAAAGCATGGTTTGAAAAATACTTCTCTTTGTCAATACAGAACATCGGCAAAATAAAATTATTGCTGTAATATGTATTCTATCAAAATATACTACTTTGAGTATATGCTATTAAAATAAAAAATAAAATAAAAAAAAAACATCAACATTCGTAAATTTCATAAATTTTATGATATGGCAGCAACTATTTAATTTTTCTATCTCGGAGCGCTATAAAATGTTTTTTAAATGTTTCATCATATTACGATGAAAGCAAAGATATTTTATTATTCACATTTTTTTCTATCAGAATTTGATATAATACAGTATTTCACACAATAAAATATTTTTTAAGTGTAAACCTGGAAGTTTATAAAATGTAAGAAAGTTCGTAATATATCTTTTTAAATGATAAAATGAAAAATATTGATTTAAGAGTACAAGAAAAAAAACTAAAACATTTTTGTACTTAAAGGTTGAAGAGTGGATTCTAAAATTGATATGAACTTAAAAACACCAAACCTATTGGAAAAGCCATAGTCGGCTGATAATGAGACTATTATTACATTTCTATAGAAAAAAACGTTACTGAAAAAAAAAAAGATATTGTCCAGAGTATTTATAATTTCAAGTCCGACTTCAGTATTCATTTTATTTAAAAAAAAATAAAGATACAGTACAAATTTTTTTTATCATTTTTTGAATGAAAGTGAATGCAGGAACACACATACCAGTACATATATATGTAAATGGGTTCATTCAATTTATTATTAATAATTATATTATTATTATTTTTAAAGTTTGTTTATACAATAATCTTAACATATGCAAATTATATACACAAAAAAGCATCTATGTTATATATGTGTGTAGGTTGAAAAGTATCATACTTGCAGTTCAATAAACAATACATATTCTATTGTAATCAAAGCTAATCAACAAAATGTGTTATTATATGTGATATATAATATATGTAAGAGAAACTTGGAATAAAATATAGCAGATATTGTGACTTCATTCTACTGATAATTTGATGATAGTTCCTATTACAACAAAATTAAGTCTTTATGGAGTGAATAGTATGTGGTCAATCTGTATTACTTTTTTTTATTTTTAATGGTATTCTTCTTATATAAATTTTTTTATTTCACTTATATAACAAATATCTTTATAATTTCCAAAGACATTTCATTATTAAACAATCAATTTTAAAAAAATATCCAAAATATACAAATTGTTGTGACCAATTGTTAAATAATTTCGTTTAAAATTTTTTAATATTCTCTTTTCCAAAAATAATAATTTGTCACACCAAATGCCTAAAATTCAGAAAAAACCTATGAGAAATAACATCTGCAAAGTTATGCAGTATTTATCCATTTCTATTTTTACCTTGTTTATTTAAGATACAAATATTTCAATATTTTTAATTTGATTGTAAAACTCTTATATAAATATACAATTTATTAGGTCATAATGATTTTTCCCTTGTGTATTATAAATTAAAATTTGCATGTTTGTTCACCTGTCTAATGAAACAGTGTCTTCCTTTTTAAAACCTGAAACTGACTTTACTGAAAGTGCACTTAGTTTTAGGTTATAAAGAAGAAAGAAACCACTTTATTATGTAGAGGAACAAATGTATGCAAAGTTAAATTTATTGTGTCAGTTAATTATAATTAGGTAAATATTTTAATGTGATTATTTTTTTATAAATATATATTAAATGAAAAGAGTGATACATTATTTTAAAATACATAAATGGATAAAAGAGAGGGGAGCAAGAGAATACAGTATATTCTGAAGTTGAATAACAAAAATGAAAGAAAAATATGCAATCGTCCTTCTACATGTGCTATTTTTGTATTTATGACAATTTTAACATGTTTGGGCTGATCAAAAGTCCTTTGAACATTCATATAAAAATCTTCTACTTCTTTATCATAAAGAACTTGTTGGAGCATAAACCTGAATTATTTGCATTTGATATCCGCTATTAAGGTGAATAACTAATTTTGCCACTATCTGATACATACATCATCAAACTCCATAATATTGTTCTTCCATTTTTTTATTTATAATGAATCCTTCTTCAATTGTACTTTCAGTATTTGTGCCATAATAGCAGAGTACATGTCAATTTTTTAAATCAATTGTCTCTTCACCTTTTCTTCTAACTTCCAAAAAATAATAATGTTCCATTTAATATTATAGTTCTTCCAATCTTCCTTTACTTGAAAATGATTTATAGTTACATGTCCACTTTTTAAATCAATTGTCACTTCACCTTTTCTTCTAACTTCATAAAATTCAATTTAATATTAGATAGTTCTTCCAATCTTGCCTCACTTGAAATAGTAATTAAATAAAAAAATCGTCATCAAAAGGCAGCCTGGGTCCACAAATAATATAAAAATATGAAGAATGGATTACAATGAAATGACAAATTACTTAATTTATATGCTTGATTCAGATTTTAACATCCTGCTATCTTTAATTTCTTTTTTATTTTCTCAAATCTATAAGTTAAAATCAATAATCTGATCCATCTCTTCATCCTTTACTTATGTAAAGATTTCACATTGTAAATATTTTCTGGGCTTTATTTGCTTTCATTTATTCTCAATCAAAAATTAATAAAACTTTCTCAATATTATTATTTCTTGTAATTGCTTTATTAGTAAATTTAGGAATCCCTAATAATGTTCATACATATATTTGGCATATATGACTTATTGCTGAAATTCCTTCAAAAAGCAAAAAAGTGATATCTAATTTCCAAATTCAATGCCACACAAAGCATCTGTCTTATTCTTCTACTTAATTAAACCACAATTATTCCATTACTTATCTATTTACATAAATTTTTTCATCACAAAAGATAATCCATTACCCTAACTATTCAGTAAATCCTACCAAATATAAGAAATATTTCTAAAAATTTAAATTGTTCGTAAATGATTGATAACCAAATATATATATGGAAGATGATTTTGAACAGTTCAAATTTATCAAAAAATAAACATTAAAAAAAAAAAAGCGTATGTGAAATATATAAATCTAAATACTTAAAAATATAAAATACTATAGGTTAAAACAAATATATATATATAAACAAAACACTGGATTCACTCGAAAAGCTATAGTCAACTTGCAGGATGACTGTCATCTTGAATAATATTTAACAATTAGAATATATATATACAGTATATCAAAACTTTTTTTTTTTACATAAAAACATTATATAGCCTAGAAATTTTTTTTAGAATAATATATTTTTTGCTGTATAATTCTGATATATCTTATAATAAAAATATAACTGAAAAATAAGTTGCTCGGATATTATATTAGTAGTGATAGATTAAACCGAAACCCAGAAACTTTTAGCTCTGGAGCATCTTTATGACTCTATCTATTAATGCATTAGCTTTTCTGTTAAAATAGTAAAATTATGAAAACTTTGAAGTTACTTTTATCTATCTATATTACTGCATTACAATGTACATATATATATATAATTTTTAAACATAATAATTTCAATATTTCTATGGAAATTTCATTCATATGATTTGCTACTCAGTTTTAGAACTAATATTAAATACTTATAAAATACTGTACTTCATTATAATTTAATTTTATCAACTTCCTGTTTTTCTTAACTCTCTATACAATTGTTGAATAATTTCCTTTGTTTCAAATTATTTTTAGCATTTGCTGCAAAAAAGCTTGCTTGATGGTTTTTATATAAACTAATTCTTTACAACGAATCCCCCCCTCCCCTTTATATTAGCACATAGCTTTTTAAATCTTATGTTGTTTTTTAAAGAAAAAAAATGTAAATATTTATTTCCCAGTGCAATTTAATACACTGAATTAGTGAACTGACAATTTAAATGTCCTATAATCAGTTATCAACTAGTAACAAAATTAAAAAAATAATCCAGAGCTCAAGGACCATGGATTGTGACCTAACTTTGTCAATTCTAGTGTTTGAACTTCCAAGCAATCCAACATTCGATTATTTTGAAAATGGAAATACACCTAAATTAAGTTGCAGATTACTTTCTGTTTTGAATTATCAAGACTAGTTTTCTAGTAAAAGGCAGCTTTCAATCATTTTCTGCTTTTCAAAAATTTATGGAAAATCTTTCATAATATCATATATTCTTTCATCTCTCTTTCTTTCTTCACTCTTCTTAGAACTATCTAAATATCTTTCATAATTTCTTTATCTCTAAATATGCATCCCATTTCTCTTCTTGATTTCTTCAAGAAACTTTTTTATTTTTCAACCTTTTCAACACATCTAAAATTTCTAATCATGGATTCTAAATTAACTTTTTCACTTTCTTCCAACAGTTTCCAATATTTCCTATTTTCCTTTTCTATTTGTTCAAAATCTCTATATAGTTTACAGTAACAAAACATTTAGCAAACTTCTTTTTTGATTCTAGCATTTGCAGAGAATAACCCAATAATCTCATTAAAAGCCTTCAACCATCACAATTTTTAATATAATTAATAAAATAAATCATTAATTATAGCAAGTTCCTAAATACTTATTATTATAACCTTGCTTTATAACTTCCTGTCTAATTTCAATTTAAGTTTTTTTTTCCTTCTATCTACTAGTCTCAGCTTCAATTTCACATATTCTTATCTCAAATGTATCATAGACTCTATTAATCCTGAATGTTTTGTTAACTTTACTTCCCCTTTTTATTCCAAAGAATAAGCTTGTGGTTAAGACCTGTAGAGGTCCCTACCTTTGCATTTTCATGCGCACACTCTTGAGGTTTATAGCCTTAGTAAATATTTCTCCCCATAAGTAATAAAGTAATATAACATCACAAATCTGATATTTTGAATCTTCCTTCTTCCAGCATTAACTCTACTTTTACTACCACAGTATTTATTCACTCTTCTAAATAAATTTTAAATGGAAGATATAATTCTTCTTATATCTATTTTAAAAGATCATTTAATCATCAAATTATCATCTGATTCATACAAATTTCCTAGCAGTCATCATTTCTCCTTCCAACTTATATCTTTCGTATTTAGAAAATTAAAAAAATATTCCAATTCACTCACTTATTCAAGATCTATTAAATATTAACATCTTCCAAGTTACAGCTTTCCTAGATAGAACATCTGAGAAAATATACTATTACTTTTCATTTATTCCATTCAAGTTCCACAAAATAAATATTAAAACTCCTTGTTTCCACATATCTTTCAATAACTCTTATAATTCCATTTTGTAGCACTTCCTTTTCTAAAATCAAATTACTCTTCAGATAAGAACATATTTAAAACACATCTACTAAAGAACTTTCGTCAACATCTTAGACAGTATGGGAGTTTAAATTATAAAATCATCCTATATTGCAATAAGTAATTTTTTATTATAATCATAATTGTTGGAAAAAGTATACTGGCTTCTCACCTGAATGTTTCATTACATTACACATCAGCTAACTCAAATCCATTCGCCTTCTAAATTTTAAATAATGTGATCTGCTAAACATCAAATCTATTCATTTTATATGTTCCTTCACTACTGCATATTCTTGCTTGTTAGATTTTCATTTTCAATTAATATAATCAAAGTTTAGTTATCCAAAAAATTACATATTTTGACTGTCTTTCAATACATTTTGTTTTTATTATTTCTTTTTTCAATTATTATTTCACTTCTGTGATTTTATTTTCCCATACATCAAAACTACTTCTTTATAATTTTTCTCTACATTCTCTTATATTTAAAAAGTAAAATAAAATATGAATAGAGTAACTATTAATGTTCTCATTTAAAAATTAAGTTTGTCAAATATACTATTATCTACTTCAATATTTTAATTTTTTTCTCTACAAGACTTTATTGTTTAATTCCTTTCATAAAACATTGATAGTAGTATAGTTAAATTTCAAATTTTTATTAATTATCCCCCCATTCCTGTTGAGGTTATTGATACTTTCTTGATTTATATATAACAGTAAAACAAAATGTTTTTGGTGGCAGCACTGTTTGCAAAATTAATGGAAATATTACAAAGTTATTATAATTCTTCCATACTTATTGATGAATACTTAAAAGGATGTAATCCTGGAAATGTGCAGGAATATATTCCTGGTTTGATTGAAAAACTCATAGAGGATTTAAAGCAGAACCCGGAGTTGATGTATTTCTTGGAGTTGAAACTGTTACAGGAATCAACTAATAATTCTGCACATTTGATTGATGGTTTCGTTTATAAAAAAAGGCACAGGTATGTTGATTTAATTGGATTCTGGTAGGAGTTGTTATCCTAATCATTTTTAAATTCTTAATTAAACTTCATCCAAAATTGGCACAAGATTTCTTCTTGATGGCACTAATGTAAAGTTGATCAATGTACCATTACAGCATGTACTTGTTATCAAGTTTCACAAGATATTGGAGATAATAAAATTTCTTTAAGGTATCTAGTATCCATTCTAACTTCTAATTGAAGTGAATTGAATCAGAATGGATTTTTCACACTTAACTGCTGTTTTTGCCATGTGTTATACTTTTTTTAAAATTTGGCTTTAGAATAGGGATATCCAACCTGCAATGTGAGGTCCATATATGGATCAAGATAGTCATAAAAGTGGCCTAACACAAAATTGTAAACTTATTTAAACCATTACAAGATTCTTTTGTGATTATGTATCACATTGTGATTAAAACGCACTCAAATACAATGTCAAATATCCAACTAGTTTTATTTTGCTCTTTTATAACAATATATATATATATATAAACCATCAATGATGTTTTATTACTTAAATATAATTTCTATATTAGTGATCACCAACTTGGAATCTACTAGATGATTTTAAGACTCTCCAAATGGGTCGCTGCATAATTAATATTATTTAACACCTTTTGCTTATCAATTTTGATAATAATTTATGGATATTTAATGTGTGGCTCAAGATATCTCTTCTTTTCCCAATGTGGCCTAGACATGAGCACTGCTGCTTTAGAATGTCCAATTAATTTGACAATTTAAATACAATTCCTTTTCAGTTTTCCTATTGTTGAATGGAGTTGCACAATACTGAAAAAGTATTTCTCAGACTTTTAGGCACAGATCCTTCATAAAAATCAATCATTTCTTGAGTGTTTGCATATTTCTTTCCTCCTTTTCAGTTTTCCTACTGTTGAATGGAGTTGCACAATACTGAAAAAGTATTTCTCAGACTTTTAGGCACAGATCCTTCATAAAAATCAATCATTTCTAGAGTGTTTGCATATTTCTTTCAGTTATCCTTTTTGTAACTGGATGATCTGATGTAAAAAGTTTTTGGATTATAGCAGCTTCTTTGCACTATTTACAAAATTCTTTCAGTAGTAAATGATGGATGCACTTTCGAATGCAAGAATATCCAAAAAACCATGACAAAAAAATGTCTTCAAGAATTTCAATAGTTACAATGTTGGCACAGTTTTGATTGGCTTGATTTCTGCCCACTTGGATTTTGCATTGATTATAACCAAAAAATATTTTTTGAATAGACCATAATTAATATGGATATGTTGACCCAGGTGCTGCATACATGTACCAGTTGGTCAATGTTCTTGCTGATGATGTGCCAGTACATAGTGCCAAACTGTTTCATTTTTGATATCCCAATGTGAATATGATGTAGTTCTTGAAATCATGATTGTGAAACCATGATATGTCAGTCTCTGAAAACAATGTTCAGGATCACAGCATTCTTGAAGCTCTTTCATGATTTTTGTCAATTGTTGATCTTTGCTGGTTTCTTCATGAATTTTTCGTAAATGATTTTAATCAATGTGACTGATTCAATTGTTTTCTTACACAAATGAGAAGTTGGTTAAATATATATCCTAGACAAACGATCAGCTTTTGCATTAGCAGTATCTTTCTTAAGATTATTGAAAATAAAATGGAACCAATATTCGACATTTGTGATTTCAACTTCAATTTGATAAATGCTGCTTCATATTGAGTTATTCATTTGAATTTTGCATTTTTGTGTAGAAGCATGTGCAATTAAGGTCATTACATTTGAAATAAAATGAGAATAAACATGAATATTCCCAAAATGTTTGCAAATTTTCAAACAACTTAGGGTGAAGCATTTCCATAATGGCTTTTACTTTTTGAAAATTTAAAACCTTGTTGAAATGAATGTCATGCCCCAATAAATGCAATATGTTTTTGAATCAACAAACATTTTTTCGTATTCAGATGAAGATCAAAGTATTTAGAAAGATTTTATTTACATTCTTTTTTCATTGGCTCATGCATTATAATACCATCAAATTATGACTATTTTTTGGAATGTATTTCAGGATCTGATCAATCATTTAATTGAATTCAGAGTTGTCTTGATGCTAAATAATAAAAGGTGTATCTTATACATTCATTCCTCAATACGTTAAAATGGTCTTTCACTTGATTTATCGTCTACATGTATATAGATAAACTGAATAAGTTCAAATGACAGAAAAACAAATTTCATATTTCAATGATTTTTTTTTTTTTTGATATGGAGTAATATGTTTCTGCCAGGTGCTCAGTGAAACCCAATTTGTAATTGATCTAAAGGTATACTCCATTATTTGGTTTTGGAATATCAACCAAACATGATTCCCAGTCACTCAATTCAGTTTTTAATACGATTCCAGATTCTTCAAGGGAATTTAATTCTTTTTTCGCACATTTATATAATGTGCAAGGGTCTTAAGAGTTTTTTTCTTCAATTTCAAAAAAACTTTGCAATTCGGAGCAAAACCAATCATTTTTTCAAATATATTCTGCAATATTCAACCAAAATTTGATCCAATTCACTGATGTTATGACATCACGTCAGTTTTCTTATTGTCAATATTTTGCAGATTAATGCCAAGGCATCATCTCTACATTCAACCCAACAAAGCACAGTAGACATTCAGTACAATAAAAATTTCTCTGGATTGATATTCCTTTATATGAAATGTTAGTGTTGATTTTTCCATCTGATACTTTAAGAATATCTTGAGTATAAGATTGAAAATGAAAATGATTGTTGGCTATGGGGGTTTATTCCAAGGTAAAAACGTGTACCCTGAACCAATATTAGTTTTGAATTTCATGGGATTATCCTCAATGTTGACTACAGTAAGTAATATTCACTGACTTCAGCCAAAAAAACAATTCTGCTGTAGGTTAATAATGCACTTGATACCTTACAATTTCAAACTGTTGTTCTTGCATATATATTGATTGATGATAGATTTTTTTAGTTTTGACACGTGAATTTAGGCATACTTTCACCGTATGACCATTTTTGTAACATTATGTGCCCTCTAATTTTGATATCACAATTCAACAATCTTTTGCAAAGTGATTGCTTTTTCCAGTGTAGACTGCTGACATACAAAAAAATGAAATAGAGCCTCGCTTGGGTGATTTTGTTTTCTTGATAATTTTGTTTCTTCTGTGTTAAGATTTAAATACATGTTCAATGAGTTATTTTGTTGATGTCTAATGTAGATGATATAGATGAAAATTTTTGTCCTAATTCCTTGGATTGGCTTTTAATATTTCCAGTGAAATAGCCTTAGTTACAATGTATTGAAAGTCAAAATTTCTGGATCACACTGTAACATTTCTTTGATGCCTTGAATTAATTGTGCTGGCAGAAAAATATTGCTCTCATATGTAGAATTGAATTTGCAATCTCCCAAAGTTTGATTACTTTGTTAAGAATTGATATTATGCAACAGGAATATTTTTCTAGGGTGTTAAATATTCTTCTAGCAAGTTCATTAGTTCAGTATACATTATATCTTTGAATGACTTGGTTGTACCAAATCAGTAGCTGTTTTAAATGTTTTTGCACCCATTGAGTTTAATGACAACTTAGCACAATACTTCTGATTATTATTTATAAATTTCATCTCTATGTAATTTTCAAATCTTTTTTTATAATTGCGAAAAGTTTCTTCAGATCAAAATTTTCAAAATTAAAAAACAACACTGGATATATGGGCTGGATCCAGTTCAAATTCCCTGAAGAAACATGAGATGATTGTTTTTGTTGAAATGTTATATTATATGAACATTTACTGCTGTATTCAAATTTTTGTGCATTCTTGTTGTTTAATGAATTTCAAGTGTTTACAGACAAAATTATATGTAGAATTTTTTCCTTTTTAAAATAAGATATTCTTATTATAGACTAGACTATAATGCAGTATATTTACAAAATATTCTGAAATTATTAATATAACATAAAAAGTGTAAATTTTTTTTTATTAAAGTACAATCTTTATCTTTTTCAAAACCAAATTTAGTGCTGAATAACAAGTATTCAAAGATTCTTGATTTTTTTATTATCCTGAAATGCTGTGTTTCATATACACAATTGTTTATCTTACCAAAATTATTATGATTACTGAAACTTTCTTGATATGTTTGACAGGCTTTGATATGAGAATAATATGCTCAATCATTTGATTTATATTTTTTATAACCGAAACTTTAAAATAGAATTTTGCTCGAAGGCAGCAATGCTTGTATAAATTAATGGGAATATTACAAATGGTTATAATTCCTTTAATCAATTCTATCATGATTTTTTATGTATACAATACTTATTTACTTTTAATTCCCCTTTCAAATAGTTAATGGCTCATTTCATTATTGCATCAGTTCTTATTCTTTTAAAAATAATCTGTTGTATGATTAGTAAATGATAACCCAAATCTTATTCTACTCCATGATATGAATCTGCACTTTTAATAAATGTTCCTAAATTTATTTTGAATTAATCCACTTAATACTTGCAGCTTTTCATGAGTAAATCTCTTATGATTCTTAACCATGTATTCATTATTATTGTATTATGTTTTCATCAAAAATTTGTTGTCTTTTGCTTTTCTCACTTTTTACTCCTAATCAATGACCTACAAGTTTATCTTTTCCCTGAACTTATAACATTCCTTTCAATTACCTTTTCATATATGCTTTCAAATTGTCACCATCCTCATAGTCACTGCCCTTTAGCTCTCAAATGTCAGGCTTGAAAGCTAAAAATCTGTCACTTTAGATGTCCAAATAAATCATAATCTCCCTAATAATTAACTATGTGATTATTTTTTAAAATCATGATCACTTCTTGGCAGGCATGCTAAAATTCATTTTAAATACATATATTAATATAAGTTGCTTTTAATATTAAATTCAATTTTATATTTACAATTTGTTAAACTTTGACAGTTGACTAACAATTCATTGTTATCACTTTTTTAACTTCTTAATTCCTGGTTTATTTTTTAATGTAATGTTTTTCATATATAAATAAAAATTTAAAAAATTAATAATTCTGTTGTGTAATATAATCTTAATTTATACAACTATTTTTATCTCGGAAAATCTTGAGCCATATTTTTTTTATTTTCAAATATATTTATAACATTTCTGAAATTTTTCAAAATACAATATCACATTAATGAGATTTGTCAATGTCTATAATTTTTCTCATAGAAATAATTCTTCTCCAATTTAAATTAATATATAACTAAAAAGCTATGATAAAACAACCTTTAAACAACTTACTGTAGGGCAAAATCTCTCCTATAGCTTTTGAATAGTAAAGAGTAAAAGTTTGAGTGATATTCCATTCTTGTTTTACCTTCTACCAAAAAACTAGAAATTCTTTATCAACCAATATTGGATAATTGATCAGGTTGTCTATGGGTATCTATTTTAAAGAAAAATCTGAAGACTGATTAGAACATGAAAACATTTTCAAGTTTCATGGGAGGGATTCAAACCACATCACAGAACATGATAAATGAATGCACAAGGATGTCACTAGATATCACCAATATTCGTCATCTGATCATTATAACTTGTATAAAAATATAAATGCAGGTTCACTATTTCTCCTTATCAATCTAATTGTTTTAATCTACTGTCTAATGTCAGTATGATGATAGCAAATCATAATTCTAATTATTTTAGCTTATAAGTCAAAGCTGAAATATAACAAATGAAAATGAATATCTGATAAGATTTCTATAATCATGCATCATCCATATGTTTCTAATATTAGTCAATTATTGTTTGCATTTAAATTTATAAGAGCAAAAGCTTACAATACAGTAATGAGGGACATATATTATTCTTAATTTACATGACTTTTTGAAAAATGTTATAATACTTCTGCTCATTACAAGTTAATGTTCTTCACATTTTTTGTTGACCAAATCCAATAATTATTCTTTAAATAACTTCTAGTTTTAATGGATATCTCTCCAATTATTATGATAATTGCATTTCTAAATTTCATTACTTTGATAATACTTTCATATACAAAATGTAATCAGAAAGATGACAGCAAAGTACTTTCTCTGTTTTTAAAAATAATCAATCGCTGCAAATTTATTTTCATGTTTTGTAATGTAAAATTACTTCTCAACTAATTTTTATCCTATTTGGAGAAATCCTCATAGTTTAAGTTCAATTACTAAATATATATATAATAAATTATCAAATGACCATCATTGATAAATACTGAATTCATTACTATATAAGATAATCATTTTGTTTGTAATACTTTTTTTTTTTTTAAATTTCAAAGAGTGTGAATAAGTTTCATTTACAGAACCTTTATTTTCTTTCTTTCCCAAAGAATGATAAATTCATTTTTAATGATGAATTTATTTTCTTTTAAATAATCAAGTAAATTTTTCAGTATCAATTTTTAAAACTAAGCATTTTTGTAAAAAACAAAACAACTTAATGTTAATTAGTGTTTTCCTAAAGGTTTGTCATATTAGATGATGGAAATAGTCCAATATATAAATACAATTCATGTTAATTAGCATATTTTTAATTGTTAAAACAATTACAAATAATGTAAAAATTCATCAACATTTAAAAATTTCAATAACAATGCTTTAAATATTTTAATAATAAAAATTTTATTATTTATATTTAACTGGACTATGAAATTAGCACTTGTAATACTTCCCTCATAAATGTGAAAATCTTAAATCAAATTTAATGTTTTTTGTTGTATGCTAAGTGCAGAAACACTCATCTGATCAACCTCCAACTAAGAAAATAGTTAAGACTCATTTAGCAGTTAATGTTGGATGGCAAGTTACCTAAAAAAAATTTAAACTCTAGATTTAAACCCAGGTCATGAATGCAACAGGAAAATGTTTTAAGCATTATACACCCTCTTCAATTCTAAAAAACAGTGAATTATATACATCCTTCTCTACATTTTATATTTTATCACTTCTTCAGCAAACAGCTCTATTTGACTGTATGATTTACCGATTTTTCTTTATTAACTCTTTTTTTAAAGTTTTTCTTCTACTAAATAAATTTTTTCTAATTTCGGCTTTAAATTTTTTTTAACCATGTTTAAAAATCTATGGCTTAATGCAATTTTATTTTTTGTATAGCTACTGTAAAAGCATTTAAAAAAGTATTGGTGTTACATGTATGTTATGGCCAACACAAAACAGAGAATGTCATGAGTTCCAATTCCCATTAAAATATAATAAAAAATAATTTATTGACTACCTATAAATATATATACATTGTATGTATATAGAAGGCAATCAATCCTCACCAGCGCTGTCACAGTTAAACAAGGTGTTAAAACTGCAAGGATAATCTCACCCCAGCCACAAGATAAAGTATTCTTGCAGTTTTAACACTGTTTAATGGTGCTGGTGAGGAGAAAGATTGATTGCCTTCTATATAGTTTCAATCTAAACATTGCATTTGTAAAATTTATAGAGTATTATATACATTGTTAATAAATAACTTAATTAAATTGATAAAATTAAGTTGAAAAAATTGAGACAAAAGAATTAACAAATAGAATAAAAAGTAGTTCATTAAAATAAAATAGAAACTGGATAGCCCCAAAAGATTGTCAACTAAAATATTGTGTTAGAAATATTAAATTGAATAAATAATCATATTGTTTGGAGAATATCCAAATGACTGTTCTTTTTTATTTTATACAGAAATCTTAAGTTTTTGATTCCACCAGTCATCCATAGCTTTGATAAAAGTATTAGATTTATTGGTAAAACATTTAACGTTGTCTGTAACAGATACATATATCTGCTAAAAGCAGGATGCTATAACAATCCAGTAAGGTACTATGATAGCATTTGATCATTATTAGTGGAAATTTATCTTTCATTTAATAAATTATTCCAGTGTCTCAAATTTGGAACTAATGAATCATTCAAACATTAATGCAATACAGAGAGCGTAAATAGCTTATAAAAGTAATGTCATGTTATATACGACTTGCTTTTTTTTTATTATTCCAAACATTAATATACTCAAGTTTTAATTAGGTTTGCAAAATATAAAGAATATAAAATGTAAAAATATATAACTAAGTCTGTTATCACAACACATCAAACAAATGATTGTTTAGAATTTCTAATAGAAATTTTTTGAAGTAGAATTTATCAGAATAATGTTTAGGTACGAAAAACATAGGGGAAATGATGAATTTTTGATAGATGCCACTATGTTTAATGGTCTGCAAGCTTTCACAGTAATATATATTTTTATATTTTGTTCTTAGTGCATCTTTCACCTTAGCTCAATCATACCTCAACCATCCACCAGGTCAGAAATCAGATTAACCTCTCACTCTGAATGCATTTTTGAAACATCCAGTTCATTTTTTACAAATGAGCAAGATATATATAGCTCATATTATAATTTTCAGTTCGTATATATACCTTCTTTTTTTAGATATACTTTTTAACTTCATATATAATAATACATATATATATATATGAGTGTTCTATTTCATCACAGTTTTCCAAAATATATGACAAAGGATATGTGAAAAAGCTGGTTTACATTGAATAAATAATTTGTTGTTATATACTGATTTTTGGTTTTATTTATTATATCTAAAACAAAAACAAAACAATAACATAATAGATATTATTTATCATTTTATAAGAATAAAAAAATGTATTTATTATCATACTTAGTAGCAAAGACATATCTCTTTTACTTTAGAAACTCTATAAAGCAAGTATTGAATAAATAAATGGACATTTTGCAGTGAAAAACCAGATCACCATGACTATTACTGATTTGCAGCCTATCCATTTAATGATCAGTTTTTACTTATATCCTGATAATCAAGTTAATGACTTGAAATTTTCAATCATCAGATATGATCTGACACTATATTACTGATTTCATTTATAAATTAATTCATGGCATTTGATCTTTTAGCAAATATATACTAAATTCTCACCTGAAGATTTAGTAACTAAGTAATGAAATAGTATGATTAAGCAATAACATTATCGACAGTGATAAATTGCCATTGTTTATCACTCTTATAATAATTTATTCTAGTATCTCACTTTTAAAGCTAATGAGCTCTTACATCAAAATGCAAAAGGTTGAAAAATATTTATGCAAGTAAAATATATTAATCTAAATACCTAGTATTTAAATATTTAAAACAGGCAAAACTCTCTCTATATATTGCCATGTGATGTTTATTTAAATATTTCTATTATTTAAACAAAATTCCAAAAATAAACTTTAATCTTTTCCAATAAATAAATTAGTTTATAGCGTAATCGTGAGTTGCCTGTTCATTTTATTATCTTAGTATAGTTTGGGTTTACAATGAGAAGATCTGGAAAATTCATAAATTCAAAATCCTTGAACAAGGGATTTTTGATTAATGATTCTTTACTTGCCTTAAACATGACTAATTCTCACATTTTGCATTACATAACAGCAGTGACACCTTAGTACCTGAAATTACTATTAAGATGGCAAAGCTTTAAGTATGAAAGTAATTACTTGCAAACTGCAAAAACAACCCAACAATATACAATAAGTTATTGAAGAATTTAAATATGCAACATATTATACAAAATGGGCTGCTATATATCCTATATATTATATATGAAACCACAATTAGACTTGTCAAGTCTTTTATGCCATGCAAATTGTCCTGTATTTATTACAAGTTATTAAATATAAGTTAATAAGCCATTCCAGGCTATGGTGGATGAAAGTGCAGTAAATGACAAATAGAAACTCAATCCTGTGGAAAAGATTTTTCAAACTGTTCTGTAAATTTTTAACTCTAAATATGCAGAACTTATGCATATATTAAAAATAATAAACTTCAAAAATAAGAGAAATACATAGTTGGATAATATAACTAGTGCTTCAATTAATTTAGAATTTATTTTGTTATTACAATTAAATACTTTTTTTCTTTTTTGTATCATTAAAAATACAGTAAAGAATCTTCTTTCATGTCCATATAGAATCAATGAACTAATAACAATTCTACTGATATGGTGATACTGAAAAGAGGAAGTGGGGGAGGGAGATATTGACTATTAGATGTTTAATATTTGTGTACTGTAATTTTCACTACACAATTCTCATGCAAGATAGCGGCTGGTTTCTATCCTATCTATTTTTAACATCTTGTGGAAGATTGTAATCATAAACATATGATCAAAGATATGTGAAAAATATGTATGATCCCCAAGATGCATATTTCATGCTCAACTAGCACTCATCAATTGGCTCAGATGATAATCTTTTACATATATCTTTATCATTAGTTCTATGCATAGATAGCAACTATCACAGTTTAATTAATAAGTGTCAAACTTACTGCCTTCATAATTTAGACACAACCACTTAATGGAAGTATATTACTAATTTTTATTAGTCATTCATTAAACTAGAAACTATTTATTTAATGAATATTTCTGTAACATAATTTTTCACTACACAACTAAAAGCTGATAGAAACCAGTCCCTACTTTGCATGAGAGTTGTGTGGTGAAAATTACATTACAAAAATATTATTCATTAAGTGAATACTTTCTAGTTTAATGAATCACTAATAAAAATTATTAATATACTTCCATTAGGTGATAAATATCAAAATTATGCAAACAGTAAATTTGCCACTTATCAATTAAACTGTATTGAATAGATTACCTATAAATACTGAACACTGATAAAAGATATGTTTAAGAGATACTGATCATCTATTTTTTTTCAAATCTTTCATCTCTAGTCTAATAAATGACTAATAAATATTATTAATATACTGATATTTAACAGAAGTATAAAAATATTATGCAACTCCTTCCCTCCCCGCAATTATGAAAAGGATGTGGATGTAATTAGAAAAAAAAGGGAAATATATGACTTCGGGGAGGGAGGGGGCATATTTCTTGATGAAAGTAAAAGAAATTTGACCATAAAGTTTAAAAAAACAAAAAATGAATGTTATAAAAAAAGACAAAAAAAAAACCCCTACTATATTTAATATTAATTATTATTAAAAATAAATAATAATAAATTGTAACGGATGTCTATAAGAATATAGAAACAACATTTTAGATGCTGACTCACGATGATGATCATTAAAAAAAAAAATCCGCGCTTTGTTCCGTATGGGATTTTACTCTCTTCTTACATAAAGAAAATTTCATTTCCCACATATTGGAAGTTGCGTAAGGATGTATATACACACACGCAATCATAAAGAAAATAATATACTAATCCTTAATAATAAATGTACTAAAATATAAATGAAAATGAGGTAATTGATAGTGTACATTAAAAAAAAACTAGTTTTACACAAAAAATATAGTACAAAACTCTAGTAATTTATCTGCTTACAAATTATATGAATTCATTATTAAATAATATTGGGTTATTATAAATTTCATAATGTAAATACCATTTCGCTATAAATTTAATAATTGAAATAACACGTGAATACGGATACTTAAAGTTGATTTTATGCGAGAATATTAATTTTTTGAAAAATTATTTAATTCTAAAATCTTTATAATTATTAAACACTTTGAAATAGGCACAAAATTGAATGAAAATAATGGTATCGTGAGTAATGCAGTCAATGGCAAAATTCAATGGCACCGGTAGTGAGGGTTAAAAAAAGTGATACCTTACCTGACACCTACAAACAATATCAGCAGAAATAGCTAACATATCCACAACTTTGCCTTTTCCTTCATCGCCCCATTGTGCTCCTAATATTACTGTTAATGTATTTTGAAGCCGCGGACGACAACGAGCTGAAAAAATTTCTTGAGAAATTTCTCCATTCACAACAGCCGAATTCGACGCCATTGTAATCTGAATGTCTACATCTAGTCATGCGCATTTTTATAATAGGAAATTCCCGCGCAAAAAAGTAACCACTGTTACGCTCTATTTTTTCCGCTTTTTATCTATGAATTTATTCTATAGGTGGCTGTTATTAGAATCTTATCTTTAGTATTTACTTCTTCAAATATGTCAGTCAAAAATCGTTCGCTTTAAAAAATTGCTTATCGTGTAAATATACGTCATGTATGTATTTATCAAGCTTCCGTGGTGGGAAATTTCAATAATGTTGGCGAAAATTACATTTCTTATCCATCCCTATTTAACCCGTATTAATAGTTGCAAACAATTTATAACTCATCGAAAATTACTAAAACTATTTATAACTCATGAAAATTTAATATTCTGGGCACTTTAAAATTTTGATAAAGATATTTCAGTGCATACATAACTTTTGCAATTCTAATTTTCTTTCCTGAATTATATTAATCATTAATTCAAGTCTGCCGAAAATGTTGTACTTAATGTAAAAATGTATTGCAAGCTAATGTTAATTATAAAAATTTTAAATTGCTACCAATAATCTTTTCTGAACCAACATAATACAGTATCTGATAATTAATGAATATACTCACTGAAAAGATAGTTTTTTAAAAATATTTAGCTTTATTACTGCTTAACATGCTTTCAATGTATGGAATTTTGTAAAATGTTGTGAAAAAGTTATTAATGATATAATTTTGTATTAGCAGTGAAAGCTATAGAAAGTAATAAAAATCTCAAAAATATAAAACTATCTTAATATTGGAAGAAAAATTATTTCAACAATCAAATGAAAAAATGGACCTATTACTGAAAGAGAGATGATATGAAATGTGTGGAATAGTTTTATAAAGAATTATGTAATAATAAAAATTGAAAAAAATCTACAATTATATCTTAAATTTTACTATATTTAAATTTAACAGATGAGACATAATTAAATCTATCAAAAAAGAAAAATCTCCGGAAAGATGGAGTTATTGATATATCTCAAAAGTAGCAGATATCCAAATGATAAAGATGTGCCAGATGATTGGAAGATTACAGTAGTGATTTAGATATTTAAAAAATGTGATGAAGATATTAGAAATAATAAACATCTCAATCTTCTATCATTTTGTAGAAGATCTTTACCAAGATAATTCCAATTTATTCAAAGCAAATGACTAAAATCAACTAAAAGAACAAGCTGGATTTAGCATAATGAATCACATCTGAATGTTGAGTGTTTGGAGAATTAATGAATACAAATTGTCATTATGCTTTGTCTTAATAGATTAAGAAGACATTTCCACAGCAATCAAAGATTTAAAACATTGAGATATAGATCCATGATATTCTAAAGAATGTTTATCAAAATGCTGCAATAGTCATTAATAATGCAATGACAACTTTTAAAGCAATTTAATAAGAAGCATCCTGGGGTTTAAAATTGAAAGCTAAATGAAATGAAAGTATATGGATATTATTTAAGTTATTTTGGTGCCATATTCCATTCACCACCTTGCAGTCCCCTCATCTATCAGACCAGTTATGTATTCATAAAATACAAAATCACAATACATAACTAAAATTCTTTAGTTATCTACAAAGTATAATTCTAAAATATAGATGATCTTTAACACAATTCTACAGGTCCATTATTATCTGCGAAATGTTATTCATTGACAAAGTCAAAAGTCTGTCTTTTTTATCTACCTCTTTTCTGTTGGAATGATTCTGCGCATACTTTTCAAGACTTTTCAAGTGTGTTAGGATAGAAGATATTTTTATGATATTATTATCTTTCCAAAGTAATGACAACACATTGGTCATCTAATAAGGTTAGTGCTTTTTTAACCAGTTTGCTATTCTTGGTCAAGAATGGCAATTACTTATTATTTACTGGATTGTATTTGTTCATTATATTCGTGCACATATTTCAAAGAGTTTATTTCATTTATACAATATAATATTGTTTGATGAAATACAATTTCATTTACTTTAAATAAACTCCAAATTCATATTACTTTTTGTTATCTATTCTGGGGTTTCTTAATTTTTAAAAATAAATTGATTTTCACTTTATATTACAATCCTGTTGAATTCATCAACATTTCTTATTTCATGCTTTTAAAATAAACTTACTGTTGAATTTGTTTTGCTCTTTTATTATTAAGTTTACTGAACAAAATATATTGTATAGCAATTGCTCATTTACACATTCATTCTGCTTTATCAGGCAACTGAGAAGAAAGCCCATGATGATTCTTGATCTTAAACTCGGAGATAAAAAGCTAACAAACTCACCATGCTGGCTAATGCATGTTGGTGAGCAGCCCATCCATGTTTGTATTCTATATGAATAATCACGTAGTAATAACAGCTGCAATGACAAGAATGTATGTTAGGAGTAAGTAGAAGAGATTAAAAACAATGTATGCGTAAGAGAACAAAGAGGTTATTGACCTCATTGAAAAAATTAAAAGGCTGAAGTGGAGTTAGCTTGACATATTTCTAGAAGAGATGATAATAGATGGACATTTGAAATCTTAAACTGGATTCCAAGAGATTGTAAAAGACCCAGAAAGAGGCCACATGTGAGATGGATGGATGAAATAAGAAAGTGCAGGGGTGATGTGGAAAAGAGAAGCTAAAAATCGGAGATGGATTGAACTTGGAGAGACCTTTATCCTGCAGTGGATTGATAATGGTTGATGATGATGAGAATATATCAATTGCTCTTTGTTTTGTAACTTTTTAAATTTCTATATATTTTTATTTCAAAGTATATTTTAATTTATCTGATTAAATGGCCTAAATATTTGTAGAATAATTCTTAATAATGAAAAAGTTTTACCTTCACTTCTTTGTATTCTAGTTTTTTCAGTAAATTTTTTAGAATCTTTTGTCATGATAAAAAGTTCTCCATTTTAAAAATTTAATTAGTGTTGGATATATTTTCAAAAAGAGACAAGATTTTTGTCATCTCAACTGAATGCAATGGTATTGATATCCTTTTTTTAAGAATTTAATCTTGAATGTTTCTTTTTTATTCATTTGTAGTTTTTATCCACTGCTACTTGTATTGAATCATATATTCAAAAGAATCTCGACTTCCAGATCATATTTCTATTAACAAAAGTAGTTTACATTTGAATTAATCACATTTTTTAAAATTTATACTGCTTTCTTGACATTTGCTATCTTTTTTTTTGTTTTCTACTACTTTTTTTTTATTAGTGTCTTCGTTTTCACAACAGAAACAGGTGAAAAACGATATTAAAGTTAAACTTTCATTTGTTTTTATTTTGTCTTCCTTTTGTTTTAAATTATATGTAAAAAATGATTTGTTTTGGACTTTAATGTTTCTACTGTATTTTGTATTTTTTTTTTTTTTTTTAAAGCAATGACTAGCACCAATATCTCATAGGTAAACCTCCAAAAATCTTTAATATATGATTGTGGTCAGTGTCAACAAAATTACCCTTTAAAAAGTTATTTTTTAGCAATGTCCAAAATGCCAGCATCTCATTCCTTTTTTTTGTTTAACTTGTCCAGATAGGTAATATCTGTAATAAGTTATTTCCACCAACTTTTCTGAACTGATACTGCTCATATACATCTATGCCAACACTAATCATCATTTTTGATTATTATCAATTCACTGCAAGATAAAAGTTCCTCCAAGTTTAATCCAATTTGTTCATTCTCTAGCCTCTATCAAACAAATTTCTTTCATTCATCTCACATGTAATCTCTTTTTAAGTCTGTTACAATCTCTTGTCTTCCTATTTAAAATTTCATCTATTATTATCTCATCTAATAATTTGAATCTTAATTCATTCACTTATGTCAGTGATATCTGCTTGTTCTCACTCATGATTTTCATTTTCAATCTCTTCTAATTATGTCTACTATATAGATATATTTATATTTTACTGGGTTATTTGAAATCCCTTATTGCTCTTCTGTTAAGTGTTCAAGTCTCAGATCTATAAGTAAGAAGTGATAAACATATCGTTTATGTTCTTTATTAATTTTTACAATGTTTTTTTACAACCCATTTTAATTAAGTAAAAAAAGAATATGTGATTCATTTTTCATTATATAATTTTACTTCAGTTTCTGTAAAATTATCCTTTATATTTGTAGAAAGTCAGATTTAAATTTTGTAGTATTATATGTTTTTGGAAATTTTTTTATAGGATTATTTATATATTTCCTGAAGAATATTTCTGGGGCAATCAAAACTGTCAATAATGGGTTGTAAAAAAGCATTGTAAAAAGTAATAAAGAACATAAATGATATTAATATTATAGTGATAAACCTATATTAAAAACCTTTTCAAACATGTAGGCATATTTCCTTTTAATACTTATTCTATCAAAAACTCTCTATTCATCTTTAATTCTATGATTAATTTCATACATTATGTTCCTATTTAAATTAATAATCTGATCAAAGTATTTGTAATTGTTAACTTCTAATTAATGATTATTATTCCTTATTTCATTTTTCTGAGAAAATACATTGAACATTACTTTAGTGTTTTTTTACCATATATCTTTAGATCTTATTTTCATCTGATAACTTTTGCAACATTTCCTGAAGCTCTTAAACATTATTTGCAAAAGCTAATAATAATAATTATTAATTTTGCACAGGAAATTTTAATTCTATAATAATGCCAATTTTTTCACTAATTTTTAGCATAAAAATTATCCATAGCTGATTCATAATAGACTCATCAAATCCGATATTAGTCAATAAATAGGTATTTAGATGTTTTTAGATAGAATTAAAACAATTGAAAATTACTTCACCCTCACTATTCTACCCTGGCAAACCATGTGAGTACTGCCATCATTTTTTCTCAGTTAAGGGCTGATGGAGAGCATTTTACCTGAAGGGGTTTGAACTATTTTTCTGTTTATTCATTGCTTCCATTATGTATGAACTTGTGAAAGCATTTTATAAAAATATGTATTTTTTTCCCCTAAAAGAATAAATTATTTAATAATTATTCATAATTACATATTTATTTTAAAATGAAGTGAACCATTTTGGAACAAGAAAAAAAAAACCTTCATCTGTAAGCTTTACTATTTTTTTTTCTTTTACAAATATTTAAATGTTATTATAGTTATTAGGGCATTTCAACATACTTGTTACTTTTGATAACATAATAATTTTATAATTTATAAATAAAATTTATCTATTTTTCATTTATACTTTAATGGTTAATTTTCCAGTTTATTATTTTTTTTTTGCTGCCATGATTTCTACCAAATCGTCTCTGTGGTCTTTATGTAGATTACATGTATTTCTTCATGATTAAGCCTATAAAAATTAAGTTAAAACACTCTTGGTTGGTTAATCAGGCAACCATAGTGTAAAATAAGTAAAAGAAATCTCTTTCTCTATTACTTTTTTTAGTGTCATCTATTGTAAAATTGAGTAATCATAGAATAATGTTATTTATTAATCCTCAGACTGATTTTTGCATCTACCAAAAGGATTTGGGATTTAAACCTGAAATCAATACCATTATGTATCTGACAGCCATCTTTAACCTTTTTTTAAATCTGGCTAATAGTAAAAAAAAAAACCCCAAAAACAATTTGAGGATGATGATTAATAAATGGTACTACATGTGATTACTAATTATTCAAGCTCACAATAGATGGCACAAGAATTATAGAGAGAAAGCCTGCTTATTTATATTGCAGTGATATTGTGTTGATATGCTCCAAAATAAATAATAACTAATCTAAACAACAGGATAATGTAGGATGATTATACTTGTGAAAGAATTTAGGATTTATTTAAATTATTTTACACAAAAATATAAGTAATATTTCTGAGAGCATCGAAAAGGGTAGAGAGCTTTGCATAGTTTGGTACAGTGGTAGAGTATCAGACTTTGGAATATAAAGCATTAAGTTATTTTTTTTAATATATAGGGTATATAAGCACAGACCTTCACATGACCCACCACTCTATCTCATATCACTGATACACTTGAACACATATATGTTGAAAAGATAAACTTTCACCCACTAAACCAGCAATCATCAGTTGGGCCAGATTATTATCTCCACACATATATGCAATAAGTGCTCAGATATATATTAAGATAGCCAATCTTCATACTTAATGGACAGGCTTCAATCCACTCCACACTCCCACTCTTCAACTGTCCATCCAATTGAAAATCTTATGATGGAACACTCAAATTAACAAAATTTGGAAACAGTTTTTCAATCGGAGATAAGAGCATTTTAAATTAGCTTATCCCTTTTGTATATAATTGGGAGGGGGGGATCACATGAATTTAAAAAAAAGCAATAAAATTATTAATTAATTGCTACTTAATTTTAAAACTGCTTTATAAATTTAATGTGCCCTTTAAAGAAAAAATAAAATACCTTATACCATGGTTTTAATTTTCTTTGCATTTGTAATTACAGTTTGTCCAGGTAGATGGTCTTGAAGGCCTTTTAATTCTCAAGCAATAAAGCTATTTGATTACTTATTTTATGTAAGAAATGAGGAGATTATTAGTTTTTTAAATTTAATCATGTTTTTACTATGCCAATGATCCTCCACTATAACTCATGCAGTAATAAAAATTAATGATCAAATATTCTATGCATTTATTGAATTGACCACTAAACATAAGACATTAATAAATGCAAATGAATCATTATGAGCAAATACTCATATTGTCCATTGCAAAACAATTCAAGCCCCATTATAGAATCATAGTAATAGTTTTTTTCAAGGATTCAAATGAATTTTTTTTTTCATTATATGGGAAATGATCAAGAAATATCTGGCTCTTGAGTCCATTTGTGCACAGGACAATTGCTACAAACCAGGCAATAGCGTACATTATGATTTGATATGTATTACACTTAATCTTTATTACAATATCCTATATCAAATAATTGCGTCCAAATGACCACTTATTAATTATGGGCTCTTATGTGGTATTATACTTCAAATTATTTGAAGTAACAGATATCTGAAATACATTATATACAGATTTTAATTTATTATTTAAGCAGTATTATTTAGAGAATGGTTTCTTTAGGTAGATCCTACATTAGTCAGAATGAGGTTAGTAGGGCACTATTATTTTTTTTAGTGTAAAAATAAATAAATTAAAATATTTAACTCTATGTAGTTCTAAGCCAATAAACATCACACGTCCACCACCTCTTATGTTTGTGTATAACTGTTATTAAAACAGTTAGCTTGTTGTTTGTGGCAATATATATATAGTGAGTTTTGCCCGTTCTATGTAGTTCTAAGAATTATGATATAGAATTCTTAAGTTTTTATACTCTGGAAGAATGTGAATGTAAAGCCCTACCCAAAGGGTAGATATCTTTAACCGTGAAGGTGTAGGGTTTATTTTTAAATTGACAATTTACTATTGATTACTTATAATGCTAATATTACTAAATAGTTAGAACTATCCCTTACAAGCTGTAACAGAACTATACTTTCTTGCTCATTAAATCCTCTATGATTAAAAAATTTGAAAATAAGGTTAAAACAGAAGATCTATTTTGGGGTACAGTATTTACTTTAATTTAATCATAAGTTTAAATCTAATTTTTTATATCCTTATTAGATTTATTAGATTTTAAAATTCCTATAGTTTAGCTTTTGTGCCAAAGTTTTGGAATGGTTTTCGTGGGAATAAAATTTTGACATAATTTTATCAATCAAACTTTAACATTAGATTCTTAATTTTTTTAAAAATTATGGTCATATGCTTTCTGCTTCTACATTTTTCCTTGCTTAATATAATTAAGAGCAAGTTCGCTATTCTGTTTTATTATATTGAAATTTAAAAAAAAGTATGAAAGAGACATATGTAGTTTTGCTTTAATAGTACCTTATTTTGCTTTTGTCAATCTTGGATTTGAGGTCTGATATACTAACAGGGAAATCAATAATTTTAAATATACTTCTATGCTCACCAAACCATTATAAAAGGGACCAACCTTTTTGTTTAGATAATTGCAAAGTTTATTTTTTCATGGCCTTTACAATTTTCTTATCTATTATTATCAAGAGTGCTGTGTCCCAGATTTTGCCTAGTGATCAGCAATGTTAACTTGGTTTAGTAAGCAGAGACCAAGTGTGGAATATAATAGTTTAATATACATAAAATAGCATATATACAATATCACATGGAGAATTAACTACATTATTCTTGGGGATCTTAATATCCTATTTCCCCGAGTACCAAAATTAAATAAAGTTATAAGTAAAGTTCACGCTACCTGCAACAGGCATCTATTTATTATCTGCGAAAGAGCCCAGTTGGGCATTGTAAAATAATAAAAATCAGTATGATCTATTTTAGATCTTAGTCAGCTGGATTACTTATAGATGCCAATTACCTGGGATATTCTGTTCTCTTGAACACATAGCCGCCAGCCACTGTAGCAGGAAAAAGACTTCGAGAGTTTTTTGACTTTTGTTTTTATACCTGTCGCATCTCTGTCCTGTTTTCTTTCTATTTCTGGAGTACCAGTTCCACAGACTTGTCTTGTTCTATATACGCTAGTTGTTTTAATTAAGAAATCAGCTTGACAATCTATAACTGTTATCAATTGTTATTACTCTCTCTCTCTCTCTATATATATATATATAACATCCTTCCCTTACTCTAGAAATGGCTTCTCTTTTTTTTCTTCTCTTTTTTTACACCTAAGTCTCTCACTTTGTATGGCTTTTGTATTTTCCTTTTTGGTCGGCGTATATCTGTTGTTCCTTCATCTGGCTTTGGCATAGGAATCATGTCTATTTCATTATTGTCAGGTGTTGTCTCTTCTTCTGTTTCTGCTTGTTGCTTTATATCCAATTTTTCTTGGTCCTGCAATTCTACTTTATTTGGAGTATGTGTCAACATTTGCAGTTCTTTTACCACGTGATGTCTGAGATGGTTTATGTGTCTTCTATATGTTGGGCCATCTTTTAACTGGATGATTACTATGTGCTGGGAAAACATTCTTGTAATTATCCCTTCTACCCATTTTTTTATAGCATATCCCAGACCCAAACTCTATCTCCGTTTTCGAAAATGTTTGTATAATTTTCACTATCCATTTTTTGGTGAGGTTTGGAAGCAGTAATGATAATTTAATGCACAATTCCATGCCCATTAGTAATTCCGCTGGTGACGTTCCTGTAGCAGTCAATGGTGTTGAGTGTTGGTGTACCATTGCATCATTGATAGGACTCTGAAGATTCTAGTTAATTTTCTTAAGGCTTTCTTTATATTCTGTACCACCTTTTTTGCCAGTCCATTTGACTCCGGGTGGTAAGCTGGTATCCGTATGTGTTTGATACAATTCTTCTGGAAATATCCTTCAGTTTCTTTAGCTGTAAATGCCATTCCATTGTCAGATACAATTGTTTCTAGCAGTCCATGGCAGGCGAATACTGAATTTAGTATCTTAACGGTTTCATTGGCACTAACATCTTTCACTATTCTACTCTCTTTCCACTTTGAATACACATCAATAATCACCAATAGTATCTTCCCATTTATTGGGCCAGCATGGTCTATGTGGAGTCTTTACCAAGCTATTGTTGCCTTTGGCCACAAGTTGTAATCTTTTATTGGCATAGCATTTTTTAATATTTTGCTCAATGTCTTGACATTTTTGGCCACCATATGTAGCTATGAGCCAGTGCTTTTGCCCATACCATCCCTTCATGCAGTATACTTAAAACTGATTTGCCCTCCATAGGAAACACAACCTGATCACCCATTAACACATGGCCTTTACAAATGGATAGTTTATTTCTATTTGCCCCCAAACTAACAGTCAACATATTCATGCCTCAAATCTTGCCATCCATTTTTAATCCATTGCTTTAATCTCTGGTAGCCCTGATCGGCATTCGTCCAATTTGCTACCCTTTTACTATTCAATATGTCTGAGTTTAATACATCTATGTAATTTATTTCAACCTCTGTACTAATTTTCTCTTGTTTATCTGACATTCATGACAGTGCATGGCATTCGTGACAGCACGTCTGCATGTGCTATTTCTTTGCCTTTCTGATATTGGAGTATATAGTCATATCCTGCCAAAATATTTCTCCAGCACATCATGCATGGGCTTAAATGTTTGGGTGCCAGTCTATTGTGGCCCAGAATTCCAAGTAGTTGTTTGTAGTCGGTAATTATTATAAAGTTTCTGCCAAACAGGAATTGATGAAATTTTTTAGGGCCAAAAATAATAGCCAATGCCTCTCTCTAATTGGCTGTAGTTCCTTTCTGACTTTGAAAGGGTCCTTGATGCGTATTCAATGGGATGATCCCCTTTGTAGCATGGATCCTACTCCCCATTCGGATGCATCAGTGGTTAAGTGTACTTCCAGAGTGCTATTATAATGCATTAACAGTTTATCTGATGATAGTAAGGTTTTAATTTACTGGAAAGGCTCTTGATGGACCTTTTTCCATTTTCCACTTTTGATTCTTCTTTAACAAATCATATAAGTGCAATCTGAGCCTTGTTCTTCAAGAAAGGCTCGAAGAAATTCATCAATCCCAAAAATGCCTGCAGCTGTTTGATGTTGGTTGATGGAGAGGTGTTCATCACTGCCATTACTTTCATGGTGATGGTTTCTTCCCCCTGTCTGAAATAAAGTGACCTAAAAATGTTAATTGTTTTTCCATCCATACGGTTTTTTGTGCATTCAGTTTTATGCCTAATTTCTGTATTTCTCGCACACAGTGAGGAGCCTTTCTTATAACTTGTCTTCCGAATTTGCCATGATGAGTGACTCCCTCTAAACCTTGTAACAAAGCATTGATCTTTGCTTGAAAAATATTCGGCACTAATTTTTCCAGTGAGTTATCTGTTACGTGAATCTGATAGATGGCAGAGTTTAGATCTAACTTGGTAAAATATGAAGCATTTTGTAGACCCACGAGTATTTCCCTAACATTTGGAAAAGGGTACACTTCCCTCTAAACCTTGTAACAATGCTTGAAAAATATTCGGCTCTAATTTTTCCGCTGCTTTATCCATTATGCGAATCTGATGGATTGCAGAGTTTAGATCCAACTTGGCAAAATATGAAGTATTTTGTAGACCCACGAGTATTTCCATAATGTTTGGGAAAGGATACACTCCCCTGTTTAAATATTTATTGTAATCCGGTAATCCCTGCACAACCTAACTTCCCCATTCAGTTTGAATATTACCACTAATGGTGTAGCCCAATCAGAGGTTTCTATGGGCATTAATACTCCTTTTTTGACTAAGGATTATAGCTTATCCTCAACCTTCACTCTTTGTGCAAACAGCACTTTTCACAGTTTACAAACTACTGGATGTGCATTTTCTAATAATTCTATTTCGACTGGTTTTGTATCCACCGATTCTAATTCTTTTTTAAAAAGCTCTGGGTATTTTCTAGTTATTTCCTATTCTACAGAAATCTCTTTTATAATATTAATTTGTATTCCTAATTCATGGAAACAATCTCTCCCTATAATAGGGTTAATTTTTGCCATTATGATATATAACTGTAGATTTTGTTTTTGATTGGTGCTGTAACCTGGCCGCAAATTTTAAGCGCATGGTCATTTATGTCTTTTGCTCTAATACTTGTTTTCTCTAGCGAACTCTTCAAATTAGTTGCTGACAAACTCTCCGAATCTGTAAGAGACATTATAGAAATTGCTGATCCACTGTCTATCTCCATTTCTATTTCCTTTTCCTGAATTTTAACTTTAATCATGAACTGATGTATCTCTTTCACTATAAATTTTTAATCGTGGGTTTTTTATCATAAATTTCCCTCCTCTACTTTCTGACATATGGTTTTCCATTATACTCTCTTTTTTACATACTAGTGCCAAATGCCCCTTTTTACTACATTTGAAACATGAGTTTTTGTTCCATTTGCACTCTTTCTTCATATGGCCTAATTTACCACAACAGTAACAAGTAATTTTAGTGTTGTTTTTACTTTTTGACTCACAAGGGCTACCATTCTCACTATTTGTCTTGAAAACGCCCATTTTTGCATTCTCTTCCGACCTTGCTCTATAAGCCTGAGCTTGCTCCAAAATGAACTCATATGCCATGCCCTTCTTAATGGCCATTTTATATGTTAATTCTGGTTCTACTAACAATTTTTGCCTAAGCCTGCCATCCACTATCCCCAGAGTAATATTGATCCATAAGGATTTTCTCTACAAAATTGCCGTACCCACAATCTTTAGCTAGTTCTTTCAAAGCCAAATTATACTCCTTTATTTTTGTACTCTTTAGTTGCTTCCTATTAAACAGGGTTAATCTCGCAATATGATGAGAGGGACTCAGGCTAAAATGTTCGTTTAATTTTTTTAATTACTTCTTCATTTTTAACCTCAGGCAATGGTAGTTCAAAATATTTACTTATAACTTCGATTACCCTTTTGCCTGTGAAACACATGAGTGCTGCGAGTTTCATTTTATTATCCTCTATCCCATTCAAGGTAAAAAAAAATTCTATCTGTGTTATATATAACGGCCATTATAACTTCGATTACCCTTTTGCCTGTGAAACACATGAGTGCTGCGAGTTTCATTTTATTATCCTCTATCCCATTCAAGGTAAAAAAAAATTCTATCTGTGTTATATATAACGGCCACTGTGACACATTATCAACTCTGAATTCTATGCTATTTTGACAAATTGAGTAGTACGAATCTAAACCATTCGATTTTTTGCTATTAACTGATATCCTTCTAATTCTCCCTCCTCTGTTTACAAGGTTTACTCCTGATGGTGCCATTTTATTTGCTGTGTCCTGGCTTTTGCCTAGTGATCAGCAATGTTAACTTGGTTTAGTAAACAGAGACCAGGTATGGAATATAATAGTTTAATTTACATAAAATAGCTAATATACAATATCATATGGAGAACTAACTATATTATTCTTGGAGACTTAATACCCTATCTCCCCAAGTACCAAAATTAAATAAAGTTATAAGTAAAGTTCACACTACTTGCAATAGGCATCTATTTATTATCCGCAAAATGATCAGTACAATCTGTTTTAGGTTCTAGTCAGCTGGATTACCTACAGGTGCTGATTACCTGGGATATTCTGTCCTCTTGAACACACTCACCAGCCACAGTAGCAGGAAAGAGACATTGAGAGTCTTTTGACTTTTGTTTTTATATCTGTTGTGTCTCTCGTTTTCTTTCTGTTTCTGCAGTAGTTACTAACCCGTATCTGTCAGACGTTAGATCCGGGTTCCACTGACTTGTTTTGTTCTATATATGCTAGTTGTTTTAGTTAAGAAATCAGCTTGACAATCTATAACCATTATCAATTGTTATTACCTCTCTCTATATATAACAGAGATTTATGGGTTTGTCACAAATACAGTATCTTTGTAAGATGTAAATAATGGGTAGATTTTTATTAATATTCCTTTCAAGATTTTATTAATTTCAGTTAGCCTTCCTTAAATTCTGCTTTGGGATTTAATGACTTTCACAAAAAAAAATTAGTGTGTATGTTGATTATGTGAGAAAAAATTCAACATTAGTAGATCACTAAGTAATTGTATATTATTTTTTGCTGAAACAAAACATAAATCAGAGATCTCTATGCCTTGTTGATCTAAATGGAATATTTTTTTTTGCTTGGAAAATTAAAAGTTTGGGAATGTCCATTCATTGTAAAATTTGATAGCTTATATTACCTTAAGTTGCAGATTCCCCAAAATCTTCATAATGATAGAAAACTTCTGTTAATACAAAAAAAAAAAATATTTAAAGATTTGGAAGAATAGGGCAAAACCAGTTTGTATTGTGAGAATGTAAACATTATATGCATAAAGATTATATTAATTTAATGATAATTGCTGCATTATTTATACTGTTTTCAATAGAAGTTGTTTGTATTATCAAATAGTTTGCAACAAAAATAGCCAAACTACATCAAATTAACACTGATGTATATTATTAAAAGAATAATGGATATTCTGAAGTACAATTACATCTACATTGTTTTGTGCAATATCATTTTTACAGGATTATCATTTTTAATTGTGATATCCCCTGAATAAAGTTTTATTTGACAAAATACAATTTATTCTCGTACTTTAAACACTTTTTAGCAAAAACCTTTTATTGTACATATATGATGCACAATCTTCCGTTTTAATTGTTCTGCAATCTTCTTCAAAACTATCATAATGAATAAAATAAAATACATAACTATATGCATAATACCATAAAAAATGTAAATACTAAAAACAAAATATAAAACCGAATTAAATATAATCAAACCCAAATAAAATCCAGTTAATATAAAATAAAATATACAATACAAAATAAATACAAATTATACATGTGTATTTCTGACTGTATATATAAATACTCCTAATCTTCAGAAACATTCTAATGAATTTAAATTAGAACTTACAAATAGGTTTCAAGTGTTAGGAGATTTTGAACATGATACAGATTTGAATGAAATTAATATGAAAATAACTGATACGCTTTTAAAAACTGCAACAAACATAGCTGGTAGAAAAAAGCAGCAATTGACTAATAAAATTTCTACTGAGACTAGAGAATTTATGAAGAAAAGAAGGAATATGAAGATATACAAAAATGATGCATTAAAAAGAATTGAATATCTCGAATTTTGTAAAATGGTACGGAAAAGAGTTGAAAATGATATAAGAAAGTATAACTGTGAAATAGCAAGGAAAGCTGTAAAAGAAAATAAAAGTCTCAAAAATGTTAAACAACATTTTGGTATTGGTAGGAAATTTATATCTGCAATAAGAAAAAAAGATGGAATTATTACTAAAAAGAGAGATGACATCATGAAATTGGTAGAAGATTTTTATCAAGAATTATATAGTAATAAAGAACAAGTACCTCCTATATCTATTACATCTTCCGAATTGCCCAGAATTTTAAATGAAGAAGTGAGACATGCAATTAAGTGTATGAAGAAAGGAAAGGCTCCGGGAAATGATGGTATTATAATTGATATATTAAAAGAAGCAGGTGAAGAAATAGAAACAATTTTAGCAAAGTTATATACCAAATGTCTAAATGATAAAGATGTACCGGAAGATTGGAAGAATGTAGTAATAATATTAATATTTAAAAAAGGTGATAAGGAAGATATTAGAAATTACAGACCTATCAGCCTTTTATCAGTTTTATATAAAATTTTTACCAAGATAATTACAACTCGTCTACAGAGAACTTTGGATTTCCACCAACCAAGAGAACAAGCTGGATTTAAAAGTGGTTTTAGTACAATAGATCATATCCAAGTATTGAGAGAAGTCATAGAAAGGACAAACGAATATGAGTTGTCATTATGTTTTGGATTTGTAGATTATGAAAAGGCATTCGATTCTATACACATTTCTTCAGTGATTAAAGCATTGGATCATCAAGGTATAGATCCAGGATATTGTCATATTTTAAAGAATATTTATAAAAATGCAACAGCAACAATTAGATTACATAATGATACTGGAAAAATCAACATTGAGAAAGGTGTAAGACAAGGTGACTCCATATTTCCAAAACTCTTTACAGCAGTGCTGCAAGAAGTATTTTGTGGATTAAAATGGGAAACTAAAGGAGTGAAAGTAAATGGAGAGTATTTAAGTCATTTAGATTTCGCAGATGATGTAGTTGTTTTTGCAAATAATGCTTCAGAGCTGCAGGAAATGTTACAGGAGTTAGCAGATGAAAGTAGGACTAAAGATAAATGTTAAAAAGACTAAAGTAATGTTTAATCGATTTGCTCAAAATATGAAAATAAAGATTGATTATGAAGAATTAGAAGAAGTTAACAGTTACAAATACCTTGGTCAGATTATTAATACAGATGGAAACATAATGGAGGAAATTAATCATAGAATTAAACTTGGTTGGAGTGCTTTTGGTAGAAATAACTTAATACTAAAAGGAAATATGCCTATGTGTTTGAAAAGGATGGTTTTTAACAAATGTGTTTTACCAGTTCTTACTTATGGATCTGAGACTTGGACACTTAATAGAAGACCAATACAGAGACTTCAGACCACTCAAAGGAGTATGGAGAGATGTATGTTGGGAGTAACAAGAAGAGATCGAAAATGCAATGTATGGGTAAGACAACAAACAGGTGTTACTGACCTTATTGAAAAAATTAAAAGATTGAAATGGAGTTGGGCTGAACATATTGCTAGAAGAAATAATAATAGATGGACAATTGAAATTTTAAACTGGATTCCAAGAGGGTGTAAAAGACCCAGAAAGAGACCACATGTGAGATGGATGGATGGATGAAATAAAATGTGCAGGGGTGTTGTGGAGAAGAGAAGCTAAAGATCGGAGAAGATGGATTAAACTTGGAGAGACCTTCATCCTGCAGTGGATTGATAATGGTTGATGATGATGATATAAATACTCATGAACAATTATCAATTTAAATATATTTTTATTAGTTTTAATAATCTAATTACTTTTATTCCTTATAAACTTATTTATCATCATCATCAACCATTATCAATCAACAGCAGGATGAAGGTCTCTCCAAGTCCAATCCATCTTTTCCTATCTTTAGCTTCTCTTCTCCACATCACCCCTGCACACTTTCTTATTTCATCCACCCATCTCACATGTGGTCTCTTTCTGGGTCTTTTACAATCTCTTGGAATCCAGTTTAAAATTTCAATTGTCCATCTGTTATCATCTCTTCTAAAAATATGTCCAGCCCAACTCCACTTCAGTCTTTTAATTTTTTCAATGAGGTCAGTAACACCTGTTTGTTCTCTTACCCATACATTGCGTTTTCGATCCCTTCTTGTTATTACCAACATGCATCTCTCCATACTTCTTTGAGTAGTCTGAAGTCTCTGTATTGCTCTTCTATTAAGTGTCCAAGTCTCAGATCCATAAGTAAGAACTGGCAAAATACATTTATTAAAAACTTTCCTTTTCAAACACATAGACATATTTCCTTTTAGCTGTATTTTTATATTGGACTATTTCCATCATCTAATATGTGTGTTGAATGTCTTTAGAAAAGTTTAATTTTTAGTTAAATATTCCAAATGCATTCAACTGTTAGTAATATCACAGCAAACAGGTTAGTATATGCACCAACTGTTAGTAATATCACAGCAAACAAATGTTAATAATATCACAGCAAACAGGTTAGTATATGCACTAACTGTTAGTAATATCACAGCAAACAGGTTAGTATACGCACAACGTTTCGAGAGGTATTTTTCTCCCCTCTTCTTCAGGTGTTGCTGGCCTGACCAGTGACAGTACTAGCATGGGATTCGAACCTGGGTCCTTAGATTTTTGATTATTGAAATTTAAGGTGGTTAGAGCATTACCTTAAATTTCAATAATCAAGAATCTAAGGGTCCAGGTTCGAATCCCATGCTAGTACTGTCACTGGTCAGGCCAGCAACACCTGAAGAAGAGGGGAGAAAAATACCTCTCGAAACGTTGTGCGTATACTAACCTGTTTGCTGTGATATTATTAACAGTTAGTGCATATACTAACCTGTTTGCTGTGATATTATTAACATTTGTTTGCTGTGATATTACTAACAGTTGGTGCATATACTAACCTGTTTGCTGTGATATTACTAACAGTTGAATGCATTTGGAATATTTAACTAAAAATTAAACTTTTCTAAAGACATTCAACACACATATTAGATGATGGAAATAGTCCAATATAAAAATACAGCTAGAACACCATCATCACAAACCTTCAGAAAAACAATATTTCCTTTTAGTATCAAGTTATTTCTACCAAAAGCACTCCAACCAAGTTTAATTCTATGATTAATTTCATCCATTATATTTCCATCTGTATTAATAATCTGACCAAGGTATTTGTAACTGTTAACTTCTTCTAACTCATCATAATCAATCTTTATTTTCATATTTTGAGAAAATCTATTAAACATTACTTTAGTCTTTTTAACATTTATCTTTAGTCCTACTTTCATATGATAACTCCTGCAACATTTCCTGTAGCTCTAAAGCATTATTTGCAAAAACAACTACATCATCTGCAAAATCTAAATGACTTAAATAATCTTCATTTACTTTCACTCCTTTAGCTCCCCATTTTAATCCACAAAATACTTCTTGCAGCACTGCTGTAAAAAGTTTTGGAGATATGGAGTCACCCTGTCTTACACCCTTTTCAATGTTGATTTTCCTACTGTCATTATGTAATCTAATTGTTGCTGTTGCATTTTTATAAATATTCTTCAAAATATGACAATATCCTGGATCTATACCTTGATGATCCAATGCTTTAATCACTGAAGAAATGTTTATAGAATGAAATGCCTTTTCATAGTCTACAAATCCTAAGCATCATGGCAACTCATATTTATTTGTCCTTTCTATAATTTCTCTCAATACCTAGATATGATCTACTGTACTAAAACCACTTTTAAATCCAGCTTGTTCTCTTGGTTGGTGGAAATCCAGTGTTTTCTGTAGACAAATTGTAATTATCTTGGTAAAAATTTTGTATAAAACTGATAAAAGACTGTTAGGTTTGTAATTTCTAATATCTTCTTTATCATCTTTTTTAAATATTAATATTAATACTCATTCTTCCAATCATCTGGTACATCTTTATCATTTATACATTTGGTATATAACTTTGCTAAAAAAAATTCTATTTCTTCACCTGCTTCTTTTAATATATCAATTACAATTCCATCATTACCTGGAGCCTTCCCTTTCTTCATAAATTTAATTGCATGTCTGACTTCCTCATTCAAAATTCTGGGCAATTTGGAAGATATAATATGTATAGGAGACACTTGTTCTTTATTACTATATAATTCTTGATAGAAGTTTTCTACACATTTTATGATGTCATCTCTCTTTTTAGTAATAATGCCATCTTTTTTCCTTATTGCAGATATAAATTTCCTACCAATACCAAAATGTTGTTTTACACTCTTTAGACTTTTATTCTCTTCTACAGCTTTCCTTGCTATTTCACAATTATACTTTCTTATATCATTTTCAATTCTTTTCCGCACCATTTTACAAAATTTGAGATATTCAATCATTTTTAATGCATCATTGTTGTATATCCTCATATTTCTTCTTTTCTTCATAATTTCTCTAGTCTCAGTAGAAATTTTATTGGTCAATTGCTGCTTTTTTCTACCAGCTATTTTTGTTGCAGTTTTTAAAAGTGTATTGCTTATTTTCTTATTAATATCATTCAAATCTGAATCATGTTCAAAATCTACTAATACTTGAAACCGATTTGTAAGTTTTAATTTAAATTCATTAGAATGTTTCTGAAGATTCGAAATATCAACTGTAAATATTGTTTTTCTTAATAATTTTTTGTCTCTAGTTTTGCATTAACATGTATCTTACATCTTACTAATCGACGATCACTTCCTGTGTTAAATTTATTAAGAACATTACAATCTTGAAATATGTATTTTCGGTTAGTCAAAATATAATCCAATTCTGCCATACCTTCATTTGGATGCTTCCATGTCCATTTCCTTTTAACATTTTTCTCAAAAAAAGAATTCATAATATAAAGGTTTTTTTTTCTGCAAACTCCATAAGTCTATGCCCTCTCTCATTTCTATTACCATAACCAAAATTACCTACAGCATTTTCATCTTTTATTTGTTTACCAATTCTAGCATTAAAGTCTCCCATAACAATTTTAAAATGTTGTTTACTCTGATCAAAAGCCTTTTTTTGTACATCCATATAAAAATCTTCTATAACTTCATCACTATGAGAACTTGTTGGGGCATAAACCTGAATTATCTGCATTTGGTAACTTATTAGTTACACCTTAATAAAATACTTAATTTTATTTTCATATAATTCTCAGTTCAACCTTAATTCATTTATTAATATTCTTTTTAATTTTTAAATCATATAATATCTATTATTTTCTTATTCAGTCTTTTGTTATTAATATATATATAAATTTTAAGGGTAAATACAATATTATAGTTTAAATTCTTTTGTATTCACTGTTAAAATTTATTTATATATATAATATTTTATAATGGGTACTGTATTTTAAATATATATATAATCTAAAAACTAAATATTGTAATCTTTTTACTTACCCATTTTTATTTCAATTTTTTAAAAGCAAAAAAACTTTTTTAAAAATTATTTTATACCTATCTCTCATATCATATTATTCAAACTAACTATATCTATAATCATGACAACTATTTATTTATATACTTTTATATCCTTTAAATTTTATTACTATTATTATATAACTCATGAATTTATGTTATACTGTTTTATTTGTAAATATTATGTTGTTTTCCTCATTAATATGTAATATCTATAAATATATTTATGTTTATATTCCTATGTAACCATTTTTTACACCATAATTTATAAATTTTATTTTTATGATTTCCTCTATATATCATTTTTAAGAATTATATTTATATCAATGTCATCTTAATCCCATTAAGTTTTGGTTTTACCTTTCTTATTAGTATTGCTTTTTTATTTTCCTTTCTTTAATATTGTCTGTATATAACATCATTTTTATTGAACTTTGTGTAAATTTGTGTCCTATTTCCTTCATAGGTATACATATCAGTGATTTATTATCTGACATGTTTTAATATTGTTTTTATAGAATTTTTAGTTTTTCCACATATTTGTTATCAATCCCACTATCTAAACATTGTTTATATTTTATCATATATACTTACATTAATTATTTATCTTTATTATATCATATATATTTGTTATGTATTAAATTTAATAGATTTTCTCTTTTTTATTAACTATTTTTTGTATTTATTATTCTTTTGCATTTTTTATTAATCATCTTTATAAATTTATTAAATTTTTTCACTATAATATTATTAGTAGTTTTTATTCCTATATATCTATTTTCACATTTATTTTTTCCTTCAATCTTTTCATTGTTATTTATTCTATAGTTTATTTTTTCAATACTTTTAATTATTTTTACAGGGAAATCACTCTTTTTTAACTCATTGTTTATTAAATCTTTTTGTTTAATATAGTTTTTTTTGAACCTTACATTGCAACCCTGTATATTCTTGAATATATACAACTAATTTTGAATTTCCTTTCAATGTTGGAGAACCAACTTGTTATATTATTACCAATATTACTTTTTTTTTAATAAATATTTGGTGGAATATGCCATTTTTATCTATCAATTTCTTTTGAAACATATCCAGACATGCAATTTTATTATTTTCTTTCTTTTCAACTGTAAATTTTATATTCTCTTCCACCTTATTAATATCATTAATAAATCAATTTATTTGTGTTTGGCTTTTATTAAAAATCATCATCTACTTATCTGTGATTCAAACAAATAGGGCTGCAATGTATTGTTCAAAAAAGAATACTATTAAACAAAAAGATCTCATAATCAATGAGTTAAAAAAGAATGATTTCCCTGTACACATATTTAAAAAAAGTATTGAAGAAATAGTGTATAGGATTAATAAAAATGAAAAGAGTGAAGGAAAGAAGAAAGTGAAGCTAGATATATAGGAATAAAACAAATAATATTATTATAGTGAATAAGTTTAATAAAATTATAAAGAAGATTAATAAAAAAATGCAAAAGAATAATTAATACAAAAATAGTTAATAAAAAGAGAGAACCTATTAAATATAATGGATAACAAATACATAGGATATAATAAAAATAATAAACAAATAATTAATTGAGTATATATGATAAAATACAAACAATGTTTAGATAGTGGGATTGGTAACAAATATGTGGGAGAAACTAAAAACTCTATAAAAACAAGATTAAAACAATGTATGGCAGATAATAAATTACTGATATATGTACATATGAAGGAAATAAGTCACAAAGTTCAATAAAAATGATGTTATATACAGACAATATTAAAGAAAGGAATATAAAAGATGCAATACTAATAAGAAAGATAAAACAAAAATTTAATAGGGATTCTGGGATTAGGATGACATTGGTATAAATATAGTACATAAAAAGATTTATAGAGGGAAATATATAAAGACAAAATTATTTATAAATGAATTAAAAAATGATTACATAGGAATATAAACATGAATATATTTATAGATATTACATATTAAGGGGGGGGGGGAGACAGCATAATATTTACATATAAAACTGTATAACATAAATTTATAAGTGAGAATTATATAATAATAGTAATGAAAGTTAAAAGGTATAAAACTATATATATGTATATAAATAAATAAAGAGTTGTAATGAATATAAATGTAGTTAGTTTGAATAATATGTAATAGGGGAGTTAGTGTATAAAATAATTTGTAAAAAATGTGTTTTTACTTTAAAAAAATTGAAGTAAAAGTGGGTAAGTAAAAAAATTACAAAATTTATAATTTTTAGATTTAATATATATAAAATATTATTGATAACAGAAGAATGAATAAGAAAATAATAGATATTATATGATTTAAAAATTAAAAAGAATATCAATAAATGAATTAAGGTTGAACTGAGAATTATATAAAAATAAAATTAAGTATTTTATTAAGGTGAAACAAATAAAATTAAACTTTAAGTTCATATGGAATAGAAGTAATTAGGAGATTATTAAAACTAATAAGAATGAATATTTAAATTAATAGTTGTGAGTATGTATATGTACAGTCAGGAATACACATGTAAAATTTATATTTGTCTTATATTTATATTGTATATTTTATTTTATGTTAACCGATCATTTTATTTGGGTTTGATTATATTTATTTCAGTTTTATTATGTATTATTATATATTTCATTGTTTACATTTTTATGGTGCTATATATATATAGTTAACGTATTTCATTTTATTTTGTTCATTATATCATAGCTCTGAAGAAGACTGCAGGATAGTCGAAACTTAAGATTGTGTATGCGTATACGTACAATAAAAGGTTTTTGCTAAAAAATGTTTAAAGTACAGAGAATAAATTGCATTTATATAAGATATTATAGCAAGATAAAGGAAGTGGTGAATTTGGTAATATTTTTTATTTGATAGCAGTTTTCCATTTCGAGAGCATAGAAATGCCATCAAACCTGGTATGGGTATGCTCTATAACCCAATGAAATTTATAATAGTAGATTGGATATATGATTTTATAAATATCTGTCTTTAATCAGGAGTTCATCAAAAGTTAAAAACCGTTTTTCAAGCGAAGATATTAGTTTTGTATATAAAAGCTGCTATTTGAAGAGTAGGCAATAATAAGCCTTTTATTTATTCATTCTATACGATTTATTTATTTGCATTTGTTAAAAATAAAAAATTTAAAACTGGCAAAGTCATTAATTTATATTCTAAAAATATTAATAAATTCTCTAAGAATGATTATGAATAAATACAAAGATAACCATTATCAATTTTCAGTGCAAAAACAGAATATATTGAGTATATAAATATTAAATAAATAACATTCTTAAACAGGGACATTAATTAAAATTACGCATAAAATTCATGTGTATTATTTATTTTTATTGTGATATATATTATATTTTGTTATGGCGATTCATAATTTTCTGTTTGGAAAAAAAAAAGAACATTTTTCTATCAGGCAATATTTATTTTACTAAAAATACGATATCAACATGATCTCGCTCGACTATTAACATTTCCAAAAAATGTTTGAAATTTTTTTCTAGCAGACCATTTTTTAAAAATTATAATAAAATGAAAAGCTATGCCTTGATCCATCAAAAGTGAATAAAGTTACATTCAATATTGATATAACAACAAATCAGCCAATTACTTGTATATTACAAAACGAACAATTCTCTACTCTAATTCCATCTATAATAATATTAACTAATTCTGATTATCAGATGGTGTTTTTAAATCCCCAATTACAGATCTGTTTCTGGATTTTGCTTTTATCATTGAGACTTGAGATTTAAAGCTGGACGTAATGCAGAAGCTGGGTTGGAATAGAAATTTTAATGCAATATCACCTGGTAATCCTTGATTAATCAAACTTATTAAAGATGCCTCTAGAGTAAAGAGCTCTTGTTTTATATTTTGGATACTGGTATATTATTCAAGTTGCCAATATAATTAGTCCTATTACTGCCTTTTCCTGAAATTGTTATATATAATTATTATCAAAACAATGTAACAATGATTTTTTTAGCTTACTTTTAATTTACACCAATAGCAATAATCTATAGATCACACTACTTTGTACATTCATACAATTCTAAATAATGAGTACATTCAAAATAGTATTAGTTATACTTCTGCATTATAAACACCAGCAATGACTCATTAATTTTATTTTGTAACCCAAGTTAATGATCCTAATGTTTTGAACTCATTTTTACTTGGATATCTATTTATATAAACTTGAATTTAAGACAATAACCATTTACTTTACTGGTATCCATTACTTAAGTTTTTTGGCTATATACCAAGACAAAATAAATTTAAACTGGACAAATACCTATAATTTTGGTATCTACTGTATCATCTTTTTATTAAGAGACAAATATGCTTATAGTAACATCATACTTGATATCACTAAAATATATAGTAATGAATCTGGTATCAGGTTTATATAATTTGAGAGATTTGTGCTTTGATTTAAAATCTTCAGTGTCTAAATTTTAAGTCATTGTCTCATAAAAGATATATGTTAGATGATTATAATTAAAAGTTGTATTCTCTGCTGATGAAGACCACTAACTAGAAATTATTTTGGGGACTTTTGGCTCAGCCCTCACATATATTTATTATTCATGTGCATATAGAAATTTTCTGTAATACAGTAGATTGCTGCTATGAGTGCATATAGATAATTATGTTAATTCACATTCTTTATAAATATATGTAATCAATTATATTTTAGATTTCATTAGCACACTCCTCATTTTGATATCTATAATATCATAATTATCCTCCAGTTTAAATTTCAGCAACTTTCTCACACTAGATGGTAATTCAAGGAATTTTCAGGTGATCTAGACTGTGCTGAAATCTAATTGGTTAAAGTATTTCTGCTAATTATTATTTGTATATAGATATATGGATTACTGAAATAATTTCAAAATTCAATAGAATAAAAACAATAACGAGTTTGCTAGTGAATGATATATAAAGAATTTTATATCTTTCAGACATATCCATAACAAATGGAAAAACAATTTTAATAATATTTTGTTTTAATACTAAATTCATTTCAAAGTTTTCAAACTTCTCTTTTTCTACAATTTTATTTATCTGTTGTATTGCTTCTGTGGCAAAATACAAGCACTACAACTCTGCCTGTCGATATTGAAAGCATGCTCAGCAAATTATAACAAAAAAACAGTATTAAACGTTCAAAACATATACATTATCAAGTATTAAATATTTTTTTTGATATATTTTAAAGAATTATTTCACTCATTTTATTTTAGATTCACATTGACATTCATAAAATATGTCACCTATTTTATGGATCATTTATATATATATATAATATTACAAATCGATGTCTGTATTTCTTCAAAATAAATAATATACATAAATTTATAAATAAATATTTGAAAATACAGTGCTTAATAGTTTATAAAAAATATATGTATAACCATCACTTAGAAGCGCTTTCAACTAACTTGTAGCTTTGTCAACTATCACTTTTAAAAATGTCAGCTTTCCCATAAATCCACGATGTCAATCTTTCCATAATTCTGTGATCTTAATGTTTGCTGCTTGCCTATTAATTAAATCTTGCTTATATTTATAAATTAACATTGCCTCTTTAATTTTTCTTTTATTATTATTTCTTTCAGTTTCCAATATTTTTACGTTGTTATAATTAAAATCAAAACCATATACACATGATCAGAAGCTGATAAAGTATCATTATTTTTAAAATTTTGTCTTGTATTTTGAACCCTTTTAAATAATAATATGTACTCTTTTATTCTTTTTTCCAATGTGCACCTCGATTCACCTATATATTTACTGCCACACCTACATGTCCATTTGTAAATGATACAATTTTTATTTATCAATAGAGTTTTATCTTTTGAATTGTTTATTAATTTATTTAATGCAGGTAGTGCATGAAATGAAATATCACATATTCCTTTATAAGTTTTCTTAATGAAACTTGCCTGTTGATTCGAAATATATGGTATTGATATCCATAGTTTTTTATCAGAAGAATTAACATTATTATTAATATTTTTATATTTAGAAGTAAAATTTTTAATAGTATAATAAATACAATCATAATTGTATCCAACATTTAACAATTCATTATAATAAATTTCAATATTTTTAGTTTTATCTGATGCATATTTACAAAGGTTATCATTTCTAAATAAAAAGGATTTCAAACCTGCCATTTTATGTGACATTGGTACTTTTGATTCTTATGGAATATATCCTCTTTTTGCTATTAGTTTAAGAGTTATATAGTAATCCAGTTTATCTTTGTTTCTAGTTATCTTGAGATCTAAAAATTGAACACTCATTGAATTTTCATCTGTTTTAATCCACTTTAAGCTCTTTATATTATTTAATTCATTAAACAGATCATTAATAGCATTTGGCTTTCCACAAGCAAAAACATCATCAACATATCGATTGTATAAAATAATCTCTCTCTGATCATTTTTCTTTTTTAAAATATTTTCTTTATGTGTAGATATAACAAAATTACATATTTGGGCAACTGTAGGAAGGCCCATCGGCCACCCATTATTCATTTTATAAAATTCATGCTTAAAAATTGCATAAATGTTTTTATCAATAAAGTTTAATGTTTCAACAATAAATTTTATTATTTTAACGTTAACATTTTTTAACTTTAATGCATTATTAATTATCTCAATAGAAGTCATTCTGTCAATTGATACGTACATTTCACTGACATCAAAGGTACAAATTACATCATAATTATCAATAACAACATTATTAATTTTATCAACGAATTCAAATGATGAACGTATTGTGTGTGTATATATATTGTAATGATCCGCTGCCTTACCAACTGAAGAAATACATGGATGAATGGACCCTGCCATTTATAAGCATCCATTATGAAAATTATTTATTTATTAATATATTTTAATATTTAATATTATTTGATCATTTATTATGCTTAATGCGATTAATTAATTTTATCTTTAATGCCCATGGAAATGTATAGTACCTTCTAATATCAATGATAGATTAATTATCAATGATACCTATCACCAGATTGAGGCTACACAAAAGCACAGCCATGACCATATACTGGATCAAAACCTGCCATCCAAATCAATTTATTTGTTTTGAGAATAAGTCTAAGCTATCATCAAGCCATATATGTTATATATAGCCAGCATGTACAGATAACAGGTATGTGACCCAGCACTTGACATATACCCAGGCCAGCTCACACTCTTGATCAGGAGATACAGCATAGATTACACAACACAGGAAAGCACTTCTAAATATTTTAAATTACTGGTGACACAGTTACGAGAAAGAGAATAGACCAATCAGCATTTTAAGCTTTATTTATTAAACATATATATATATAATAAACATTAACATAGCATACAAATAAACAAATACACACTACTTGTTAGAAAATCAATAGTACTAATGTCCATTATAGTTTACTTCATTATGAGAAAATATATAAGACAACATTATATTTACCTAGGTTTTTTTATTTTTATGATATTAAGATAACAAGCTCCATTGGTTTTGGTTTTCAACTGTTTGGCCTTTTGGTGTCTATCAATGACTTCATGGCTTTTCTTACATGCTTCAGATGTACAATGGGAGAGAGAAATGTGCAACAGCATCTATTTCACAGTCTAGGCATTGGTTCCAGGCAAGAACAGTTGTTGGAGCCAAGAATTCAGGGCATGAAGCCCAGCTGATCACTCCTAAGGCTTCTACCAATGCATGTTGCTACTCCTGCATCTTCATCTATACTTTCCATGAACTGGTGAGCTGGGAAAACCAGTTACTAATTCAAAACCAGAAACTTGGGCAACTTTTGAAAACTTTAAACAGCACTCAGAAAACTCGAACAGCAAAGCAGTAGACAACTGTCCTTTTTTATAGCTAACTCTCCCATTGTTTAATTTTTATCATAACTTTAATCTGGTTTAATTCATTTTTACATTTTTTCTTTTATCTGACTAACCTTTATTAGATTCATCTAACATTTTATCAGTCAGAAATCTTTCAAAATTAATTGCATTCCTGCCAATGAGATATTTTACAAAAAAATTATTTGCTAATTAATTGTATTTTAACCTTTTTACATTTATTTCTTTTTCTTTTTAATTAATAAAAAGAAGAGAGAGTGGATTTAAAATCCCCCCCATCCTATTCTTACTTAACAGTTTTACTTTATTCTATAAAAATGTGATGCAATCTTTCATTTTTACATTATATTTTAAAATCAACTTTTTAAAAATATATCTTTCTTGTTTTCTCTCATATTTTCCTTTCTTTTAATAATTTATTCATTTATTTTAACACATATAATGCAGATATGTATATGTGTTTTATAACATATCTTGCTAGCATTAAAATAAAATTTCCTTATTAAATCTCATAATAATATCAACCTTCTTAAGTAAAATAAATTAATTAATGATAACTAGACATGTTTTAACTCTGTTTCATATCCTAGAGGTAACACAGGAAGAGTTAAACTTGAGTTTATCTTTTATTAATCATTTATATATTTTGAAAAAATATAAAATAAAATTAAATAAAATGTTTAGCATAACACTGTTCATTCCTCCTATTTTAACTTCTACATAAAAATATTCTTATGTTACAATATATGATCTTAATTTTTTTTGCAATAAATTTTTTTTTTTTCCATTTTCATTTTTATTGTCCCTTCTTCATCTACTACTAAAATGCAAAATTCCAGATAATTGCGATACATTAATAATGTATAATAAAAATTTATATAACATGTAATACTAACCAAGAAAACTAAATTACTAAAGTTCTTCCACAACCATGATTTCATCTATTAACAAATAGACCTTTTCAACTAAACATTCTATCTATATATTCCAAACAAAATAGCCTTCCCATAATTCACCTCAAAACTCAACTTGAAGTGAATGATGGAAATTCTATTTTTTTTTATGTGTATATATATATGGTATATTTAGTTGAATTTCATTTGAAAAGGTCTATTTGTTAATAGATGAAACCATGGTTGTGGAAGACTTTTAGTAAAGTTTAAGTTTTTTTTTGGCTAATATTGTATGTAATGTTATATGAATTTTTCTTTTATTTATTATTATTAATATAGCATTAAGCAGTATTAATTAATAATCTAAGTATGTGAAAGTAACCCTCACACTAAGAATTTTTAACCTCTGTAAATACAACTTTTTATTAATGAGAAAGGTAGTCTAGGTATATGCTGCTTTTATGTATTTATATTTAATAATTAAATTAAACTTATTTCAACGTATTGAGATCTTGATCAGGTCTCAGAATTATTATTATTTTTGTTGTTGTTGATTTATCCAGAGTTCCCAAAAATTTTTCGGCTGCAGATCTTTACCAAAAACTATTAAAATCAATGACTCCCTCATCATTTACTTTACTTATTCAAATTAATAAATTGTTTTTCTCTTCACCAATAAAAATTTGTAATTATATATATGCGATTTTTTCGCATGCGTTAGTGAAGCTGTAATTATACTATAATGCTTAATATGCCTGCTTAGCGCTTTCGAGATTTAGTATTCTAATCTCATACTCATAGCTTTATTAACGAATACTGTTGTGATTTATTGTACACATATGTAAATGAGCTTGAATTTTTAATTAGTTAGTCCATTGTTTGAAATTTGCTATGTAAAAAGCTTCTTTGACCTTTCTTTTGGCATCACTCTTCTCTGTGCAAATTATTTGGACAGAACTGGGTTCGAATACATGGCCTGTAGCTGCTTGGTGGTCTTGGAAGATTGATGTTCTTTCATTTTTATTTTTAACCCTGTTGTATGCATACCTGTGTTGTAAAATTCTTGTGTTGATGTTAGCCTAAGTCTCACCATAGAAAGATGCCTGACAGCCTAATTGAGGGCATGCTATTTTATAGACCACATGAAGGGCTTGATCTTTTTCAACTTTTTGTAATGGAAAGATAAATGTGTTACTTTCATAAAATAATTTCTGCGATCCTTATCAGTGTGCGATCTGCGTTTAATACATGTCACCGCAGTTATACTAATAAAGTACCTTTATTCCTTGTGACTTGGGTTCAATCACACCTCATTTATGTTATATGTAAAATAAACTTCATATAGGCTGGAGATATAATGAAAATCAGCATAAATAGAAAACAGAGTGAATGTTATTTAGAGAGTATACATGTATAAGATTACCACTTGAGAAATTGTTTTTATTATATTAATTCATTCATTAATGAATCTTATGTTAGAATAGTGATTTCTTTAAGGATAATAACCAACTCAATTGTATAAAGAAGACTTGTCTCAGTCATAATTATACCTGAATAAACACTTCACTGTATTAGTGTATTTTTTGTTGAAGTGTTTGGTTCTACATATTTGTTTTTAATGAACATCAATAATTTATTGCCTGGTGTTTATTGCTATTATTTGCCTCACAATAGTTTCTCTAGATAAGAATTTCTGCTTCTCCTTTTGATCTGGTGGTGGTAATTAAGTGTCTACAGATACTGACCTTATCAATACATATATCTAATCATGAAAATAATTTTCTAAGCTAGTAAAAGTCTGGTGGTGCCCTCGGGTCATAGATAACATGGATGACTGTCCAGTACATATGAGCTTATTTAATTAAATGGTGCAGCTAAGGGGGTACTCAAATATAAATCCATTGCTGAGATTGAATTGGTAAAATATAAGGCGGGGTAGGATTTTTAAAAAAAGTAAGAAATAGAAAGGTTGGTTAGTGTAAGTATGGCATTATATGTGAGTTGCTTGAAGTAAGGGAATTCATTCTAAATGAATAATTACAAAAAATAAAGTTTATAAAATAATTTTGTAGATTAGAATCAGAAATTAAAAATAGAAAAGTTTGACTTAATTATAATTTAGAAAAGCTTGATTTAAAATGTTTAGACAAGTGTTGATTTGGCCCTTGCTCAATGGAATCAGTAGATCAAACCGAGAAAGGTGCACATATGGATGCAATGTGGGATGAGGGTAGTCCTATTATATTTAAAAATCTGGAGATGGTTGAGAAGACAGATAAGTTCACAGAGATGTAAATATTTGCAAAACTGATCATGCAAAACCAAAAAGTGTCAATGGAGAAAATGAAAAATGAGTTAAAAGACATATTAGTACAAAAACGAAAAAAGTTTATAAAAATGTTTGATGATAGAAAAAAGAATATAAAGAATTGTTATGAGAAATAGGGCAAAGTTCGGAAGAAGTAGAACAGAAATTAGTCCCATATAAGATGATATTAAGGTCAGAGAAGAAATAAAGGTAGATAAGGAAAGAATAGAGGGTAGAACAAGAAATGGAACAACTAAGAAAAAGTAATGGAAGAAAGAAAATAGATACTGGAAACTGCAAGGGGAAGAGAGATTACAAGAAGGAAGCATTGGTGAAAAGGGTGAAATAACTCAAGCAAATAATGAAGAGAGAAGGGACAAGCATCAATTCATAGCAAAAAGAATGTAAGTAAAATCTTTTAAAGCAGATGTAGTGGAAAGCCTTTAACTCATCTGGAGAACCTTAAAGAATTATTCATTTTATAATTAGCAAGAATATGAGAAAGTAGCTGTCATAAATAACCACTTACAAAGAGCAGTGAAGGATTAGTGGAATAACCTTGTGTTTAAAACCTGAGACCATTGGGAATTATAGACATGACATCTGGTGGAACTTCTGGAGTTAAGAAAAGCAGGATGGAATACTCCATAAGCTATCACAAGAAAAATATCTGACCATCATAGGGGAAACATGCAGATTTTCTATAGGCAAGACTCAAAACTAAGATCATTAACTGCATTTCTATTATCTGATGGTCAAATCACTCAAACCATCCAGCATAATATGCCACCTGTTGTTCAACAAATCATATTGAGCAATAGTAAAAGTTTCATTAAGGAAATGACTGATATTTTAATAGCATCAATTATGTAAACATTTGGAAGCAACATTTTAAAAGAGAGAGAAAAGGTGATTCGACCAGGCCAAGTAATAGAAAGTGATCATCATCCCAAGGAGGATATGGTATTGAAAAGCAAAATTATAAAGAGGAAAAGAAGGCAACTATATAAAGTGGGTAAACTACAAAACATCTAGTGAAAAAAAATCACAACAGGATCATTAATTCAAAAGTAAATGGATGATCACAAAAAGTGAGAAAGACTGGTGAAAGGGTCTGTACAATAGGGTTCAAAGGTCTCAGGAATGATGGAGAGACTAAAATTTTTTTATCTAATGTAGTTAACAATGAGGAAGAACAAACATTGATAGAATGTCCACAGATTTACCCTATTATCTATATAAGGGCCACAACATTTCAGACAATCTCTCATTAACTCCAAGAGCCAAATGTTACTTTCCAATCAATTCTACCCTTAGGTAAGAAAAAAATTGGTTATAGATATTCACTTTTCTGTTAAAGAAGTGAACATAGAAAACAAATAAGTATTAGTCCATCTCAAACTTGGGAAAGTTAAATTTAACCATGTCATCTTAGTAATGCCAGAATTGATACAAGATATAGTACTTGGATCATATTTCTGTTTAGACCCAAATGTGTGCTGATTGCAATAAAGGGTTCTTTTTTTGTGGAGAAAACCTATGTCATTTGAAGATTTGGAAAAATACTAGTCACTATCAGACAGTGTATACAGCAAATGGTAGATACAGCAAAAATGCACTGTAAAATAGAAAAATCCATTTTAAAAAGGCTAGAAGAGCAAAAACCTTTAATGGAAAATATTAATGCAATACTATCAAGTATTTTCTAATAAATGAAGAGTTATTGAAAGATATGCATAGAATTAGGATCAAAGAGAAAAATCACTCACAGTTAGTCACAGCTCATTCCATTCCAATATGAGATGGAAGTAGACAATCAAATATAACAGACAATTAAATGGGATGTCATTGAGAAGCATGCATCCCATTATATTAATCCTTTGGTGATTGTGAAAAAGAAAGTTGGTTCTGTTAGATTATGTCTGAACATCTATCAGTTGAATACTATCACTGTTGCAGAAAGTGATATTCCTTCCATTATATCAGTTTTTTACTAGGTTTAAAAGAAAAACTATTCACTATCATAGACTTGACATCCAGCTATTGGTAGATACCTTTTCATCCATCAGATTGCCCTTTACGCTGGCTTCTGTTATGAGGGATATAATAATGTTTTCAAACTTATGCCTTTTGAACTGATCAATAGTGGATCAGGGCTCTTGAGATATCTTGACAAGATGTCAGAGAAAAAAGTCTTATTGTGTTGTATATGAATGATGTACTCATTGCCTCAAGGAATATGGGAAACATCTAGATCTATTTTTAAAGGAGTGTTGCAATAAAAACATCATCACTTTGATAGAAAGTTATCTGGCCATGAAAGATGTATCATTTTTGGGTTTTAATAGGCAAAGAGGGTATCAAACTTCATCTTGATAAGATTACTACTATACAGAATTTCCCAAACTCTACTAATAGGTGGCAGCTGCAGTCATTTCTGGGATTATGCAATTTTTACCACAGGTTTTAACTAAACATAGTTGACAAATTCCTCACCCTTGGTTTAATTTCTAGCTTGGAAGTCTTGACAAGATGAAGATAGCCATCATATTAAAAACAAGTTTTGGAACAAATATTTTTGGCTTATCCAAACTTTTTTATCCTTAGACTGATAATAGTTGTCTGGGTTCGGGAGTGTTATTGTTTCAAATTGATGACCACCATCATCATAAAGTATTATGTTTTTGTGTTTGAAATCTCAAAGGAAACTTTCAAAAAAAGAAGCTTCAGCTATCATATGGGCCTTTGGTAAATTTAAGCAGTTTTTGATGGGTTACCAATCACGAGAGCTTGGAATTCCTCAACAGCAGTTTTTTGATGAATGACCAGTTAATTTAGTGGAGGCAGTTCTTGCAAAAATTTATATATAAGGGTATTTATTGCAAGGGTACTGACAACAATGTAGAGGATATCCTGAGTTGTACTATAGATGTACCCCAATATTATCAAGAAATGGATAATTCATTTATTGTTAGAATAGCACTAGCAATGAATGAATCCATAGAGTGAGAGTTACAATGATTTTATGAATTAGAGTCAATGGACTTCTAGTATGCAAAAATTATGGCATGCTTGAAAGTTCACTACCTCACAATTTTAAAAAGTTATAGAGGACAAGAGGAAAAAATAGATTAACTGATGGGATACTGCATTGCAAGGTTCCATTGGAAGAAGATTCATGGAGAATCCTCATACTCAAAGAACTCTGGAATAGGTTAATAAAATATGAACATTGCCTCTATGTACATTTCAGCCCATGTAAGGTAGAGCATATACTCCATAGGGTATTTTATTGGCTAAGCTTGTATGCTAAAGTGCTGTCAGTTCTAAAAACTTGACACATTTGATCTCAAACAAAACACTTAAATATAAAATTCACAGGGATCTTACAGCTTACCTTAGCATAGAATCAAAATGGGTTGTTAGCAATTGATTTTTATGGGCCCTTGTCACTGTATAGATAATATCAATTTTTGATTATAATGTATTATGTATTTTAGAAATATGTGACTGGTTACCCCATAAGGAAAGCCAAGACCTGAAGTACCATTAGGGTATTGCAGGAACATCAGATTCCAAAGATAGGAAAACCTTAATTCATATTCACAGATCATGGGACCTTGTTTAAATCTCATCAAGGGACTCAATAATAGGGCATTCAGATCTCTTTCATGTGTAATCCTCAATTTAATACATGGGTGAGAGTTATGAGGGAGCTGAAAAGTCTGTTTCAGTTGTAAGTCAGTAAGAATCATAGTGAATGGATTAATCAAACAGAAAATATCACCAATTATATTAACTGGAATCAGAATGAATCCATTGGATTCCCTCTGATAAAGTTACACTTTTGAAAAAGATTACACTTTACTCTTGAAAGCACCTCTACTAATGAGCTGGGAAAAGATTGATATAGAATGCAATAAAATAAAGTTTGTGCTAGATTGGAGCATATGGATGGCTTATGAAGAAAACATGGAAACTAGTGGCCATGCCAGTTTGATATGGGTGACCATGGTTTTTGTGAGAAGACTTCAGCTTAGTGACCATTCACAGCATCAGTATAAAAAGTTTTTTCTTTCTACATGAAGACCTATTAAGGATACAAAAGAAAAGTGACCACAATATTTTAATCCTAGATAATGAATCTCACCTACATGGGTCCTATAATGCCCAAAGTCTCTTCCCAAAGAGAAGAGGCCAAATTTACAATAAACAGACTATAAAAAGAAAACATTAGTTGAGAGGATATTCCATTGGTAGATAGTGTGTACAAACATTTGGAAAAAAGAGAAAGGAGAGGAAAATGGAAATAAATTTTTATTTTTCATACAGAAGTTGCAGTTGAGATACTTGATCAGATCTCAAAAAAAAAAATTGTTTGATGTTGATTTAGTTAATGTTTTAATATTTCACTTATTATTTAATTGTAATTTATAAGGGTGATATAATATATATCATGCACACACACACAAATTGTAAGCTATTTAATTTTGGGTAACTAAAACAATGTTGAATAGGAAATAAATAAAATTTTTAATTATTATTTCTAATCTTTCAATATAAAATGTTATATCAAAAGAACAAAAAACAATGTTTAATCTAAGTAAATTGGTTTCAGTCTATTAAATGATAATGACTCTAAGGAATATGCAATTTGCCATAAAGGATTATGGGAGAAGATTTTAGAAATTTAATGGAAAAACATGGTAGGTGCTCTATAAAAGCCTCCAGAATTTTATAATAGGATTATTGATGTCAAAAGAAAAGGAAGAACATAGAGACTCCAATTTGTTTTAGTCATTAAAGAGTTTTGAAATCTGCTCCCCAAGTTATTCTTACAACTGTAAATAAATTAATTAAAAAGGAACTTAATGCCAACTTCAGCATTCTTGTTAGCCAATATGCATTGCTGAGTTTTTGAAAAAATGAACTTCTCTCTTCGAACAATAATCTTCATTTTCACATGAAACCAATTCATTAGAAAATGGACTACCTGCACTGACCAAATATCAACTTTGTCACAGGTGAATCTCAACATATGCACGATGAGAATTGTGATTAAACTAAACACAAAGAATGCATATTAACTTTTGAACTTATATAGAAAGAAAATGTCCGCTACTCTTTATGGATTTATGATAAATTATATGTTTTTTTATCATAGTGATATGGCTTTTTTTAATTATTGAATATATATACATTTCAATTTAAGCTAAGTTTATGTAATTTGTTTTATATCATTGTACAATATATAGTTAATAAGTAATATTTCTGTTATAGAGGGTTTTTTTGTTTGTTTTATGTTTAAGCTTCAGTATAATTAGGTTTGAATGAGAGATACCTTTTAAATTTATACAGTTGAGAATAAAATACAAGTTATATGTTTAGTTTTCTTTTTCTTATTACTATTTTTAGAAATATATATTTTTTTCCTTGATCTCATTTTAAATAAAAAAAGAAACGAAGAAATATTAATAAATTGTATACTTTTAGTTTACTTGTTATTAACTAAATTATCAAGCCAATAATTCATTATTCCATATATATGCATGTACAATTGATTTTTGGAGGAAAATTTATTTAAGCTTATATTATTATCATAGTATTCAATTATATAAGAAATGCTTCACTATGAGATGTATGTGTACATATAGATGGGTCAGTTGTAAGTATACTCAATGTATATTTAACATTAAAAATTTATTTTATTTTTATAGTTAGCACTATTTATTAGCAAGTGCTACTGAAACATGGTCATTGGCATGGTTCTTATGGTAATACTTATAAATTATAAGTAGCTTGAACTACAGATGGATTACTATTGATAGGTTAAGCTTTGAAAAAGCTTCCTATGTAATCCATTAATTATTCAAAGTATAATTCTTCTCATTTAGAATTTTATATCTTTATATTTTATTTCTTGTGACTTGGGTTCAATTGCACCACTCTCACATTATAAATAAAAGCAACTTCATATAAGCTGAAGATATAATGAGAACTGGCATAACTTGAAACCAGAGTGAATGTTATTTAGAGAGTGTACATGTATAAAATTATCAGTTAAGAAAGTGTTTTTATTAAATTTATTCATTAATGAATCTTGTTAGAATGAATAAACATTATATTAGTATATTTTTGTTTTAGTGTTTGTTTCTGCATATTTGTTTTTAAAAACATCAATAATTCACCATATGGCATTTGTTGCTGTTAACTGCCTCCCAATTATTCCTCTTGATAAGAATCTCTGTCTTTTCTTTTGATCTAGTGGTGGTAATTAAATGTATATGTATGAACAATCACATTGACCTCAGAAATATATATATATATATATATCTAACCATGAAAATTTTCTAGACTAGTAAAAATCTGGTTGTTCCCTCATGTGATAGATAACATGGATGACTGTCCAATACAGTATGCAAATAAGGGTAGTAAATCATTCTCTCTCAGACTATCAATTAAAAGGACTAATTGTTGAACAAAGGATCAAGAATAGAATGAATCCACCCATTCTTGAAACTTGTTTACAAGCATAAATTTGTTAACATTATTAGTAGTTCAGAGTGAAGTTAATGTATCAGCTATCTGGAATATGGTATTTATATTAAACTAATAAGTAATTATAGAAGATGAGACAAAATCTTTTTAATATCTTTGTTAAAGTAATTAAATAAGATTTAATTTATAAACAAATTAAACATAGTTCAGTGTATATATGCATGTAAGAGGAGTAAATCACTTTCTCTCAGACTATGAATTATAACACTAAATGTTGAACAGAAGATCAAGAGTAGATTGAATCCATCTATTCTTGGAGAATTGACGTTTATAAGCACATCTTTTTATCATTGTTAATAATTCAGAGTGAAATTAATGTCAGCTATCTGGGATTTGACATTTAATAGCTATTGTTGACAAAGACATGATTATAAACATCAGAGATCCAAGAATAGGTGGATTCTATACTTGAATTTTCATTCAACATTTAGAGGCCTTTTATTTCATAGCTGAGAAAGGTTGATTTACTACCTTTATTTTTGCATACACACGGAACTAAGCTTAATTTAATGTTTGCATATTAAACTTATTTATATTAATCAATTTTTTTGGTGCAAAAACCAGCTTTATTAATAATCTAGTGTAAATGACTATAAATGTTCTGTTTAACATTGCTTTTCTATCTGAGATATGAATAATGTTATATTTTCTCATATACATAGCTTACTTTAATTAGAGGGGATTTGAACACAGACTTGTCAAGCTCACTTCAGCTATCCACTCATTCTTATATAACAGATAAACATGAGCCATAATGTGAAAAAGATAAATGATCTCTAATAAACATTTTGTGCTGAACCAGAATTCATCAGTTGGTGCAGATCATTATCTCCCACACATATATACAATCAGTGCTCAGTTTATATTAATATAGATAATCTTCAAACTTTTATGGGTAGGCTTCAATCTTCTCTACTCTTTAAGTCTTCAGTCATCCATATTATTGAAAACCTGGTAATGAAATACTCAAAGTCCTTGTTGATGTCAAAATTGTTGTCATACCCATGTTGAGTTTAAGTAACTCTGATCCCTCATATATAGGACCTTAATATGTCCATTTACATACACTGAAGAAAGATAGGCAGAATTCAAGCTGCATCTGTAATATTTGACTAGAAGTATAATGTTTATACTGACTTTAGATTAACTAGAGAGGATTTGAACACAGACTTTCAAGCTCCCTTCAGCTATCCACTCCATCTTATATAACTGATACACAACCACATACATGTGAAAAAGATAAATGATTTCCTATATACACTACCATTATTTTTGGTACAACATGTGTTTGGCATTTTATTATGAAAGAAGATTGTTAAGAGAAAAATACATTTTATAAAATATAGTAAAAAAAATGTAGATTTTTTTAAATAAACAAGAATTATTTTTTCCATAGTAACTATTCTGATAATCAATGAAAATGTACATGTAGATTTTTTTTGAGATAAAAAAATTGCAATTAGAGGGGAAAGGAGGTGTGATATTTCTTCTCCCTAATTATATATGGCTGATTGGAATGTCAATCACCAATATGAACTTAGTAAATGAAAAAAAAAAAGAAAAATTAGAGATTGAATATAATTAAACATTGTTTAAATTTTGTAAACTATTCAGTCATTTTGGTTGATGAAATTATGTTAGTTCACAAACCAATAATGAATGCTATATTAAAGATAATGTAAAACCATGTATTGTATGTATAATAAAAATAATTTTGCAGGGAAATTAAATTCTGGGAGTGATAAAGAAAAATGTGAATAGGTACTTGTCCTATGGAATCAGATGAGTGATATAAAGAAGTGACCCTGAGTACTTGATAGATTTCTTCTTTACTTCATTAATATTACTTGCGAGTTCTTCAAATTAGAGCTCTGTATTCTTTATTGAGCATCAGAAAATGGAGAAAGATCCATTCAGCTGTATAAGAATCTTTTCCGCATTACTAAACAGATAAAATCACCCGATGCTTTCTTCCTAGCTAAAGTTCAGAAAATGCTATGCCTACATCATACCTGGACTCTAGCAATCTTATAAGAAAAACAACATTTCATCCTGACATAACGTATTTCATAGTTTGTAAAAATAAGAAATCCATGGTCATGGTATACATCTATTATGTTTTAACCCATTCAAAGAAATAATAGATTAAATGAATGAGAGCTCTATACCTAACTTTAATGGTTATCTTAACTAATAATATAAACCTTTAACAAACTAATAAGACAGATGAAGTAAACTTAATTATTGCTAGCAAAATACTTAATTAAAATTGTAAATACGAATATATGTTATATATCCTATGTAATGTTATATCTATAAGTTAATGTTTAATAATATTCAATAAGGTAATATTAATAAATAATTTTGTATTTATAATGTTGCAATTTAAATTCAGAAATCTTAATTATTTAGATTCTTCCATGTATGAATGCTAATACAAGTAATTAATTTACTAAATACGCGTAAATAGAAATATGATAACAAAAAATGACTGTAATTAGAAAGAAGAGGGGAAAATTCAATCTTTATTAATCGATTTTGTGACGGCAGCGTTCAGCTAATATGGTTCCCTCAACATTGGCACCTGAAACAAATAAATAAAAGCTGTCACAAGCTGTAGTTCTCCTTTATATCATATATAATATTGGAGTTAGATTGCCCAGGAAATATAATTGCGTTTTTACTAATATTTATTTATTAAATTAAAAAGGCGGGAGCAATTTGATCATATCACAAATGTTAATCTGTTATACTTGTATGTATAGTATAAATTATTCAAAATTCCATTTACTAACCGGGATCTACATAAATATATGAAAAAATAACAGATAAAAAAGCTATGCCCCGGTAGAATATATATTTCGTGCTCACCTCTTAATTACATATAAAATTCAGTACTTGTAGTCAAATATTACAGATTCAGTATGAATTCTGCCCATCCCTCTTCTGTACATTTATATTAACATATTAAGGTCCTATATAGGAGAGATCTGAGTGACTGATGAGTTTGACAACAATATTGGCTTCAACAAATGCTTTGAGCATTCCATCATTAGATTCTCAATAATGTGGATAGTTGAAGGGTGGAGAAATTGAAACATATCCACTAAAATTTGAAGATTTGCTATCTTAATATAAACTGAGCATTGATTGTATATATGTGTGGGAGATGATGATCTGGACCAATAGATGAGTGCTGATTTAGCATGAAATACATATACTGGAGATCATTTATCTTTTTCACATGTATATAGTCATCCTGAATTAGTTATATAAAATGGAGTGTATAGCTGAAGAGAGCTTGAAAGTCTGTCTTCAAATCCTCTTTTATTATATCCAAAGTTCAATATATACAATATGCTTATAGTCAAATTTTATAGCTTATTTTACTGAATAACTGAATGCTTTAATAGTAGTTGTTGAGATTTTTCTTCTCTTAAATTTAGAGCAAAGCTTTTTTGTTTTTTTAATCATTGTATTTATATTTTTTAACATTTGAATATAGATATACTTTAAATCCCAGGAGTTTAGCTATAACTGTAGGTGATTTGAACACAGTCTTTCAAGCTGCCTTCACCTATCCAATCTATCTCACAATTAATACACATGCCCACACAAGTGAAGAAGATAAATGATCTCCAATATACACATTTTGTGTGAACCAATCATCAGTTGGTCCAGATTATCAACTCCCATACATGTAATGCTAGCGAGAAATATATGTTGCCAGGTGCACATAAATAGCTCGCATTACATGTTTTTCATTTAAAAATAAATGATCAGATTTATTAAGAAAGAAAGTATAATATGTTTTAGAGCAGTGGTCTTCAACCTTTTCACACCTGTGGACTGGTAAAAATAAGGATAAGGTTCCGCGGACCGGCAAAAATAAGGATAAGGTTTCATGGACCAGCAGAAGTCTATATATAAATTTTCTTAAAGATGTAAACAGCTTAACCTTAGATGAAGTTATATATATATGGAGTTTGTATAATAAAAAACTTTTTTTTTTTTAATTTTGAATTTTTTTAGAAAAGTAATAAAAAATTTAATTCTACCCTCACCTCCCATAAATATCTGTGATAACTAGAAAAACAAATTAATTTATGTATGACTGATTAGATTTTGTTCTGTTTCTTTTTTTTTAATCAGATAAAAGTGTGATGAAAAAAATAAATAAAAATTGTTTATATTAATTAAAAGTTTAAAATCTTATTATTTTGTTATTAAAACTTTCTTGCCAGTCTATCGTGGACCAGCAAAGAACTTCTACGGCCCGGCACCGGGCCGCGGACCGGTGGTTGAAGACCACTGTTTTAGAGTAGTTTTCTTTTGTTTTCAGATAAAATAAAATTGTGTTTATATTTTTTTAAAAAAGAGAATGGGGTGGAGGAAAAATCTAAAATAGAATTAGAAAATATTAAAAACTTGTTTTCTCTCCCTTTTTAAAGAATAAACAACTAAATATAGAAAGTTAAAATGAAATTTTGTTTGTAAAAAAAAAACTTTGCAAATGTAATTACTTTAAAAGATTTTTAGCTGATAATAAAGTTGGAATCTAAGCAAAAGTAAATTAATGTGGAATGTAAAAATCAATTAGATTAACAAAAAGTAAAAGTTAATTAAAAACAAAACATTCAAGCTATGCTCAAAATTGAAAATAATAAGAAATTAAAACAATGAGAGAGAAGGATATATAAAATTGTCAGCATCTATTGTCTTTCATTCCGGCCTTCATTTTGTGATCGAATTCAGTTTGGTCTTCATTTTGTACATTACATTATTCATTGCTCCAGAGTTCCAGAAATCCAAGAACAGATATAGACATTCAGTACTGCTGTGGAAAATATCATTGCAAAAGCCACAGATCTAGCAAAAATGTGTTGCTAGATTATCTTTAGAAGTGTTTGACTGGATTTTATGTCCCAAAGTCCTCCGCAAATCAACTGTCCCTGCCTGAAACCTCACTGGAAACTAATGCCAAAATGGTGAAGTAGATGCTGCTGCAAACTCTTATCTCTCTCATTATCATGACAAAGAATGGAAAAGAAGTCTTGAAACCATCAATGGAGACCAAGAAGCCATCCAGTTGGAAATTGACAATTATAAAAACCTAGGTAAAGATACTTTTTAAATATATTCTGGTCACAGTCTAGATTCATTATTTTAAATGAACTTTAATTAATGGACTATTATAACTACATCCTAAAGTTATTTATATTTTTTATGTCAAATTTATTATTGTTAAAGGGTGTTAAATATATGTGTGAGTAAATAAATATTAATGTTTGCTTTAATTGTTATTTTGTCTATTTTCTCTTTCTCTCTGTCATTGTGTCACCAGTAAATTAATGTAGAGTTGTTTTTTATGTGTTAAATAAATGTGCTGGATCCTGAGACAGAGTAAGGGCTAGTCATGGGATATTTCAATTGGTGGATTGTGTGCCAGTTATCCAAAGCATAATTGTTTATAACCTGTGGTTGGCTGGCACCTGAGGTTGATCCTCAAAACAAATAAAGTACTTTGGATGGCAGGGGTTTGTATCCAGCATTTGAGGCAGGCATAGTCTGGAAATGTGATTGTGTTATGGTTTGCATAGTTCAATCTGATCATGGGTATAGTTGATGGCTCTGCTATCAATGATATTCTCCCCTCTGATTGAGGGGCTGATCTGTTGCCATAGTGAAAAGTGCAGTTTGAGTTAAAATCAAGATATAAAGAATATAATTAAACCCAAGTAAATAATTCATCTTTTTAAGTGGACCCAGTCCAATATATAATCAATGCTTGGTTTATATTAAGATAGCAAATCTTCAAACTTTAATAGACATACTTCAATCTACTCCATCATCCAATTCTTCAGCCTTGCATACCATTGAAAATTTGATGATGGAACACTTAAATCCTTTGATGATGCCAATATTATTGCAATACCTATGTTAACTTTAAGTCATTCTGACATCTCATATATAAGGCCTTGTCCATTTAAATACACATAAGAGGAATGTGCAGGATACAGACTGAATCTGTAATATTTAAATACAGTTTTACTTTCTATCCCAGGAGTTTAGATGTAATTGTAGGAATTTGAACCCAGACTTTCAAGCTCTTTTCAGCAATCCAATCTATCTCAAACAATTGATACATGTGACCATACACATGAAAAAAATAAATGATCTCCAATATACATATATAATGCTGAACCAGTTCTCATCAATTGGTCATCATCTCCTACACATATGTACAATCAGTGCTCAGTTTATATTAAGATAAAAAATCTTAAAACTTTAATAGACTGACTTCAATCTACTTCACCATTCAACTATGGAAGGCTGAAGAAGAGTTGGATGGTCGAGTAGCTTGAAGCCTAGAGAGGGAGAGACAGAGAGATGATGATCTGGACCAACTGATGAGTGCTGGTCCAACACAAAATACATATATTTGAGATCATTTATCTTTTTTACATGTGTGTGGCCATGTGCATCAATTGTATGAGATAGATTGGATAGCTAAAGGGAGCTTGAAAGTGTGGTTTCAAGTCCCCTAAAATTATATCTTTTGTTATATTTAAGTTATTGACTTGAAAAGTAAAACAATTTTATTGTTTTTAAGCATTAATAAATTATTTTAGATACGTGTTTATATTCATGATAGCAGCATTTTGATTTGTTGAAATGAGATATGTACTGCCCTATTCAGTCAGTGTGTTGGTATAGTGATAGACTCAAGACAATAAAGCTTCTTGGATTGGTGCTCACCTGTCATCTTTTATGCTAAATCAACAAGTGATCTTCTGAGTAACTAATCATTTATTAAATGATCAGATATGCTATCAAATAAAATTTGACTGCTAATGCTTTATTTTCAATAGTTGATTAAAATAAGAGAAACTTTTCTTTTGAAGAGTAATTAATGTTTTTTACTCTTATAAAATTAAGTTTTCTTTGCTGTAATTATTTCTCTTATTTCAACTTGTTTCTATAATAAGAGTAATAATCAGAAAATAATAATTTTTTATAACAGCTATATAATCAAATAATAATTTTATACATAAAAAGCTTTTTTCAGCATCTGCTTTGGTGCTCTTTTCAAATGTTACTAATCTATTTAATGTTAATGAATCAGCTGACATAAAACCATCCAGTGTCCAATAATGGAATTAAAATGAACAATAACAATATAAATAATTAAAACAAATCAAAACCTCATATATAAATTGAATAATTACAAAACTATTGACTATATTATAACAATATGTTAAACATATTACATGTATTTTTTTATATATAATTATATATATCATCTTATATAATTTTCCATTCATTTTTAATCAACCAATCATTAACCAAATTTGTAGAAGTCTTATAAATATTAGTCAAATTATTTTTTAATATAATATGTTTCATATATTTGTCTTCTTTTTAGATCAAGATTAAAAATGAATGGAAAATTATATAAGATGATATATATATAATTGTATATAAAAATGCATGTAATATTGTTTAACATATTGTTATGATATAATCAATTGTTTTGTAATTATTCAATTTATATATGAGGATTTTGATTTGTTTTAATTATTTATATTATTATTGTTTGTTTTAATTTCATTATTGGACACTGGATGGTTTTATTTCAGGTGATTTGTTAACATTAAATAGATTAGTAATATTTGAAAAGAGCACCAAAGCAAGTGCTGAAAAAAGCTTTTTATGTATAAAATTATTATTTAGTTATATAGCTATTGTAAAGAATTATTACTATTTTCTGATTATTATTTTGTGGAAGAGCAGCATAAGGATTTTTATTCCTGTCCAATTTTGTAATGAGTTAATGTGCCTGTAATTTTTTGTGGGCCATTGAGCACCATTTATGTCAAAATTGTTATTCTGAAGGAATCTTTTCTAATATTACTTTTAAGTTTGTGTTGTTGTTTTTTGCATGGTTAAACTCACATCGCTATATCTTGCTGATAGTTTTCATACTCATTGTAAACTTTATTAATACTTTTTTTATTTTATATGAAAGTCACTTATTTCACAGGCAAACTAATTGAATTATATATCTTAACAAGTTATATCTAATTATCTTTATCATTTAATAATCTGATAGGATAAGTGTGTTGAATATTTATCAATGAGAAATGCGTCCATATTTTTTTGGATCTATAATAATATTTTTTTAAAGATATTTAATATTGAACAATGCCTTAATAGTCTTTATTCCAGAAATTTAGGAACAATAAATATTTGCAGTTTCCACAAATTATTAGCTTACTAAGTGAAAATTTCACAAGTCTTTAACATCACAGTCACATGATTTTTGGCTGCTACCAATTTACCAAAAAAAAGTAAACTTAGAATAACTAGACAAACTAGGAACAAATCTGGACAAGCAAAAACCCACTTCAACATATAAATAAAATTAGATAGAGTATATGCATATTTACTAAAATATTATATTAATGAAATATATGTAATGAAAAAACATCTACTGATAACCAATTTCAAATAATATATTACAGAAAGTTACTGAAAATTCTGAATTCAAAAAAGTTTCTAGTAAAGGACGCAAAGAAATTTATTGGAAATAAATTGTTTTAAAAATATTATATTAAGAGGTTTATAATTATTTGATTAAATATATTGAAATGACGATTGGAAACCAAAAATCTTAACTTTTAGTTTTAAACAAGGAATGAATCAAAAAATGAACTATAAAATGTAGAGATGGTATTTCAGAATACCATTAAGCTACTTTGCATTCACTCATCAAGAAACATTAAACAGGAAAGTTGATGAAAAAAGCATTCTCCACTCAGGGATACTGCCATATATATATATAGTAAGAAAATAATTTTTTAAAAAAATGTTCTAAAAAGGTTTATAATGTAATTCAATGATTAGTTGTATTACTGGCGAAATAAATAATGAAATATGAGTAATATATTTTGTATAAAAAACAATACAGATCATGATTAATTAACTTTTGTTGAAAAAAGACAATTACTTTAAAGGCAAGGTTATATATTGTAACTGTCACAATTGCACAACCCACATGAAAATTACCTGAGGGCAATTCAAAACACAGAATACCAACTTGTCCCTTAAAGCCCGCTAAGGAGGGAGAATACAAAAGACTTTAACTATTTATCTAAGTTCTTGATTGCAAATAAAAGATGACAAACTGCCCCAAATAATGAGATAACACTATTTATTCACATATATACAACACAAACATCCACTGGCATGACTTTAGTTAATTAATTTATATGTTAATTCATGGTGAATAAACATTTCTAATTTTATAATTTTAATTTAACTTATGCACAGATATAGTAGTATAATGATTCAATATTTTAAAATAATTCTTACTTGATACTATTAATGTAGAATATTATTAACATTAATTGTTTGAATGGATTCCAATTTACTGCATAGACACCTAACTAATCTCAACTCTCATACACACTGCACATAGGCTACCTGGCCCTGTTTAATGATGATAATACAAGCTTATAAAATAAAAATGATCTTACTAATTGACTGCTGCAATCAATTCCAGACCATGATATTAGTATGCAATAAATAATAAAATAATTGTAAAATACAGGAAATCACATCTGCATTACAGTGGTATCTATATAAGAACAAATGCATGTGATAATTGTATGCATACAGTAGGAATTGAACATCGACTGTATGTATAGAATACAGTGTCAGGCAGTCACTAACATATTACTATGATATGTATGAAGTAAAATAGATGGCATGTGGTAAGAATTGATAACCTATCACACATCATTGTTTATATAAGATAATGATTGTAAGAGATTAGCAATCACAAATGATGTTACAATCATCTAATACTAATGCATTACATAAGAATGTGTTTCCAATGCAACTCTGTAAATCATTACCAATCGTAATAATTCAAATACAAGACTAGTTAGATAAAACTGACATCTACTTAATAGAACCATAATCCTGCTTGTCTATGCAGAAGGCTTGCCTCCCATTCATAATTTTAAATTTTTACTGATTTAACATGCTATTGTTAATTAAATAAATTGGAAATAACTGATAAACATATCCACATTTAATAATTGGGCAAGGGATTATGATTATAAGCTAATTGTCTTTATAGAATAATTTTTATACATTTATTGCCAACTAAATTGTGGCTTGAAAATAGAACAAATTACCATCTCATGTTATATTTGTTGATAACAGATTAATTACTTAAATATTCATTAACATATTTCATTAAATTGGAGACAATAATTAACTAAATATGAGTTTAAAATTTACACTTATTCTTTTGGTCATCCCAGTTCATTTTAATTTTTAGGTTTTAGCAGAGTTGATTCTTTATCGTAACTATGATGGAATGTTTTAAATCATAGTTCAGGTTTGATTAGAGGGATTCAGTAGTGGTTTCTTCTTGGTTTAATAGCTGGTTCTTTCAGTAACACTGAACAATGGACTTTTACTTATCTCAGATTCATGGCAGACACACATTTGGTTTCTGTTGTTGACAGCTTCTTTCTCGCAACTTGGTGATAGGTTTTATAACCTGCCCTCAGCCAGTTTGACAGAGCAAGGAAGGTAATGGTTTCTCTGCTCCTGCATAGTAGATGTGGCTGAAGCTAGTAGATTAATTATTCAACTTACAGCATAACAACATACAATGAATCCTGGAAGCAGGAAATAATTAATTTAAGCAGAATAATTGTAAGCACTTAAAAATTGTAAAAAAAAAAAGTAAATCTTCAGCACTTCAAAATTATAAGATGCAATTTTTTTTTCTAGAATTTTTTTCAGCATTATTTATATGATTTTTAGCTATCTTATCAGTAAAATTTCAGATCGATCCCTTGTAGTTCTGATCCCCTGCTTTATTGGTTATAGATAACTCCATTATTTTCACTAAGGTATGAGTTTATTTGATCAATACCCTATTTGCAAGCTTATTTTTGAGTGGATTAATAGCCTTTTTAATTAAATTGTTTTAGCTATTTATCTTCTCAAACTTAATGTAGTAATCTGTTAAAAAGCATTTTAATTATTTTTCTAAAATGTCATTTCCATCTTTTTTTCTTGTTAAAGGAAAAACACCTTTTTCTTTTAAACTACTTTTAGATAATTTTAGAATCAATTTTATTTTTCCTTTTACAAACTTTAGAAAACTTTTTATTTTTAACCCAAATTAATTTTATAATTAATTATATTTTATACATTTGTCTGTGCATTTATAATAGATATTTTAAAACTTTTAAACTTAAATTTTGTTCATAATTTTTAACATTCAAACATGAAGTATATCGAAAGTACTTCCATTAAAGAATATATTTATTAAAATTTGGATACTGTGTTAAATATATTTATTTGAATTATTATATATATATTAAACATTAAATCACCCCACATGGTTAAGAAATCCAGTAACACCCGTTGTGAACTAATATATAAATACATTAGAGTTCGTATTTCAAAATAGCCAGATCATTTAATGTTTAATATTTGTATATTTATTTCAGTATAGAATTATGCACTGGGATTATATATATATATATAGGTGAGATGGACTAGCAGAAATAACTCGAAGCCATCACACTATCATTACTACATAAATTTATGTGTATCAATAATAAAATGCCAAAAATTGGATTGAAACTGTATGTGCATCTGAATTTTCATGGAAATCAAGAGTTATGATTTTACATACAATATAAGTAAAGTTACTAAACATCCTAATTTTCTGGGATTGACTCTATTTGGGGCCGCAATAATCTCTATATCCAAATAAGAAATTTATGAACAATCAGATATCCCAATTTATCAAATCTACTAAAAAAAAAAATCCTAGAGAATGTATTTTTTCACTTGTTATAGTACTAATAATGAATTATTAATTGTTAGATTAAACTTAATAACTAAACAAATATTACTAAAACTTTAATTTATTCAATGTGATAATTAAATGTTTATTATTTTTTTAAACTGCCATTCATTGCTTAATTGTGGTGGGAAGTTGAAAAGTCCCTACATATGTATGTCATTTATTAAAAAGAAAACTTTTGATAGATAATTGTAATTTTTTTTATTTATAATTAATTTGTCAGTTTTATAAGTACAATGGTTTGTATAAGTTCAAAATGGGGAGAGAGGAGGTAACAAGTCTGATTGCCCTTATAGAATTTTTAGCCTGGCTGGAAATATCCTTGAAATTAGTTTTTTAAACTATTTTCAAAAAAAAAAAAATTTTACCCTCTCTGTTGAGGCATACAAATCTCTTCTTATTTCTGATTTTGATATTTACAAATTTGGTAATCCTAGGGTGTAAGGAACCATTATCACCAAACTATTTAATAAACCTCTGTATAATATCGAAACATCATATGATCACCATTTTATATGCTTACACATGCTGTTAATAAGGGTGCCAAACTCTCCATACAGTAGTGGAGGAGTAGACACTAGATATGAATTTTATGCACAAATGTTCCTGCACCCATTGATTATGAAGGTGTATACTTGGTGGCACTACTGTATGGAGAGTTTGGTACTCTTATTATCTGTATAATATCAATGTTACTCATTTTCTTTATTACTTCTACAATGCATTATACATTTATTTTATCAATAACAGTTTCAATTGTCCCAGCAATCTTCTTATGCTTGCTTGTAACTGTTATTAAAACAGGTAAAACTCTCCACACAGTAGTACCACTCAGAGCAAACCAGAGTAATCAATTGATGCCAGAAGGCTTGTGCATAAACTACTCATCCAATATTGCCATACTAGTTTCTGACTTGTGACCTTTGTCAGTGAGGAGCCTAAGATCCAAGGCTCCTCACTGACGAAGGTCACAAGCCAGAAACTAGTCTGAGGATATTGGATGAGTAGGCACTAGATAGGAATTTTATGCACAAGCCTTCTGGAATCCATCGATTACTCTGTCTTGCATTGAGTGGCACTACTGTATGGAGAATTTTTCCCGTTTTAATGATTAATTTTAAAAATGATATCTTGAAAAGGTTCATGTGTGAACAAAAATCAATTTGATAATATTAAATTAAATTGAATACAGAAATGTTGTCCATTATTTTGATTTATTTACAATTTGATTAAGTGTTTATAATTTTTTGACAACATTATGGTCTTATAATACTGAAAAATGACTAAGAAATTATATATATATAAGAAATAGAATTGTAGTTATAACTTACGATAAGACTATTAATGTAATCAATTTTAGCTCATATATGATTTATCTTATTTAAAGTATCTATTTGAAAAACATGGGAGATTCAAGCTTGTCAATTCTACATTATAGGATATAAATTAATTTTTTTTTAAAAAATGGTCATCTTGGGCCAAAAATTTCATCATCGAAAACAGGTGATTGATCTTTTTATATGATTCAGATTGATAAATAATTTGTCTTGGAACCAGGTTAATGACAAGAATTTATGTTTCACTAGTCAAAGGCTGATTAAGATTTCAAGCAGAATATGTGATTCTGATAAACCTGAATATTTCACATATGAGTGCCTAGTCAAATTGATAATAAACCCATACTAATATTTTCAGAATTTTATCAGAATTAAAAGTGCATTTTAAGTAATTTATTATTATGATAACAATGTACAAAAACATCATTAATAAAACACCAAATAAAAAATAATATAACTTGAAAAAATTTGTAATTAAAAAAACACAGTATATTATCCCTACAATATAACATATATAAAGTAGTTAATATCTGCAATATTATTGATTTTAAAATAAGAGTTTTCAGATAATTAGAATCCAAAATTTGACAAATCATCCATTGCTTCTAGATCTAATAAGTGGTTTATTATTCAGAATTTCATAATAAGTTTGAACACTAGAAGTAACAACTATGTGATCCATGGATTTACTACTACTACTATTCTATTATTATACTAAACAAACTATTAACATCATGATTAGTATATGCAATCTTTTCCAAGTCACCATTATTCTAAAGTGTATTTTTAATCATTTTAATTTTAAAAAATTCCAGTCTACACAGGCTAGTAAGCAGACTAGTAAAATCTATATATTTACAAAATTAAATATTAATTTGAACAGAAGGAATTTACACAATGTCTTGTTGAGTATATTCTTAAACCAACTCACAAGATACTTTTGAAAAGGTAAGAGAGGCCATCTTATCTTTTGAGTCTAAATTTAGTTACATAGGCTAATGTGGCATATATAACTAAATTTAGGTTCAAAAGATAAAATGGACGCTCTTATCTTTTCAAAAGTCTCTATTCTGTACTTTGATTTGAGAGTATCCTCAGTATTCATAATTAAATTTAGATTCAAAAGATAAGATGGCTATTCTTATCTTTTCAAAAATCTCTATCTTGTGCTTTGGTTTGAGAGTATCAATATTCAACAAAGACATGGTTGAGCTATTACTACAAACACTACAATGCATCTTCTCATGATACAATCTATACACTAGTGAATAAAATTGAATATTACAGAGTTAAACATTATTAAAAATAGAGATTCTAAAATACCACAAAGAGATTTTTAGACTCAAACTTTCTACTTTCGATCCTAGCTTTTAATAATTTTCAATATAAGGGATAGATGCCTCAGGATGTAAATATATAAAATTTAAGAGTAAATTTTTTAATCACCAGTTACTTCTATTAAAATCTCACAAAGAGGTTTCTATTATATTACACAATTATTTAAATATTTTACTTTCATATAAACTCTTTTTATGATGTATGGATAGATTTGTAATTTCATTTAAAATCTATATAAAGATACAAATAAATCACATAATGAAACATCATTTTTTATCTACTAATTTGAATATTTGCATTGGCAATTCTTCTTCTTGGCAATCCTTCTTCTAAAATATATCTTAGTATAGCATATAGTGTATCTTCCAGAGAAACTATGATCTGGGGTTTGAATCCAAATTTGGATTTTTTTTTCCAAATCACAAATAGAGTCAGCTAATCATTGCATATCAAATCTAACTAGCTATCAAATATTGGATGGAAGATAAATATTCCTGGTTAGTCTGTGGAGCTATATGAACATCAATATACTAACCATAATATCAAAAAAAAAAATAATTGTAATAGATTGCATCTTTCATAATTGTTGAAAGAGATATTTAACTCTTATTGAAGTCTCCTGTTTGTGCTTAGCTCATGGTTTACATATATTTTTTAAATTATGGACATGTCTTTTATATTCATTTGTTTAGAGATTTCCAAGTTCATGTAATGTTTTAATAAATAATTCATTATCATTCACTTCTTTGTTTAAAAAATAAAAATCCAAACATTTGTAAAATATATATAATTGCAAGTCAGTCAAGTCATATATCATGTGACCTAATTTAATAAGTTTGTATTACAAATGTTATATAATGAGCGTGCCAATAACAAGCTTTTCAGAACATCCCTATCCACAGACCAGTATATGCTAATGCCTCACTGATAAAAGCCAGAGCTAGAAACTTGTCTGGGGATAGGAATATTCTGAAAAGTTTGTTAAGAGCTATTGGCATGTTCATTATACAACATATATATATATAAAATAAAATACAATTACTTGTCTACAATTCTGCTTTCACTATTTCAGAGAACTGGTTTCATTAGAAAATACAACCATTTGGCTATACTTTCTGATAAAAAATTGACCTCTGATTGAAATATTAAAAGCAGCATTATAGATCAGTATTTTTTAATTTTAATCTTGTTAATTTACACATTTTCTTCTTGGGAATTAAAAAAATGCCAAAAACATGAAGGAAATTTGTTGGATTTGTCAAAGCTTTGGGCATTTCCTAAAGCTTGAAACATAGCTTGCTTATTCTTTCACTGGTTCAAATACAGTGACGCATATTCTAGTGCAATAGTAGAGTAGAGGATTCAAGAATTAAGAATTAATTCTCAGCAGAATAAAGAAAAACTAAAACATTAGTTTGATAACTCTATCAAATTTTGCTTCTTTTCTTTATCTATGTAATTTTATATACACATAGGCAAAACTTTCCATACAGCAGTGCCATTTAGTGCAAGCCAAAGTAATCAATTGATGCAGGAAGGCATTACTGTATGGAGAGAGTTTTGCCTCTATGTAAACAGCTTGTGCAAACATAAAGAATGGTGGTCATGTGATGTTTAGTAGTTTAATCCTATAAATAATGTTAATTCGCCTCCCAAGAAAAGATCACATTTTATTTCACAATTTAACTAATAACTTGTCGAGCAATGCTTTTGACCTGGGAGGTCATAATCATAGCACTCAAACTTATTGACTAAACTGGTATTATTAGGAGAAAATACAACATTAATATTCAGGAGTTAATATGTAAATTTATAATTTACATATTTCACTTTCATGACAGTGCTACATAAGAGTCTTTTGTGTTTATCATGTGGTTATTATTAGTGATAAACTATGCCTCTTTAAACTTTCTTTTTTGATCATTGCACTATGCACACACTATTTTAATATTCCACAGATCGAAAACATAGCCAGATTCCATTTCATGCTCTAGAAACACTGACTTCACATTGGGATTTTTTTTGTGTGGGAATACATATATTGCTGTTGTGCCAGCTTAGTGGTGCTGTTAGAATGACCTGGTCTAGAGACAATTTGTCTTTCACATTGTTCAAGAGCTTATTCAAATTTGAAAAGGTTTATAAATTAAATGGAAATGCTGGGTTCAACTTGCCGTTTAGATACTTAAACTTATCATGCAACTCCAAACTTTATTATATTTATTTAATGACGATTTATTTACTGAGATTCTCTTCTCCAATAACTTTCTAAAGAGAAACAATGAACACGAAAGCATTATTTATGAACCAACTCTCAGGCATAAAATTTGAGCATTCTCTGATTCTTATTTTGCTTTCTAGTCAAGAAAGCAATGAGATTTATAGGAATATATATACATTGTCTAAGATAAGAGGTAGAAAATATAGCTGCTAGTTGCAGAACATTAATAAATAAATAATTATATAAACAGTTGCTTGATAGGTTCAAGTATTCAAATGCCAAGTTCGGCCATATTTCCATTCAATTGATCAAACTGATATTTTACTTTTTAAGAGAATCAACCTAGGAAATTTAATTTTGAATTCTCCATTTTATCACCATATTAAATGCACACAACACCAATTTTCAATAATTATATCTTTATGACCAGCACACCAAATATACGTCTGTTTACTTTGTAGTTAAGAATAAGGAGATATCCGTTTAATGACTATATTGGATGATTTTCAGGTTATCTACGACTAATTATTATTACTAAAAGCAATTTATAAAAAAGACAAACTCATTATTGCAAAATTAAAAAGAAGCATTCAGAATTCAATTTTTTAAAAGAAAAATATATCCCCCACCCCCCATTATAGTAATGATTTAAATCCTGAATTAAAGATATAACCGGAATCTATACGAAGTCCTTACAAATCTTAAATGTTGAAGAAAAATGGAATCAGTCTAATTTTTATTTTCTGCCAATTTTACAATTACTTGTTAGAGATAGTTTATTATATTCAAGTTTTTAATTATTTCCAATAAACATTATATTATCAAAACAAGTATTTTTATTAGGTAATTCCTTCCTAAAACTTATTGCAATTATGTAAGAGAATTATAATCATAACATTTATAATAATTTTCTTTATTTTCTTATCTTTCTGTAATATTTATCTTTGTTTACGTTTGTAATCAAAGTTATTTTCATCACAATTAAACCATTCTTATCGTTTTGTAATTGATTAATATTTGTAACTTTAATATCTTATACAATGATTAAACCATTTTATAAAATAAATAATATGTGTGATGAGTAAATGATATTATTACTTATGGATATTTATATATTAAAAAAAACATATTTAATTGCTTGATGAGATAACGTGACATTTGAGCACTCTAACAACTGGTTATGACAGTTTCATTCATTTAGACTGACAATCTAACTGAAACTTTTAACTTTCTGCCTGCCTCACAGAACAATGCGAGTCTTTGATTATGGTCATGTGGTACTCAAACATGAGATAAACTGAACTTTGATCCAAAAAACTTTTGCTTTTGAATCTTACCATTTTAATAAATCATCAAGAATATATTTTAATTATGTTATTTTTTTATGATCATTAAACAAAAGCTCATTTGACTCAATTTAGGACTTAATTTATTTTGTTTAGAATAGTTATATTATTACTTATTGTTAATATTGGATGGCTTTATGTGTTAGCTATGTCTAATATATTTTAGAATAGTGATAAAGTAATGAAACTTTTTGATAAAAGTTTCTTTAATGAATCCTTGGATAAGACACACAAAAAAATCTGAGTTTACTTAATTGAAAAAAAGTGTCACTAGAAACACCAATGTCACATGACTTTCTGAACAATAAGATATGAGATTATTTATTTATTTGCATTCTTGATTGAATTTCTTATCCTGGGTGCTATTGCATGGAGAGTTTTGCCTGGAAGAGAATAATGTAGTAGTGGAAATGCAGGGAGGTTTTAGGTCAGATAGGCATATAGGAGATAGTTTATTTGTAGTTACACAACTTATGGATATGAGTAGGAATTCAGGTAGATCATTGTATATGAGTTTTATAGCTATAGAGAAGGCATATGGTAGAATAAATAGAAATAGCTTATGGATAAGTTTAGCAAATTTGGAAATGGATGAAGCTTTAGTAAATATTATTAAGAAATTATAAGAAAATAATTACTATATTTATCAATCAGAGGATATAGAATCAGTTAAAGTTAAAAAGCGAGTGGGACTAAGGTAAGAGTGCCCTAGGTCACCTATTTTGTTTTTGTTGTATTTGAATGAAATGGAGAAAGCAATAGAAAGACTATGAAGAGGGATAGAGATACCGTTAATAGTTGGCAAGGGAGTGTATACTTTGTCCAGTCTTTTTTTGCGGATGATATCTTTTTGTGTGCAGAAAGAAGAGAAGATAGGAAGCTATGCTGAGGACATGTGCAAGGGTGGATAAAGAGATGGGGATTATCAAATATAATGATAGTTAATACTGGAGAAAGAGAAGATGTAGAATTTTTATTGGGGGATATAAAGTTAAATGTGGTGGATAGATATAGGTATTTGGGAATAATCTTAAGTAATCAGAAAAATTGCTTGGATGAATGGGAGAAAAAATTTGTAAATGAAGCAAAGAAAAAAAAGGGTTTGGTAAAGAAATTAACAGTGTTTTTATATAATAAATATGATGTAGCTAGAATTGTATGGAAGGGTGTGACAGTAGCAGGGTTATCATACGGTAATGTTGTGTTATGTGTTAGTAAAGGGGTATTGGATTACTTAGAAAAAGTACAAAGGGAAGTGGGAAGACATACACAGATGCAGAGGCATAGACAGCAAAGGAGGCAATTCAAGTAGAAATGGGATGGTCAAGTTTTTATATGAGAGATGCAAAAAGGAAAAGAAAAATGTTTTGTAGGTTGCAGTTTATGGATAATAAATGAATAGCCAAAATAGTATTTAATTGGGTTATGAGTAAAGGACAGGCAACAAGATGGGTGAGAAAGGTAATGCGGTATGCAAAAGATTTGGATAAAGAATTTATATCAGTATATTTGTACAAAAGTGAGATGATTGTGTTAGGAGGATTGTTGAGTGTTATAGTGATAAGGAATGGGATAAAAGAATAGATGCATTAATAAAGAATACAGAGCTGGAGAGATGGAGAAGTAATATGGAGAATAAAAAGAGTTTAAATATATATAGAAATAGGCAAAACATTGGGTGTGAGTTAATTTATGATAATAGCAAGAAAAGTAGTTTATTGTTAAGGCTTGAATGGTATCTTTAGCAACAAGGGAATATACATGTAAATGGAAAAATATGGGTGATTTAGTCTGCAAATTGTGTAAGGAAGACATAGAAAATATTAGGCATCTGTTGATTGAATGTAAATGATTGAAAGCAGAAAGGGTAATAATGAAGTTATGGAAGAATAAATATGAACTAAGTGATGATTACAGAAAGTGGGTTATTGGTTTTTATGTTGGGTTTGAGAAGAGATAAGGGGGATTTAGATATAAAGGCCATAGAATTGACAAAGATTATGTTGTGGAAATGGGATGGAGCAGATTATGGGAAAGCTTAGCATGGGGAATGAAAGGGGAAGATAAAGTGGCTAACAAGTTTATTTGGGCATAGTTGCTGAGAGTTTGACTCTGTTTAAGGAGTAATCACAGTACATCACATTACATCATCTCTGCAGAACTGATAGAGTTGTATTTTAATTCAGGAACCTTTAGAACTTGTGATTATCATTCTAACATTGCACTAAACTGCACAGAAGAATCAATTGAACAAAACTATCACATTTCTATTGATTTGGTGCTGAATTGAACTAAAAAGAGTGATGTGGAGTATTTATTGTTTATAAAATATAATATTTTTTAAAATATCTTATTATATAAAATTAAAACAGTTTTAAATAAGTCACCATAGGGCAAAAGCCTCCAAGAATTTCCAAAGAACAGTAAAGAAATATCATTATTCACCAGACAACTATTAGGCATGAAGATATCATTTTCCCATCCTGCTTTTATATTCTATCCAAGAACATTAAAATTTTCATTTATTGAACAACATTTGGAATATAGTTTGATTATGATAAAAAAAGCTAGTGCCTGGCCACTATATGTGAATTCAAATCTTGCCCTCCATAATGACAGCAAAAAATGGATACTGCACTGCACAATCCACTGATTACTCAGTATTAAAATAGATGGATATGGAGTAAAATAAATAGAATAAAATACTTTTTACTATGAATCACTGTGATGCAAAGAAGTACACCTACATGCCATGACTTAACCCAAGTTTGAATCCAGGATCAATAAATTTTAAAAAAAAAATCAACAATGTTATAATTTTTTATAAAGCTGGCCCATACCTAACCAGATAACCATAAAATATTGGTCTATAAATGATGTTTTCTTATCAATAAGGTAAAATAAGGCTGAAAAAAGAAAGCCCAAATTCTCAGAACCTAAGAATTGGCAAGCTTAAGTCTAGGAAGAACAATCTTCTTCTTCTTCTGCCCATATAGCACATGAAGTATAATATATTTTAAACATTATCAATCACCATAATATAAAATATAGTCCAAACTCTCATAAAGTAAAATGGTTAAGCAAGCATAATAAACAGCTTCAAAGAATTATTCTACATCTTGACATAGAAGTAGTAGTATATTTATAACTAACTTTGTTGTAAATTAGATATAAATAAACCTATTGGCTTCTGCTAAGATATGATATTAGAAATTTTTTATCGATGAAACCTAATTTCTATGTGTAGTTGGATTAATTATTTTATAATATTGGTTAGTAACTTTTAAAACCTACCATATTTAAAGTTTATCACCATCCATTATATTGTTTTTTTTATATATTTAAATAAATTATACAATATAAAATAAAATATCTTTATATAATAGGAATAATTATATATATTTAATAAAAACAATACAGAGAAGATTATTTCAGCAAATATTATTTTTTGCCCTTTTCAAAGTGATGGAACTATTTTAAAGCTTATGCGATGCACTGTGACTTCTCTTTATATGGAATCAGAAATCTCTCAGCTACTATCCTAGAGAAACCTGTTAGCCACTTTACCTTCCATTTCCTGCCCTAAGTTTTTTTTCCTATACTTCTCTATTCTGCTCCATCACATTTCCACAATATATCTTTGTCAACTCCATGGCCTTTATATCTAAATCTCCCTTATCTTTTCCCAAATCCAGCATAAAAACTAAGAATCCACTTTCTATATAATCACTTTGCTTATATTTATTCTTCCACAATATTATTTATATCCTTTCTGTTTTTAGGCATTTACATTTAATTAATGGATGCCTAATATTTTCTATGCCTTCCTTACTCAACTTGCAGATTAAGCCACCCATGTTTTTTCATTTATGTGTATTTCCCTTGTTGCTAAAGATCCTGATCAAGTCTTAAACAGTAAACAATTTTCCTTGCTATTATTATAAATTAACTTGCACACAATATTCCGTTTACTTTTATATATATTTAAACTCTTTTTTACTCTGCATACTAGTTCTCCATCTCTTCAACTCCATATTCTTTATTAATGTATCTATTCTTTTATTCCAGTCATTGCCACACTCAACAATTCTCCTGACACAATCATTCCACCTTTTGTATAAATATACTGACATGAATTATTTATCCAAATCTTCTGCATACTGGACTACCTTTCTCACCCATCTTGTTGCTTACCCTTTACTCATTACACAACTAAATACTATTTTAGCTATTCTCTTATCATCCATAAATTGTAATCTACCAAACATTTTCATTTTTCTTTTTGCATCTCTCATATAAAAACTTGACCACCCCATTTCTCCTTGAATACCTCCTTTGTTATCCATATGTCTGCATCCAATGCATATCTTCCTACTTCTTGTACTTTTTTAAAGTAATCTAATACCCCTTTACTAACACATAATGTATCATTACTGCGTGTTAACTTTGCTACTGTCACTCCCATATAATTTTTGCTACATCATATTTATTATATGAAAACACTGCTAATTTCTTTATCAGTCCCGTTTTGTTCTTTGCTTCATTTATTAATTTTTTCTCCCATTTGTCCCAGCAATTTCTCTGATTACTTAAAATGATTCCCAAATAGTTATACTTATTAACCACATTTAACTTTATATTCCTCAATAAAAATTATTTGTCTTCTCTTTCCTCAGTGTTAATTATCAGACAAAACTTTCCATATGGTAGTGGCACTTAGTTCAAGCCAGAGTAATCAATGGTAAGAAATGGTGATCATGCGATGTTTAGTGGTTTAATATTAATCATCAGCTTAAATTTACATTGCATACATAGCGACATCTATCTTTTTTACATATAAAATTAACTTGAACCAATTATAACAGTAATACAATATATACAAAAACAAAAAACTATACCAATTATAACAATAATACAATATGTACAAAAAAACAACAATTATATAAATGTAGACTATATAATTTTTCATTCATTAGTTAATTATTAGTTAAATTTATTGATGTTTTATATATATTAACTACAATAAACATATATATATATATATTAATATATTAATTTTAATAATATATTGTTTACTACAATAAACATATATATTAATTTTAATAATATATTGTTTATTAAAATAAACACATTCATTACATTAATTCATTTGAATACAGTTCAAAATATATTTACACAAATACTAATTTCATTCCTCTCATACTAAGACCTAGTTGGGCTTTCATGTAGAAGAAAATTTTTGTAACATTTTAAATATTTACATGAAGTTTTAAACATAATATAAAATAAAATATGCCAATAATAACAACAACAACAAATTACATTTTAGTAATATATTATTACATAATAAAAATATTCATTATACAACATTAGATAATTGTATTTTTTTCTATATACTAATTTCTCCCCCCCTCTTTAATATATTTTTTAATTTGCTTTTCTATTTCTCTATAATGTTGCAAGCTTTTTAATTCAATAAGTAAATTATTAAATAATTTAGAAACATAATGATTTCTTACTTTAGTTTCACATTTATTACAATATTTTGAAACTATGTATATATCTGTTTTTCTTAGACACATTTCAAATTGTTTTATATAATGTTTTTTGAAAGTACTATCAACATTTTTTTCTATATAATTATATAATTGAGAAGTTAATTGAATAATAAAATATTATTTTTATATATATATCTTTTTCTTTATTGATATATTTTTTTCTATTAGATCAATTTTTTTCCAGTAATACTAGCTTGCCAAACCATAACATATTAATTTCTTTAAAATGATTCTAGTTAGTCCAATTTACATATAGCTGACAAAAAGAATTTGCTGCTAAATGGGAGGATCCTTTTATTCCTTTTTGAAATCTTATAAGAACCAAGTTGAACAATTTCCTAATGTCCATTTCATATGTTTTTATTATTATAGCTATCAAACAATCTCATAAGTCAACCTAGTGTGACTATACATAATATATGGAAACCACTAATCAACTTTTCACTTAAGAAGAAAAAGTGGAGAAATCAGGAGGAATCTCATAGATTAGTATATGAAATTTCTACTGACTGTTGTCTTTACAAGATGGCTCAGTTTGTTAGAGCATTACCTTAAAATTCAATACTCAAGAGTCTAAGAGTCCAGATTCGATTCCCATGTTAGTATTGTCACTGGTCAGGCCAGCAACACCTGAAGAAGAGGAGAGAATAATACCTCTCAAAATGTTGTGCATGTACTAATTTATTTGATGTGCTATTACTGACAGTTGAATGTATTTGGAATATTTAAATAAAGCTAATTTTTTTAAAGACATTCAATATTCATATTAGATTATGGAAATAGTCCAAACAATAAATACAACATCATCAATATGAATGGTATTTAAGAAAGAGTGATATAATTAAATATTTAATGAATGATATCAAATGCAGATAATTCAGATTTGTGCCCCAACAAATTCCGAATATGATGAAGAAATAGAACATTCTTATTTAGGTGTATAAAATCCTTGTAATAAGACCAAACAATAATTTATAAATGTCACAGAAGACTTAAATGCTAAAATTGGAAATCAATTAAAATATAAAATTACTGCAGGGAAATTTGAATATGGAGATAAAACTGAAAGAAAACAAAGAAGTTTAGAATTTATATAAAAAAAATTATATAAAAGAAACCTAATATGTAAATAGGAGAGTTTCATTATATTTTAATGTACAATAAATCTTTAATATATTTAATAATTTCAATAGTGAAAGTGATAACTTCTTAATGCAAATCTAAAAAATAAAACTTATTAGAAAAGATAATACTAAAAATTGATATTACCAACTTCAGAAATATTCCAGTGAATTTAAGTTGGAATTTAGAAATCACTTCAATGTATTAACAAACTTCAAATGTGTCTCATGTTTTAATGAAAATTCAGGTTTGTATGAATTCAATAAGATGATTGATGCCAATCTACTAAAATCTTCTGCACAACTAGCTGGTACAAAACAATCAATAATTTATCAGTAAAGTTTTATATGAGATAAGATATTGTATCAAGAATAAAATGAATATGAAAATATTTAAAAGTGATCCATTCTATAAAATGCTATAAAAAGAATTAACAGACGATATAAGGAAATATAACTATGAGTTGGGAAAGAAAGCTATAAAAAAAAACAAAAGTCTCAAAAATGTAATATAACATCTCGATAATAAGAGCAGTAAGAAAAGATGATACTATTGCTAAAATAAATGTTATAATGAGAACTATATACCATATAGAATAAGAAAACGAACTATCTCCTATAATTACAATAGAAATTTTTGATATTACTGTAAGTACTGCTAAAGCTGTATACCAAATATCTTAAATAAATCAAAACTAATGATTTTTTTCTCTTTTTTAGATAATTGTAGTATTCAAATAAATAACCTGAGCATTCATACAAAAAATAATATTTATAATTTAAACTTAGCTTTTTTTATTAATGCTTAGCATACTTTCAATATGTAGAATATTCTAACCATAGCATTATTACTGCCCTAGCATATTTAAAAGCTCAAAACACTAAAGAAGAAATAATGCTATGATTATGATATTTTATAAATAATATCTTATCTGCATGAATGCTGAGACCATTAATCTGAATATTACAAGTATCTAAATAATAAAGATATACATGTTGATTGAAAGTATGCTGTAATGATATTGATAATTAATAAAGGTGAAAAAAAAATTACAGACCTATTCTGTTTTAAGCTTTCTACAGTCATCCATTCTATCCACTATAACCGATTAACACGTGAAAAAGATAAACCTGACCACATACATGTGAGAAAGATAAAATATCATTTCTTTTTCACATGTATGTGGTCATATGTATTTGTTTTATTAGATAGAGTGGAGGAAGTTTGAAAGTCTGGGTTCAAATCCCTTTTATTTATATCTCTACCTTAAGCATATATACTATAGTTATATTTCAATATTAAATGGTTTGTTTATTCATAAGATAAAATAAAAAATATTTAAGGAAATTCAACCTTTTATTTATACAGCTGCTGAGAATCAGATTCAGGAATGATTGTGAAACTGACTAAAATTTAAATTATTATAAATCTGAACATTTAAATTAAAAACATTGTTATTTCTAAAGAACATGGATTCCAAAAATATTTTTTTCTTCTCAAATTTAGCTCAGTTCCAAATATATATATTTAATACCTTTTTTTTTTTTAAAAAAAAAGAAACAAACTTTTTTTTTTATGGAACTTAAATTTTATATACATAAAAAATATTTGAACCCAGACTTTCAAACTCCCTTTAGTCATTCTCGCCATATTATACAACCAATACACATGACCACATACATGTGACAAAGATAAATGAGATCCAATGTATATATTTTATGTTGAATCAGCACTAATCAATTATCTTCCATATATATATAACAGTGTTCAGCTTTATATTAAGATAGTAAATCTTCAAACTTTAATGGACAGGTTATATATGTGTGAAAGATGATGATCTGGACCAACTGATGAATGCCGATTTAGCATGAAATACACATATTGGACATCATTTATTTTTGACACATGTATGTGGTCATATGTATCGGTTGTATAAGATGTAGAGAATGGTTAAAGGGAGCTTGAAAGTCTGGGTTCAAATCTCCCCTAATTACACTTAGTTTAAAATATAAGTACTATACATGTATTTAAATATAAAAAAATATATAAAACATATGATTATTTTCGGTAATAATTGTCAAATCATAATTTAGATATTTATCTGAAGTCTAAATAAAATAAAGCAAAACTATACAAAAAAAAATCAACAAGAAGAACAAACCATGTATATTATATAAAAATACAACAGCAAATATATAAACTATAACATTTTAAAACAGCTTAATTTTCTCTTTTTATTCTTTTTTAAATCGAAATAAAATTAACATTAAAAAAAATCTATCTTTATACAAAATAAATAAATGTTAAAAATCTGTATTCTAACACTAAAAATAAATGAATCAAATGTGGTATTGAAAGTATATTGTAACCTGCAAGAATTTGTGAGTTAATAATGTTGAGTGCCATGCAAACTAGATGGTTTATTTACAAACATATAGATACCATTTCTTTGATTGGTTACAATAAACCTTATAGCCTGTAATAAATGTGCAAATACATGGCATGAATATTTAAAGTTTAATATTAAAGTCTTAAAATAAGCATTACATACTGGATAGAGTTGATGACTGTAGAGAGTTTGAAAGTCTGGTTTCAAATCCCGTTTTAATTACATCTACATTAAGTATATATATTATATTTATATTTCAATATTACATAATGTGTAAATGCAACAAACCCAATGCAACATCTATCATTGACAAATTTTGCATTGTCTTCAAAGTAATATAGAGGTATAAATAAACTTTTGAAATCAAAAACACCATTGCAACTGATAACAGTATTAACTTTATTGTATATAATATACAATATGAAATAATAAGTAAAATACCAGGATGATAATAAGAATGAAGATAATAAATTAATACTTACACATTATTTTTTTATTTCCAATAATAAATTTTACAATCTTAAAAAGTATTTCACTTACATTAATATGAACTTATGTAATATTATAAAATAATATTATTTAAAATCATTTTATTATAGTTTATTACTATACAACATTTATAATAATCACACATTTGTTTACTCTTTACGATTGAAATTATTTTTAATTTAAATATTAGAATCATGAAATGAAGCAGAAATATATCTCAAGTATTAACAATACTCAAATCTTTCATGTATCATAAAGATAAAAAAATATACATCTCTGCTCTATTTCGAGTTAAACCTATTTAATGCATGGCAACAGTTAATATTTATAATCATATTCACTTATCAAATATTATATAAATAATAATAAAGATCTAATTAAATTAATATGTGTCCTTCATAACTTTATAATAGTTTCCCAAATGCATATAACAATCATTAATTAATTAATATACATTTTTTAAAATTTATATTTGTTAAATAAGAGGATCATCACTATTATATTTTTAGATACAATGCTTTGGGAAATTATATTTTTTATAAAATAGAAATAAAATAATATTACCGTTTTTTATTTATTTAATTTGAATGGTGCGATATTGAATAATAACTATGTCAATTATTCAAGTCACTATTCTTATGTGGCTCTTTGGGCTCATAAATAATTCATGTCAAAGCTTGCAATGTGATAATTGAATGAAACTATTGCTTTGAATATCCTATTTGTTTCTGAACAATAATTTTTTTGTAGATTTTTTTGCCTTTCTAGTTGATAAATATAACAAAATATAAGATATCCATCAATTTTAAAAAGAGATATCTATTAATATAATTCACTTATTTAACACATTAGGCTTTCCATCTTATTCCTTGGAAAAAATATAGCAAATGAGAGGTGATTCTCTCCCCCACTCTTATTACCTTAACAATCCATGTTTTTGATTTCTGTGCTATTAAAATACATAATTAATCCACAGTTAAATTTTTAATCATGAAATATAAAGATAGTCTCTTTAGTTGTGTTGCTCAGTTTAATGTCTGTTTCTCCAGTTTTTTTATTCAAAACATTGCACTTTTTTTAAAAATCATGCAATCATTTCAAGAAAGTTTTATTAATTTTTTTTATGTCCTATGTTGCATTCTTTTAAATATATTCATTCACAATAATTGAAAAATAAAGAACAATATTTTATAATTATAAATTTTATTAAACGCACATTATTATATTAAGTAATATTTACTAAGATCTTTTCTTCCTATCGTAAGCTTGTGTCTAAGACCTGTAGAGGTCCTTACCTTCGAATTTTTCAGACACTTATTCTTAAAGGTTACAGCCTTAGTAAATATTACTTAACAATATTTTATATAATTCTTTTAAATAATAATAATAACAACAACAACAATAATAATAATAATAAAGCATTTGCCCCCCTCCTTAAATCCTTTTTTAGTCTTCTTACAGCCCTCTTAGTTATATCCTTTCATTCCAAAAAAATAAAAACAAAAGATAGATTAATTTCACCCTATGTTTGCTTTTATTTATGTTATAGCGTCTGATTATCCATTAATTGTTTTAAACTAAAAATTTTAAGTATCTTTAACTCTATAAATAAAGAATAACACCAATAGTAAGATTTCTTAACTATAACATTTTCATATTTATATTTCAGGTAAAATAATGTCACTATAACATAGCAGCCACTAAAATGTTTCCTATGTGATTCTTACAAAACATTTTAAATAATTCTAAAATATAACAGTATACATCTTTAGATATAAAAATCATCTAAAAAGATTGTTTATCTGGAACAGTGTCATGTTTCCAGGGTGTTTGATATATGCATATTTTTTAAAAAACCTGATTGACCTTAATAAAGAATTAAAAAATTGTTATTATCATTATTATCCATCTAGGTGGAAAGGTTTCAAGCTTCTGGCATTTAAAGTATATTTACTTTCTTCATTGTTTTCATTAGGTAAGCATTTTTTCACATTATATTTTATATGACCCTCATACAATGGAAATAATTTTTTATACTTTTGTAACTGACGTTTGTTAACATGAGAGTTTTTTAATCAAAACAAGATTTATTTAAATTGATACTCCCTACTGACTTCTTCAATGGTTTTCATGATCCATTCTAAATTCACACATGAACATTTTGGAAATGTTATACTACTTGCTTTGTTTGATTTTTCTTGTGCATCTTTTCCAACTTAGGAGTTTCTTTCTGTTTTTGTTTGGCTAATTTTACCATTTCCATCATGACTTACATTACTTCTAGGATTTGCAATATATGATTTATTTCTAAATTTATCCTGGTTTCTAGATGGGGGCAAACAATAATTTGGGACACTTATTAATTGATATGGATTATTTATTACTTTTCTGTTTGTCAACATAATCATGACATAAATTACCCATGCCAATAGTATTCAAAATTTCTGCTATTTACTCAATATGGGATTGATTAATAGCTATTAATACTTGTACATTCTTAGACAAGTTGTAATGGATAGTCTTAATAATCAGGGTTTCTGACAAATTAAATTTGATCAAAATTCTCAACTTAGTTACCTGCCCGTGAAAAAACAGGCAAATTTTCTCCCTGACCTCATCTATAGCCTTCCTGTGTCACATGATATCAAACATCATCTTGTTGTTTTGCCAAAATGTTCTAATGTTTTAGGTTGGCTCCTCCATATAATTTATTACTAGTGATGGCAATCTTTAGATTTTCTTTAAATGGTGAAAAGTAAACAGTTCTGTCATGCCATCCAGATGTTCTAACAGATTTTCTCCAACTCTACTTTTAAAAGATTTATTGATATGAATTTGTCCACAGAATTATACTTTCCAGACACATCCCCTGAAATCACTTTACTTAACTTTGATTGATGCTCACTATTCACAATTGCAGAATGAAACTCTGTAATACTTTATTTTTTAGGCAATGAATTTAGCAGTATATGATTTATGACTCTCTTTGTTATTACTTCTTCAAATTTCTCTTCTCTAACCAAGCCTACCTCTGAGTTACAAAAAGGTTTATCATTTTTCATGACAACATACTATATGAGATTTCTCTTTACTATATACTTCTGTTATTTCACTTGTAATTTGATTATCTGTTTTACTCACTTTTACAATCAAATGGCCTATTTAATTCTTCGAAATGTCCAAATCTTTTAATTTTTTATCATCTGGTTGTGATACAATCACTAACTCCTGCACATCTTTTAAGGTTTTATCTACCTTATCAAACTGGCTATCTAACTTTAACATTAACTTTCCTTCAAGAGTCTGTTGTGTAATGGATAAATTTACTTCTTGAATGGTTAATTGATCATTATTTACTTTTATTTTTTTTGAATTATTAATAAATTCTTTTACCTTTTATTTATGGTTCTTCTCTAGATATTCAACCTATTTTCTTTCAGTTTTAGTCACTTGCTGATAATTTTCCTATAAATTCTTCCAATTAACTTTTGAGTCTTCTTGAATCTTTTTGACAATTTATTAAACATGTTTTTAATTTGATTATTTGTTTGCTTTCATCTTTTCTTTTCTTATCCATCTCCATTATTTTATCAATTTTGTAAATACTTTAAACAGGCTTTAACCTGTATTTAATGTGCTTTAAAATTCGTAATAATCAAGCATATTGCCAATAGAACTTGCCATCCCTGAAATGCCTAAACATATGCAGAAGTTGTTGTTTTATTTTCTTAATAATACTTTTACTTCTAAAGAACATTTAGAATGTAAGGCCATATTAATTTTTCTCTGACTAAACCTAACATCTCTTTACAAGTGTTAAGAAAAATATGAAAATTATAAATAAATATTAAACAATCTTGCAATACAAGATGAATCTTTTAAGGGACTAAATTGCTATAAAAATGAAATTAACAATCTTGGTAAAGCATAAAATAGCTTTTAATTTTAGCCTATCGAAGGACAAATATTTCTTTGATAAATCCTCCCCCACTTCCTCCGAAAAATAAATGATAAAAAAGCCATTAATAACCAGGTCTGCTGAGTGTGAGGTCCATGAATAAATTCTTTAGTGAGAATAGATAGAAACTAATCTACTGATTAGATTAGCTGGCTTCAGATATTTGAAAAAAAAAATTCGAAACTTTTTGAAATTTGTATTCGAATCCGGGGTTTTAGTATAGCAAATAGATATGACAAATAAAGATAAATGTCATTGAACCATAAGCAAATAAAATGCTATTTTAAATACATAAAAATAAAGTTTTAAATTATTAGACAATATATTTCACATATAAACGTTTATTTTAGACTTAATCATTCCATTTTTTTAAAAAAGATAAATATTAAATTTGATAAATGAAGTGCATTTTTTTAGTAATAACATAACAATATTATCAGTAAAAAATATTTAGATGCCGGAGGTTGTTAACTTTTTTGACAACATTTTATCTCTCTCATAAACATTTTACAATGAAGTTCAAAAACTAAAATGTTATCTAATATTTGTTGGCAAATAATTGTGCAACTGATCGAATATTTATTTATCAGATATTTATATTCACGAATTATGAAATATTTTAAAAGATATATAATATTAGGGTATGAGCACAGACTTTCACATGACCCACCACTCTCCACTCCATCTAATAATACTGATACACTTAAACACATATATGTTGAAAAGATAAATAATCACCAATATACGTATTTCATGCTAAACCAGCAATCATATATATATATAAGGAAATTTAATAAAAATTACACATATTTAAAACTTTATAGTTACTAATTCAACTGTAATGGTTTGTATCACCATAGTCAAAAGAGTTTATGGTGTATTTATTAAGGCTTAAGCTTAGCATGGCAATGTTCATTCTAGAGTTCAAATTTGAGTGAAATTAAACATTTTTCAGGCAGTTGAAAAATTCATATTTCTCACACTTTTTTTTTTTCAAGCAGAAAATTTACTTATAGTGCTTCGTAAATAAGTTCTAGTTATTTTTTGCTAGTGATATTTTTTTCTCCTTTATAATATATCTGCAAAGACAAAATTAACATTGCAGCCTAGATAATGTATAATCTTCATATAAACTTAGCACTAATTGTATATATGTGGGAGAGATGATGATCTGGACCAAATGATGAGTGCTCATCCAGCACAAAATACTTATGTTGAAATTCCTTTTTCACATGTGTGTGGTTATGCATATTGGTTGTATGAGATAAAGTAGTTAGCTGAAGGGGGGTTAAAAATCTATGTTCAAATCCCCTATAATTAAATCTTCATATTTGTAAATTAAGTAAAGGAAAAAAAAAAAAGAAGTTAATTTGATCTTGATACCTTTATTCACATGATTTTAAACCATTTGTGAAGAAAATATAACATATATAAATAAAAATTTATATAATATGTATAAAAGCAAAACAGTTTTTTAAATAGACTATTAAAGTGCATCCCCCCCTTTCCTTAAAAAACAATGTTCCGTATATTATGGTAGAGTAGCAAATTTTTAAATTTATGGTCTACAGCTTACAGCCCAATTCTGTCATTTCTGATGCTTGAACTTCTTCCAAATTCCAAAGCAATAAAACTTTTCAATTATTATTATTATTGGATGCAGAAATCTCTTGCTATTAAGTGAAAGAGAACTCATTAATTTCTCTTTGAGGCTTTGAAGAAACCTAGCGGACAAATTTCTAATCACAATTCCATAAGTTTCAGATATAATTACAATGTGATTATTTATATGCTAAATAAACGTAGATGTGCTACTCACCAACACACATCAGCTAACTTGCTAAGTTTACAGGTAAAGATTTTGTATAGAAGTGATAGGAAGACTGATAGGTCTGTAATTTCTAACATTTTTTTAATCACCTTTCTTAAATATCAATATTACTATTACATTATTAGTATAGGGTTTGGCAAACTTTTTAACATGAAGACCCCCCCCCCCCCAATAAAAGAACCACAAGGAAAGACGTAAAAAATATGTTTATAAAAAATATGAATTTCTGAAAGGCTGGGTATATATATCTGAACATTTATTTTAGCAATAGAACTTAATAGATGTATACATCTTAATAAAAATAAACTCTTAAAAATAAATAAAAACAAAAAATTACTTCGACAATTTTTTTTTCCATATGTCAAAGCATCAGCCGAGAAGTGATCCCGCGACAACTGTCTGCAAGTAACTGTTTGCTTGCAACGCTGCTGCGCTGACATCTCCTCTCGGCTACCAACGCATGACAAGATTTGTTTTAATCACAATTTTCTAATATTTAAACATTCATCATATACAGTAATTACTATTCTATAATAAGGCTGCATTCAAGAAACAATATGGTAAAACACATTTTCCTAGATTCATCAAAAGTATTTATGTACAAATTACAAGAGGAAATAAAAATGAGTTTAGGTTTATCACGATGAAAAGAGCCACGAGATTGCAATCAAAAAGCCACATGATGTCATTTAGAAATTTGGTATATACATTTGAACAATTTTTATACATCTTCACTTGCTATTTTTAAGATATGAATTATAATTCTACAATTTTTCAGAGTTTCTCTCCTCTTCATAGATTTAAGTGTATCATATCTTAATAGCACCAGAATGTGTATATTAACCTATAATTTCTTCTATTGGCATACTTAAGTGAGGCCAGGAATTTTCTACCAATACATCTTTTTCAAACAAGGGTTAACATGATTAGCTTGCATGGATAATTTGACAACATTCCGCAGTAGAATGCTTCACATCAGACATCATGCAGTTCACTACATGTCTTGGAGATTTCTGCACGTTATACATCTCTCTCTCTACTTCAAGTATCATCATTGCAAAATCCAGCAATTACTCATTATTTTTTGCTATCCATCATACATGTCTAGAGTTGATTTTCATATCCATCAATATTACCAAAGTTAGTACTACCTTTTTACTTAAGTGATGGAAATCTGTTGGTTCCACTGTGTTTCAATCCATTCTTTCTATTGGTCATCCAATTTCTTCTTTTTTGGATCTATTTCTGAATATGAAATTGGTGTTTAAAGATAATGATTTATATGTTTGGTTGGCATTGGGATCTTTTTGATTTATTCTGGTTAACCTAATTTTCTAGGTCCATCCTGAGAGACCTGTTGATCTTATTTTTTCCAGTCTATTTTGGGGCTTTTTTTTCTCTTGCCTAGTTTTATTACATTTATATGCAGATCATTATCCTCTCTAAAAAATACTTAATTGTAATTATTAATTAGAGAAAATATAACTTACTATTAAAAATTTTCGGCTGAACGTTTTCGAGGAACCATGCCTCATACTCATAGCCTTCATGAAAAGTATAATAAATATATGCAAATGTAAATATTCAAATAAGCTACTGTTACGTAGCCCATTTTTTCGAGATCTCGAAGCATGTGTCCTTTCTGTTAATGGCATGGATGTCTCTATTAATATAGAATGCCTCCTTTATTTTTCTCCTGTAATCATTTGGCTCTGAACATAAAATAATGGGGTTGGCAGGTATGAAGTTGTGCCCAGATTGTTTACTATGTTCGAAAAATACAGAGGATGTGCTGCCGTTTGTTTGAGCTCTGTTGAATGTGTAACGATGTTGAGCCAATCTGGTATTAATTGTGGCTTTCGTTTCCCCATAATATGTAGCGTGGCATCCGGCTTGAGGGCAGGAAATAGAGTACACCACGTGTGGGGTGAGCGATCGATCAATGTGGTCTTTAGAGTTATTGATCAACCTATTGGAATTGGGTGGAGTTCTGAATATTATGTTGAATTTATTGTTTAAAGTTTTCGTTAGTTTGCTGGATATTTTAGGGATGTAGGGGATTGTTATTCTAGGTAGATTAGTGCGAGGTAATTTATTGTTTATTGTACTATTAAATTTCATGATTATCTTTTTAATGGTTTTATATTTGAATTCTGCTGCCAATAGATCTTTAGTATAATTGTTTATATTTTCCTTCCTATGTGCTTCGTATTTACACAGATGAAAGTTTCTAAACAAAAATGCATTAAGACCTGCAAATTTGTGCGATGCGGGTGAGTTAGAGTTAGGGTGGATACAGCTGCGAATTTCAAATGGTTTAACAATCATTTTGTAATCTATTGAATGGCGATTTCTCGATAAAGAGAGGTCGAGATATTTGAGTTCTTTATTATTTTCATATGTGATAGTGAATGATAGTTTGGTTGAGTTTTGTAATTCACGTTGTATATTTAAAATATTATTTTTAGAGGTTATGATGAAAATATCGTCTACATATCGTATATATATGAAGTCTAGGTTAGTGTTGAAGTATTTTGGAATGATGGATTGCTCGTATTTATTTAAATATATACTAGATAAAACACCACTAATAGGAAGGCCCATGGGCCAACCATCTTGCATTGTATACCATTTGTTTTCGAAGAGTGTAAATATATGGGAATCAAGCCATGTCAAGAAAGCCATAATAAATTTAATTCTTTCATTAGGACAAGATACTCGTAACAGCTCTTCGTGTATAATTTGGATGGATGCTTTTCTGTTAATTGATCCGTATAATTCCTTCACATCCATCGTAGCCATAACAGAACTATGAGAGATTTGAATACTATGAGAGATTTGAATACTCAAATCTCTCATAGTTCTGTTATGGCTACGATGGATGTGAAGGAATTATACGGATCAATTAACAGAAAAGCATCCATCCAAATTATACACGAAGAGCTGTTACGAGTATCTTGTCCTAATGAAAGAATTAAATTTATTATGGCTTTCTTGACATGGCTTGATTCCCATATATTTACACTCTTCGAAAACAAATGGTACACAATGCAAGATGGTTGGCCCATGGGCCTTCCTATTAGTGGTGTTTTATCTAGTATATATTTAAATAAATACGAGCAATCCATCATTCCAAAATACTTCAACACTAACCTAGACTTCATATATATACGATATGTAGACGATATTTTCATCATAACCTCTAAAAATAATATTTTAAATATACAACGTGAATTACAAAACTCAACCAAACTATCATTCACTATCACATATGAAAATAATAAAGAACTCAAATATCTCGACCTCTCTTTATCGAGAAATCGCCATTCAATAGATTACAAAATGATTGTTAAACCATTTGAAATTCGCAGCTGTATCCACCCTAACTCTAACTCACCCGCATCGCACAAATTTGCAGGTCTTAATGCATTTTTGTTTAGAAACTTTCATCTGTGTAAATACGAAGCACATAGGAAGGAAAATATAAACAATTATACTAAAGATCTATTGGCAGCAGGATTCAAATATAAAACCATTAAAAAGATAATCATGAAATTTAATAGTACAATAAACAATAAATTACCTCGCACTAATCTACCTAGAATAACAATCCCCTACATCCCTAAAATATCCAGCAAACTAACGAAAACTTTAAACAATAAATTCAACATAATATTCAGAACTCCACCCAATTCCAATAGGTTGATCAATAACTCTAAAGACCACATTGATCGATCGCTCACCCCACACGTGGTGTACTCTATTTCCTGCCCTCAAGCCGGATGCCACGCTACATATTATGGGGAAACGAAAGCCACAATTAATACCAGATTGGCTCAACATCGTTACACATTCAACAGAGCTCAAACGAACAGCAGCACATCCTCTGTATTTTTCGAACATAGTAAACAATCTGGGCACAACTTCATACCTGCCAACCCCATTATTTTATGTTTAGAGCCAGATGATTACAGGAGAAAAATAAAGGAGGCATTCTATATTAATAGAGACATCCATGCCATTAACAGAAAGGACACATGCTTCGAGATCTCGAAAAAATGGGCTACGTAACAGTAGCTTATTTGAATATTTACATTTGCATATATTTATTATACTTTTCATGAAGGCTATGAGTATGAGGCATGGTTCCTCGAAAACGTTCAGCCGAAAATTTTTAATAGTAAGTTATATTTTCTCTAATTAATAATTACAATTAAGTATTTTTTGTTTTTACATATAAGGAGAAATTAAAACCATATTTATCCTCTCTAAAGTAAAACTTGTTCTACAGTTTAAACTTCCTTATTTATCTGATCATCTCAATCATCATATGCTTTATGTGATTGGGAAAGTTGTGCAATACTATCGTTATAATATGGTTTTCATGATTGTCAGAGCTGTTAGCTACATATCTTCTGAAACCAGGGTATAGACTTTTTTAGCAGGTCCTTTTTCTCATATACTTGGTGCTTAATATCTTTCTGTTAATTTTCACTTCAGTAGTGGATTAACATAACTTGATTAATCTCTTGATAATTGCAAGGCTTACTAATAGTAAATCCTAATCAAACTTAGAATTTTCCTGCAAATAGCAGCAAAGAATCACAAAGTGCAATTTTTTCTAACATAGAGTTCAAACTAAAATACCTTTCTAAACTATTGAGGTATGTTAGCAGAGTCTAAAAATCATTTATTTTCAAAAATTAATCTACTATATCAGATACAAAGTTGTATGAAAATCTAAGCTTTGCTCTTCTCTTTCCACTCACATCTCAATGTTACTTGATTTCTTTTTAACTGAGATTATATCGGGATGATCTCTATTTTTTGGATTCTTTTTTTTAATATCTGATTTTTTTCTTTGACTATTAATGCCTTTTGATTTCCACTCTTCACAATTTCTACCACTTTCTGCAGGTTCTTGGTTTTTTGTTTATCCTATTTTTGTTTCATTATATTTCACAGTGATTTCAGCCACTTTATAATTTAAACTCATCAATGCTTTTTTTAAATCTCATTATTTCTTCCTTGATTTTGATTATTTGTAATTTGTGTGTACATTCCTATCTTGCTGTTCATTGCTATTTTTAATTTCTGCAGTAATATTCTCTACTTGCTTTTTTATTTTGTTTTTTATTTGTTCAAACATTTCCATAAACATTTTTATTATCCCATTGAACTAATCGTCACTCCTATTGGCTATTAAAACTTTTGGATTCCTTCAACTTGCAATTCTTTGACACTGATATGCATCAAGCTCATGGGTTCTGAAGTATCTATGTTATTTATTGTTATATTTTTTCAGTTTTTCCCTAAGTCTGCACCTTTATATTAACTCATATTAATTACAATAATGCTATCATTCATTTTTTATTTTTGTTTCTGTTTTTAATAGTAATAGTGTATCCATTCATCATCTCCATTCTATAGCATTTCATCCATCTTGGATCCTTTTTGTCTAATCACACTTAACATACTCCTTATTGCAGGACTTTCATTTCTACTTCATTTTGTCAACTTGCCTAAATAAATTTTATTAGCTTGTTTATGACCTGCCTAGACATAATGCATTTTTTATTTTCATATTTTTCATTTTAATTTCAATGTATTCCTTTAGTATTATCATCATCTTTTTACTTCAAAGTCTACATATAGTATATATAATAAGAAATCCCTAAACCTAACATAGAATGTGAAATGGTTTTTCAAGTTACCACAAAGAACATTTGTAATAGTAAAGAAGTAATTCTGAATAGGTGAATTTACATTTTATATCATCTTGTAGTAGCTTGCAGCACTTCTGAAAGATGAATTTAAATTTTGATGATAATGTTTATAAAATACTGGATATATTTCATGATCATTTCCCTTCAAAAAAAATTAAGAAAAATATTATGAAAGGGTCTTATCTGCTATGCATAGTTTTTATTTACTGAAATTTTTGGTACTGGTCATGATCATGAATACTTCCTCTTGTTTAAAGAACTATCCTGTTCTAGGTTTGAATCCATTTTATATTTTATTAATTTTCATTACTATAGCTGTAAACACTCACAAAAGCAAAGAGTCTAAACATGGTGTTATAGTAATATAGATTTTAGTAACAATAGATTATATATTTGAACTTGATTATTAAAGGTAGAATATAAATAGTATAAAACATACCAATAATCTTCCAATGGTCAAAATTACATCAGAAAAAGATTTGAAACAATACACTGATGACATCTTTGGCAAAAAGATGAAACATTTTTATATTTTCCCTGTGTAAATATGGGATTATGATTTAAAGAGATTATGATTTAAAGACATTACTTTTACAACCATATCTAATTGATGCTTCAGATTTATATTTTTGTCAATACATAAAAAAAAAACATTAAACTTTAAAATTTAACTCATCTCATATCTCCATAAAAAATGAGACTAGTTCCTTTTCTTTTAATATTTGAAAAGAAGGAAATTTACATATTTGGATCTATTACAATAATAATGATAATAATAATAATAGTATTAGTAGTAGTAATAGTAGTAGTAGTCATAGTAGAAGGAGGAGTAGTAGAAGGAATTGGAGTGGTAGTACGAGGAGTAGGAGGAGGAGTATGAGGAAAAGTAGTAGGAGTAATAGTAGTAGTAGTAGTAGTAGTAGCAATAGTAACAGTAGTAGTAATAGTAGTAGTAATAGTAGTAGTAGTAGGAGGAGTAGGAGTAGTAAATCCAAGACAAAATTAATATTTACAAAGATAACTTTTAAAAAAAGAACATTACCTGTTTAAAGGCCTTTTTATTCAATTTTATTAGAAAAATATCTTACCAGCATTAATTATTTATATACATATAGATCACAATGCCCACATTCCCATATAGCAAACATTAAAATGAATCCAGGTTTTGTTTCGAATTAATGATTAATTTACAGATTTTTTTAGACATAGTCCAGTTGGCTACTTAAATTGTGGTTTCAAATATGGTCAAATTTTGATTTCCTCTAGATTACTTGAGTGATAGTTAACTGTTAGATTATTTTATCAGATTTTTGGTTCTCAGTGAGTTAAGCAACAATCTGGAAATTAGACAAATCATTTCTGAGTCAGCGAAATACATTCTCCAATGATGTCAGACAAGACCGCATTAATACTTTTCTAGGTACAACGTGATTGAATGATTGAAATAAATAATATTTCACTGTCAGCAATGGGTCTTCACATAATCTGGATTTGATTTGAATTTGTAAGGATTGCCAAATATAATAATATATATTTGAAATTTTGTAAAAAATTATTAAATATTTTGTAAAATAATATTCAATAATGTAATAGCCTTTTGTTAAAAATATTTTAAATTTAAGAAAAACTTGTAAATTATATAAATTATATTAAAACTTTCTCAAATTAAAACAGGCAAAACTCTCTATATGTATTGCTACTCAGTGCAAGCCAGGGTAATCAATGTATGACAGAAGGCTTGTGCATAAAATCCCCATCTAGTGCCTACTCATCCAATATCTCCAGACTAGTTTCTGGTTTGCAGCCTTCGTCAATGAGAAGTCTTGGATCTGAAAGCACTGCACCTAGATCTTAGGATCTAATGCAACCCTCCAGCAGCCACATTTTAACTACAAAACTATGAATCTTAAATTGAAAATTAATATTTTCAATCCAAGTCTATCAGATTATATAGTAATAGTCTGAACTCAGTTCAGTACCTATAGATTTTGGTGTCGTTGGTTCTTTAATAACCATAGTTTCTGGTTTGCAGCCTTCGTCAATGAGAAGCCTTGGATCTGAAAGCACTGCACCTAGATCTTAGGATCTAATGCAACCATCCAGCAGCCACATTTTAACTACAAAACTATGAATCTTAAATTGAAAATTAATATTTTCAATCCAAGTCTATCAGATTATATAGTAATAGTCTGAACTCAGTTCAGTACCTATAGATTTTGGTGTTGTTGGTTCTTTAATAACCATAGCCACCAATATCCTATTAAGCAGGATTGGTTTTAAGCCAATAAACATCGCATGATTACCATTTCTTATGCTTGCTTATAACTGTTATTAAAGGAGGCAAAACTTTCTATACATATTGCCACTCAGTGCAAAACAAAGTAATCAATGTATGCCAGAAGGCTTGTACATAAAATCCCAATCTAGAGAGTTTTGCCTGTTTTAATAACAGTTATAAGCAAGCATAAGAAATGGTGATCATATGATGGTTATTGGCTTAAAACCAATCCTGCCTAATAGGATAGTGGTGGATATGGTCATTGAAAAACCAGAGGCCAAAATGTATAGGTACTAAACTGAGTTCAGACTTATATGACTATATAAGCTGATGGGCTTGGATTGAAAATATGTTTTCAATTTAAGACTCACAGTTTTATAGTTAAGTAGAGATAAAATGTGGCTGCTGGAGGGTTGTATTAGATCCTAAGATTTATGTGCAGTGCTTTCATATCCAAGGCTTCTCACTGACGAAGACCACAAGCCAGAAACTAGTCTGGGGATACTAGATGAGGAATCTATGTACAAGCCTTCTGGCATATATTGATTACTCTGGCTTGCACTGAGTGGCAATAGGTGTAGAGAGTTTTGCCTGTTTTAATAACAGTTATAAGCAAGCATAAGAAAATGGTAATCATGTGATGTTTATTAGCTTAAAACCAATCTTGACTAATAGGATAGTGGTAGCTACAGTTATTAAAGAACAAAGACACCAAAATGTATAGGTACTGAACTGAGTTCAGACCTATATGACTATATAAGATTGATAGGCTTGGATTGAAAATATAGAGTTTTCAATTTAAGACTCACAGTTTTATAGTTAAGTAGAGATAAAATATGACTGCTGGAGGTTTGCATTAGATTCTAAGATCTAGGTGCAATGCTTTCAGATCCAAGGCTCTTCACTGATGAAGGTCACAAGCCAGAAACTAGTCTGGGGATATTGGATGAGTAGGCACTAGATGGAGAATTTATACACAAGCCTTCTGACATACATTGATTACTCTGACTTGCACAGAGTGGTAATACATATAGAGAGTTTTGCCTATTTTAATAACAGTTATAAGCAAGCAGAAGAAATGTTTATCATGTGATGTTGATTGACTTAAAACTTTCTTTTATCAAAGAATGTATGAAATATATGGCAAAACAACTCGATTAAGAAATAGATTTTAAACAATTAAATTAAAAATAAGTTAAAAAAAGGTTAAGCCTGTTTTGATAAAAAAAATTGAAAACAAGAAAAAACCCAGCAGTTTCATAATTACAGTATATTAATGAATGATTAACAAAAGTTATTAATATACTTTCTTTAAGTGATTTGTGTCAAAGTTGTGAGAGTAGGACATTTGACACACCAATGAAAGTATAGGGATTTTCTATCTGTGTAAATACTGAACAATAATAAAGATATGTTTAAGAGATTGTACTTTGGTCCAACTGATGAGTGCTGGTTTAGCATGAAATATGCATCTTGGGTATCATAGATTTTTTTTCACATGTCTTTTGTCATATGTTTATTATTACATCCCTTCACAAGGTGTTAAAAGTGGATATAAACTGATCATCCTTACATGAGAGTGGTGTAATAAAAATTACACTTTTAGAAATACTAATAATTACTGTGTTTTGCAAGTTCAATCAATTAAATAATGGGTTTTTAAAATTCCTGTAAAGGGATCAAAAATAAGATATTAAAGGTGTTAAAACAAGATCATTAAAGCCTGTTGAAAACAAAATCAAATGTATCAAAAAGGGTATTAAAACAAGACATCAAAATCTTATATAGAGTCAATTTTTTTGAGAGCAATCAATCTGGGTTTATATTTTAATAAAGATAGAATCAATCAACTCAAACTCTTGAAATATACTCTTGATATCTGAAATCTCACTATTTTATTTTTTGAATAAATCTCTAATTAAAATGAATCAATGCTTAAAATTCAAATTTCAAAGATCTGAGGTTGTGAAAGAACATTGTGGAACATACAAATGAAATCAATTAAGATTTGGCATTGTAGAAGAAATTGAACTTTGACTATAGATCTTTTGCTTTGTAAGTAAAAAACCTGTTTAAATTGTTATCCTAATGTATTAATCATTTTAAGTTTTATTTTAATTTATGTTTATACTAACAAACTATGTTTTATATTATTGATTGTTTGAATCAGGAAGCAAAAGTTTTTTTAAAAAAATTAGTTAAGTTTTAAAGCAACTGAAGTTTAAAAAAAATTAGAAAAAAAAAACCTTCATCTTGTATGTACTATATATATATATTGAAACTATTATAGGTTTCATTGCATATAACAACATAGTAGTGTGTGTGTGATATATATATAAAGTTGAAAGGAAAAGTAGAAATAAACACAGTCAAATTTTTTTTTGTAGATCATTTTTACATTACACTGGAATAACAGTTAAAGATTAAATAATTTTGAATTTAATTTTTTTTATTATAAATTAAACATTTAAAAGGTCTAATTAATATTTTATTAATTCTGATTTTAAATTAAAACAAGCATGTATTAATATTATAATAGATATCCTGGTAATTATAAAATTCCACAATCTATTTTGGTTAGCAATTTTTTTTGTAATTAATGCTTGTATAACATATTTTGATAAAATTCCATTAAATGGTTTTTTAAAGGATTAAAATGAATTGGAAAAGATTCATTAACTTTTTCAATCAAGATAGAAAAAACATTTTTAACTAATGTATTTTCCCCACATCCTGATTATAAAAGGTTGAAAAAAAGATTAGAGGGTAGTTTTTAAGGTTTTTAGACTTTTACAGATTAGGACAGAACTAAGATCCTAAGGTCTAGATACAGAGCTCTCAGATTCAAGGCTTTTCACTGACAAAGGCAACAATCTAGAAACTAGTCTGTGGATATTGGATGAGTAGGCACTAGATAGGGATTTTATGCACAAGCCTTCTGGCATCCATTGATTTATCAAGCTTGCACTGAATGGCATTACTGTATGGAAAGTTTTGCTTGTTTTAATAAGTTATGAGCAAGCATACAAAATGGTTATCAGATGATGTTTAGGACAGAACTACTATGAAGATATAACTGAAGGCAAGGAGAGCAATTCCAGAAACTGCTCCAGATTTACTATGGTTGAATTTGGATTTCCATAAAAGAAAAGGGTCAACTTCCAGTGCTCCATAGCCCTAACATGGGCTAAAAATGGCTGACTTGCCTAATATCTATCCAATACTAGACTGAAGAGAGCCAATTCCAATGTGAACAATTACCTGAATTATATCTTTCCCGATGAAGACAATAAGCTACTCTGCTGTTTTAAAAAGGGCTGGCTTATCAAGAGAGGCCATCAGTGTGCTGAGTTATTTGAAATAATTTCTTAAAAATTACATTTTAAAAGTGAAACAAGTAAAATAATTTTTGCTTAAGTTAAATCTAAAATAAAGAATTAATTTATAGACAATTTTATAAAGGAAAAAAGGAAACTCCAAATTTCTAGATTGAAAAACAAAGGAACTTGCTAGAGTATTTTTTAAAGACATTTATAATTAATCCATAGTAATCTGTCAAAGGTGTAATATTTTTTTTTAATAAAGAAAGAAAAACTTTTATTATTAAAATAATGTATGTTATGTATATTTTCAGCATGGAATTAATTATGAAAAATATATTTTTAATAATTTTATTATTTTGACAAATTAAAATATATAATGTAAATATCAATGTGTGTACACATTTCCATGCACACACTCATATATATTAAATCAGTCATCAATTATTGTGACACTACAAAATGTCACTAGGTCACAAAATTTTAAAGATTACCCATATTATAATAGCCACTATGAGGGCATGAAGTAGGCATATAGACTAGCACTAGATCAAAAAGATTATTCAATAATTCATAGTGTTAATTTATTTACATATTATGGTCACATAATAATTTCAAAGCATAATCTTATGAAGACTTTACTAATTATAATTTATGTTCTTACTAGAGGACACAATACCTGTTAATGTTATAATTAAATTAATAACAAAGGCACTTAAATATGGCTTTAAAAAATATATATATTTATTCTTTTTCATTACTAACTGTACTAACTAACTCGATCTAATTTTAAGGCAAAATACCAGTGCAATTTTTAACTCAATATTATCATTTTAATATAGTCCAATTATTTAACATTTTACATCTTTTTCCCAAGGGAACATCTGCTGCACAAATTTACAAATGACAAAGGCCCAAGTTTATTATGGATTTATTTACAGTTTTTTTTTTTTATAAAAATTTGGGGTCAGAACCAAAAAACTAACTCAGTTAATGGTGTATTAATAGGAAATAGAGGTTAGATTCAAAGAAACATTTCTTCTAATTAATTTTTTTTATTGTTAAATCAGAATTTGGACCTAAAGTGGCCACTCCCTAGAGTTATCCTTTAAAAAAAGGGGTATTGGTTTAAATTATCTCTTATTAGATATATGTCTGTGACAATTATATTGTTAAGCTTATGATATAAATAAATATATATTAAAGAATATGAATTTACTCTGTAGAAAATCATATAAAAATAAATAAACAAATAATGAAGTTGTATTATAAGATATAATTAACATATTGTATTAAAATTAGTCAATATAAGCTGTGGACACTTTATAAATAACAATTGTTTCCCATTGTGCATGTGAATTAAAAAAAAAGAGAAAAAAGATTGGAGAAATGATTTTATTAATAGATATGTGTGTGTGTGTCTGATAATTATAATATTTTGTAATGAATTATAGTTTTATTATTGGTTTAAAAAGGGTGTTAACATCTTTCTACATAATATTATCTAGTCTGCATATTTATTCTATATATAAGATTATACTTCTGTATAATTTTATGGCCATTTCATCGTGGGTTTATTTGTAAATTTTTGACCATCCATAGTGGGGATTAAATTAAATAGCTCTCCTGTAGCAATTGTGAACATCTATTTGTCTGAGTTAGATGAATGCCATGGTTGATCAGATATTTTCTCCTGTAAATATAAAAACAAAAAATGTATATGAAGCTGATGTTATACACAGAGAATGGCATTCACATACTTGTCAGGTTATTTGATGATCCAATTGATGTTGGAATGCAGTTATAAATATATTAAAAATAATAAGTTTATCTGCATTAGAGAAAATTTAGAAATCAAGAAAATTCAAAATGAAAACAAAATAAATAAAGAAGTTCAGGAAATGATTGCTGAAGAAGGTTTAGAAACAAGTTATAAAGATAGCATAAAGAAAAAAGTTAATAGAGATTTCTGATGTGGACAGTGTTGATTTACATAATGACATATATAAACAAATGAAGGGAAAACAGTAATAAAGAGATAAAAATTCCTGATGTTGATCTAAATAATGACATATATGAACAAATGAAGGAAAAACAAACTAATAAAGAGATAAAATTTCCTGAGAAGGATACCGCAACATCATCACAATTAAACATGATAGATGATCAGAAAATTATTCAAAGAAATAGAATTGAGAATGGAAGATAGACAAAAGCTGAGGATTTATAAATGCAAAGGCAGATGAGACAGAGGGATTTAGACATAAAAAGCAGATGACACATATAAAAAAAAAACATTGAAAATGTACAAAAGCAGATAAATTGAAGTTAAAAGATTATAAACATATGGCTTAAAAGATTGAGGATCTATGCAAACCATATTAATTAGGCCAAAAGACAGCAAATAGAGGAAGAGATGGAAAATGTAAGTGAACAGCTTAAAGAAGAAATAATGGATTAAATAATGGAGGATGAATAAGCTCATTTAAAACTAAATTCAGAAAATGAATCACAAAAATGTGATGAAGTTGGAATAGAACCAGGACTGATAAAAAAAAACAAATGGTAAAAGATAAATCGGATACATTAAATCAAGATGAAGTTGATGAACTAAAGCTATTATCAGAATCAGAAAAGATGCAAGAATAGGTTTAAATAAAAGACCAAATAGCAGAAGATCAACCGGTAGAATTAAACAAGAGGATGACAGTGAACTAAAACTATTAAAAGAAAAGTAAACAAGAACTCTTAAAACTAAAAATCCAAATATCAGAAGATAAGTCAGATGACATATTAAAAACCAGATGGATTAAAGGAATGAGATGAAAAGACAATATAAAGACAAAAGCAAATGGAACAAACGCTTGTATTTGATCAAATCATAAAAATTAGAGTTAATGCAAAAATGAAATGAGTACTTGCCAACCAAGTTAATCAAGGTATTGGATAAAGAAACCCAACAGCCTAAATTAAACATCAAACTTGTGTATAATAAACTTTTTACTTATATATTTAATATCCATATGGATGATTTAGAAAGAGATGTATAGGAAAAGAATACTGCTGATTATCAATTTTATTTAGCATTAAGAAGAGAGAGTTAGTACTCCCACATAACAGTTAACATTTTCCCATAGTTTCCACAGTAGAAAAAAGTCCAGATAATTTTCAATCTCAAATCATTACAAAGAAACTTTATATGAATGATCAATAAGCTGAATAAAAATCTTACAAAATGCCAGATTGACAAGATTTTGTATAAAAATTTAGTTGCTAAATATAATAATAATATGTATATGCAAGAAAAATTATTAAATATATTGTAAAATAATAGTAAATAATGTAATAGGTTTTTATTATAATATTTTAAATTTAAGAGAAACTTGTAAATTATATAAATTGTTAAAACTTTCTCTTATTAAAGAATATATGGAATGTATTGCAAAACAACTCAGTTAAAAAATAAATATTAGATAATCAAATTAAAAATAAATTATAAAAAAGATTAAGCCTGTTTTGTTAAGACATTAAAAAAACAAACAAAAATTCAAGCAATTTAATAATTACAGTGTTTTGCAAGTTCAATCAAAATTTTTGTAAAAGTGTCAAATAAGATATTAAAGCTGGTAAAAACAAGATCATCAAAACTTGTGGAAAATAAGATTAAAGGTGGTGTCAAAAACAAAATCTAAGTTTGTTAAAAATCTATATATGGTTAGTCTTTCGTGAAATCAATCAATCTGAATTCATATTTTAATCAAGCTAAAATCAATCTGGATTCTCACTTTATTCAAGCTGCATTGAACCTTCATTATGCTGACTGAATAGAAGAAAAAACTATCAACTGCTGAAATATATCCTGAATATCTGGAATCTAATCCATGCTATTTTTCAACTGAATCTCTAATTAAAACAGAGAATCAGTGCCTTAACTTCAGATTCCAAAGAAAGGGGATTGTGAAAGATCATTATAGCAATTTACAAATGGAATCAATTAATATCTGCCATCATAGGAGAAATCAAATTCCAGCTGTAAAACGTTTGTTCTGTAAGCAAAAAACAAACTGCTTAAATTGTTATTGTAGCATATTACTCATAAAGTTTTATTTTAGTTTATATTTATATTAACAAACTATATTTTATATTATTGTTTGAAGCAGGAAGTGAATTTTTTTTTTTAAAAAAAAAGAGTATTAAAGCAGCTGAAGTTTAAAAAAAGACTTAAAAAAAACTTGCTTCATCTTGTATGTATTATATATATATTATGATTAGTTAACATTAAAAACCTTTTCTTTAATGTAAAATTGTCAGATAAAAAAATTAAAGAAGTAATATTCAATTGAAAACAAATAATCCCCCCCCCCCACCAGAAAAATGCCTGTAATATAATTATTTGTATTTGTGTTAAAGTTTTATTTTGAAATTAGATAAAGTCCAAATTAGCCCTCCTTTTCATTGTTATGAGTTAAATTTTATGTATGTTAAAACTTATTATTGTACATGCATTTATTAGATCTCTGTTAAATGCTTTGTTGTATATTATATCTATATGGTGAATTTATTTATGGTTTTGTTATATAAATTTGGGGTCATATACAAAGGTCTATTTCAGTTAATTAGGGGTATTAATAGTAAATAGGGTCAGATTCAATGAACTATCATAATTAGTGTTATTGTTAAATTGGGATTTGGACTTAAAAGTGGCCATTCACTTATTGGTAAAATTATCCCATATTAGATATATGTGGGAGACTATGCTATTAAACTTATGATATAAATAAATATATTATATTTGTGAAGTCAGTCATACATATTATTATATTCAGGGTTTATTATAAGTCAGGAATTTACTCTGTGGCAAATGTGCTTGATCATAAAAAAGATTGTATTATAAGATTTAATGGAGAGATTAAGATTTAAAATCAAAATAAACCTTAGACATTTTATATATAACAATTGTTTTTCACCATGCATGTGATATAAAAAAAAAAAAGAAATGGTTTTATAAAAAATAAAAATATATATTTCTTAATGAACTGTTGTTTGTTATTTGTTTAAATAATGAGTGGTCCACTTTATATGTAACATTGTCTGGTTTGCATATTTATCCCTTGACCACCTCATTGGAAGCAATTTATGTTCTATGTGATTTAGTCAGGTATTGCAAATAGTGGCTGTGTAATGATTATCATTATCATATTAAAGAAATATTCTCACATCTAATGTGCTGGTCTACTTCCTGTGCCAACTGAGTCAATTTAATTTCAACTTACCTTGGCTAACCATAAATGATGAAAGCAGATACACTTTTTAGGGTTCTTGTCCAAACATATTGATTAGTTAAAATTATAAATTTGCTTATCATTATGTCTATTTGGACATACCCAGAAGTACTTTTCACAGTAATAGCTAGCGGATTTGCTTCATTAGTAGTCAGATGCACTGTGTAAAATACCAGATATAGAATACTAGATTTTAAAAAATTATTAACATTTCTTCTTCCTTAATTCATCATGAAGTAATCTAATATTGCACAATCACATTTTTGCCTTTATAAGCATTTATGATTCCATCGTATCTTGAGTTTTATGTTTTTGACAAAATGTTTTTCTAATTTTGACACTAATCTGATTATCTCCCCAATGTGTTTTCCAAAATATATTTAAAGCTTTAAACTTATTGTCCAAATTTTGATCAATCCTTTCTATTTAAATATATTTTAATTATTTTTTTTAGTTATTTCAAAAATAAAACCTTTTTTACTTAATGTTTTCACAATAAATTTGATTTTTTAAATATACATGTAATATATACGTTTGCGTAATTACAGTAAAATCAATGACTTAAGGGATACAAATTTTGCATTTATTACTAAAAATTACTACTGTTAGTCAATCCAATGTTTTTAATAATATATGTTTGACTTATATTTTTAGAATGGTCAAACTCATTTTACAAATTAAAGTGATGTGTGTTTGCAAAACTTAATCATCACGCACTCGATCATAAGAGTTGATTTTTCAATTTAAACTACTCCTGCAAACATATTACACGATTATTTTAATATATCTCTACTTTGTTTAATTTCTTGAATTAAATGACTTTTTAAAGTTTCCCAAATATATTTAGTTCATATATTCTCAATTACTTAATGAAATAATCATTTAATTCTTTAATTAATTAAATTCTTCAACTATATCTTGCCATATTTATTTAATACTACTTACAATTAAAAAAAAAAATCAAATCAGATGTCACATGACAAAATTTAATAAGCTTGTGTTTACAAATGTTATATATAGAGTGTGTGAAGAGCTTATTTTAGCTCTATATATAATATTAATACTACTTTAAGGTCATAATTTCTTCCTATTTCTATGTTTAAGTTCTATAACTTTCTCTGTTTAATAAATCAATTCACACACACCATAATATATTATTATTATTATTATTATTAGTAATAATAATCAATTAAATTATATAATGCCACATATTTTTTTGAGAGATTATTGTTCTCTAAGTTATCCCATATATAGATAATGAACTCCTATAATCAGAGCTATTATATGTTCATTTTTATAATTAATTCCAATCAACAATGATCAAGTGGAACTCAAGTACATATCATTACATTTGTTGAATTCATATGTAAACATTGGTATACATGCTACAATAGTTACAATGACATTACCCAATATTAGGCCATTGTCTTGTCTTCATATCTAATTAAAATTAAATTTTCAGAACAGTTCTCTTTTTCTAATAATCTATTGTATCTTGAATATATACTACATTCACTTGCTCACTCTACTTTCTCACTTATGATCTTTGTCAATGAGAATTTTTGATTTAAAACTGAAACTGATATACAACTTATTTAGCTCTGTTACAACTTGAAATTAAAAAAAAGCTTAGAAGGTTTTTAAACTCAAGTTAATTTGTTTGTAATTATATATAATTCTGTTATTAGGGCAATAATTATTTATAATAATCTGTTTTATGTTACTGTAGATCCCTTTTATCTTTGACTAGAATTTACAAAACCCTCAGTGATTATACTTAACACTATCTTGCAGAAGCTGTTTTTTACTCTATTCAAATTATCTTAAATAATCAATAGATATTACTATACAGAAAAAGAATCAGAATTAAAACCAATTCTTTTTTTTATGTTGCACTTCAAGTATACAATAGTCAAATATGTTTAAAAAATACATATATACAAGCAACAAAGATTACAAATTATAAAATTATTATAAAAAAGCCTTTTTCGGCAAATTGTGTTTTTTGCCCTTTTCAATATGTCTCCACAATTTAAAGCACATACAGCAACATCTATATCAATACATGAGAGAAGATAGATAAACAAATGGATATCTGACATGATCTATTATGTGATTTTCCCCCTCAATTCTACTACAAAATTACTCTGTTATATATATTGAATGGATATATATCCACATATATTAATTAATTAACTATCCATTCTTTATTCATTAACCACTTATTATTTAACTTAATGTATGTTTTGTATATATTCATACAGTTGTTTTTATTATACATGATGTAGTTTGTTTCATATATTTTACGTCTATTAACATTTTTAATATAATCAAGAATACTTATATTATCAATACAATTTATTTTATGTCTGTTGATACTCAGGCATCCTCAAACTAGTTTCTATTATCTTTATCAGTGCGAACTGTATATTTAATGCTGAAAATAATGCACTAATCAATATAGCTTGACATTAGAAAGGAGTTAGAAATGTTTATTAGACCTGAAAGTACATTATCTTAATTTATGACCGTAACCTGGAAATTATTTTGGAACATAAATATAGTAAAACTGCCATCTAATATTTATTTTTTAAGCTTACAATAGATAGCTTAAAGAGAACTGCTCCTAAAAGCCTAAGTTGAATATAAGCAAATAGTCATATGGCATTTTCTTGGCATAAAATGACCCAGTCAAAAACTGAAAAAAGTTTGCATTTAGCATAAAACTAATCACACTAAAATATAGTTACTATTTTAGCATCAGAACAAAATAATTGTACAGGTTCAAAAATGTATTTTTTGAATTTCAAGCTATTAGTTAAATAATATGACGGAATCAAGGTGGATGCTAATTATAGAAGCATATTAATTCCAGCTTTAAAAGTAAGGTCTTGCTGCTTAATATAAGCTAGGAAATATTCTGGGACTATATTAGCACTTCTATATAATAATTACTGATTACTTAAACATGGTTTTGGAGTGAATAGAAATGCCCGTAAAACCATATAAGTGGAGTATAAAACCATGTGATGTTTTGTTAGCACAAAAGTAAATGTTTTAACTGAACTGTACTAATTTTATATATAAATGTTTTCAAACTAATTATCTTGAACAATATTTTATTATTGCAATTTGAAATGTTCAAATAGTCTAAAAAATAAATCCAAATCAAATTTACATTATGCTTTATTAGAATAATACATCTCTGGGTACATTTCAATTAAACATCCGAGTTAAAACAGCAAATTAAATATTTTTATTCTATTCAGTCATGTTCTATAATTTCCAGTTTTGTCAGTGATCCATGTTTTATTTTGATGGCCTGGATAATTACTGTGAAAATGAACATCAGAATTTATATTACTCTGACTTAACTGCTCGGCAGGTGATCCCGATCTAGCATACTTTTTATTTTCTTTACTTCGGCATTCAAAATTAGATGAATGAGAGTGCTTGATTTTTGGTCCTGATGTCACTTGAGATGCATACTTCATTGATTCACCATGTTTTACATTAGTTGAAACTCTTCCAAAATTATCATTTAATGAATGTGATATCACTTCTGAAGCTTTAATAACTCCTGTTTCAGGAGGATGCTTATGGTTGTGAAAAGAATCGTGTTGAAATCTAACATTTCTTGAAATGTCTTCATTCTGCAATAGTCTTGGTTTGTAAAGCAATGTGTTTTCATCCATTTCATAATGTGTAATATTGTGGGATGGTGGCATAAAATAAGTAGTTTTTATCTTTTGTATAGGCTTCTTTAAAAATTCCAAAGAAGTGTTATCACCATAAGTTATTCTTTTCCATTTTTGTGAAATATCACCCAAATTTTTTACTTTTTTAGCTAGTAGTTTTTCTTCCCTGGAATACAAATTTTCTTTTGCTTTATATTTTTTAGATCCAAGTGGTTCTTCCAAAAATGATTTTATTTTTGGTTTATCATCAAATTCTGACAGTTCTACTTTTGATTTTAATTTTATGGGATATGAATTGTAATTTAAAGGAAAAATTTGATTCTGTGGGATTTTATTATTGGATTGAAAAGTATGGTAGTTTTTGTTTATTTCATAATGATCTTTTATTCTTGCATTGGAATTATACAATTGTTCCTTATCTAAAATGGGTTGATGTTTCATGTCAGTCTCACTAATCTGATATCTACCAGTGAAAATATTATCCATATTAACTTTTTTATTTGACAACTTTGTATAGTCAAGACTGCGTTCTGTACAAGGAATTATTTTTTTATGAGAGAAACTAAATTCATCTTCTTCATCTTCATAAAAGTCATTTTCATGATTATACTTCAGCTGAGTGGAATTTTTTTCCAAAGGTTTATTATAAGACTTACTGATACTTTTAATAGTTACAACACTTTCATCTTGATCTGATGAAGATAAATTTAATACTTTTGGAGGATAATTAAACTTCACACGATCATTATGGGATTGTCTATTATCAGAAATGTTCTTTTTGGAAATTACTTTCTTATTAATGAGAGAGGCTTGCATCATTTTTTGTGAAGCATTATCGTCTATTTTTGTAGAAGTAGGAATAGAACCACTCATTATTTTAACATCATTCAGCTGCTTTTTGGAAGAAGCATCTGTTGTGAAATCATTTTTGCTTATTTTGACATTCTGCAGGTTATCATGCCTAATTAGAACAAGTTCTGCATTTTTTGATGGAATAATTATCTTAGAAATAGGTTTTGAACTTTTTAGATTACATGCTTGCTGATCTCTGTTTGCTATAGTAGATGATTTAGATGAGTGAAGTGAATCACGTGATAATTTTGAAAATACTTTTTTGTCAGTTGAATGGCTTACTTTAACCTTTGGAATGAGTTTGGAAGAGTTAGACATTTGAACTAAACTTAATGTTTGATGAACTTTTTTCATTTTTGGTGATCCAGGAAATAAAATTTTACAAACATGGCCAATTTTTTTTGACTTAATTTTATTTTCTGTGTGTTTAACAATTTTATGATGGACTCCAGCTATTTTAGATAAGTTATCTTTATTTTGATTTATTTGATTTACATCGACTTGCCTTTCATCATTCATGCAGTTGAAAATAAAACACTTCAACTTATCTTTAGTGTAGTTATTATTTTGATATGTTTTATTTTTTTTTAATTTATTCAAATGTTTTTCTAGCATTTCAATTAGAATTTTATTGCAATCTAATGATTTTTCTTTTTTTTTCAAAGATTTGGTATTATTTTGAGAACCTTTGATTACGATCTTTTTCTCATTATGCTTTATCAACGATTGATTCTCTAATGCATTTTTATTTCTTAAAAGTCCATCAAGACAATTTTGTTGTAATTTCTTTTTACTAGTAGCATCTTTATTTTCAGTTATATTTTCTTTTTTACACTCTTCAAGAATAATGTTTTTACCGTTATTTCTTTTTGAAAGTAAAGGTTTTTCATAGTCATTGCTATCATATACTTTTTCTACTTCATTTTTGTTTTTCATTGTTAGTTTTTTGGGGTGTTTTTCTAATTTTTTTTTTTTTTTCACAGTAGTTAGTCGATTAAATTCTAAGCTTTTTTTATCAGTAATATCTTTTATTATTTTTTCATCTGTTTTACATTTTAAATTTTCTCTTACTTTATTTTTAATATAGATATTGAAAGTTTGATTATTTTTATTTTCTCTGCTATCAGTTGTATCAGTTTCATTAGTAGTTGAATAAATTTCAGAACGGAATACGTTATTTTTTTCACAGTTTACTTTTTTCATGTCATTTGTAAAATCATTTTCAGATTTTGCATATTCACATAAATTAATAATTTTTGCTTTTTCCTTAACAACACTTTTATGTATTGTGTTTGTTTCCTCTGTGATATCATTTTCAAAATTTTCTTCATAAATTTGATCTTTATTCAAATTATTTTCTTCATCTTCTTTTAGATTCAACCCATTTATGACTATTTCAGTAGACAGGTCTTGTAAAGTATCACAATTAATTTTGTCAGCCAGATCTGGTTCATTTAAAGCTGGTTTATCACCAAATATTGCAACGGCTGAATCTGAATATTTCTGTTTTTGGGATGAGAAACCTTTATTAAAAGAACAATAAGAAATAATGGAATAAAATATATTTTTGATACAATTTTTATTGTTGATGACAAAAGCTTTTGGCATTGTGGTTGATGATATATCACTTTCTGCTTTATTGCTAGTACATGGATTGTTTTGTGAAACCATACAAGTGTGTAATGCATTTTCTAATGCACACCTCTTACTTCCTTCAATAGTTTGTACCGTATTATTAAAATTTACTAGGTTCCTTAATGAGGAAGATAATAAATTATTTTCGCAAATTACCTCATTGTAGTTTGGATAAATATCATTTTTCTTATTTGGGAAATTCTCTACAATAATAGGATCTTTAATTATATCATAATCATTTTTACTTTTCTTTTTTGTAAAATTCTTTTGAGAAATTGGACTATTCACATTGTCATTTTTACATTTTTTATCGGTATCATTTACTGCCAACATTTTGTAGTAGTCGGAATAATCATTTGGAAGATGATATTCTCCGTCGGAATCACGTCCAATGGGAAACAATTCCGAATCAACAATACCCATTTTTCTACAATATAAATATATGTTCTAAAATAAGTAATTTTATTTAATTCAAAAAAACATTCGATAAGATTTGTAAAAATTTGCAAACCAAAAAATAAAAAAAGAGTATCCTGAACATAACCAAAAAATGATGGATATAAAACAAACAAAATACAAAGTAAATAAATAATAAACCTTAGACAAATTACACATCTAATAAAAAAAGACAGAAAGATAGTTAGTTTAACAAATCATAAGATTATAGATTATAGCTTAACAAATCATGTAACTTGTGAAAATGCTTGAATATATATACTTTAGTTAAATTATTCTAGAAACAGATTTAAGAACATATAAATATTTAAACAGGCAAAACTCTCCATACAGAAGTGTCACTCAGTGCCAACCAGAGTAATCGATGGATGCCAGAAGGCTTGTGCATAAAATCCCTATCTAGTGCCTACTCATCCAATACCCCCAGACTAGTTTCTGGCTTGTGGTCTTCGTCAGTGAGGAGCTTTGGATCTGAGAGCACTGCACCTAGATCTTAGGAACTAATGCAACCCTCCAACAGCCAAAGCTCCTCACTGATAAAAATCGCAAGCCAGAAACTAGTCTGGGGATATTGGATGAGTAGGCACTAGATAGGAATTTTATGTATAAGCCTTCTGGCATCCATTGATTAATATGGTTGGCACTGAATGGCACTACTGTATGAAGAGTTTTGCCTGTTTTAATAACAGTAATGTGTTAGCATAAGAAATAGTGATTATGTGATGTTCATATAAATATTTATTAGCCAAAGTCTGATACTTCTTTTTTTTTGGCATGTTTTTTTTCAACTAATTAAAAAGGTACATCAAACTACCCATACTAACATTCAAAAAAACAATAAAGATATTGTAAATATAAAATTTATTAAGTGCTAGCAGATGTTCTAATAATAACGTGAAAGGCTAGAACCTTCTACAGAAGTGCCTTAAAAATGCTTATGTGACAGCCAATCAGATGCAATAATGACTGCATGTGGAACCTACATAATAAGGATTCAATATTAATTGATTGTTTATGAAAAGTCTAAGCTATGCAAACTATGTGTAATGGATCAAAATTAAATATATAAATACAAGATATTGTTTATTAGGAACAATACTTTGATAAGAGTTTGAATAAAAGTTATAACCAATATTCTTCAATACATTTTATTAGGCATCAAATTTTACCAAAATTACTATTAAAATATGATACTCTTTGATATGGAAGAAAATAAGGATAAAAATAAAGTCGCAAAAGAATTATTTCAAAATAAATATAAACATTTATAGAAAATTTTTAATTAATAATTGTATTATAGAAATTAAATAAAAAATAAAAAGTAATTACCTAATGAATAATGAATTGTGCTTTTAGAGTAATCAATTTGATACATTATGATGTTAAAAATGCAATTAGAGAGCAATCTTACTTGGACAGTATAATTAAAGTTATGCATCTTTATTAATAATAAATATATTACATACAACCAAATGCAAAACTGGTATAGCCAATAATATTTAACAGGTAAAAAAATATATAATATATGTACAACTCAATTTTAGTTTAATAGTTATGTGTAGTTACTAGATCTAATCACATTACGATTTGCCTACCACTTTGTAATCAATTAATAATAATGTTATTTTAAAGTATATTATTATGTTTTGAATCCTACTGGTACTGTTAGTTATTAGTTATACCAGAATTTAAATTGCTTCATTGTGATCATGTAATTAGGTTACAATCTTTGATTGCTACGTAAAATGATTATCCATGATCGAAATGATTATCTATATGAGTAATGATTATTCAGAGCTTCCTGTTCATGTTTAAATATGGAATATAAACCATAATGAGAAATATATTTGATTATGATATGATTGGTTATTGTAAATGAATTCATAATTATTTAAAAGAATGATCGGATAAATGATAATTACGATCATTTAATTTAAGCATTAAGATTGGTTAGAAATAATATATATATACTAGATTAGAACTCTTTTGGAGAAAGCAGTATGATAAATTATGAGAGTAAAAGCATAATTAGAGTTTGAAAACCTTTTTATTTTCCATTTATGGTTAACATTTACATCATCACAGAATTTGATTTTTTGTAATTTTTTTTTTTTTTTAATTTTTCATGTTATTTTATTATAAACCAAGAGATGGTATAATACTTTTTTCTAGCATTAATGAAAGATTATATTGAGCTATTATGATGGTATAAATATGTGAATGATTATCACTTAGGAACTCATGTGATATTCAAAAACCAAAATGACAAGTGAAGCCTTGATTTAGGAATCTTTAGCTCTCAATTCTATAACCTTATCATTGTACAAAACACACATTGCACTATAGATAATAATATATCCATGTCTTAAGCACAGAACTCTTTACCAATAAATTACTTTCAGGTATAATATTTAAAATAGCAAACACAATATATACTAACTTGTGTGCTATTACTAACAGTTGAAAATATTTGGAATATTAAATAAATAGAAATTATTTCACACTCTGCTGCCTACTATATATATATAATTTTAATGCACAAATCAATGCATAACAGCAGAGCTTCTTAAAGTTAAATCCCAATTTTATTATAAAAATTAATGTAAATTATCAATACATAATAATTAGTGCTCATGATTATGAGAGCTAAGTTCTTTTGGCAGCGCTCAGGCACTAATTATTATATATTTATAATTTACATTAATTGTTATAATAAATTGGGATTTAACTTTAAGAAGCTCTGCTGTTATACGTTGACTTGTGCATTAATATTAAATAAAGTTAAATTTTTCTAAAGGCATTCAATACTTATATTAGATAGTAGAAATAATCCAATGATAATTGTCTATCTTATGTAATTCTGAATCTATGTCTGCAGTTTTATTCAACAGAATATTATCACTTAATATTAAATGTTCAGATTTTTGGATATCTAGGCAATACATAAATAATCTATATTACCTAGACAATATCAGGAATAATCTAACACCCATATATATATATAATTGAAATAATAAATTTAACAGTTTACAAACTATTATAAACAATCCTTAAATTGGCAGAAGTACTTTCAGTTAATTTCTTAAACCTGCCTTTTTTTTTAAATTTAATGGCAGTTGAGGCAGATTTAAGAAATTAACGGAAAATACTTCTGCGGATTTAAGGATTGTTTATAATAGTTGTAAACCGTTAAATTTATTATTTCAATTATAATTACAATTTTGTTTTAATTAACGGACATTTTATATATATATAGTGACCTTCCAGGTTGGCACCAGGAAGAAATGTGGGAGGTTCACTTTGTGCCAATAGTGACCAGAGATAACTATTAAGAAAAAAATGAATTGTGATATAATTTATAAAAATGTATGGGTACTGAACTGGGTTCAGACCTATATGACTATATAGGCTAATGGGCTTAGATTGAAAACATTAAGGTGTTTTCAGTTTAAGACTCATAGTTTTGTAGTTAAATGGAGATAAAAGGTAGTTGCTGGAGAGTTGCGTTAGATCTAGCTGCAGTGCTCTCAGGTCCAAGGCTCCTCACTGACGAAGGCCATAAGCCAGAAACTAGTCTGGGGATATTGGATGAGTAGGCACTAGATTGGGATTTTATGCACAAACCTTCTGGCATCCATTGATTACTCTAGCTTGTTGTGTGTGGCAATATATATAGTGAGTTTTGCCTATTTTAAATTTAGTTAAAAAATTATCAAGACCTTAGTTGGGCATACCAGTCATTAAAATTTTAGGTTATCTGTGTCTAATAGTGGGAGAAGAAGATGGTCAATATTAAGGATTGTTAAAATGAGAGCTAAATTAGTAGGAACGATTGTCTGTAAGGCCATAACAGGTGTGTGTTCATTGATTTTCTAACTCACTGTCTACTCCCATTTAAGATTTAACTTATATGTGTGGATGTATGTCCATTTTACATTATCTCACACTTCATTCATATTTTACATTATTATTTATAATATTCAATTTGTAATAGCAGAATTCACATGCCATAGAGGACAGATACACATACCATTAATTAATATGATTTTTATTTTATTTTATTTATTATTTGCCAATTATTTATTACATGAAATCTTATATTTAAAATTGTAAAAGTTATTTGTTTATTATTAGTTAGCATTTGTAAATTTAATATTTTTTTTCCAATATTCTATTACTAACATTTTTTACAAGCAAGAAAAATCTCGCATATTGCCAAGCTCATTATAATAAAAAAAAGAGGCATGGCTCAATTCTTGACAACAGATTCCAAAAGAAGAATGGAAAAAAGTGAGAAGAAAGACAGAATAGTTATGGAAAGTGGAATAATTTTCTTAAAAAATAAGAAATAAGTGAACTAAATATTGTGAAAATTCTCTACTATTCCTTTATGGACAAAATTCCCTCATACTATTCAGAATAGGAGTGTACACGCAGGGCTAAATTTTAAAAGGTACCCAGCTCTGGTTTTATCAGCTAATAATTTAGATTTACTTTGTTCAAAAATGCATGGATATTATATAAAATTGTTAATTATAATTTACTATAATGTATTTATAATGAATAAATGATGTCAGAGTTGTATAAATTACTAACAATGAAGTTAACTAGAAAAAGTGTGCTGAGTTCTTTAATGAAACGCTTTATGGACTCTCAGTTATTAAATTTTCTGTTCTTGCTATGCAAAATAAAATTAAAACGAAAAATTTATCTATTCTAACCCTATACATTAGTCTTATATACCAAATAACCTTACCATTCACACCTATAAAAATGAGTGATAGAATGTGTGACGTGACTCAATAATATTTAATGATTAACTATAAGCGGTTTATAGAAGCATGGATAAACCAAATAACCTTGGATTTAAATGTTGTGAAACATTTACTTAATGCTAGCAAACCAAAACGGAATAAAGTCATAAATTGTTCTTTGGATAATCTTACTAAGTCGGATATTTTGTTTCATATGACCAATAAGTGATTCTAATATGCACAAGGGCTGTATATGATATCTATTAGAAAATTCTAAGAACATTGGAATTGGAAATTATTGCAGCTTTTGTCAAATTTTACTTCAACCTGCAGGAGCAATGTTTATTATATGTTTTTAATGTTAATTCGTTATCATTTTTTTCTTTAAAGAAAAAAACTTTATTAACACAATAAATATTTACAATTTATACAAGTAATTAAACAAATAACAAGTATGTTACAGTTTTGTATACCAAAACCCAAAGAATAGTCTTGCATTGGTGGTCGAGAGGTCAGTGCGACTGCCTTGCACTTGCAGGCAGTTATCCGGGTTGCGGGTTCACGTCCCGGCCGATGCTATGACACTTTAAAAAAAAAAAAAACCCAAAGAATTTGATATATTCCATTATTAAGACAAAAAGTCTGCAGGCAATTAACTAGTTGTCCTAAACTCAAGGAGATTGACTTGTATCATTGTATTGTGAGCTGCGCGTATATTTCCATTTAAACTTTCAAGTCAGACCAAAAAAAAAAAAAAATTATTTTAATGATTAAATGTTGACATGTATTCCTTCCTATTGCCTATAATAGATAGGTAGATTTTTTTTATGCTTGATATAACTTATTATTCTTGTTATTTATTTACATGCCTAATCTCCACGAGAATGTCTTGGAGATCTTGGTATAAAGTATACCAAGTCGGTAATATTATTTATTTTTTGGTATTATGTTAAAAGAAAAATGGATATCCTCGTGCTCATGTTATTAGTTCAAATTAAATGCTTTAATATTATGCCTTAGTTAATAATAATAGATAGATGCATGGAGATATTTATGCCAGTATGCAGAATAGTTAAACTTACTTGACCGTAGTGATTTTAAGTTGGAATTCAATATTCATAATTCTCACAAGTAATAGATTCGTGTAGATTTAATTATTGTTAATATGACAGTTTAGTGTTTCAAATGATTTACAAATCATTTTATTTATGATCGTATGTTCACATATGTGTGCACGGTTGTAAATTATTTACCAAATTTGTATTTTGCTTTTCTATCAGTTTCGTTTTGGTGCCATATGTTAACGGAATATGAAGAATTAGGAATTTGTCTGCTTATAGATTCATTTATATATGAAATGCGTTGAATACATTTGGATGAAGAAATGATAGAAGGGATGATTTTATTATGCGGATTGAGTAATTCTCTCCTTGATTACTTACTTGTTAAATCGTGAATGGTAGTGTATTTTGTGTCTGATAGCATTTGATGAGATAATTGTAGTTCTTAAATGACGTGGCAAATGCCCCATTTATTGATGATTAGTCGGCTAAGTTCCGCAACCTTTGTGTCCTAAAAGTTAGTAGATATTATATTAATGAGTTAAGTTTGAATTTGGAGATTTTAGTTAACCCTCACGCGCGTATATGTGAATGTTTATTTATTGTTACTCCCCTCTCTTTCTTCATGCAGGCGTAGTTATCGTCAGACAATATATGTTGGTTATAGCATATAAACGTTTTATGGATTTTTATAAAATGCTTGAAATAAGATTATTAATTTAAAGATTAGCTTGCTGCACCATCCGTATTCCGATAGAGATATAATTAATAAATGCTTTGTGTTTATGATCTTATAAATGTACACACTCGGAAATTTGAGATACAGAAAGAGTCCATTATTAGCATTGTGAGTTCTGAGTAACTTGACAGATTATGGCACATATTGTCATTATTTCTTTATTAATTCATCCTCCCAATATGAGCATAATAGTATATTATAGAAATTATCTTATTTAAAGCTAATTTGATAGAGTCAGTATTAAGTTTCATATTATAGATATGCATTTGTAGGCATATGGAAATTTTACTTCATCTAATAGAAAAATAATAAAACTGTCACTTGGATTTATATAGCAAATATTAATCTAAAGATATCCAGAAATAATTTTATAGCATCAGTTGATTATTTGGTACTGTTTGTTTTGGCTTATTAAGAGCACAAGTGAGAATAGATGTATTAACATTGGATTGTAAATGTATAATTTTCTTTTATTGTTTATTGTTGGTAAATGAGCAAATAGAGTGATAAATGTAAATAAGATAATAAATAGGAGGAAGTGTCTTCAAATATTAAGTGTACAAAATTGTATAATTTAATGTTATTTAATCAAGTCTGTGTCGAATGTAAAGGTAATGTTAAAATCATCATCGATGTGTTGTAAAATAATGTTTTCTTGTAATAAATATATGTTTTGTTGAAATAAGATCCCCTATGAACTGTTTTACCATATACGTTCGATTGATCATTTCCACACACACATATGTTCAACATAATATAACTATAGAATTTATTAATTTGCCAGTATGTGCCATTTATTTAAACAGTACAGATTTAACAGATCTTAACATTGCAGTGCCAAAATATGCTTTTACCTTGTTTAGTATAGATAATGATGTGGGCAAAAGGTACCCAATCCTCATCATTGTCTATATTTTATTTATTCTAATGGCTATCAATTTCACAATAGCCCTTACTATTTAATAGATGCTTATAATATAGTTAAATCAACATTATATAATTGTAATTTATAAATACTTCTATCATCCCCATTCGCATCCTATATAACCACCATACCCTATAACCCCAACTGAGATAAGCCATAGAGTAGTAGCAACATAAGAATCTCATCAATAGACACGATGCAATAAAATATAAATTTATTCTATCTTGTATAGAATTGGTGCAGGGGCATGTACTCAAATATAAAGTGATAGGTGAAGAGAGCAGAGGTTACAATATATATATAAATTAATAGTTTTTGGGCTGAATCTCATTTCTTATCTCGCACTGAGTCAGTTATTGTTTGAGATCTAGCGATATTTCTTTCAAAAATTAACCTTGATAATGGCAGATGCTAGTTTGTCAAAATATTGATATGTAATGAAAAATAACACACAGTTCATCCCCAAAACGATTAATTTATCTACATCATACAACAGTGAAAACATTAAATATAATATATTGTAACGATATATAAATATGTCATTACATTAATTTAAAATAAAAACTTAAAAGTTCGCAAATAAAAGGAAAAAAACTAAACGCAAAAATTAAAATGTTTGTTAAACATATATATATTCGTACAGATGCTAAACTTTAAAAATATTTTTTTCATAAACAAAAAAAAAAAAAAGTATTTGAACATATTTTTTTTAATAAAAAAATACAAGATTGAAATATAAAAATATTTTAATAAAAAAATAACGTAAGTTAAAATAAAAACAGGTATTAATTAATTCCTGTAATCTGTAAATGGAAATGATTGTTTATTAATTATCCAAAAGCTGTCTAATTAAAAAGTCAGAGAGTAAATTAGATAAGAGAATAAAGAGATTTTAGCTTGACCAATGGAAGCACTAAGCCTTGGCTCGGACCCTAACGAAAGTGATGGATTAGTGACGTTTTGTTAATTGAATCCGTGTGGATAATATAAAAAGGGAAATACAGTTTTTTCGGGCAGTTCCAGCGGTGTGTTTGAGAATTGTGGTAGGACGCACATACCACACTCTCTATTTAAAAGAAAAATGAAAAGACTGTGATACCTTGAACCAGCTATTGCCATCTCCAGGACATTATCTTCCAATGGAGGCATCGCGGGAATTAAAAGCAGAAACCTGGACTCTTCTACCATAAGCTATATGAAATGAACAATTATTAAAATCAATTACGAACTTTCGTCAAGTTTTACAAATTAATAAACAAGCCAACTTAAATGTTAAAATGGACTCTTATCTGACTTTTGTAAGTTTTTAAATCAAATTAATAATGTTTAATTTTATATGTTTTCCGATTGATAAAAATCATTTCCATTTTTTTTTGTTTCTTTCTTATTGTATAAATTGTTTAAATTTTAATTGATGAAATTTAAGATTGGGTATAGACGTTGCATAGATTCGTTAGCGGTTGATAATGTTGTGGTTTTCACATTCGATTAGAATATATGTCAACGATATCACTGCAAGCATCTTACGATGAATGCTAATGGGATTTGTATATTCCCTATGCAAGTGACGTTTATCGATGACTTTGTATTTTGATCGGTTGTGTTTAATTTGTAATGTTTTTGACCGTGGAATCTGTGCAGCTGATCTGTACTCAACATTTTAAAACAAATTTTATAAAATGCATTTGTGCGAACGTATTTAAATGTTAAATTTAAGTCGGGCATGAATGGCTATATAGTTTGTAAAGTTATATTAAGGGAGGGTAATCTTAGGTTATTCATTTTGTAGTTGAATTGGTTCAATGGATTGGATATATTTGTGTAATAGTAGATGTAGTATGAGATCCGCTATGGGCAGGATTATAGATATACGCCACACACCCTCTGTTTGCCTATGGATGGGTTTGTAAGTCGGCAGAAGACCGCAGTCCATTCCTATGAAGTTTTTTGTTTATTGTTCTACTTGCCAACAGATGTCACATTCCTGTTGGTGGAGAGTCAATGTCTTCTCTATTTCTACTTATTGTTCAGATGAAATTCCTGACAGTATAGTATTTTGTGTTGTCGTATCATGCTACATTGAATACATGAATGTATCAGATGGATTGGCGCCAGTTGATTGCGAAATTTGTTGCCTAAGGTTAAATCAGGGAAGAATATTTTCTTTTCAAACGCAGATCTATGTAGTCTATTCATACTTGACCATCTAAATAAAATATTAAACTCATTGAAATTTATGTAAATGTACAATTAAAGAGTAATATAAAAATCTAAAAATGTTAAACCTATTCCTCAAATTTAGAATGATTTTATATGTGCGTAAATAAATATTTTTATGTGTTAATTTCTGGCAGTGGCTTTTAGTCTTTTATATTTAAGATATAGATTTTTATCTCTGCGTCTCCGCTGAGCTACTGACTTGGGCTAACGGTCAGAATATTTAAATAAAGTGGAATCTTAACAGCGCATATCTGCCTACTTTATAAATTTTTCTAGGCTCAAATGCCTAGATGGCGCCCTGGTAGTTGCAGATATTGTTTTTGTGGTTAGATTCGATCTTCACTTTCATTTCGATCGTTATAATATATATATACCCATTGTAATATTGTAGACAACGTCCAACTCTGGCCATGTCAGATATTACAAATTTCTTAAATTTAGTAAAGTTAAAATGGGGAAATGATAAGATTCAATTTTCTTATGTTTTTCATAAATTGTCAGTAATAATTTATATCAAGGTTCCCCATTCCTAGAATAATATAAGAATTTTAAAACATTTAAAAAATATTAATATGAATATTTATAACTTATTAAGAATAGTGTAAAAGAAAGTAAACTCAAATAAATAAATAAATTTTTTTATTCTCATTTTCAATAATTTTAACTATCAGTTTTAATTTTATAAGAAAGTAATAAGAAAATATATTTTCTCTCTTGAGCAATTTATTGATTAGTTTCAATGTTTTTAAAAATAATAATGAAATAAATAAATAAATAAAATTTTGTATATTGTTTATAAGGTTTTTAAAAGAAAAGAAACAAAAAGTTTTGACTGTCCTGCAGTCATCATAATGATAACTGCAGGACAGTTGAAACTGTAAGAGTAAAAATTTGATATAAAAAATAGTATTGTTAAGAGTATAAGAAGGTAGAAATGGTATGATATGTAAATATAGAAATCAATTCATAAGGAAAAGAGGAGGAAGAAGAAAATTGTATTACACATTAGTATCTTATAAAGAACAATTATTCTTGAGCAAGTTGTTGATAAAATTGGTAGCAGCAGTCTTTTTTGATTTAACTATTGAAGAAAACAAACAGCAGTTCAGCTACAAAGAGAAACAGGCAAAACTCACTATATGTATGATCATCATCATGTGATGTTTATTGGCTATGAAGAAAACAGCGAGAAATGATTTTCTGATCTGAAGTAAAACTAATCTCACAACTACTTTTTAAAAAATGGCTTTTGAAGTGGATTTAAATAAAATCATGTGCTAAGCATTAGCTAGAAGCTAAGAATCATCAAACCTCTCCATGTAGCCTATTTACTAGAAAAATATATAAGAGAAGCATACCCCTAAAATAATCTGAAACAAGATTTTTTCCTATTCAAAAGCATGATTGTCTTATTTTGTGTATTAGTCTAAACTGCAAATTAATAAGGATAAATTTAGCCTGGATTAAAGTAATATGAAAATATTATAAAAATGGATAAATTTAACTGTGAACATTACCCTGAAAATCTGTGTTAATGAAGTTATCATAATGTAAATTTGTATCTACAAAAAAAAATTTAGAACTTCTAAAAAAGAGGATTGTTTAAATTCAACAGTGAAAGCCAAAAAAAAAAAAAATTGAAAATTACAACTATCAAAGAAAAACTAAAAAAAAAACATGGTAAGTTTAGGTATTATAATGTATCTATCCATATCTACACTTATAATTTTTAAAATGAATAATAAATGGTATGTTGAATAATAATTATTTTTTATTTATTAAAACATGTTTTCTGCTTATCCTATTTTCTCTCCAAAATATAATTGTATAGAACCTTTTCAGTTTCATAAGAAAAGGGGGAAAGGGGTTTGGCTAATTTAATTTTTTTATCTTTGAAATGGCTTTTCAATTTCAAAAATTGAAAGGGGAAATAATTCTATTTACAATTAAGATTAATTAAGTGAATTAGTAGATTGAACAATAAGTTAAGATTTCTTGCTCTATGAAATTATATTTTTTGCTAAAAATGTATTTAAGTTTGAAGTGTCATATTATCACATATTTTCTCCCAATTTTTTAATTTATTAGTTAATTTATTAAATAATTGTTAAAAATATGTTTTAATGTTTTTATTCCTCCAGTTATATGCTCTGTGAATTGGCAGTGTGTTGCTTGATTTTTTAATAGCATAATGTTTTAGGAATGTAAATTATTCCAATAAGACTATATCAATTAAAATAGATTAAGCACATACATGTATACTTTTTGTTTACTGTCACAGTCCTTAGAGCCTTGTGATTTTAAGGTAGCTCTAGAGCAATAAAGATTAATTTATTTATATGTGGGGACTTGTGTTTGTGTTTGGACATCCACATATTTCTCTGATTGGTGTTTAAAGTCCATTCACTGCATTTTATTTTTTTGGATTTAGAAATTAATACATAGTAGACCTATACCCTCATGGTACCCATATGGATAGAGTATTGATGATGATTAGCATGCATCAAAATCTTGGCATTTTAAAATTATAATTAATAGATTAGTTCTTAAAGATGTGCATGCAGAATTGTTGCATATCATGCCCTATATTTGGCATTGACTATCGAGTCTCTACTAAAAGGGATGGCTATTGATTATTCTTGTGTAATGTTGGTAATACAGATTATTAGTATCAATATAATTATCAGAATAACTATTTATATTTTGGTATTTTATTATTGCAGTGATGATTTTCATACTCCTTCCCTATACATTTATCATCTATATTTATTCATTGTTTTTGATTTTCATTTTATTTATTCATTGGGAATGGTAATGTTTTTCCATCTTCTCATTTTAGCCTTCATATCTGTACTATTATAAATAGTTATCTAACTATAGGCCCAATTATGATTGAGTTCTTGTGGTCACATACAAAATGGCTCCATTGCTTAAAGCTCAAAAAAGTAAATTCTGTTTTTAATGCAAAATTAATTTTAAAAGAGTGTGTTACTGAGAAATATATGATGAGGATAAATGATAATTAAATTATAATATAAATTATAAAAAATAGTGATGTTAATGTATGTACATAGAAAGAATTCATTTTTAAAATAGAATAGAAATCAAAGTATAATTTTTGGAGATTGGATTGAGCTCTTTCAGCTGTTGGAGTTTCTTTAGCTGTACTTTTAGTATAGGTGATGGAGGGGGGATTTTGTCATTGGCTTGAGAATGCAATTTAATCTAAACACTATACCAACCCATTTTCTAGTTTTATGTTTCCATTTCTTTATCATGGACAGTCTATGTAAATCTGTGTCATGAACTCCATTCTCTTAAGTTGCAAAGAAATTGAGCAAGGCCTAGTTATAACGTTTTGTGTTTACCAGATTTTAAGACTCAAAGGAGTAAGACTTTGGAATGATTTTTGCATTATTATTTATTTGAGTTACGCATGAAGAATTTAAAGTAATAAGACATACTTTTACAAGTTTAAAGGAATTGGAAGAGGTAAATGGAGTTCAGATAAAAATTCATTTGAAGGTAAAGTGGAAATCAAAACAATTGTTAAAAAAGAGGTCAGATTGAACCCTACCTAATAGTAACATGTATAATTTAGTAAACCAATTCCTGAAAATAAAAATATTTAAGAGCCAGGCTGGTGAAATCCCTATTGAACATTTAAACAGCCTAGAAAAATATTTTAATTTAAATATAATGCCTGAAGAAAATGTTGACAATAGCATGCAGAATTTACAGGAAACAACTCAGGCATGGTGGGATTCTTTATTCACGAAGTTCAGTACTTTTAAATGTTATAAAAAGGTATTATTCCTAGCTATTGGATTGAAGTATATCAAAAGAGTATAATGTACCATCTTGCAGGAAAGATATAAACCTAGAAAGACATATCACTTTCTTGAGAAAGTAAATGGCTAGATTAAGAGCCCTAACTGCTCATTCTTTAACTGAAGACCAAATCATTTAAATCATAAAAATAAAGTTACCTCTTAAAGCTGAACAAATGCTGATTGTTACACTGAGCAGGTAGCTGAGCTGCTCAGTATACTTAATCTAAGCAGTCAACCATCAGATTACTTTAGTTACAAAGAAAGTTATAATAAACAGAGGAAACCTATAAATGAAGAAATAAATAAAGCACACATTGGGTGTATTGACATGAAGGCATTCACAAAGTTACCCCAGTCCAAGAAAACTAAATACTCTGGACAGATAACCAAATGTATCTATATATCCAAGTATAAATACAGGTATATATATTATAACGATTCGGAGAATAACACTTAACATAATCTGCACTACAGGGCGCCATCTAGGCATTTGAACCTAGAAAAATTTATAAAGTAGGCAGATACGTAAGTCAAAAAAAAATTTTTTTAATTTTATTTATATATTTTGATATCCGGTCGTTAGCCCATGTCACTAGCTCAGGGAGTAGCAGAGATTTAATAATATAATATCTTATCTAATTATATTTCAATATTAAAAAATAAATAAAATAAGCCACTGCCAGTAATTAACATACAAAAATTTATTTACACACACACACACACATATATATATATATAAGATTTAACATTATTATTTTAATATGTTTACTTTAACATTTAACATTATTTTTACTTTTATTTTAGATTTTTAATTTAAATTTTAAATTTTATACTATTATTAGTTCGCACAGATTTGATTTATAATGTTTGTTTTATCATGTTGAGTATAGATCGGTTACATAGATTACACGGTTAAAAACATTTCAAAGTAAACACAAACGATCAAAATACAAAATCATTGATACCGTCAATTGCATAGGGAATACAAGAAACCCAATGGTGTTCATCATAAGACACCGCATTAACACCAATAACTTAAAAGACATCCGAATAAATACATCTTAGATACTCACCGTAAGGTATCAGTATTTACCGAATGTCTATATATTTTGATCACATATGAAAACCAAAAACATAATTAACCAGTAACGAACCCATGCAAGTGTCTATACCCAACTTAAATTTAATGCAATTTTATTTAGAGTGTCGAGTATGAATGAACTACATAGATTTGCACTTTAAAGAAAATATTCTATCCTTATTTAACCTTAGGCTAAAAGTTCGCGGTCAAACTAACGTCAATTCATCTGACACATTGATGCATTCAATGTAATATGAAATACGGCAGCACAAAAGGTTAAGAGAAGAAATTGCCTCTCATCAGATAGGAATACTACATCTATCTGACAAGAAGAGCAATAAAAAAACTCCATCGAAAGGAACAGCATTCTACATCTTATAATCCCTTCCATAGGCAAAACAGAAGTGTGCGGCGTATAAAGTGATTCTGCCCATAGCGAAACTAGAATTACATCTACTAACTACATCAATATATCCAATTCATTGACCCAATTCAACCACAAAACAAATAACCTAAGATTACCCTCCCCTAATATAACTTTACAAATCTATATAGCCATTCACGCCCGACTAAAGTTAACATTTATGTAATTTAGTCTAACGAAAAACAAAAATCATAATAGAAACTTAAAAGAACAAAAAAAAATAAATGGAAATGATTTTAAATAAATAAAAAAAAATACATCAAATAACATTATTAATATTAATTTACGTTGGTCAGATAGGATTCTATTTGTATTATTTAAATACGGAAAGTTTTTAATTTAATGTTCATTAATTATAAAGTTCTTACGATTTTAAACAGTTCATCTTTATCTGTTGCTTGCCATTTGAATGTGAATTCCCACGCCGTCTAAAAAAAAAGATTGGTATTCTGTTGGCCATTTTATTTATTCATCCGGAGGTTTTTTTTACTCCAGCTGGTCCTCAATGTAGAAAACGATTGTTCATTTCTCTTTCTTCCTAGCAGAACTGAAGGGATTGAAGAGTGGGTCTTTTCAATCCCTTCTCCTTCAACTCCGCACTAACACATATCTGTCCACTTGTAATAACCAACTAACCCTTTTATTTTCAAACCTTTCCTTTTATAATAATTTTGTGGATTAACTCAACATTACGACATGATGGTGAAAATCTTTTTGTTGAGGTCCGATTTCCCGATGGATTTCTTTCATTTGCTAAAAGTTTCTATTGTTTTCCTATCTGACCATTGCTTATACATTTAAATGCCCAAAGGCTTGTTCACTTGGACTAATTAAAATAATCATTTCCATTTTACAAAAGATTAATTAATCTGTTTTCAAACTTAAACATATATTTTTATCTCTAAATCTTTTCTGAAAATTTAGTTTTAAAATACTTTTTCTTTAATAAAGTTTTATTTTAATAATTATTTATCTGTGCGATTTAAATATATATATATGAGTTTAGTATAGAATTTTAATTTTCAATTCTTAAAAAAGAAGTTTTTATTTGCCAATTTTTTTTATTTTTATGTTTACTAATAAAAAATAATGTAACGTACGTATGTGCCCATTATATATATATATAAAGAAGTAGAGCTAGGAAACAAAAAAATCAATATAAAGTCCGGCATGAGAAAATGAATAGGGATTATGAAGATGGTAGAGGATATTCTAAATCACTGAGAATGAGAACACCACCTCCATTTAAAAACCTCTAGGACAGCAATAAAAGATGACACTTAAGAGTTACAATGAGAGTGGCTTACTACATCAATGACTCTGGATCAGTTTTAAGATAAAATGATTTTTATAAAATGCTGAAATACCTGTGTAAAAAATTAAAAAAAGAAGAGATTCGATCACCAAATGTGACTTCCCAAAATATATAAAATAATTCCAGCTTGCTATAAAAAGTGCAACAGTGACTAATCACGATGTCATCAAAATGAAAACAAGATAATAGTTTAAAGACCATGATTAAATGAATTGTAGCATCTTGAAGAAAAGAACCTTAATGCATTACCTATATATTACCTCTAAATAAAAAATAAGCTAAAAAATAAAGCTAGAATACTTAAGCTATTTTATAATGAAGTATAAATAAATGAAAAAATGTACTTGGATGACACAGTTCCAGCAGTAAAGTGACTATTAAGAATATAAGTTTAAAATACTGAGAAATGAAATCTCCAATTTGTTGTTTCAACATTTTAAGGGATGGGTATAGTAATGTTGTGGATAGTGACTAACTAGGACTATATCAGATATTACAAGCTTCTTTTTATATATTTTTTATATTATTAGTAATAATTTATTTAAAGGTCTTCCATTCCTAGAATGATAATATGAGAATTTCCAAATGCTTTTAAAATAATAATGTGAATATTTATAATTTTGTAGGCATAGTGTAAAAGAGAGAGAAAAGATATAAAATCAATAAGTAATTTCTTTTATTCTTTCTCTTCAGTAATTTTAACTATCAGTTCTAATTTTTATGAAAAGGTATTACAATAAATAACTTTTCCCCTCTCTTCAGTAATTTATTTAGTTTCTTTTTTTTTTTCAAAATAATAATAATAATACAAGATATTAAAAAATTAATATTTTATGAACTGTTTTTAAGGTTTAATTAAAAGAAAAGATAAAAATAAGATTTTGACATTTTGATAAAAAATTTGTTTTAACTAATTAAATTTTTTTTTTTTTTTTGGTAATCATCTGAATTCCAGGCACGGCTGCCTGATGGCATTGTTTATGTGTCAAAAGACATAAAAATGCCATTTCTGCAGCCGGCCTGTTTTGTGATTTGAAACTATTTACACATATTTGTTCTATTTATAGCTGATTACCATATAGCTTGAGGGTGTTTTAATTTCAAGTCGGTACAACTTTTCAAATCTCCTTAATAAAGTAATGTCATTTACATTTGTAGAATACGGAGACGTTGACTCTAGAAACGTCCGGTTTTACGAGAACGGGAAAAAAGAGAACGGAAAGACCAAGATGGCGTAACGTATAGCCACACGTGGAACCAAATGTTTTATTTTTCATTTGCCGTGAGTAATAGAACTTTTTTTTGAAGAGACTTTAATTGAAGAGACTTTAATTATATGTATACTTTTGATTTTGTTACTGTTTTTCTTTCCGCACATTTTGTTATCTTAAGCATAGACATTTTTTTTGTATAATAACACATAACGTGTAACTAATAAACTAGCTTTGGGAAAGTAAAACTGTCTCCGACTCTTAAGTTGATAAATTGTGATTTCGGCTGAGATCGTTAACTTCCCGAAAACACTACAGATGGCGCAGTCGTGAACAGGATGTTAAATCGGAGATTGTTTTTTTGTGCGTAATTTTGAAAAAAGTGAATACATCAGAATAGAGATAAAAATGTCAGTACGTCACACATATTAAGAGAATTTGAAATAGGAAACCCAGCGGGATGGACCCTCTACGTCGAACAAATAGAAAGATATATGAGATTAAATAAAGTCAAGGATGACAAAACGAAAATCTCGACATTGTTGTATTTTGCCGGAATAGACGTAGTTCAGATTGCTAAACAGTTGGCCGAGAACAAAACTCTGGAGCAAATACCGTATAAGCTATTAGTTGAAAAACTCACAAATTATTTTCAACCTGCAATTACAAAAAGAGTCGCTCGTTTGAGATTCAGAATGAGAAAACAAAACACACATGAAAGTTATTCGGAATATAACCTCGCATTGCGGACATTAGCACGAGACTGTGCATTCTCGGACATAGATGACATGCTCCTAGATCAGTTCCTATATGGCATGATGGACCACAATCTGAGAAAACAACTACTCAGTGAAACAGATTGATTATAATGCAGCAATTGCGAAATGTGTGGCTCACGAGACACTAGTGACTAATGCAAAGGAATTTCGAGAGGGAATCCAAGAAAAAAATTATACGACAGATGTACATAAACTAGAACCAATGGAAACACAACCACAGACATCGAGAGAGTCTTTTAGCTGTTATTGTTGTGGCATGAAAGGACACGTGAAAAGGACATGTAAGAATAGAACTTTGAAATGCCGAACATGTGGCATTAAGGGCCATATGGCGATCGTTTGCAGAAACAGGGATGGAAACCAATACAGAAGTGATAAGAGAATGGAAGTGACAAGGAGGGCAGAAATAAAGAAATGTGAGACAAACCTGAGCGAACAAATAGTGCTGGATGTCAGAATAATAAATGTAAAAGTAACAATGGAGATAGACAGTGGGGCAGGGCTATCCATTCTGTCAATAAAGGATTGGGAAAAAATTAACACCATATCTAAGTCGAACCTAAAGTTGGATAAGACTAATGTTATCGCCACTGATGTAAATGGAAACAATGTCCAAATTTGTGGAAAAATTTCGGTCCCAGTGAAATTAAATAACAAAAGCAAAATTTTGCCCTTGTACATAGTTAAAAAGAACATAAAACCCTTACTGGGCCGAAACTGGTTCCGCCCACTGGGCATATCCATACAAGTGATTAAAACTGTAAAGTTAGAAAACATAGTGTGACAGAAATTCCCAAGGATATTTGAGGAAAAAATAGGAATACTGAAAATAGACCTAGTAGACATAGAACTTACCGATGAAGCCCAACCAGTAGCAAGCAAACCCCGGAAGGTTCCATTTGCACTAAGAGCAATGGTCGAAGAAAGTCTGTCAGCCCTGGTAAAGGAAGAAGTGTTGTTGCCAGTGGAAAGTTCAGATTGGGCCACTCCAATTGTGATAGTCACAAAGCCAGACGGGAATTTGCGGATTTGTGGGGACTACAGGTTCACTGTAAATCAATATCTAAAAAAAAGTGTGTATCCAGTCCCGAATGTCACAGAAATAGTGGCATCACTCCAGGAAGCTGCAGTTTTCGCTAAGATAGATTTGAGGTCAGCTTTTCATCAAATCCCAGTCACAGAGAGGTCAGCAAAAATACTAACTCTCTGTACTCATGTCGGTCTTTTCCAGTGCAATAAGTTACCATATGGAATCATGACAGCCCCCAATATATTCCAAGCTAAAATAGATCAAATGATGCAGAATATGGAGGCAGTGATCCCCTACCTGGATGACCTACTGATTTATGCTAAATCAGAAACCGAACTGAAGGAACGCGTGCTTGCCATATGCAACAGATTGGAAAAAGTGGGAATCAGGATAAATACCAGTAAGAGCATTTGGTCCATGAGAGAAATAAAGTTCCTGGGACATATTATTGATCAAAATGGAAAACGTCCTAATCCCGAGAAGGTCGCCGCGATAAAAAATGCTCCAGTACCAAGAAATGTAAAAGACTTACAAGCATTTCTGGGAATGCTAACCTTCTACGAAACCTTTTTGAAGGGAAAGGCACATCAGCTAAAACCCCTTTATGCCTTATTACACAAGGGTCAGCGCTGGAAGTGGAAGGCTGAACACCAAACTGTTTTCCAGGCAACCAAGGATTTATTGTCATCTGAAAGTCTGTTAATGCATTACCAAGGTAATCAAGAAGTTATAGTAACCGCGGATGCTTTGGAATATGGGGTTGGAGCCGTCATATCACACTTGATAAATGGACAAGAACATCCGATAGCCTATGCCTCCCATACCCTGTCACCTGCGGAAACTAACTATAGCCAGCTGGACAAAGAATCCCTCGCTATCATTTTCACGGTAAAGAAATTTCATCAGTACATCTATGGGCGAAATTTCACCTTATGCACCGATCATCACCCACTATTAGGCATATTAGGCAAGACCAAAAAAACACCCAAATATAGCAGCCAGAGAATGCTAAGATGGATTAATATACTGGCAGCATACGATTATACACTAGTACACAAGCCGGGAAAGGACATACCTCATGCTGATGCCCTATCGCGTCTACCACTGAAGGCGGATAGACCACGTGAATTCGTGGAAGTGAATTTATTGGAAGTGGTGAAATTGGACAATACAGTAAATAGTGCAAAAATAGCGGAGTGGACAGCTAGTGATTCGGGATGTTGCCAAATGAGGACTTGGATAAAGGAAGGATGGCCAAGCCACCGTCCTGATTATCTTCATATAGCTATCTGGAATGCCCATCAAACCCTCTCTACCTGTAATGGTTGTATCACCAGGACAGATCGTGTATTCGTACCAATGGAAGGTCATGCCCAGGTCTTAAGACTACTCCATGCCGGACACCCGGGAATAGTGAGAATGAAAGCTTTGTCACATTCATATGTGTGGTGGCCAGGAATTGACCAAGAGATCGAAGAGATGGTGGGACAGTGCCACAGTTGCCAAGCCGAGGCAAACCTGCCAAAAAAACACTGAGCTCTTGGATAGAACCAAACAAAACCTGGGAACGGATCCACATTGATTATGCTGGGCCTATAGATGGACAAATGGTTTTGGTGGTGGTGGACGCATACAGCAATTGGGTGAATACCGTTTGGTAAGGTCAGCAAACTCAACATGTACCGAAAGAGCTCTCCAAGAGATGTTTACCACGCATGGATACCCTGAGATATTGGTATCGGATAATGGAACAAGCTTTACCTCCACCAGTTTTGAAAACTTCCTGACAGAAAGAGGGATATGTCACATTTTTGCACTGACATACCACCCTGCATCAAATGGTTTGGCAGAGAAGGCAGTCCAGTGTTTAAAAAAGGACCTGAAGAAAATAAGGAAGACCAAGATGGAGGAAGCATTGCTGGAAATCATGTTCTTCCAACATTTTTTGCCAAGATGTTAATTACTAATAATTGTCATATGGTCCCCACCTTCCATAAAAAATGTTAATATGTAAAAAATTGGCAAAGAATATGTTCGAACATGCTTCGACACATGCGCTAAGTCATGTTTCAGCATGGAAAATATACAAGACCAATAAAAGATCTGAGAAGAACGTGCAATTTTTAAACTTTTCAGAATTGCTGAGAACAGAAAGTGAGGGAGACTGTGTCCTTTTTTCAGGCACATAATGTCCTCCCAAATACTAGAATGTTTTTATTACAGCAATAAAATAATAAATAAGTTTAAACAGTCCAAACTTTGCGTACTATTTTTTTATTTCATTAGAAATTGACAAGTATTTGGATTATCTTTTTTCAGCAGGTTTAAAATAAATGACTATTTTTGTTGACTTTTTGTTAATAATAACAAAGTAAGAAAGCTCCCCAAAAAAGTAGTTTATTGTAGAAGACCAAAAAAAAAAAAACTAAAAAGGGTAATTCAAATGAAATATAAATAAAAGTAAAAAGTGAGAAAAAGTTGTTGAAAAAAAAAGAAATTATTGACTTTTTGTTACAATTAATCATCCGAGTGTGGGAATGGGGTTTGAAAACAATTTGTACCCCAAAAAACAAAAGTTACTTTTGATTTAATAAGAATAAAAACAATTTGGTCAACCAAAAAAAAAAGGTAGAAAAAATTTGAAACAATTCCCTAATAATTGCATTATATTTCTTCAGCAGGGTTAAAACAAGTGGGGTTAAAATAAATGACTATTTTTGTTGACTTTTTGTTAATAATAACAGTGCAAAAGCTCCCCAAAAAGCTGTTTATTGTCATTTTATTTATTTATTGAGGATAATGATGCTTTCCCATGTTATCCCATACATCCTTACTGCAATAGTATATATATGTCATGAGAATACTTCAGTGTTTGGATTCATAACATTTTATATCACAGGTTAACAGTGGTATAAAAATATTTTAGAGGGGGCAATTGTTGGGTAACAGGGTTGTCTAAGAACAAGTCATTTTAAATCTCATCACATTATCACAGTAATGCTAAATATTTTTATTGCTATCTGAAAACTTTAGTTTGATTTTTTTATATCAAATGTTATATCATGAGATATGTGCAAGAACATCTAGAAAGGCATTCATTTACAAGTCATCTATGTTCTAAAAATTTTATTGAATCAGGTGCTGTTATTAAGTAATTATAAAATAGAAAATCTTGAAGATTCAAGCTATCATTGATTTTCAGAGTTATGGTAAAGATTTGAATTTAACCACATCACCAATTCTTTAACTTTCTCACTTTAAGCTGATTTGTAAAATGATAAAGATGAAAAGAAGATGTTATGTGAGAATTAAAAGATGGATTTGTTAGCTGATTTAATAATAGTGAAAAATGAAAGGGGATGCTTACGAAGGTTGAGGTTTCAGATGTTATTAGAGTATATGATAAAACAAATGAAAACAAGTATGTTATAGCCTTAGAAATGGCTAATTCCATTGGAAAAAACACCCTGATGAAATTATAAGGTATTTTGAAGAGATTCAATTATGGATTTGAAAAAAAAAATGAATGGGGGTGGGTGGGTTATAGGGTTGGAGAGTTTAATAAAATTAAACTAGATTTATAAAGGTAATATAAGATTAAACTCTGTCTATAATGTACATTATATTCACACATATATTTATGTGTTATACAGAGTGGAACAATTCACTAATATTAATATTTATCTAAGTGTAGTTTCAGTACTATGGTAAGTCATCATGAATCTGGTACACAGTACAAAAAGCATGCTTGGCTAAATATTATTAATATTGTTGAACTGTTCCACTCTGTATGACACACAAATATACATGTATGTATAATTTACATTTATGATGTGTTTATCAGAAATATAAATTTATTTTTAAAAAATAAAGTCCATTTATTGTCCATTAAATTTTTTTTAAAAAGGGCAGGGTGAAATATGTGCAAGAATAGGTATAGTAAAAGCAATAAAATATAGAAAGCATGGATATGGATAGAATGAGGAAGATTCAAGTGTAGAACCTAACTTTTTATAAATGATACAGAGGTAAGAATAAGTCAAGAAAAACTGGAGATATATTTTCTAGTACTAGTAGAAACTCATTTGAGATATAAAAAAGTACATTTTTAAAAGTATGAAAATATGGATGAAAGAGAATAGTACGATAGCAATAAGAAAGAAGCAAATACAAAGGTTTCCATTAAGAATATTTTTTTAAAAAACCTGAAAGTAATTAATGAGAGTAAGACTGAAATTGATTAGAGTAAAATGATGATAGGGAATAGTATATATTTAGTTTCTAGAAGTGAGTGAGTGAGAAAGAATAGAATAAGAATATTTATAAAAGTATAGATACAGTTGTAAATAGAAGTTTTAAAAAAACAACGGTAAAATATTAATTGTAAATAATTATATTGATAGAGTTAGAATTTAAGTGATACACAATTAAAAAGGATACAAGAAAAATGAAATAAAGTATATATGATGAGGAATTTTTATGGTCAAGATAAAAGTAAGTAAAGTTTTTGATTAAGAAAAAAAAAGAATGTATTAGATACCATAATTTTATGTTGATAGAATAAGGGTATCTGAAAAGTTAAATGGAGAGCTTTAAAGAGGGATTGGCAGAGATGATTAAAAAATATAATGTAAATCTAAATTAAGTAGTTCAATACAGAGTATAGTTTGCTATGAAGAAAAATTAAGAATACTACAAATTAACTACAGCTTAGCACTGTTTTTGATCAGGTAAGTCATATTCATAGTGCCAAATAAAGTCAAATTAAACTGATATGATGGAAAAGATTAATATTCATTTAGAACTAGTAAGGCTATCAATAAATATAGAGTATTTATTATAAATGATACTTTAAAAAGTGCAAAAAAGGGTAAAAAATGACAAACAAACTGTACAAAAAGAAATAAGCATTACAAAGGATAGTTATTTTAATACTTAATGTGCAAAGCAAATTTTTCCAGTTACCAAACTGAATAAGCATTTTGAAGTACTGAAAATCCTATTTGAAATACATATTAATTATTTAATCTTATAATAAAAGCTTACTTTTAGAATAATAAGAACATAAAACTAAGGGTATTTGTATCATTAGATAACATGAAAATCAAAATAATTTAACTTTTGCAAAAGTCAAAATAATATAACTTTCATAATGTTCAAAATTTAAATTATCAATTTCTTTTTAATTTAGTAACATTTTATTTATTTTTATCTTCCCTAACTGCACATCATTAATCCATTTTATATTTATACCAGAGCCATCCAAGATTACATGGCGCTATCAGTATGTAAAAATAAAAATGTGAACATCATCAAAATGTTTAGAGATTAGACTAACTATAAAAATATCTTAAATTTTTGCTACATTGATGGGTTTTTTACCAAACCAAATATTTGAAATATGAGCAGAATCATTTTATTTTCAGATTTATCTTTACTCATGATTGATTACTTGAAACTATGATTATTTCTAATTTCAGTTGTGTTTTTATTCTTTGTTTTTGTAACTCAAGCTCTGAGAATGAAAGAAAACAATGATAGAGATAAGCTTAGTCAGTTATCAGTCCTTAATTGGGACAATTGCTTGAAGGAGTACAATCAGTTGTGAGTAAAACTTGAACTGGATTTAAGACAGGAGTTTCAGTTGGGAAAAGTGTATAATTTAGAAGTCCTATTTATAATAGAAGTGAAAGGAATCTAGAAAAAATGTGTCTTATTAGTTATTAGAGTGATAGAAACATTTAGTAATAAAATAGTAGAAAATGGTAGTATTAAACATAAGTATTAATACATGGAATAATACAACTTTACTTGATGTAAATTCAAGAACCAAAGCAGGGATAAGTAATGGCTATGAAGCTATCAAGATTTAAGATCTATATTGTTGTTTATAGTGAAAAACTCATTTTTCTGAAAAAGAAAGTTTAATGAGAACAGCGAGATGATTATACGTTTTTTTTGGAAGAGTAGATCAACTTGTGAAAAGAGAATGCATGGTATTGACTTGGCAATAAAATCTAATTTTGTATCTTTTACTCTTGTGCTTTCTTACCCTATCACAGAAAAGTTAATAATGTTAAAGCTTGATTACACGATGATATTAGTATTCATTTTAGTACTACATATTGGATTCAAGAAACTTAGAGAAAGAAAACCTTGATTGCTTGCAACTGGATATTAAAAAATAAAAAATGTATTCTCAGAGACTTTAAAGCACATTTTAGTCCAAATAGTAGATTTTAGCAAAAGTTATTAAAAATAATGATATCAGTATTGTAAATTCAAATGGTCTGGTATTAATAAATTTCTGCACATCATATAAATTGATTATCATAAACACTTCATTTAGGCAGAAAATTCACTATAAAGAAACATGGATGCAACCATGGTCAAATTAATGGCATTTAATACATTACATCATAGTTAGGATTCAGAATAAAAAAGATGTTCATATCATGTGAGTATTCAGAACATGCAGATTATTGAGTAGATCATAGATTAATACACCCCAAAATCAAATTGATATGTGTTTAAGATCTATTCATTCTATCTACTAAATATACTAAATTTTAACATTTAGTAATACTAAATTTTAACATTTAGTAAATACTTAAAATCATTCATTTGGATCTTCAAGATTGTCATATTACTGAGATGGAAAATTTTCTTAAAATGTGGGTTATAGTTGCAAGTTAATCTATTCTTGGATTAACTAAAAAAATAGAATCTCAATTTTTTCTGACAAAGACCTTATTATCAGTGATTTGATTAAAAGTAAAAATATGTATTTTCTGCTTGGAAGAATAACAAATTAAACGTGGAGCTTCATAATAAAAACTGAGTTTAAAGAAAAAACCTCAATGAGTGACAAGAAAGCCTAAAAATGATTGCTGGATAAAGCAGTAAAAGAGATGAAGATATATATTACCATTGCTTATGTACTGAAAACAATATATTAACCAGAGAAACAATATCATAATCCGATTAAATTCAGAAATGACTCTCTCTTATATGATGACATTGATATTTTAAATAGATAGAAAGATTATTTTAATTATCTTTTGAAAATGATACAAGACATGAGATAAGGATTTTTAATGATGCATCTATTTTATCTACTCATTTAGATTAGGGTCAAGAGTTTAATCAAGTCAAAATAGCTCTTTGCAATCTTAAAATGATAAGAGAGCAAATTCTGGTGAGATAGCTGAAGTTTAAAAATTATACTGGACTTTTAAGATATTGGACTTTTTTATTCTAAATATATAGATTCATGAAGATGTTCTGTTTAATTTTAAGGATGCTTTTATTAGTTCAATTTTTCAAAATAAAGGGTATAGACAAGACTGCAATGATAATCATTATTATTTACTACAGCAAAGATAGTTTTTAGGATTTTGCTTAGTGTAATTTTAAAGAATAAAAAAGTATTTTAAACCATCACACATCACATGATCAATATTCTTTATGCTTACGGAAGCCATTTTAACAGAGGCAAAATTCTCCATACAGCATTACCACTCAATGCAAGCCAGAGTAATCAATGGATACAGGAAGGTTATGCACAAATCTTCCTGCATTCATTGATTACTCTGGCTTGCACTGAGTGGCACTCACTACTGTATGGAGAGAGAGATGCAAAAGCAAAATGAAAATCTTCTGTAGATTGCAATTTATGGATAATAAGAGAATAGTCAAAATTGTATTTAATTGGGTTATGAGTAAAGGGCAGGCAACAAGATGGATAAGAAAGTTAGTACAATGTGTAGAAGATTTAGATAAAGAATTTATATCAGTATACTTATATAAATATGGGATGATTGTGATAGGAGAGTTGTTGAGTGTTATAGTGGCAATGAATGAAATAGAAGAATAGATGCATTAATAAAGAATAGGGAGTTGGAGAGATGGAAAACTAGCATGGAGAATAAAAAGAGTTTAAATATTTATAAAAGTAAACAGAATATTGAGTACAAGTTAATTTATGATAATAGCAAGAAAAGTAGTTTACTGTTTAAGGCTTGAACAGGATCTTTAGCAACAAGGAAATATACATATAAATGGGAAAATGTGGGTGATTTAGTCTGCAAGTTGTGTAAGGAAGGCATAAAAAATATTAGGCATCTGTTACGTGAATACAAATGGCTGCAAGCAGAAAGGGTACAAATAATAAAGTTGTGGAAGAATAAATATAAAGAATGTGATTATACAGAAAGTGAGTTCTTGGTTTTTATGCTATATTTGGGAAAAGATAAAAGGGATTTAGATATAAAGGCCATGGAATTGACAAAGATTAAGTTGTTGAAATGGGCTGGTGCATGATAGAGAAAAATATGGAAAAAACTTGGGATGAGGAATGGAAAGGAAAGGTAAAGTAGCTAACAGGGTTCTCTGGGAATAATGGCTAAGAGATTTATGACTCCAAATAAGGAGAAGTCACAGAGCATTATATTGCCTCTGTGAAACATTATAAACATGATTTTTACTGCCATAAAAATGCAAGACAAGTATCAGGAAAAAGTGATTTATGTATTACTATTGATTTGGTCAAGATTTTGATTCAATTAATAGGATGAGTCAATGGTATTGTTTGAAATACTACCCACCAAAGTTTATTCATATTGTACTGCATCTACAAGATAGGAATGAAAAAAAGTATTATTACTACAGATGAAAAATCTGAGACATTTAAAATGAAAATTATTGTTAAACAAGATTGAGTACTTACTCCAACATTGCTTTTGGCTTTTATGACAATGGGTTTCTAACTATTTATAGATGGCTTAATGAAATAGAAATGAAAATATGATGCAGGTTTGAAAGTGGAATTCTTAATATAAATCTATTAAAAATAAAAACAAAAATTTGGATGATTTTGGATTTTTGTACTTAATGTTTTGAGTTCAACATATAAAGACTTTACTGCCAGTAATAATAAAAAAATCCTCAGTAATGATGAATACTAATTTGAGAATGAAAGTCAATTTAAATACCTTGATAGATTTGTAAATAGAAAGATGAACTTAGATGTTAATTAAATACAACACAGACTCTAATGTGTTGTTGTTTTTAACAAGTTAAAAATAAGTCATTTCATCAAATTGAAGTAAGTACAGCAACTAAGTTAGCTGTATATAAATCTATTATTTTATCTAATTTATTGTATGGATGTAAAACATGGACACTCTATCAGCACAATATAAAGACATTATAATATTTTCATTTATGGTTACTCCATAAAACCAACCAGTATATTCTTCAACTTTCTGGATGTGATACTATAGAGATCATTATTATAAAATCACACTTTTATTGAATTGGACATAGAAAATAAATGATCAATACAAAATTTTCTAAAAAAGTGCTTTATAATGAACTTGAGTGTAGCTTTCTTGGGAGAGATAACTTCATTTACATTATTAGCTCAATATATTTAATGCAGTCTCGACTGTTTTTATTGAAAAGATATAGCAGAGAATAAAAGACATTGGAGATTTACAATTAAACATAGTGGTGAAGTATTTCAGAAAGGAAATTTTTATGTGAAAGAAATTAAAAGACAACATTGTAAAATTTCAAATAAATAAAAAAATGGCCCAGCATGTTTTATATGTGAACGTATTTGCATTTCATAGATTGATTTATATAGTCATTGCAAAATTCATCTGCGGCATAATATTTAAAAAAAAATTTTCCTTGAGTTGAAATGGCCATATTTGAATGTGATACTTCTAATGATGATAGTATAAATCATACTTTGAAAATTGTAATGAACAATGCATACAAAATGAAAAAGTGCTTCGTTTTCTGAAATTTCTCAAAAAATGTACTTCTTTGATGATAAGGATTTATAAAAAAGTTTTGAAATTAATTTTATTAATATCTAAAATTTTAATTATGTTTTAAAAGTGATATAACTTATCAAATGAAGACTGCATTGACAGCCAACACTAATGGACTCTTTACATAACTGCCCATATTTAATTTTCAGCAAAATTACTTTGGATTCTATCACTAACCAAACAAAGACTTCAAATGATCGACATTATTTCAAAGGATTTCTTTTTAATTTTTTTGGAAGACCGTGATAAAAAATTATAATCATCATCTAATAGTTGGTCAGTAAATGGATATTCTATTATTATTTTTCTGGCAGATAATTATTAATCTGAATTGGCTATTACTGATTGCAAAAAATGAAAAAAAAAATATAACTATAATATGATGCAGACTTCAATGCTAGTAAGAGAGTCTGAGACTTTAGGAAGGCTGAGATTATGGTCATCTTTACTTTTTTAGCTTTATATTAAAAATATTTTTTACATTATCTATATATAAGCTTTTATTTCTGCCATTTTTTAAACTAGATTTCTTTTAAGAATAATATACATTAATTTAGAACAGTTTAAGTAGAATAATTTTATGTTCAGTGTGTAATTTGTTTTGGAGTAAAAAGAGATTGGTCATTGGTTATTCGTCAACAACAGTACAGTATTTTTTTTTCAATACATCATTTCATTTTTGAATAAATTATCTTGACAGCATTCAATTTTGTATTATTTTCTTTGTGTCTTCATTATTATTTTTTCTTAACTTTTTTTTTTTTAAAATCATACTATTATCACCATTAGCAATAAACATCACATGACCACCACCTCTTATGCTTGTGTACAACTACTGGCAATAATTCATAAATAAATATACCAATTCTAACTTAAAAAATAAAAAGACAAGAAATAAAAACAAAGAAAAATCAAAAATTAGTCAGATTGGTGTGTGTGTAATTAAAGACAGAAATGTTGCATAAATACACAATACTAGTCAGTGTAATGGCTTGAGGGATGACCGGTACCAATCTAAGTATTTGGAAATAAAAAGATAAAGAATAAGAAGCTAAAAAAATAAATTGGAATCAGGACTACTGTATATGTAAGATATGATGGAAATGTAGTTGCACAATTCCTTTGATACAATTAGTGAAAAATGATAATTAATATTGTTATAATGATTAAGTCATGTATTAAGCCAAGTGACTGAAGACAGTAATATAAAAAAAAGTGAATAAGAATCCTATGAAAGCAAAAGGATGAGAAATTAAGAAATTCTGAAATGAAAAAAAAAATCAAATTATACTCAACAGATGTAAAAAAATTTCTAAAAGAATTAATAAACAGTATAAATAACAAATGTACAGAAGTAATTATTAATTATCCAAAAACCCTCCTGATTATTTGTTGATATTAAGACACAGACAAAATGCTGTATACGAATATTCAAAAAAAGTCATGGATTTGGTGTTACTAAATGTTCCATGTATTATATCTTAATCATATGGTCAGAATATCAAAAATCATCTAATTAATATAAATCAATCTTCAAGAGAAGAGTGGCTGGCTAGATGGTACCTAGATAGGCTATAAATCAGCTGGGAATAAATCCTAATCAGTTTAGAAGTTCTCAGCTATTAAACCTTGGATCATGGAAATGGCAGGAAAATGCATCCCCTATAAGAATATTAATTGATTTTAATGAATATATTGTAGTTTATTTTATTTATTTATATTTAAATATTTAGTCACTCAGGAGATCATGTGATATTTGAGCACTAGAAGTGATAGATTGAATTTCGATCCAATAATCTTTAGCTTTTGAGTTCATTCTAAGACTCCACTAAATCACAAAGGGCTTTTTTTTAATGTGTTTTATGCAGCATAACAACAATAATGTATCTAATATTCAGTAAAATTTAATAGTTACCCATATTGAAGTTAGATGTGTAAATTGATTGTTATTTCTAATTTTGACTACCAAATGCTAGTATAATTCATATTATATATATAATAACTGAAATACAGTATATGTATTATATAGGGTATATGAGCACAGACGTTCACACGACTTACCACTCTCCACTCATATTATATATATATAAATTGATGAAATAAAAAAGTATATTTTAATTTTAAATATCCGATAATTAATATGTAAATAAAATTACTTTTGAAGTTTCTTAAATTTCGCATTATTTTTCTGATGACTCTAAAAAAAAAAAAAAAAAATTACAAAAGAATTGAATTGTTAATAATAATAATACTAACAACAACATTAATAATAAACATTAAGTTAGTACTTAATTGAGATTGCGCTTTATGCAAAAAAGTGAAGCTTGTCTAACTCTTACAAAGTTATATGGCTTAGCGCTTTCGGAGACCTTGAGTCTCCATAATCATAGCCTACTTTTAACTGAAGTTTAGTTGTGGTTTATGTAAAATTTATGCAAATTTTATAATGACCATTTTTTGGAGATTGTAAAGCACGATTCTTTCCAGTTTATTGCATAATTATCATTTGCAATAAAACATGCCTCTTTGATTTTTCACTTCACATCATTGCGTTCAGTGCACAAATATCCCAAGCAGTTTATAAAATTTCATGCCCAACCAATGGATGTAGAGCAGCATACTATGGGGAGACCCGTGCCAACATCACAACAAGAACAGCTCAACATCATTATTTGTACAGAAAAGCTATAAATAACGATGAAAACAGATCCATATTCTTCGAGCACCAAAATACAAATGGCCATATGTATGAACCCACTATAGCAAGGGCACTGTGCACTGAACGCAATGATGTGAAGCGAAAAATCAAAGAGGCATGTTTTATTGCAAATGATAATTATGCAATAAACTGGAAAGAATCGTGCTTTACAATCTCCAAAAAATGGTCATTATAAAATTTGCATAAATTTTACATAAACCACAACTAAACTTCAGTTAAAAGTAGGCTATGATTATGGAGACTTAAGGTCTCCGAAAGCGCTAAGCCATATAACTTTGTAAGAGTTAGACAAGCTTCACTTTTTTGCGTAAAGTGCAATCTCAATTAATTACTAATCAAAGGTGAAGTAAAAACTATTATTTTATTTCAATTATGTTAGTACGTTTAATAAATTAAAAAAATGATTAAAAACATTTAAAATATTAAATAGATAAACAAAAAGAGCAAATAAATATTCAAAAATATAATAATAGCAACAACAACAACAGCTATTCAAAAATAACCATTCCAAATCAAAAAAAAAAAGTGAGGGGGAAAACTACTCTAAAACGAGTTTTACAGTGACTATACAAACCAATCCACGAACCACAAATACATCAACATACGGAAAATGCTGATCCCATTTTATTTATTTGTTATTTTATGACGTTGTCGTGAAGAGAGAGAGAGAAACTACTCTAAATATTTATGATTCTGAAGCAATTAACTTATTTAATAGTTCTTTTAATATTAAGAGTGGATGGGAAGTGGAATTGTGGGTAATGTTTAGTTTAAATGTTATTTTGTAGTTGTTTACACTTGAGAATCTGCTTCTAGCAGTGAAACCATTGGTAGTGTTTTAGAGTTTATTTTCCTGGCTAGTCTGGTTGAATTGTGAATTTGGGGTAATTATGATTATATATATATTGAATATAAATATATGCATTTTTTAATTTTGCTTGATGGGAATTCTTCCAGATCTGAATGTTAGTTGTTAAAGTTTAGGACTGTTCTTAGTGATATTTATTTTCAAAAAAAAAGAAAGCCGCATGGTATTTTATTTGCTGCAATATCTGATTTGATATATTCTGCTTCTATACTTTCTAGATGTATCAATAAAAGATTAATGATATAAAAATTTGTTTTGCACAATACTCAAATATTAGCATCATAAAGTTTAAAAAAATTTTTTTAAAGATTTTTCTTTTTACTGCATTCAAACCCTTGTATTTATTTTCAGAGACTTTAATATACATGATTATTAGAATAGTAAATTATGACTCAAAATTAGAGCAATAATGATAATGACCTGTGAATTCAGGTGTCTGTTATTATTGAATTTTTGCACCACACTTGCATTGATTATTATGAATAGTTGTTTAGGCAGAAAAAATGTTATAAAGGAAGTCCAAATCTCTAAAAAATAACATTTTATTATAGCTCGAAGTTAGAATATAAAAAATATTAATATTACACAAGCACTTACAGAAATAGATCGTTAGAAAGATCATAGATTTCTATGCTTCAAGATAATTGCATTAAAGTAATCATCTTAAATCAACGGATGACATTCTACTATATGATAATTATATTTTAAACAGGTAGAAATAAAATTTTCATTGCTTCTTGAATAATGTTATAAAAATTCAGATAGACATTTATAGATCTTGGCCATTTTAGATTTTTTTTTTTTTCATGTGTCAAAGCATCGGCCGGGAAGCGAACCCGCAACCCGGGGCAATTGCTTGTAAGGCAGCTGTGCTGACCACTCAGCCACCAAAGATTTTTTTTGATGCATTGTTAACATAAAAAATGCAGATCTGAAATATAGTAGAATGATCCTCTTAAATTTATCAATGACATTCTTTTATATGTGACAATGATATTGTAATAGATGGTATAATTTGATCCTTTTTAAAATAATGATAGAAGAGATATCTTTTTATACATTTCCATTTTAACTATTCATTTAGAAGCTTCATAAACATTATAATTTTAAAACCAAAAGGGCTCCAGATGATGAGATATTTGGAGAAGATTCGAAAGATGCTGGTATTATATTGGTTTCAAAAATATTTTAATTTTTTATAAATATATGAATTCATAATGCTAATCTTAAAATACTTCTATAGTTCTAATTTTAAAAATATTATTATACTAGTTATGGTTGGGATATCATAGTTATCTATAACAGCAAGAATATTTTTAAGTATTTTGCTGAATAGGCTGCTTTCAGTCATGGATGAATTGTTACAAAAGATTCATAATTTTTGTTGCTAGGCAAATACAAAAAAAGTAACAGAAACAAAAGAATAATTTATATATTGCTTTTATGAATTTGGTTAAAACATTTGTCTCAATTAATGAAACAGTTCTGTAGAATTGTTAAAATTAGATAGTTGTTCACTCAAGTTTATTCATAATATATAGCTTCTACATAATGAAGTGAGAGCAAGAATTATTATTATAGGTGGAAAATTAAGTAATCAAAATGAAAATTAGTGTTAAACAATAATGTGTATTTGCTCCAACATTATTTTTGATTTTTATGGCAGTGATCTTCGGAACTATTTATAGGCAGCAGAATAAATCAGAAAACAAGATGCAATATAGGTTGATTGTGGGATTTTTAATTTGAATCAATTAAAATGAAAATCAAGAATTTCACCTTTTTGGAATCTGGATTTACAGAGTGCTAATATTGTATTATATCTTCTTGGCAATTCAAAAGAAACTGACACAATGTTCTTAATGTTATGAATATAACATATAATGACTTTGGTTTAATAATTAATATTCACAAACTTAAATTCATTATCAGGTCGTTGTAGGAAAAGAAAAATAACATTTCTGCACTGGGATTAATTTGTAACAAAAATGATTAATTAAAATAGCTAATGCCGAAGACAGACTATAATTAAAATAAGATTAATTAGAGAGTCTATCTGAACAACCTTCGTATATTCTTAATGTGCATAACAGAGTTATAATTAAATTATTTTTGCTAATTAAAACAAAGGTACAGATTATAAAAAAAACAAGTCTCTTCTAATAGAGGACTTGAATTGTCATCACTGAAGACTTGAGATGGATGAAAGAGAAGTATGGCTACGACAGAACATTTTCCAATGAACTTCAAAGGATTGTTGAAAACTGCACAGGCTTTTACTTTGCTTTTTAAATAAGCCTTAGAGCATATATGTTCATAATAATAATGATGATGATGATGATAATAATAATAATGATTATAATAATAATGATAATAATAATAATGATGATGATGATGATAATAATAATAATGATGATGATGACTGATGATAATAATAATAATAATGATGATAATAATAATAATAATAATATATACATAAAATTTAAGTTAGCATTTAATAAATTGTGTTAATAATAATAATAATAATAATAATAATAATAATAATAATATTTAAGTTAGTATTTAATAAATTATGTTATTCCATTTAATTTATTTGTGCAGAATTATTTGTTTTTTGATAATTTTGATAATTTTGCAGAATTATTTGTTAAATTGAATTTGCTGTCGTTATGACAATATGAAGGAGACAACTACTATCAGTGACATCTTTGAAAAAATTGAGAGAATGAAATGAAGCTGAGCTGAATATATTGCTAGAAAAGATAATAATAGGATGATAGTTGATATTTTAAACTGAATCCCTAAGGGATTGTAAAAGACTTAGAAAGAGGCCACAGGTGAGATGGATGGACAAAATAAGGAAGTTTTTGGTATGATGAGGAAAAAGACCCTATCACTAGGAGAAAGTCGATTAAATTTAAAGAAATGTTCATTCTGTAGTGGACCGATAATGGTTGAAAATGATGTCACATAAAACTGTTTTACTTTATTTGAAAACAAATAAGCATCTATATAAAGATATTATAGTAAAAAAATTTTTTTATAAAACTTACCAAATAAATTAAATATGTATATAAATAATGAGGTATAAAATTATATAAAAATACAAAGAATACTAAAAATTAAAATCAATTTACGTGGAATAGTGAAATCACTTTTTTAAATCTGTTTAACAGAAACCTCCTAATATTGTAAACTAAAAAAAAAACTAAGACTTATTGAACCAATTTCTAAGTTTCCTGCTTTATCAGCAATGCCTGCGCTTTAAAATTTAACTGTGCTGGTTCAGCATGAAATATATATATTGGCGATTATTTATCTTTTCTATGTGTGTGAAGTCGTGTGTATCAGTAGTATGAGATAGTGTGGAGAGTTGAAGGTTGCTTGAAAGTCTGAGTTTAAATCCCCTATATTTACAATCAAGTTCCAGGTATAAGAATGCTTGTATTTTAAATCTTAAAATGGACAAGGTAAAACAGTTTCTAAATAATCCTTATAGAGGAACAGTGAAAAAAAAAAAGCTCATTAGAGGAAGCTTAAAAGCAAGTTATACAATGTGTCTTATTTTATTAATTATTATAAGTGAAAAAGATATTACTCATCACGAGGATGTGAAAAGAGAAAGTGAGTATTTTTCCATTTTTGTTTCATTTTCTAACTAAGAGTAATTAAGATTAGCTATAGGCTAATTAATACCTGAAAAAAATTCTATGCTTGATTGGAACCTGAAAATTTTTTCCAAGTTTTACTTGTCCAAGATTTAAACTTAGTTTATAGACATGACAAACAGTGGTACACCATTATTGATATCATGAGCCCTTTGCTAAAACCACACATATACAAATCTGTCTATACTTGTTTTATATGTGTGAAACTTAAATAGCACACAACCATTGAATACATCCTTTTAATAAATAAAACATATTCTAACAATGTATAAATCATTAGACATTAACTTTAACATTTTAGTTGTCATTAATGTAATTAATTACATACAGTATATGTAATAATATCCAAAATACTATAAAAATAAAGGACTCAATATAGAGTAATTTGAATTAAGAGTTTTAAATTTGTGTAATTGTAAACTATGAAAAACTAAAAATTAATGAACTGTAATGTTTTGATATTATTATTCCATGTATATATTATAATTAATTACACGAACAACATCAAGTTGCTAAAATGGGTTTATAATAGTTCAACCATATCAAAATGTGATTTGTTTATTAAACTAACATTTAATAGTTGCACGCTATTAAATCTTAATATTTGAAAGTAAAGCAAGTAAAATCAGCTTTTGTATTGGGATTATTGTACTTCAATCCTGGCACTACTGATGAAGAGAACTGATGTTTTTAATTTAATCTAATTGCTATTATAGAAATGTAAAACAATTAATTCATAATGTTCTATAGAGCACTTTTAATTATATGTATATATGAAAACAAATTATTTTGATGCAACTTTTCAATCGGCGCTATCATTCACTCAGAAAATACGTGTATTTTGAATCAAATAATCCTCATCGATTGCCTAGAGCACTGCCAATCTCCCACACAAATACAGTAATCTTTCGTCTTATATTATCATCTTAAACACGATCCATTTCATTTTAAAAAATAAATAATCAAGACAACAGTATTCCATACAACAGATTTTCGTACTCATAAAAAGTTGTGCTTAAGTTGTTATCATAAAATTAAAGATTGCAGTATTCGTGTGGGAAGATCAGTGGCATTTTAGACACGAATAAAAGTTGCTTGATTTGAAATATGTATATTCTGCAATGCTTTAAATATATTATAACAATTAAATAAAAACTGTTTTCACTTCTTTATATATATTTATGTGCTATTAATTTATATATACAATACATACGATTTGAAATACAGGCATTCTTATACCTGAAACTTAATTGTAAATATAGGGAATTTGAATTCAGACTATCAAGAAAGCTTCAACTATGAACAACTGATGAGTCCTGGTTCAGCACGAAATACGAATATTGGTGATTATTTATCTTTCCTACATGTGTGTAGTCATGTGTATTAGTAGTATGAGATAGTGTGGATAATTGAAAGTTGCTTGAAAGTCTGAGTTCAATCCCCTATATTTATATATGTATATGTAAATTATATATATATATATAAAATAAAATGACGTTATAGAATAATAATTGTAATAAAATTTTATTAAAATTATAAATATTATGGGTAAATCACACTATATAAAACATCTGTAGGCATAGGAAATGGTGATCATGTGATGTTTTTTTTCCATATGCCAATTAAAGATTAAAACATCTGATTTTTCAAAATTAAACACACAAACACATGAAGTTATTCACACACACCCCCACATGTAATATCTTTATAAATATATTAAATAACCTCAATATTACCACATATTCTTTTAAATTCATATAAATAAAGATACAATATGAATTTAAAAGAATATGTCTCCAAGAGCTTCAAGTCTAGTCTTAACTTAGTATGGATCAGAAATGTGAAAATGTTATCAGAATGAAGTCAAAGTTAATTATTATGGAGCTCTTCATAGAAGGACTATACATAGTACAATAATCAATATCAATAATCCATGTAAACTTGAGGAACTTAGCGGTAAATTATTAGCCACATCATAACTCATGTCTAAATCAATATGTTTGCAAACTAAACTTAAATGATAAACTTCTAATATAAAAAAAAAGAAAGGAGAGACATTTGCTGTTTTATTCTTCAAAGTGAACTGTTTGGATTAATTGATTAATATTGTTATCTGATTATATATGTCTATGTTCTTTCCAGCTTTATAAGTAATTTGTAATAATCGTTTAAATATTTAACATGTTTTAATAAAACTTTTACTATTAAAATAAACCTTTCATTGTACATTCTTAATTTTAGTTTATTAGATTTTACTATTAAATAATTGTTTGAGAAATGTATAAATTATCAATGCCAATATACTTGTTTAACAATCGAAGTCCAGGGAAAGTAATATAAAATATTCCTTTAGAAAGTGAACTTTCTAAAATATTGCATCTTAATTATGTTTTGAAGTGACAATTCGATGTGGCAGTATTAGTGGATCTATAAATTCTGGCACCTTCTTAAATAAATATAAAACTGATTCCCCTGGCAGTTCAAATTGTAATACAATATTAGGTCAGTTAATCAGGAAATATAACTATGTTCTTGAAATATCTGAATTCATACCTGAATAAAAATTTTCTTTTAATAGTTGGATTCACTAATATATTATAGTGTGTAAAGTAAGACCTAATCTATTGGAAAATGGTACAATTAAGAAAATAAAATAAAATAAAAAAAAGTATGAAATGTAAATAAAAAGAAGAGAGGAGGAAAATGCAGACAGAGAGATAGAGAAATTCATTATCATAGATTTTTGATAGAGTCAGGTGGAAATGTAGAGAGGACTGAAGGGGTTTTGATATTAATCAGACACACCATTGAATTAAATTATAGAAAAAAAAAATAATAAAGGAAATAAGTTGTATAGTATTATTAAAGAAATAATATAGTATAAAAATTAATCTAATGTGCATTAGAGCCAAAACAAAAATGGTTGCTCAAAATAAATAATTAGAAGTACTTAGTGAGAAACAGGAAATCACCAATAAAAAAGAAATCAAATAATCAGTTTGTTAAAGAAAATTATGGAAAGGCAGGAACAAACAGCCAAAGTCTTGAAAGAAAAAATAGAGCAATTTGCCAAGAAGATAGAGGAAAAATTTATAAATCATGCAGAACGGCTAAAAAAAGAAACAGAATAGTGGATCCAGGGCATTACACTAGAAATTAATGAAAATATAAAATGGATAGAAAATAAAATAGAAAAAATTAAAAATAAAGAGGAAGAGAGAATCAAAATAGTACAAGAAGAAAATGAGAAGGTAGTAAAAAATATAAGAGCAGATATGAATAATTTAACATAAAAATAGTAACAATAGAGCTAAAAGTTGAGGAAGATATGGAAAAGTTAGAAATCAAGAATGTTAATATTGGCAGTAGAGAACAGAAAAGTGCAAGTATGTACATGCATTTAAATAATAACTCTGCTAACGTAAATCAATTTTTTAAAAATAAGAATATTTTCAGGACACCAGGTGGTTACAATCAAACACCTTATTAGCCTGGAATGCCAATTCACATTAAATCAGTTGAGCAAAGAGGCAATGATTGCAATAGCCTGTAGCCATCTAAAAGGCACTTCACAGGCTTGTGACTCCCTATTTATAAAATGTACCACATTTATAAGAATATAAAAAATCATTAATAGCAAGCTAATGGAGGGAAGAGCACCAGAAATATATTAGACACCATGTGTCACAGGATAAATGGCAACCTTTCATTCCCTTTTTCCATCATCAAGTTACAAAGTTAAGATTGTTAACAACCAGACCACTGTCAGAACAGCAAATTATTTGTATTGTAAGGCATAATTTTCACATAATGTGGAACAAATGCTGATAGGAACTGAAAGGAAAATGGTCGAGCAAATGACTGAGCTACTGAGGGGTGTTTGACAGTACAGGGTCAAACTATGAAGCCAAGGAAAGGGAATTCAAATCACTAGAAAGAGAGAAAAATATGAGTGTCATAAATTTCAGCTCTTATAACAATGACGGGGATGAAAATACCAGGTGCAGATCATTACATTGTCCTAGAAAAAGAAGGGATGATGAATACACTAGCCACAACCTGGATATCAACCACCTAGAACACCAGGCCAGGTCTAGAGATAGGTCATGATTTCCTGGCCTGAGCAGATATATAAAAAACCTGAAAGAACCATCTGACAATCTAAGTAGGTCTATAATTGGATGGACCCTTAGGTGATAAAAAATTGTTTTGTACTTGGATTATGAGGTGGGAGAGTTAATATATGGTAAGAAAAATAAATTATATAATAAGAATTTATAAAGTAATCTCTCATGAAATCTAAAAATAAACAAAACATGATCTATGTAAGTGATCGTTGCATTGTAGCTGAACGAGTTATGTGAAGTGTGGTTATGTATAGAGGATTAAGGAATGATTTGTGGAATAAATGAATGTTGACATAGGCTGTGACCCATAAAGGGAATCAAGGTGACTGGTATCCCATATTTTCTAGGATGAGGATCCAGTAGAGAAAGTCCTGGACCCATCCAATGTGCCAGTCGAGGGATTTCCAACTCATCTAAATTTGCATGTTGGAAAAAAATTCCAGTATAACCATAATAAATATTATTTTAGCATAAATTGAATGCATCCTACCATTTGCAGTGTCCACTTATTTTGTAGAATGAGAACCCAGTAGAGAAAGTAACCTGGGCCCATCCAATTTGCTAGTAGAGAAAGTCCCAGCAAGTCAATTGTAATTAAAGTTTTTTTTAGCATAAGTTGAATAATCAGTAGACATGTCCTGCCATTTACAGCATCCTACTCCCCATTATATATCTATAGAGGTGTATGTTTGCCCCTGGTGATCCTCACAATAGATGCAAATGTTGTATTCAATGTAAAATATGGTGTGGGAGATAGGTCAGTATGAGAAAGGTCACCTTTAGCTTGTCTGTTTCTAGCAATACCAAAACTGATTAAAAAAATCAATAAAAATAATAAAATCAAATATCAGAGCTAAAATGGGGTCAAACTGATGCACTTTGCCTCTCGAACAGGGTGTGGGTGTGATGTAATTATCACAACATATGTGTTGTAAAACACACACACATATATATCTGCATTACATATGTTAATAATTTAAAAAAATAAATTATGAAGAAAAAGAGAAAACAAAAATAGTTTAAAAGTAGATTTCTAATAACAAAATTAATAAAAGGTACTTTAGTATTTTTCTTGCTATGACGTATTACCCTTGACATGTTTTCTGACGGTTAGATTTCATCGAAGATTAGATGAATGATGTCATGGCAACTAATACACTGGCATGACTAAAATGCATGGTAATGGTCAATATCTTTATGTGGTGATCTGTGAGCATTCAAAAAATGGGAGACCTATATGAATTTTTGTCATTTCTCTGTCTTTTGTGCTGTTGCATTAGCTGCATCAGCACAGAGATTTCTTTGCGTAGCTATTTTGAGATTTTTATTGTAATTTTTTTACCAAAATGTCTGAAAACAATGAGATGGCTAAGAAAGACAAGAAAAATGTAGACAATTTGAAGTTATGGGACCTACTAACTTCTGAAGAAGAAGCGATTGCTTTTTTCCAATGGAATTATACCGAATGTTAAATTATGGGAAAACGGCTATAATTTCATAGACCCCTCAACCGGTGTTCACACACATAATATTGAAATGTTGTGGGGTTTAGTCAAATGGCACAATAACATATGGACAGCACATCAACACTTGGATTCATATTTAAGTGAATTCATGTAAAGGCGATACTACAAAGACGACCTTTGACTGCGATTCTGCAACACATAAGCCAGTTCAGCCCATAGCAGTGACCTCCATTTGTAAGTAATTTCCATTCTGTTTCTTACATTTTGATAAAATTCACTTCATATTTTACATATATTCATATTTTTTTGTTGTTGTTTCATTTTGTAATTTTCTATAGAAAGTATGCTTATTTTCAAATTATTCTTATTTTCAGTTATTTATAATACCTTGAAAACCTTATTTTTATTACAAAATGTAGTTATTTTAAAATAATACATTGAAACACATTTTTCACGTTGTCATTTGCACTTCATGATAGGTTCAGCGCATATCAGGAAGAGTATTATTTATTGTCTGTCTTATTTAAAAATTAGTTCCATTTTTTTACAGAAATATTTGTGTAATTATTTTAAAATATTTTTAGTCATTTTATATTTAAAAGAATTTTAGTCAATTATTATTTATGTAATTTTTATTTGTTTCAGGAACAACAAACATAGTGCCATCCAATGTATGTACCACATGTGTTCTTTAGTATTTTTCTTGCTATGACATATTACCCTGAAGACATATTAGTCTAATCTTGCAATCTTCAAGGTAATGCCTCCATGTGACCTGCAGACAAATTTTATTGATTAAGTTTGTCCACAAATCACTTGGAGACATTATCTTAAAGATTGGAAGATTAGACTAATACATCTTCGGGTGTACATCATAGCAAGAAAAATACTAGACAATCTAATAAAAAAAGATTGCATTATTTTGTTTTTGAGAATAGATTGTTTTTATTAAGAATAAGGGTGGCAAAAGAGAATCATATCAGATAAAAATTTAAAACATGCTCTTTTCTTTTTATAATTGAAATGAAAAAAAAAGATAAATGTTAAAAAAATAAATAACTGTAAAAGATTTTAAAATAGAATTTTCAATAGAATTAGTTAGCAAAAGAAATCTTGTAAACTATCCTATCAGCAGGAATGCATTTACATTTTGAAAAATTCTTGGCCAATAAGATAGTAGATGAATCTAAAAAAGATTAGATAAATATATGTAAATGTAATTAAAAACCAAATTAAAATTATAGTAAAAATTAGACAATGAGAGAGAGAAGTATAAAAGTGGTGGCTTGTCCATTGTTATCCAGATGCTCAGTTTTTCCAGTTTCAGAGTTAGTTTTTGATAGAATTCAGAGTTGGATTAATTATTAAGTGGATTCAACATTGATATTATTACTGAAAGCATAGTCAACTAGATCCTCAGAGAGCTAATTATTTCTTGTTGCAGAAAATTAAAACATAAAAGCTGCAGTAATAGCAATATGCATTGCTAAAGAGTTTTAGGAATATTCATTTGGGCTTTATGCCCTAGATCCTTGGTTCCATCAACTTCTCTTACCTGTGATCAATACCTTGACCATAATTTAGATTCTACTGCATACTCTCTCTCCCATTGTCCATCACAAGCATGAAAGGAAACACATGAAGCCATCACTGGAGATTGAAAGGCCAACTATCTGGAAAATCAAAAACAAAGGAAATGTATTAACTGCAGAAAGATGACATCATCTCATTATAATGAAAAAACCTAGGTAAATATAACTTTTCAATCATAAATTAAATGTCTAGGCATTCTTAAGAGAAATAACTATAAAGGAAGGGCAATTAATAATATTGAATTACTGACAATTATTGTATACTTATTTATTTTCTTTCTTTAATTGTACTAAATATTTATTTGATTGTGTGTGTCTATGAATAAAAAGTGTTTATTTAAATATTGCTTGGTTTATACTCTCTCTCTTTTAACTGTGTCACCACGAGTTTAAGATTATAAATATTTCCATGTATTAGTTAGTATTGCACTGGGCTCCTTGATCAAAATATTTAAGTTAACCTGGATAAATTTCAGTCACTGGGTTCATGTGCCTGTCATCCAGGCATGCCAGCTATATACAACCTATATGGCTGGATGGCACATGAGACTTGTTTTCAAAACAAATAAAGTGCTTTGGATGGTGGGTATTGTCACATCAGTATGGAAGGGTGCTATGGCCAGGAAAAATAGCAGGGTTGTATGTTTGTGTAGCCTTGATCTGGCCATAGGTATCATTGATGGTTAATTTATCGATGATATTCTACCCCTCTGCTTGAATGTGTGATCCAGTGCCAGAGGCATTAAATAAGTATGAAAAAATAATAATAATACATCCAATTATATAAGTAAATAATAAAATGTTAATGAATAATCATGTATATTAAATAAAGCAAATATTATTAATTAGACATTCATATTGGATCATTACAATATATATATATAAATGCTTTTTGTCTATTGAATGAATTTATTTTATTTATAATAGTATGAGTTTAAAATACAGATAACTCTTATACTTATATTAGACAAAAATTTTAATATTTAGAAATTTTGTTTGGGTGACAGAAATTTTTGAATTAGTCATATTTAGATTAACAGTAATCTATCTATAGTCAAAAAGCAATGAGTTTTTGTAATTGTTTCACAAAAAAGAAAATAAGATAATAATCCAAATGATTTTAAGTAAAAGAAGGTTCTTATTTTTAGATTTCCAGTTCAATTAAGAATGAAACAATTACTAAAGACGAATTCAATTAGAGGGGATTTGAACCTAGACTTTCAAGTTCCCTTTAATCATCCATTCCATCTTATACAACTGACACACACAAACACTTATATGTGAAAAAAATAAACGATCTCCAATATACATATTTTGTGCTGAACCAGCACTTATCAATCAATTGGTCCAGATCATCATCTCCCACACACATATATAATCAGTACTTGGTTTATATTAATATAGAAAATCTTCAAACTTTAATGGACAGGCTTCAATCTTTTTCGCCTAAAAAATTATTTATATATTACTTATTATTAGGGGAAAATATTATTTTTAAATGGTAACTGCAAAGTTGTGTATTAATGTTTTAAATTATTTTTAGATTACTGTATTTCATTTAATCTGTTATTAGATTGGTCTTAATCTGATATCCATCTGCTTTCTGAGTCATGGTGATTTGAAGATGAATATCTTCTATCAAATAGTAAATGAATCTAAAAGCTAGAATTGTCACATGATTTACTCATAACTTTCATTAGATCAGATGACAAACTGAGATTAATATAATAATAAATTATGTTAATCTCAGTTTGTCATTATGTTTGTGTTAAACGCATTATAATTCTTCTTTTAATTATGTATTAACAATTAATAACTTACTTCAATTAAAAAGGAGGCATTTCCTTTCCAATCTGGACAGATAGCTGCAGCCTAAATAAAATTTTCTGTATATAATATATATACGTCCTCACATTTACAAAAAAAGTTACGAAAATTAATCATAAATTACCAACAATTAAATTATATATTTCAATATTATCAAAAATAAAAAGACAGTATTAATAATTAAAATATTAAGTTTACAAAATTCAATTAAGAAAACATTTAAATTTATATAATATAACCAATACATATACAAACACACAGTTAGATATATAAAATAAAGCTGAATTGAACTGCAACAAATGTGTAAATAGTCTGCCATGCCAACGCAAAAAATGATCTCGAGCAATAGCTCAACGAAAACATCAGCCCATTTAATACACAGATATGACGATATATAATATTTAAATTAGAAACACATAATTAACTTAAGTATGCATAATGTATGATAAGACATATTAAACTAATGCTTAAGAATACGCAGCAAAGCTCGCTAAATCAAATTGTAAACTAGTATATATATATGGCTGTGATGAAAAATTTCGAGCGTAAATGAGGTCAAATATTTTTTTAAGTTTTTTCATGTGCTAGGCTGACAATATAAAATTCATACTAAGATTGATAGAGGGATAGTCCTGGTCATTATTTTGGATACACATTGTACCTTAAATAATAGTTTGTTAATTGTTTTTAGTAAGCATCAAGTTGAGATTTCGGTTTGTCATTGTAGTTTTAATTTGAACTTATTAATATAAATAAATAATGATAATATATACGTTTTACAAACGTATTTTTTTTAAAAATGATTTAATACACTTTTTTTTTTCAAATCATGGGGGGGGGGGGTAATTTTATGAACCTTTTTATTTCAATTTTCCTTCAATGTTTCATCTATATAATATGGTCATTGTGAAAGATTGATTATTCCTGTAAAATATATATATTGTAACAATGCAGTTTGAATAAATTGTACTACAAAGCTGCATGGATAAGAAAGCTTAATAAATATTCTAATAGAACTGCTATGCGTATGTGTATATACTAGATATAATATACAAGTAACTTAAGTACACCAGATTAAGAAATTAAGGGGAAAGAAATATATAGAGTTAATCACATTATTAAATATTTATTAAATGAAATGTACTATGTAAAATTACCAACAATATAATGATAACTTGTATTATGTAAGGAAAAAAAAAATTAAATAAGTTATTGAAAGAAAAAGTAGATAATTTATTTAAGTTTTAGTATATGCAAATAAATTTGAATTGTGTAGTTTGTGAAAATGTATAATATTTTGTGACCCTTATCAGATTTATCTGCTGGATGGAATTTTAAGGAAATAAATTTGCCTTCTTTAATGGTAAATTGAATATCAAATCTAAATATATTATTAAAAATTATAAGGCACTAAAACTATTTTTATATCATATAATCATATACAAATAATTTAAGGAATGGAGAAAATATTTATAAAAAAACATGTTAAATCTTGTAATTAGGTATTGATAAACATCCCGATATGAATAAATAAAACTTGACTATATGTTATGTTAAAAAACATATTGTGAGGTATAAATAGGTCTGGAAAGAAAAACAACAGTAGTTTAGTCTAAATCTTGGTCCAAGAAGAAGGCAGGGTAGAGCTAGGAAAAAACATGATTGAAACCATTTCCTTCAGAGTAGCTTTTGATAGCTGTACCTGGCTGACTGTTTTAAAATATTTTTCAATACTTCATCTATCTCAGCAATTATTATGATAGTATCTAGCAAAGACTATTTATCATAAGTGTCTAGAAAACTTTAACTATGCCAGTCAAAAGATTTGGAATTATGTAATTAAATTCAGGTAAAAGCTGAAGTTTGTTAAAGAACAAAAGCATAACATAAGGAAAGAAGTTGACTCTGCCATAAGACTTAAAATATATACTATTATCATTACTAATATCAAAAGAGCATAAACACAATCAAGACTAGATTGCTGAAGACTTGAGCACATTTATAGAAAACATACAATATCCGTAGAAAACCATGGTTTAAAACTTTAAAATATTTATATTATATAATATCTTACAATTTATATGTATTGTGAAGATCTTAAGTTATAATGTTTATAACAATTTTTTTTCCATTCAATATTCTGTATTTTTTTAAATCAGTTAATAGTTGCAAAAGTATAAGCAACAATTTCATTGTTATTTATTTATAGTATATAAATTATTAGCTTATTTTATTATTATTAATCAATTTAGTTTGTATTTGCTTTTTGAATTCATTCTAAATATATTCCATTAATATCCATTAATTCTGAAAAGTCATGCAATCCATGGGAGACATGCAGGAAGAACAGAAGTAATTTAAAAATGATAATGATAAGCAATATTAAGATTTCCTAAGTAATTTTTCTACTTAGAAAACTTGGTGAGTTGAAAGTTAATAGTAAACTGAATCTAGAAAAAGGAATTAAAAATATCTTTGGAATGATTTCACTTAACCTTTAGTGTTAGGTTACTTAATCATCATTATCAAATCAGTGGTTACATTAAAGATATATATTTTAGTTTAACATTTTATTTATACTTTCAATACATATTACAGGGTAAGGAACAAACATAAACATAAAGGAATGAATAAAGATGATGTTATTAAAATAAAGGATATAAAAGAAATAAAGGATAAGTATAAGGATAAAATAGTTTTTATAAAGTCGGATAAAGGAAATAAATTGGTTATGATTAATAAGGAGGATTATATAAAAAAAAATGAACAATATGTTGAAAGATAATATATTCAGGATGATTAAAAAAGATGATACTAAAGTGTTAAATATAAGAGTATATGCAATAATAAGAGATTTTTATAAAAAGGGTATAATTGATTATAATACCTTTGAGTATTTAGGGGTAAAGGATTGTATAGCAGCTAAAATTTATGAAGCACTTAAAATTTTTAAAGAAGGTGTACCATTAAGATCAGTTATTAATGGTAATGATTCATATTTTAATAAAATATCTAAATGCATTTTGTTGGCAAATAAGGTTTTAAAGAAATATGTTAATACTGCATGTCAATCATATATAAAAAATAATAAAGTTTTATTAAGTGATATTAAAAATGTAATAAATGAATATCATACTTATAAGTTGACAATGATTAAAATGGATGTGGTATCAATGTATACAAATATTAATGTGGAGAAGGCAATAAATATAATAATTGGTAGATATATATATTGTAACGAGCACAGACATTCGTTACATTGTTTTTTTTTTTTATTAAACATGAAAGTAAATTAAAAAGTTCGCATTTAAAAATTTTCTTTAAGAATTAAAAATTGAAATTAAATATCATCTTAAACTCTTATATATTAAATCGCACAGATATAAAAAATTATTAAAATAAAACTGTATTAAAAATAGAAAAGGTATTTTAAAAACAAAAACTTAAAAAGATTTGGAGATAAAATTATATCTTTAAATTTATCTTTAAATATATCTTTGATTTGGAAAACAGGTTAATTAATCAGAAATGGAAATGATAAATTTAATTAGTCAAATGTAAACCAGCCTTGGGCATTTAAATGTAAAAATACCGGTCAGATAGGAAAACAATAGAAACTGTTAGCAAATAAGAAGAAATCCCTATGGAATCGGACCGCAGCGAAAGGACCATCGCATCGGTGACGTAATGTAAATTCAATCCTTCACATTAATATAAAAGGAAAATTTGGAAATTATTAATCAGTGACTAGTGAATGATTATTACGATGTGAGAGAGATGTGTTAGTGCGGAAGTGAAGGAGAAGGGATTGAAAAAAGACGCACAATTCAATCCCTTCAGTTTTGCTAAGAAAGAAAAAGAAATGAACTATCGTTTCCTACATTGAGGACCAATTAAACTAAAAAACCTCCGAATGAATAAATAAAACAATGGCTAAATGGATACCAATCTTAGGACGGCGTGGGAATTCACGTTCATGGCAAGCAACGGATAAAGATGAACTTTTTAAACCGTAAGAACTTTATAAATAATGAACATTAAATTAAAATTTTCCATATTTAAATGATTGCAATATTATCCTATCTGACCAACTTAATTTATTAATAATGTTATTTGATGTATTTTTTATTTATTTATTTAAAATCATTTCCATTTATTTAATTTTGTTCTTTAAGTTTTATTATGATTTCTGTTTTCCGTTAAGTTAAATTATATAAATGTTAAACTTAAGTCAGGCGTGAATGGCTGTATAGATTTGTAAAGTTATATTAGGGGAGGGTAATCTTAGGTTATTTGTTTCGTGGTTAAATTGGGTCAATGGATTGGATATATTGGTGTGATTAGTAGATGTAATATTGATTCGCTACGGGCAGAATCGCTTCATACGCCGCACACTTCCGTTTGCCTATGGAAGGAATTATAAGTCGGATACCGCAGTTCCTTTCTATGGAGTTTTTTGTTTTATTGCTCTTCTTTAGAGATAGATGTAATATTCCTATCTCATAAGAGGCAATTTCTTCTTTTAACCTTTTGTGCTGTCGTATTTTATTACATTGAATACATCGATATATCAGATGAATTGATGCCAGTTTGACTACGAATTTTAGCCTAAGGTTAAATAGGGATAGAATGTTTATTTTCAAAAGCAAATTTATGTGGTCTATTCATACTCGATCCTAAATAAAAATGCATTAAATTTAAGTTGTTTATAGACGCTTGCATGGATTGTTTATTGGTTAACTATGTTTTGTGTTTCCATATTTGATCAAAATATATAGACATTCGATAAATAATGATACCTTACGGTGAGTATCTAAAATGTATTTATTCGGATGTCTTTTAAGTTATTGGTGACAATGCAAGTATCTTATGGTGAATACTATTGGGTTACGTATAAATTTCCCTCCGCAATTGTCAGTAATCAATGATTTTATATTTTGATCGTTTATGTTTATTTTGAAATGTTTTTAACCATGTAATCTATGTAACCGATCTATAGCAACATATTAAAACAAGCTTCTATAATCCCATCTGTGCGAACTTAATTAAAATGTAAAATTAGAATATAATAGTAATTAAATGTAAATTAAAGTCAAAAATCAAAGTTAAAAAGAATGTTAAAAATTAAAATGTAAAACTAATACTAAAATAATTTTAAATCTTATATATATGTGCATAAATAAATGTTTGTATGTTAATTACTGGCAGTGGCTTATTTTATTCCTTTTTTTATATATACTCTTAGATTATCTTATTAAATCTCTGCTATTCCACTGAGCTAGTGACATGGGCTAACGACCGGAACCAAAATATTTTAAAAAAAAAATTTTTTTTTTTTTTTGACTTACGTATCTGCCTACTTTATAAATTTTTCTAGGTTCAAATGCCTAGATGGCGCCCCGTAGTGCAGTTTACGTTAAGTCGCCTTCTCCGGATCGTTACAATATATATATAAGATAATAATAAAGAAAGAAATATACCTATAAAACAATTAAAGGAAATTACAGAATTATGTTGTAAAGAAGTGACATTTCAATTTAATGATAGGTTTTATAAGCAAAAAGAAGGGTTATTAATAGGAGGAGCATTAAATGGAGTATTAAGTAATGTTTATATGGAAGAATTGGAGAAATTGATGTTGATTAATAATAATGCTCCAATATTTATTAGAAGATATGTAGATGATTATTTATTGATATTTAATAAAATACAGAGACAGGTAGATTTATTTGTAGAGGAGGTTAATAAAATGGATGAGAAGATTAAGTTTGTTATAGAAAAGAAAGAGGATAATATACTGACATATTTAGATATAAGAATGATGAAGTCATATGAGAAAGGGAAATGTAGAAGTGAAACATCAATTCATAAAAAAAAGTGATATAGATAATAATATAACTAATTGGCATTCAAATATAAATGTGAGATATAAAGTAAATACAATACAATCTAGAATTCATAGAGTGGTAAATTATTTTTCAAATAAAGGAGATTATGGTAAACAGGTAGAGTTAATTAAAAAAGAATTTATAAATAATGATTATCGATATAAATTTATAAATGATAATATTAGATTAATAGAGAATATGATAAAGTCTAGAAGTAAAAGGTAGTAATAAAGATAATTATGTAGGTATAAGGACAGGGAATAATTGTGTAGTTAAAAATTTAAATAAGGTTATAGGTAAAATTAATAAAAAATTTAGTAATGTATTAAATGTTAGGGTAGTTAATAGAAGAAGAAAAAATATGATTAGTATTTTAGAAAATAAATATATTAATGCTTATAATAAAAATTTAGGTAATGAAATAAATGGGTATATGAGATTAATTGTAAAAAGTGTCAAATTAATAATATAAAAATAAATTATGTTGGAGAAACAAAGAATTCTATATATAGAAGACTGATACAACATAAATATAATAAAAATTCACTGATATATTTGGCAGGGCATGAGTTTGAAAATGATTCTATAAGGATGGTACAATTTACAGATAATAAAAGAGATAGAAAAATAAAAGAAGCTATTTATATTAATAGTATTAATCCTGTTTTGAACAGAGATTTCTGATGGAAAAGAATTTTGATATAAATAAAAGGATTATAAAAATTAAGTTATATAAAAATCAGAACAGGGAGTTGCTAATGATTTAAAGAGAAGGGGGCGCTAAAAAGTTTAACAGTAGTTTTTTTAAATTTGATTGTAACAGTGAGATTAGGAGATATAAGGGATGAGTTAAAAGATAATTTAAAAGTGTGTTTAAAATAATAAAATTAAACGTTAAAAGATTATAATTTATTGAATAAGGAGATTAAGTATATTGATGGTTAGTAAAATGGATAATAATAAAAATATAGAAGATATTAAATTAAAGTTAAAGAAAAGAGTAATGAGAATAAAATGAATAAGAATAAAAATAAAGTTTTAAAAAATTTAGTAGTAAAATAGGAAGAGGTAGGTGCTATTAATATATGTGTAAATTTAAAGGGGGGGGGTATTCAAAAAATATAACGATAAAATTTTTTAAAATTTTTTAGAATTTTTTTTATAAATTTTTAAATTTGAATTTGAAAGGTGCGTAGTAAATCGAAAGATTTCACGCTGTATGTTTGTAATTTGAACTCAGTGAGTTGAGTGTGAAGATATTTAAGATTCACGCTTTCAGATCTAAGTACTTTAGACTGGCTTGGATATATAGAAAGACAAGTAAAGAAGAGGGTGGAACCACCCTTTTCTTGTTAAATTCTCTGTCTCAGTGTTTACGACCTGGTTGGCTGTTGATAGTCATAAGCGCTTGAGAGGTTTGCAGTCTCTCAGTTTAATTTCAATACCGTCTGTGCTTTATAAAATAAATATTATTTAGAATTATATTATAAAGGAAAATAGATTATAAGTTATTGAATAATTCTTGGTGAAATGAATAATAATAATATAAAATGTAAAAGATATTAGAGTTATATATTAGGAGAATACAATAAAATAAAGAATAACAATAATATATATATATATGAAAGGTATATATATAGGTGTATATATATGTGTGTGTATATGTAGGTGTGTATATATATGTATAGAAAATTTTTTGATTAATAAATATAGAATGTAAAGAAGGATAAGAAATGAATAACAATGATGTAAAATAAAGATATTATAAGATGTATAGATTGTAAATTATATGTTCATATATATATATTCATGTGTTGTATTATGTTATATATATATATATATATCATGTGCTGTATTATGTTGTAGTTCTGAAGAAGATTGTTGGGGCAATCAAAACTCAACTGAAGGAAAGGGTGGATAATAAAGCATTGTGAAAGTAATAAGGTGTCATCAATTGAATATTATATGATTATGTATATCTTGTATAGACGTGATAAAAGAGATGAAAAAATGGTTTCTAAGTGTAAATGGTTTAAGGAAAAAGTCAGGAGAAATGGAAGAAAATGTAGTTGAGGAAAATAGAATAGAGCATGTATTTAGTGGAGTGACAAGAAATATGTATGACAAAATAAGTGGTGCAATGGTGGTAATTAGTCAAAGAATAAGTAAGATAAAGGAAGAAGTAAAGGATTGTAGAAGAGATGAAGGGTGATCAGAGCAAGGATTTAATGAACAGAAACAATAAGGAAGAACTAAATAAGAAAGTTCAGAAGGTGGAAGAGAAATGTTATGGATAAAGTAGGGAAATAAACTATGAAACAGTATTGATAAGAGACTCACTAATTAAAAGATCAGGAAATGTAATTACAAGGGAAAATATAAATAAGTATATAAGAGTATATTTGTCTACTTCTAGAATTAGGGATGTCACAGATAAGGTAAAGAAACAAGAGAGTAGAGATGTTCATGTTATGGTAGGGATAAATATTTTGTCAGAGCCATCAGAGAGAGTAATGGATGAGTACATAGAATTGATTAGTAATTTGAGTAAGATTAAAGGAATAGAAATAGTTGTATTACCAAAATTTGATAATAGGTATATGTTAGATAAGAGTATGTTCTATAAATGAGAGATTGAAAATATTATGTGAGAAAAAAATTATGTTTGTGGATGTGTGGGATTTTTTTATTAGTAAGAGGTGGTTATGTAGTAAAGATGGATTGCACTTAGGGGGTTTGATTTATAAAAAATATTTATAGTTTGGGAAACTTATTAAGGGGGTAGGGTTTTAAATTATAGTATTATCAAAAGAAGAAGAATGAGCAGGACATAAGAAATAAACAAAGGGTAGCTGATTTAGATATAAATGTAGATGTGGAGAGGGAATGGGTCTGTAAAATTAATGATAAACAAGTTAATTACAAATGTAATGGAGAAGAAAGAGTCAAAAGAATTTATAAAAGGGTACTAAGAAAAGAAGAAATTGTTAATATTGGATATTTGAATATGCAAGATGATAGGAGATCAGAAAAGTGGCTGAAATTAAATAAAGCAGTTAAAATTAACAGATTGAGATGTTAGCAGTAGTGGAAACACATCTAAGAGAAGAAGAACCTACACTGGAAGACTTGGTATGGCAAGGTATTAATAGAAAAGAAAAAAAAGGGTGATGTTATAGGAGTTATGTCAAAAAATATATATTTAAATATGGTTAAGTGTCAAGAAAATTTGTGGTTTGAGATAAGGTTAGAAGACAAGAATGGATGGTGGCTATAGTATGTATGGCACTGAAGATAATCAAACTATAGTGGTATGGAACAGTAGCATATATGAATGCCTAGTTAAAGATATACAGAGTTCCAAAAAAAAGGGAAAGAACGTAATGGTTAAAGGATATATGAATGGGTATATTGAAGAAATTGATGACATGGATAACAAGAATGAACAGCTTTTGAAAAATTTTTGTCAGAGAGTGAACTTGAGCATTTGAAATTTATCAAATAATTATGAGGGACAATACACATGGTCTAGAAATATATATATTTTAAGCAATAGATTATGTATTAGTAAAGAAAGTGGGAATGAATAAAGTATAGAAAATTAAGTGTTTGATAATGAAGAGAGTGTTTGTAATAGTGATCATAATTTTTTTATAATACAAATAGTTAGCAATGTGATGAAAAATAGTAATAAAAGTAAAAAGGATAACTAGATGCAAGATCACCTTTAATATCCTGCCATCAGATACAAAGGCAATATTTATCAGTATCCTTAAGAAGATTAAAAAAAAATATGAAATTCTATCAACAAAATTTTTTTATGAGAACACTTGGAGTCTTTTCAAAATTCACAGCATCCAAACATCCTTATAATCCCTCATGAAATGAACTGAATCATTGTCTTGAAACTTCATAGAAAATAGAGATCATGTTATTAAAGCAGTTGATTCCCTTTGAATAAGAAAACTCCAATGAATCTATTTTCAAAATGTACTACATAATTCACACTCTAATAATAAAGTTTATTTGAAATGTAAAAGTAGAAAGGATAGTGAAAGATGTGGATGGAGAATGAATGGTAAAACCATATAATACTAAATCATCCATTCACTTCACCACTGCTATACAATACTTTATTTATCACCCTCTTTTACAGTTTACAGTTTTGATTGCCCCTGCAATCTTCTTCAGAACCACAACATAATACAAACATATGAATATAAATATAAATATACACGAACATATAATTTACATTCTTTATATACATCTTAAAATCATCATCTATTTATTACCTTTTAAATATTATATAATTTTTTGTTCTTTTTTTTACATCCTACATTTATTAATTAAAAACTTCCTATACATATATATTCTATTTTTATTCTTTATTTTATTTTACTCTTATAGTAAAAAAGAGGGTGGTAAATAGAGCATTGTGTAACAGTACTAAAGTGCATGGATGATTTAGTATTATATGGTACACATTTGGCAATGCAATAAGAAAGAATAGTTATTATACTTCTTGAAGAAGATAAATGAATGAAAAAATAAGTTAGAAGAATAAAAATTAAAAGCAGAAGAAATCATGGAAGAGTTTGTTGGAGATGAATGTGGTGAAGTAGAATGGGGTTTTAGGTGAAAATATTCAGAAGAATAAATGTCATAGAAAAGTGAGAATTAGTAAAAGTGTAAAAGAGGGGGAGGGGGAAGCATGCAAAGGATATAAATGTGCTATTAAAAAAAAGAAAGTGAAAACGATAATATTAAATGGGAAAAGTATTTTGAAAAGAAGTTGGCTAAAACAGATAATTATTGAGAGATAATGAAATTAAATTATTGGAAGATAATATAAAAGTGAAAGAGGTGGAAGCAAAAAATTTTGGAAATATATTAAAAGAAGGAATGTAGGGGTGAGAGAAATAATATTACTAGATGATGAAGAAAAAGAGTATAATTCTAAAGTAGAACTAGATACGATCTTAAATAAGTTAATGGATATAGAAAAGATGTTAAATGTGAAGAACAGAGTGATAAGCATAAAAGCATATAGTAATGGAAATATTAGGTTTACAGAAAATGAATTGAATGAGACAGGGAAGAAATTAAAAAGTGAAAAGGCAAGAGGTTTAGATGGATGGGCAGCAGAGATGATGATGAATTTAGAAAATAGGACAAAATTAAATCCATTATCATGTTTTAATAATGTGGCACAGAAGAGAGAATTTCCAGATAGCTGAAATAATACAAGGTTAAGGCTACTATTTAAAGAAAAGGGTAAGGATCATAGAAAGTTAAGCAATTATAGACCGAGAAGGGTGACTTTAGTGTTATACAAAGTTTTTGCATATATGGTGGCTGTAAGGGTCACAAAATGGATGGTAGAAAATAATATAGAGGAAGAAATGCAAGGAGGTTTTCGATCAGATAGATGTATAAGAGTTTGTTTGTAGTCACACAACTTATAGATATGAGTAAGAATGCAGGTAGATGGTTATATGTGGTATTTATAGACATAGAGAAGGCATATAATAGAGTACATAGAAATAGATTATGGGTAAGTTTAGTAAATTTGGAAATGTATGGAGCTTTAGTGGATATTATTAAGAGATTGTATGAAAATAATTACTATACATATCATCTAGGAAATATAGAATCAATTAAAGTTAAAAGTGGGGTAGGACTAAGTAACAATGTCCTATGTCATCTATTTTGTTTTTGTTATATTTGAGAGAAATGGAGAGAGCGATAGCAAGACTAGGGAGAGGATAAAGATACCACTAATAGATGGCAGGAGAGTGTATATATTATATACTGTATATAGAAATAAAACAAACTAACTCCTTTTTATTTTTTATATGACTATAATCATGAAAAAAAAAATCTGTTTCGCTATTTTATATAGTCTTTTTCAAGGCCTTGAAAAAGATTATATAAAATAGTTGAAACGTTGGATTTTTTTTTTCATGATTATAGTCATATAAAAAACAAGTTTTAAAAAGGAGTTAGTTTGTTTTATTTCTATATTGGATATTTATGAACTATTTTGAAAAGAAGAACTGTGTGCTTGATATATTAAATTATTTGTATATATTATCAGGTCTTTTGTTTGCTGATGATATATTCTTGTGTGCAAAAAGTAGGGAAGATATGGAAGTTATTCTGAAGATGTACGCAAGGATGGATAAAGCTATAGTGATTAAATTTAGTGAAATCAAAAGTAATCATAATAAATAGTGGGGAAAAAGAACAGAAAGAATTTTTATTGGGAGATATAAAGTTAAATGTGGTGAATAAGTATAACTTTTGGGAATTAGAGAAATTGCTTGGATGAATGGGAGAAAAACTGATGTGAAGCAAAAAAAAAGAAAAGGCTGGATAAAGAAATTAATAGTGTTTTTATATAATAAATATGGTATAGATAGAATTATATGGAAGAGGGTGGCAGTAGCAGGATTAACTTATGTTAATGAGATAGTATGTGTTGGTAAAGGATGTTAGATTACTTAAAAAAGTATGAAGAGAAGTAGGAAGATGTATATTAGATGCAAATGTGTGAATTTCAAAGGAAGCAATTCAAGGTGAACTGGGATAGTCAAGTTTTTATATGAGAGAAGCAAAATAAAAAATGTTAGGTAGATTTGTAATTTATGGATAATAAGAGAATAGCCAAAATAGTATTTAATTGGGTTATTAATAAAAGATTGGCAACAAAATGGATGAGAAAAGTAGTATGGTATGCAGAAGATTTGGATAGAGACTTTATGTCAGTATACTTATACAAAAGATGGGATGATTGTATTAGGAGAACTGTTGCATGTTATAGTGATGAATAATGGAATAGAAGAATAGATGCATCAATAAAAAATAGGGAGTTAGAAAGATAGAGAACTCATATGGAGAGTAAAAAGAGGTTAAATATGCCACAGAAATGGAATATTCAGTGTCAGTTAATTTATGATAACAGCAAAGAAAGTAGTTTACTGTTTAAGGCTTGAACAGGATTGCTGGCAATAAGAGAATATACACATAAATGGAGAAATGTGGGTGATTTAGTCAGAAAGTTATGAAAGGAAGGCATAGAAAATATTAGGCATCAGTTAATTAAATGTAAATGCTTATAAGCAGAAAAGATACAAATAATGAAGTTGAGAATAAATATAAACAAAGTGATTAACAGAAAGTGGATTCTTGGGTTTTATGGTGGGTTTGGAAATCAAAAGTAATGATAAAAATGCTGGGGAAAGAGAACTTTTTTTTATTGGGAGATAGAAAGTAAAATGTAGTGAATAAGTATAACTATTTGGGAATAATTTTAAGTAATCAGAGAATTTGCTTGAATGAATGGGAGAAAAAATTAATAAATGAAGCAAAGAAAAGAAAGGGATTGATAAAGAAATCAACAGTGTTTTCATATAATAAATATGATGTAACTAGAATTTTATGAAAGGGAGTGACAGTATCAGTGTTAACTTAGGGTAATAATGCATTATGTGTTAATAAAGGGGTGTTAAATTACTTAAGAAAAAGGACAGAAGTGGGAAGACATGCATTAGATGCAGATGTGTGGATGGCAAAGAAGGCAATTCAAGAAGAAATGGCATGGTCAAGTTTTTATACAAGAGATGCAAAAGGCAAAATAAAAATGTTCAGTAGATTGCAATTTATGGATGATAAGAGAATAGCCAAAATAGTATTTAATTGGTTTATGAGTAAAGAATGGGATAGAAGAATAGATGCATTAATGAAAAATAGGGAGTTAAAGAAATGGAGAACTAGTATGTAAAGTAAAATGAGTTAAAATATGTATAGAAGTAAACAGAAAATTGGGTGTGAGTTAATTTATGATAATAGCAAGGAAATACACACATAATTAATCTGAAAGTTATGTAAAGAAAGCATGAAAAATAGTAGGTATCTGCTAATTGAATGTAAATGCTTACAAGCAGAAAGGATACAAATAATGAAGTGGGAAAAAATATAAACAAAAGTAATTATACAAAAAGTGGGTTCTTGTTTTTAAGCTGGGTTTGGAAAAAGATAAGAGGGATCTAGATATAAAGACTATAGAGTGGATAAAGATGAAAATGTGGAAATGGGATGGAGCAGGACAGGGAAGAATATGAAAAAAACTTAGGGTGGAGAAGGGAAAGGAAAGGTAAGGTGGCTAACAGATTTCTCTGGGCATAGTGTCTGAGAGATTCCTTATTTTGATAAAGGAGAAGCCATAGTGCATCACATCACTAATATTACAAATATGCATGTGTTAAAATTAAAAATAAAAAGCATATAGAGGAAGATGAAAAACAATTTTGCATTGATCAGGTTTCTGTTTTTTGTAAGAAATAGTTTTAAATGGCTGTATATTAGTGTTTTTCTGAAGGTCTGTGATAATGGTATTTTAGTTGTATTCAGATATTGAAACTATTCACATCATTGAATGCTTTTAGAAAAATTTAACTTTATTTAAATTTTCCAATTACATTCATCTGTTAATAATAGCACACAGCTTAGTATAGGCAGGATGTTTTGAGTAGTATTATTCTCCTCTTTTCTTCAGGTATTGCTGGACTGACTAGTGACAGTCTTAACATAAAAATTGAACCTGACCCTGAGCTTCTTAAATATTGAATTTTAAGTAACACTCTAACCAACTGAGCCATCTTGCCATAAGCAATAGATAGTAGAAATTTCATTTACTTATAGAAAAGTTAATTGATTTTTTTACTTTGGCCAGTTTTAGAAACTATTTCTTATCGCTATTATTAATATTATTATTATGAATTATTAGAAAAAACTTACTTGATTAAAATAATTAGTTGCTTCATCTATGGTAACCGATGTACATTCTCCAAAAAAAATGAAAATAAATAGTCGTTGAAACACAGACAACTGTGACATCTAATATATATATATACGTAATTATATAATTAAATATTTATCTTGCTTTGAAGAAATACTGATATCGAATTATAATATTATTACATATGTATACACATATACTATTAACTACTAATTATTTTAAAGAGCATGTAAATATTTTTTCAGCTTATAAATATATAATGCTAATAATATAAACCTATTTTATAGAAAATCTATCTAGCAAAATAAATTGTCATTGAAATAAGAAAAGTTGGATATTATTTACAGGCTTATTACATTATTATTTGGGAATCATGCTTATAAATTGTCTTAGTAATATATTTGGATTATTTCATTAAATAGGTTTGGACACTATTACCTTTAGAAATTAAATATTTCTTTTTCTCTCAATCTTTCTATTTTCTTATGCAACTCTTGATGATTTAAATTACTCATTAAAATATGCATAAAATTAATAAAAACATAAAAGTGAAATATAAGAGTTTAAATTCAATGAAGATATATATGTTAAAATGAACAAGTGTTTTTGACTTTTTTCATCACAATACTCTTTTCGAAAAGACTTCTTAAGGCCAATAAATCTGCTCTCTAAATGATAACTGAACATACACAATATATAAATGTATTTACTATTTTTACATAAAAAATACCATGCTCCTCTTAACCTATTAATGTATGCATAAATTTCTTATAGACATACATAAACAGATTTGGAAAAAAATCCACAACCTCATTTTTAAAAAAATCATAAAAATGTTTTAAATAGTAAATGATTTATTTAAATTCGATCAGCAGAGTATATGCTATCAGCAATGGGTTAGATTAGACCACCCCCATGTCTTCATTATGAGAGAAACCAAATGCTATATATACTCTAATTATATAATCATAGAAACATTTAGCAACCTGGGTTATTGTCAACTGTCCACAAGCAATGCACAGCTAGTGGAGTAGGTATCCTAGTTAACATAAAACATCCACCTGATAATTTCACGATACTATATTTATACAGTGTATAAGTACTCCAAAATATGTAACCATCTCAACAATGTGATAATCTTTCTATAATGAACTATTTATAACCATTGACATAATTCATATTTGAATAACAGACTTTATATATACACAATTTGTACACAATCCTATGTATATACATGCAATTATTCATATGATCTGTATAATATCATAATGAATCCTATGTAACCATTGAGTACTAAATAAAATTTATATTTGAAAAAAAAAATGTTTTAAATAATAGATTATGTACTTAATATATTACAGAAGTATATATGATAATATTAGGAATAATAGCAATTCAAATCTACATATAATATAGTTAAATGTTAGATATTACATATGATATCTAAATTCTGAATTGTAAATTATAAAATATAAAGTTTACAGGATCAGTTTCAAGTAACTCAAACAGCTATGCCAAGCCCATCAAAAATCTATCTATAAATCGGATTAGGCTTGAATCTAAATTTTATTAAACAGATATTCTTCACTTTATTTAAAACTAAACTGGTAAAAAATGCTTAAATACATAGATTTATAGAAAATTATATTAAAATCAGAATGAGTTTAGATATAACTAAGTGATAAACAAAAATGCATTTTATGTTAGAACTAAACCATCAAATAAATGTAGATTATATGAATATTAAGTATAAAAATTCTAAGATTAAGTAAAAAAAAAAGTGAATCATGCTATCAATGCATGTAAACAATATCGCTTTTTTTTTTTTAGTTTCACTCAAAGTTTAGGAGTATTTCATATTATGCTCCACAGTATTCATGGCCATATTTTTGCTATTAAAATCAATACCTATCATCACTGATTATTAAACTATAGTTGATTTGATTTCTTGAATTTCAACAGGTATATATAGTCAGCTCTTTGGCTTATCGAAAAATATATTAGCAATAAAAAAAAACTCAAAACCACATAAGTTAATTACTCATTATATTTCTGCTTCCAATTTATATTGCTCATAACATTTTTTTTATATTTCCAGCTTTTGCATTCCTGTCAATGATCTCCAAGAAATTTCTTGCTTGCAAATTTTATCAAATAAGTCTGAATTTGATCATAAAACTTTTCCAATTTCTTCATTTGATTTATTTGATAAAATACTTGTTTTATACCGTAGGAAGTCAATAATTTATAAGATTTTTGAAATACAAGAATAACAAATATACTTGGAATTTAAATGTAATACAGAGGATTTGAACACAGACTTTCAAGCTCCCTTCAACTATTCATTCTATCTTATACAACTGATGCACATGACCACACATATATGAAAAAGATAAATGATCTCCAATATATGTATTTCATGCTGAACCAGCACTCATCACTTGATCCAGATTATCCCCTCCCAAATATATATATAATCAGTGCTCAGTTTACATTAAGATGGAAAATCTTCAAACTTTAAAGAACAAGCTTCAACCTATTTCATTCTCTAACTGATTAGCTATCCATACCATTGAAAATCTGATGATGATCAATAATATTGGCATCAACAAGGGATTCCATCATCAGAGTTTCAATGGTAGGGATAGATAAAGAGTTGAAGGATAGAGTAGATTGAAGGCTTTCCATTAAATTTTGAAGAGTTTTTATCTTAATATAAACTGAGAACTGATTATATATATATATATAGGTGTGTGTAGGAGATGATGATCTTGACCAACTGATGAGTCCTGGTTCAGCATGAAATATGTATATTGGAGATTATTTATCTTTTTCATGTCTGTTCATGTGTATTGATTGTATGAGATAGAGTGGATAGCTGAAGGGAGTTTGAAAGTCTGTGTTAAAATCCCCTATCTTATATATATAAAATTATATCCAAATACAATCCTTGCAATATCTTTTTTTGGCAATGAAATTTACATAATTTATTATTTGTTATTCTTGTCCGAATATAATACAGAATTTTTTTTCCTAATTTAAAATTTCTCAGTATACTTTAATGTGCTAAATTCTAAGATACCAATCTCCATGTGATCCTTTTCCATAGTGATCACATTAAGATTATTTTAGTTCATAGTTTGCACATCCCACATTTCAATGAAAAGTTTTCCTTTAATGCATAGCAACTAAATGTTTCATCCAGTTAGCTCATGGAAGATCAGGGTAACAATAAATATTTTTAGTCTTTTCTCAGTAACATGCCAGGTATCTTCAGATTAAAACATTTTTCAGCATCATAGATTTATTTTATTTTTAAGCACTATTCATGATTTTCAGTGCAGTATGCAAAAAAAAAAAGCTTGTTGTTGGGTTGAAAATGATATCTATTTGTTGATCCTACTGCAGTCAACTGTCAACACTATCAAAATATATTGCTGATGATCAATTAAGATATTAGTAATGGAGTACTAAAAAATAAAAATAAATAAATACAAAACAAAACAGAAGATAAATAATAGTATAGGCAGTCATTTATAAATATTGTTAGTTAAGGAGGGTAGGTGAAACATCATATATTTCACTATAAGATGAGAAGTATTATTAATAAATGATTGATATGTCAGTAATGAAATCTGCATTACAGACAATTATATGCAGTAATACTCATCTTATCAAACAAAATTATCTCAGTAACTTTAACATCCAGTAGTCAACTAGCTAGATTATATATAGGTCGGATACCTAATAAAAATTCTATGTAAACTCCTTAGATAATTTCAAAAAGTTTAAAGTTTTTTATAGATGTAAAGTCTGGAAATGCACAATGGCTAAATGTTTTGGAGAAAATAATAGTCTTAAATTTCCAAGCAGACTGCTCACATATCACAATTCTAAAATATTTTGTCTTCTCAGTTTTATCATCTATTAGTAAGTATTACTAAATAAGTAGAATAATTTACAAAATAGTATCAATGCAGGTAAGCTTCAATTCTTTGCTTTACTATGAATCAAGAAAAGAAGTATCTATTTTGGATAAATCATACAGATGTCATAACAAATGCAATGGAGATTCTTCATATAATATACTAGCTGCATTAATAGTAATCCACTCTATTGCACTACTTCAGAATTGCCTATTCTAAGGTAAACTGAAATAGAATAGATTATTGCACACCTAATGTGAGTAGATCATGTAAATTTTATGATGCCAAAGCAAAATAGTGGCATATCAAAACATAAAAAAATCTAAATACTAAAACATTATGTAATATTAGAATGCAATTATAATTTATATACTCAGAGTTTAAACATAATTGTAAGGCATTTGAACACAGACTTTTAAGCTCCCTTCAGTTATCCATTCTATCTCATATAAATTATATACATGACCATACACATGTGAAAAAGATAAATGATCTCCAATGTACATATTTTGTGTTGAACCAGTACTCAACACTTGGTCCAGATCATCATCTCCCATACACATATATAATCAGTGCTCAGTTTATACAAATCTTAATATAAAATGAGCACTGATTATATATATATATATATATGTGTGTGGGGGGGGAGACGATCTGGACCAACTGATGAACACTGGTTCAGCAGGAAATATGTATATTGGAGATCATTTATCTTTTCATATGTAAGTGGTTATGTGTGGTTAGCTGATGGGAACTTGAAAGACTAAGTTTAAATCATATAAAAAGCATGTTTAAACTTATTATATAATAATTTCTAGTTATTAAAGTCCTTTTTATTATAACCCAAAAAATGGCAAAAATAGGAAAACAATAAATAACGAGAAATATAACTCTGTGCAAAAAAAATATTAGATACTTTTTTTTAGTTGTTTTTATGGAAATTGTAATGGTATATTAAGTAGGCATACAGTTAGATATATGAATTCCATTGAATTATTCAGAGTTGTGGAGTAAATTTATTAATGCTGTTCATATTTTCTGTTTATGCTATTATTACCAAACATGCATCACTTACAATTTGTTTTAAAAATTATGCATAGTATACACATGGATATATAGGGGAAATGGCTTTTAAATTAGCATTGCATGGTAAATGCTTCTCTAATAGTTTTCAACTAGAAAAGAAAAACTTCATTTATTAAATGTGTCAATTATTGATTGATTAAAGATTGAATGATTTTCTATTCTTTTTTTATCTTCTAGCTAAGAATAGCAGGATACCTATTTTCATGCCATAATGAATGATTATCTAGATTGGATATGAACCAGCTATTTATATGAAAAATTACAAGTTTAATTGAACTCTGAAAAAGTTTAACTTTTATCTGATTTTCATTTAACCTAGTTTGTGAGAATGGAAGGCACATGCATTGTTACTACACCATAAGGCCATTTGTGTATAAATTATATATAATGGTTTTCATGGATAATATATTATTATATACTACCTTGAAACTAAACAGAAAATATTCAACTAATACTATATTCCAAGAATGATTGAATGACTCCTTAAATATATTATAATGGTACGGATCTTTAGGCTGAATTATGAAGGAGATGGGAAACCATTATCATCAATCCCAAGTCAAAATATAAAATTGAATATAAAACTAAATACAAACACATGTATGTAATAAGCATGAGAGATGAATGATCACAGATCAGCATTGACTATAAGTAATAAATAATCAGTTCACAGTATTATACCAAAGCAATAATCATTCATCATCATGAATGATCAATAAAAGAAATTAACAGTCAATCTTGTGACTGGATTTGAAATAGGTCTATTACAGACCAGGCTAATTATTTAGCCCTTTCCAGCTTGGAGTTGATTATTTAAACATTAATTTGGATGCACAAACTTCTAACAGTTTTAACAGTGTCGTCACTGTTCCATCAGGACTGGGTAACCCTCACAATTTGGAATTTAGGGTGCGGCACAGCACTATTTTGAAGATCCCGATGAAAGTAACATATTCAACAAGAAATTGTTTGAGACAAGTAAGATGGCTGCTTCTAAGTCCGAAAACTGGCAATTTCCAGACACTGGAGTCGGCTTGGATTTTAATAGTTTGTTATGATTATTAACTTTAGTGGGTAAATTGCAATCTAATTTACTTTATCCCCCCCCCCTACTGTCCAAAAAAGGGTAAAATTTACTTTTATTTTTTATTACAAAAAGTACTATAACTTGCCCGATCCACACACACACACACACACAGAAGCCCATCTCTGATTAATTACTGTCCAAATAAGTCTCTGCTATATTTACTATTCTTTGTTATTAAAATGGTAACTTAACTTTTTATGGATACAGACACGCACAAAAAAATGCCACTCTCTGATTAATTACTGTCCCAAAAAGGTCACAGTCAGCTTTCATTGAAAATTTTTTGTTTGAATTTGTTAAATTTTGTGGAAGTTGTAATATAAGTGACTTTGATTTCAAAACACTGTGTCTGATTAATTAAGGTCACAAAAAGGTTAAAATTTACTCTTATTTTCTATTAAAAAATGAACGTAACTTTTTATATTCACACACCAAAAAAGCCAGTCTTGATTAATTACTGTCCCAAAAAGGCTCAAATGTGCTATTATTTGCCATTCGAAAGTAACGTAATTTTTTTATATCCACACACACACACACACACACACAAAAAAAAAGCCAGTCCCATGATTAATTACTGTCCCAAAAAGTCAGCTTACATTTTTATACTTTGTCTGAATTTTTTAATTTTATGGAAATCTTAATATAATTTACTTTTATTTCCTATTCCAAAAATAAAGTCAATAGTTTTATAAGGGAAAGTTATATCTGTGTGTTTTTGCTTAGCACCAATGCCATCAAGTGGCTGACACAATAGATCAGAACATTCTATGCCTTCATTACTCAACTTGCAGACTAAATCACATGCATTTTTCCATTTATATGTATATGCCCTTGTTGCTAAAGTTCATGATCCAGCCTTAAACAGTAAACTACATTCCTTGCTATTATCATAAATTAACTCTTACCCAATATTCTTTATACTTATATATATATTTAAATACTTTTTACTCTCCGTACTAGTTTTACCTTTCTCCAACTCCCTATTCACATTAACACAACTATTCTTCTATCCCATTTTTTGCAATTATTACATTCAACAATACCTCTAACACAATCATCCTACATTTTGTTTAAGTAAAATAATCCAAATTCCTTACCCAAATATTCTGCATACCACCTTTCTTACCAATCTTGTTGACTGCTTTTTACTTATAACCCAATTAAATACTATTTTGGCTATTCTCTTATTATCCATAAACTGCAATCTACCAAACAATTTTCATTTTGTTTTTTTGCATCTCATATAAAAACTTGACCATCCAAATTATCCTTGAATTGCCTCCTTTGTGATCCACTCATCTACATCTAATGCATGTCTTCCTACTTCTCTGTACTTTTTCTAAGTAATCTAATACCCCTTTACTTTCACATAATGCACCATTACCATATGTTAACCCTGCTACTCCCTTCTATACAATTCTAGTTACATCATATTTATTATATAAAAACACTGTTAATTTCTTTATCAGTACCTTTTTTTTTTCTTTGCTTCATTCACCAATTTTTTCTTCCATTTATCCAAGTAATTTCTCTGCTTACAACACAATTCCCAAATAGTTATACCTATTCACCACACTTAACTTTATATCTCCCAATAAAAATTCTTTATTTTCTCTTTCCCCAGTATTAATCATTACTTTTGAGTTTTCTTCACTAAATTTAATTCCCATCTCTTTACCCACCTGCTCACATGTCTTCAGCATAACTTCCATATCTTCACTTCTTTCTTTGCACAAGAAGACCTCACCTGCAAATAACAGAGCCGGTAATGTATATACTCCCTTGCCACCTATATAACCATATATAACTGTCTACTTGTACTTCTACTCCAATCTATAAGTTGTGTAACTACAAACAAGCTCTCTCTTATATACCTATCTGATCGAAAACCTCCTTGTATTTCTCACACTATATTATTTTCTTCCAATCCAGTTTGTGACCCTTTCAGCCACAATATATGCAAAAACTTTATATAACACTGACATTACCACTATCGGTCTAAAATTTCTTATTCTTTCCTTTAAATAGAAGACTTACTCTTGTATTATTCCAATTATGCTTATGTGTCATCTTATTAAAACATGATAATAGGTTTAATTTTGCCCTATGCCCTAAATTTATTACCATCTCTGCTGCCCATCATCTAAACTTCTTGCCTTTCCACTTTTCAATTTCTTTCCTGCCTCATTGAACTCATTTTTTGACATTCTGATATTTCCATTACTAAATCACTCTGTTCTTCACATCTAGTATCTTTTTTATATTATTACATATTTATTTAAGATTGTTTCTGTTGTATTCATTTGTTGAGAAATAAACAGCGAGTTTACTAGAAACAATTTACTCCAGAAGTTTCTCTTATTTTAGTTGAAAGTAAAAATAATTATAATGGAAAATAATTATAATTGAAAACAAGCTGTGGGGATTTATTTTTAATTGAAAATAAAAATAACTAATTATAATGGAAATAATTATAATTAAAAACAAGTTGTGGGGATTATTTTTATCAGAGACAAAAATAACTAATTACAGTTAAGAACAATCAAAACGGAGTTGGAAAGCACGTGATTAAGATTTCAGAATGTAGCAGATAAGACTTAACAAAAGAACTCAGAGGGCTGCATAAACTGCTAGAGGAAAACATTGTGCACTTGTTACAGTCTTGTTAACAGAAGAAGTTGGATACATAAAGCTATTAAGAGCTATTGGTGGCACAACTGTTTTTAAGAGTTGTTCAGCTGAGTTTCATATATTTTAGCTATAATTCTTTGTACTCATTTATGTTATGATCGGATTGTGTTTTTCTACCCCTCTGAAAAACTTAGGGGTGAAGACATGACAGTTTCCAATACTTCTCTAGAGCTATTTTCTATTCTCTCATCATCTAGTACTTAAATATATTTCCAATTTTTTTTACTCCTTCTTCCATTTTTGTTTATTATATCCTCCAACAATTTATTATTTACTTTCTTTCTCTTTCTATTTTTTTCTAAATAAATTTTCCATTTAACATTAACATATTTTTCACTTTCCTTGTTCTTAATAGCACCATTATATTTTCTGCATACTTTTCCCTCTCTTTTACACTTTTACTAACTCTCACTTTTCTATCACTTTTATTCTTAAAACAGGCAAAACTCTCCATACAGTAGTGCCACTCAGTGCATCAATGGATTCCAGAAGGCTTGTGCATAAAAGCATAAAATCTCTATCTAGTGGCTACTCATCCAATATCTCCAGACTAGTTTCTGTCTTGTGGTGTTCATCAGTGAGGAGCCTTGGATCTGAGAGCACTGCACTTGGATTTTAGGATCTAATGCACCCCCCCCCAACAGCCATATTTTCTCTCTACTATCTACAAAACTATGAGAATAAAATTTGAAAACACAAAAATATTTTCAATCCAAGATCATTAGCTCATATAGTCATACAGGTCTGAACTCAGTTCACTACCCATACCTTTTGGTGTCTTTGGTTCTTTAATAACCATAGCCACCACTGTCCTATTAGGAAAGATTGATATTACTTTTATTCTTCTGAATATTCTCACTTAAAACCCTATTTGCCACTTTTTCTACTTCACCACACCAGTCCTTATATTCACCCCTAACAAATCTTCTGTGGTTTTTTCAACTTTTATATTCTTCTAATTTATTTTTATTGTTCATTTTCCATACACATCTTTCATTATCATTTCTACTTTTATTACTATTTCCCATCACATTACTAACCAATTCTATTATAAAGAAATTATGATCATTATTACTAACTCTTTCTTCATTATCAAACACTTTAGTCCACTCTCCATACAGTAATGCCATCCAAACCATAGTAATCAATGGATGACGTAAGGTTTGTGCATAAAATCTGTATCAACTGGCTACTTATCCAATATCCCCAGACTAGTTTCTAGCTTGTGGCTTTTACTGATAAGAATTCCTCATTGATGAAAGCCACAGGCTGGAAACTAGTCTGGAAATATTGTATGAGTGGACACTAAATAGGGATTTTAAGTACAAACCTTTTTTACTGCACCTATTGATTACTATGACTTGCACTAGAGTTTTTCAAAAAATGAACTGAAGGAGGTAGAGAAGAAATTGAAAAGTGGAAAGGCAAGAGATTTAGATGGATGGGCTGCAGAGATGGTAATGAATTTAGGATATAGGGCAAAAGTAAAGTTATTATCCTGTTTTAATAAAATGGAACAGAATAGAGTTTTCCCAAGTAGTTGGAGTAATTCAAGAGTAAGATTATTATTTAAAGGAAAGGGTAAGGATTATAGAACGTTGAATAATTATAGACTGATAGCGGTAACATCAGTTTTATATAAAGTTTTCTCGTATATGGTGGCTAGTAGAGTTGTAAAATGGATGGAGGGAAATAATGTAGTGGGGGAAATGCAAGGAGGTTTTAGATTAGATAGGCATATAGTAGTTTATTTAAAACAGGCAAAAACACTATATATATTACCACACACAGTTATACACAAGCATAAGAGGAGATGGTCATGTGATGTTTATTAGATAGTTTATTTGTAGTTACACAACTTATTGATATGTGTAGGAATTCAGGTAAACAGTTTTATATGAGTTTTATAGATATAGAAAAGGCATATGATAGAGTAAATAGAAATAGATTATGGATAAGTTTAGCAAATTTGGGAATGGATGAAGCTTTAATGGATATTATTAAGAATTATATAACAATAATTATTATCTATATCAATTAGGGAATATAGAATCAGTTAAAATTAAAAATGGGGTGGGACTAAGGCAAGGATGTCCTATGTCACCTATTTTGTTTGTGTTGTATTTGAGTGAAATGGAAAGAGCAATAGAAAGATTAGGAAGAGGGATAGAAATACCATTAATAGGTGGTAAGGGAGTATATATATATATATATATTTTGTCAGGTCTATTTTTTGTGGATGATATATTTTTGTGTGTAGAAAAAAGAGAAGATATGGAAGTTATGCTGAGGACATGTTCAAGGGTGGGTAAAGAGATGGGGATTAAATTTAGAAGAAAAATCAAATATAATGATGGTTAATACTGGGGAAAGAGAAGATGTAGAATTTTTATTGAGAGATATTAAGTTAAGTGTGGTGAATAGATATAGTTATTTGGGAATTATTTTAAGTAATCAGAAAAATTATTTGGATGAATGGGAGAAAAAATTGATAAATGAAGCAAAGAAAAGAAAGGGATTGATAAAGAAATTAACAGTTTTTTCATATAATAAATATGATGTAGCTAAAATTATATGGAAAGGAGTTGCAGTAGCAGGATTAACATATGGTAATGACACATTATATGTTAGTAAAGAGGTATTAAATTACTTAGAAAAAGTTCAAAGGGAAGTAGGAAGACATGCATTGGAAGCAGAAGTATTGACAGCAAGGGAGGCAATTCAAAGAGAAATGGGATGGTCAAGTTTTTATGTGAGAGATGCAAAAAGTAAAATGAAAATGTTTGGTAGATTGCAGTTTATGGATAATAAAAGAATAGCCAAAATAGTATTTAATTGGGTTATGAGTAAAGGGCAGGCAACAAGATGGTTGAGAAAGGTAATGCAGTATGCAAAAGATTTGGATATTATATCAGTATATTTGTACAAAAGATGAGATGATTGTGTTAAGAGGATTGTTGAGTGTTATAGTAGTAAGGAATGGGATAAAAGAATAGATTTATTAATAAAGAATAGGGAGTTAGAGAGATGGAGAAACAGTATGGAGAGTTAAAAGAGTTTAAATATATATAGAAATAAACAGAATATTAGGTGTGAGTTAATATATGATAATAGTAAGGAAAGTAGTTTATTGTTTAAGGCTCGAACGGGATCTTTAGCTACAAGAGAATATACATGTAAATGGAAAAATATGGGTGATTTATTTCGTAAATTATGTAAGGAAGGAATAGAAAATATTAGGCATTTGTTAATTGAATGTAAATGCTTGAAAGCAGAAAGGGTACATATAATGAAGTTATGGAAAAATAAATATGAAAAAAGTGATTATGCAGAAAGTGAATTATTGGTTTTTATGCTGGGTTTGGGAAAAGATAAGGGGAATTTAGATATAAAGGTTATGTTATGGAAATGGGATGGAGCAGAATATGGGAAAATTTGGAGTGGGAAATGGAAAATAAAGTGGTTAACAGGTTTATCTGGGCATAATTGCTGAGATATTCTTGACTTCGTTTAAGGAGAAGCCACAATACATCACATCACATTGCTGTTTTATCTGTAAAGTTTGTGAACAATTTCTACTTATATATATATATATATTGTAATGGTACAAAGAAGGGGATGAACTTGGGGTGATGGTAAATCATCATCATCAACCCCAAATAAAATATAAAATTAAATATGAAAAAATATAAATGAGCAAGAGGAATGAGCATGTGAGATCATTAACATTACAGAGATGAATAAAAATTCATCATCATTATTGATCAACTAGAAAAAAATCAACAGTCTACCTTGTAACTGGATTTGAAATGAATCCACTATATACCAAGCTAATTACTTAGCCATAGCCTAACTTAGGGGAAAACTACAAACAGATATCTAGGTGCCCATACTTAAGTGCCAATCCATCAGAATGTAAAAAAATCAAATACTAAAAAGCATTCTGACCACCATCAATGCTCTTTTCTTATGCTCATTTTATATTCTTTCATATTTAATTTTATATTTTGTTTATTCAGGACTGATGATGATGATTTTACATCACTCAACATTCATTTTCTTCTTTGTACTGTTACATTGGGCACCATTTGTAATGGTCCAAAGAAAAGGGTGAACCTGGATAATGGAACACATCATCAACATCCCCAATAAATCATGAAATATTTAAATACAAGTATATTTTATATACCTGGGGATTAGATGTAAGATAGGGGATTTGAACACAGGCTTTCAAACTCACCTTCAGCTATCCACTTTATCTCTTATAACCAATATACATGACCATGCACATGTGAAAAAGATAATGATCAATATACATATTTTGTTCTATACTCATTAGTTGACCAAGATCATCATCTTCCATATATATATCAATAGATGGAGCTTTACCAAAACCTCCAAAACAAGTGTATTCTGTTTACATAAACGTCAGAGTCAATATTCAATGTCTCTTTCATTTTGCTCCACCCTCAGATCAGCTGATTTCAAGCTGATTTCCTCTCATCAGTGAAGGACAGGAGTTAGAAACTAGACCTAAACATTAACTCCAAGCGTTTATGCAAAACGTTTCTATCAGTTTGCAAGTATGAATTTTTTAGACACATTAATGTCTTCAAACTCAGCCTACCAAACCAGATAGCTATATGGGTCTGATATCAGTTCAGTTTCTCCACATAGTCAAAGCTTCTGCAATCTATATCATTGCAAGAAAACTTTAAAGGTACATTTATGAAAAACAAACACAAGTTTTATATACATAAAAACTTGCTATCACTTGTATTAATGATCAATAGATGGAGCTTTACCAAAACCTCCAAAACAAGTGTATTCTGTTTACATAAACGTCAGAGTCAATATTCACTGTCTTTTTCATTAATACAAGCAACAGCAAATTTTTTTACGTATATAAAACTTATGTTTGTTTTTCATAAATGTACCTTTAAAGTTTTCTTGCAATGATATAGATTGCAGAAGCTTTGACTATGTGGAGAAACTGAACTGATATCAGACCCATATAGCTATCTGGTTTGGTAGGCTGAGTTTGAAGACATTAACACGTCTAAAAAATTCATGCTTGCAAACTGATAGAAACATTTTGCATAAACGCTTGGAGTTAATGTTTAGGTCTAGTTTCTAACTCCTGTCCTTCACTGATGAGAGCAAATCAGCTTGAAATCAGCTGATCTGAGGGTGGAGCAAAATGAAAGAGACAGTGAATATTGACTCTGACATTTATGTAAACAGAATACGCTTGTTTTGGAGGTTTTGGTAAAACTCCATTTATTGATCATTAATACAAGCGATAGCAAGTTTTTACGTATATAAAACTTGTGTTTGTTTTATATATATATATAATCAGTGCTTGGTTTATATTAAGATAACAATTCTTTAAACTTTAATGGACAGACTTCAATCTACTCCAACTCTTCAGCCATCTATACCATTGAAAATCTGACAATGGAATACCCAAATTTTTTGTTAATGCCAATATTATTATGATGCCCATGTTGACTTTAAGTCATTCCGATCCTTTATGTATAGGAGCTTGTATATTCAAATACACAAAAGAAAGAGCGTCTACACAAGAAGGATCAGAGAGATTTAAAGTCAACATGGGCATAACAATAACATTGGCATCAACAAGAAATTTTGGCATCCCAGAGTGGAGTAGTCTGAAGTCTATCTTAATATAAACTGAGCACTGATTATATATATGTGTGAATATGATGATATAGATCAATTAATTAGTGCTGGTTCAACACAAAATACATATAATGGAGATCATTTATCTTTTTGACATGTGTGTGGTTATGTGTATCAGTTGTCTGAGATAAAGTGAATAATTGCACTTGAGTCTGTACTGAAATCCCCTATAATATACCTAATCTCCAGGTATATAAAGTATCTAAACTATCCCTTTTCTGTGTATTTGAATAGACAAGGTTCTATATATTGTACTGGTCGGTTTTGTCTGTTCATATAACAAGATCGAGCATCTAGGCAAAAGCACAAGATACATAAGTCAGGAACACTCATGAACTCTGCCCTATTTGCCTATTTTCCAGATCTACCAACGTATGAGCAACAATCCCAATGATACCAATCTAATTTATCTCTCTCCGCCGACGTCACAAAGTGGAGACACAAAGAGACTCTAATTGGAAATAATATAATGGAAACTTTTTAGTATAGAAATATCGTAACTTTGACACATTTAAAGATCATGACCTTTCACGTTAAATATACACATATAGGATTAGCGGGAGATCATCTAGTCAGAGCAAACATAATTTATTAATATATTTTAAATAAATGAAACAATGATTCTGACAGTTATTATATATGTATGATTTATTAATTTAAATAAAATACATATTGAGTTATTTGATTATAATTCATTAGTCGTCATTGGCCTCTTTACATTTATATAAGATGAAATTCATCTTTTATAATTTAAGAAATTATAAATATATTCCTTAATTTATTAGTTTATTGCGGCTAATTTATATGCCAATAATCGCTAAACTACAATATCTGTAAATACACTTTTAATAGCGCTATATATGAGTGTATAAATGACTCTTAAGTCCACCTCTAGAAAGAAGAACAAAATATAACATTTGACCAAATGTATTTAATAAAGATTCTTGTATTATCGAAACATGATTATCATTAATAAATGTGGTAATCTCAGTTTATGCTGAGTAAGAAACATGTGTGGGAGAATTAATTTAGAATGATATATAATTGCGTCTCGTGAAATGACGCACACACATAAATATTATAAAGAAATCTGCTTAGTAGAATCAGAACATTATGACTTAGAGATATTCATAGGTTTATTTGGAACTCGAAATAAGAGGATGGTGCATGGTAGCATATTTATGCGATCCAGTCACGGATTCTAGAAGGTGCTTCCGAAAATTCATTGAAGGAAATAAAGATCGATTTATGTCTGTAGATTTTGGCAGAATCAGCTATTAAATGAAGATCAGTCTGCTGTGAGTTGCAATAGGCTGGGATTTTTCCAGAGTGCTCCTATGTAATTAGCTCAAGTGACAAAATAAGTCCCAAAGGGGTTTTGGCAATGTTCTTGGACTTGGAAGTACAGAAATAGGGTTCAGTTTTTCCGATATGCCCAGGGAACAAAGTACAATATATATAAAAACATGAATGAGGAGGCCGGTGTGCATGCAAAGCTTAAAACAACATATGTATAAAATATTTAAAAGACGTAATTTCTTTTAATTAATACCTATATATTATGGAATACCCAGCGTAATGATATGATTAGAATACTAAACAGTAATGGGAAACTTAAATTTATAAATAAAATAATAAAATACTGGAAAGTGAGAATCCCCCTTCCCTTGTTACATTAACTTACAGATATAACTTCCCACAAACATTGAAACAAACATGAGGATTTGGTTCTAAATGCTTTTACCACAGTTACAAATAATTTTATATACACCTAGGTCTTGTTTTATGTGACAGATAGATTCCTCATCTACACACAAAAGAAATCGCATGAAAATAGACTTAATTTACTTGAAAAATGGGGCATATGTATTATAATTTTCAAAAATTGCATAAAAGCAAAGCAACAACATAAAATTACTTTAAAATTTGCATAAAAAAAATAAGGAAATAAAATATGACTAATAAAAAATTTCAAATTTGAAAAAAATTGATATAAAACAAACTTTTTTTGCTTTTTTTTTATTAACTACAGTATTTAATTTTATTCAAAACAATATATTTTTATGCGTAATTTACAGTATTTTACATTTTTTCATACATGTACAGTATTTTAATTATTATCACTATTTGACGATATGCAGGTTTGTTTGTAAATTGGTAAGACATCAGATTTGTCTAGTGCCAACTTCATTTTTTTAATTGCTCTTATAGTGGACTCACCCAAACTAAAATGTTTTCCAATAACTGTTGATCCTTTCCATTTTGCTAAGCAATCTAAAATTGAAATTTTTGTTTCCAAAGATATTCACTTTTTTGGGTGTTTAAAATAAAAATAAGAACATAGACTTATGATAATAAAAAGACATCTACTCACCACTGTTGGGCAAAATTTAATTAAAACTAACAATTAAAAATTAAATTCTTACTTTTGTTTTCAATTTTTTAATTTTCAATTCCATTTAAAAATCAAATTTCATTATTTCACATCATGTTAATTTCAGATCACATTATGTAATTTTTAAATTGTTAATTACAATTAAAATTCAGATTTTAATTTTTAATTGTCAAATTTAATTGTGCCCACCACTGTTACTCACTTTTTAAAAATAAACTTGTGGACACTAAATGATTAAATGATTATGTACTCTTTTTTTAAAAAGCAAAAATAGAATGTGATTTAAAATGCAAAAACAACAACATGCACAGTATAGGTAACTATAATGTTTGAACAGATTTACAATATAATCTTGTAAAATTTAATGTGTGTATATAAAATGGGAAAATCCTGATTTTAAGTGAATTATGAACTTCTTTACTGCATAAAATCTATTACAGTACTATTATAAAGTGCTGAAAATATTAAAATTATTGGATGGAAGTCAACCGATAATGCGCTATTGCTTTAAATATGACATGTGAGTGCATGAAATTTATAATATTTAAAGTAATGGATTGCATTATTGGAGTTTGACTTCTGATCTAATAATTTTTATCACATAAAAGAAAATTGCATACAAAGATATTAAGAAGAAACATGAATCACATAACTTCAAAATTGCATTAAAGAAATCCACATAAAATGAGACCCGGGTGTATGTAGGAGTTAGGTGGTGATTATTTATTGAATAAGATATTAAATTTAAGTAAGAATATTTCATGATTTTAAACTAGCACTATTAAATTAAATTGGGGATAACATTTCTAGTAAAAACATATTTCTACTCTGTTTTCAACTATAGTATTATAATATAATTAAATTGTTTTCTTCCAAACTGGCAAGCATTCACTCTAATGAAAATAACAAAAACTTGTTTTAACTAAAACTTAATTGATCTCCCCATAAAAGAAGAGGGGTGGGGAATTTAAAAGAAAGATCGAACATACTTGCGAATTTAGGAGATTATTGGCATATTATTTAAAAATACAAAAATATAAAATATAATAATCAAAATTACAAAATATTGTTGCCGCATGAAAGTGAAATAAAAAATTATAATTATATACTAGAGGCTCAATGATAGCAGAAATATTAAGAGAGTTTATAGACGGTTGAACATATTGTAACAGATCAGGTAAGAGTTTACAAGTTATATTATTTGACACGGTATTGCTGATCTTAAGATCAGCTAAAAGATTACACTACATTTAAAGGAATGATTAGACAATAAATTTAGTTTAAAGTTGAGATTGTTCACATAAGTTAACTAATTATAGCAGCAACATGAATTTGTTACCTTGTTAATTAATAGCAGTGGCTCCTGGTTGATTTGAAAAATCCATCGGAGACTAGACTTTTTATTATATTTGGTCTGACAGGTAGAACTTTCATTACTTAGCATATAGGTACATAGCAATAGTTCATGGGTATCTGGATCCTGGGTAATGACATTGGGAAAGATGCATTTTGGAATGGTGAGAAAAGGTGAGGTTTTTCTACTCACAGTACATTGAATCAGAGATGAAACAAGTATAGATTTGGCTTGCCATTGCTCTTATTAAATTACTTGCTCTCCCTGGGTGTTTAAATCCAGCACTATTTATATCATTTTTTAAGTTGTTCTGGAATGATTTTAGCTACTTGACCTAAGGCAATTTATCTACTTTGGTGATCTGCAATTTTCAGACCGGATGCACACCTTTGTTCTGGGTTTAAGACAATGCAATCCTGCTAAGAATTTCTTGAATGATTGTTTTAAAATATAATTGAGATTTTAAAAGTAAATTTGAAATGGATAAAATTTCCACTAATGGATATTATATTACTTTTATAAAATTATAACATTTTAATTTGGACTAATGAATTTCTGGTTAATTGACTTAATTGTATTCAAGAATATTCGGCAGGATTGTATCAAATTTTCTGACCATCATTACTAAAATAAATAATAAAATTTAACAATTTTAAAAATATAAATTAATATAACATATTTTGATATTATAAACATTCTACAAATAATCTCCCCTCATCTATGATATATATATATCCATTACACATATATACGAATTAAAATAACAAAATATTTATTTATTGAAGGTGTTTAATATATTAGTAAATATCGACATCAATGATTATTTTAATAATTAAGCAAAAAAATGTTAAATGTGTATATATTTGTAAGAATGGAGTTTGAATTTGGTTTGGTAGTGGGAGATTGTGAATGGGCTGTTAGGCCCAATCTAAGTATTAGATTGACTGCTTCAATATTAGGATTCAGAGTGACTTAAAATCAACATAGACAAAACAATAATATTGGCAGGAACAAGGGACTTGGGAATTCTATCATAAGATTTTCAATGGTATGGATCACTGAAGAATTGGAAGTGGAGTAGATTAAAACCTCGCCATTAAAGTTTAAAGATTTTCTTTCTTAATATAAACTGAGCACTGATTATATATATTTGTGGAAGATGATGATCTGGACCAACTGAGTTCTGGTTCATCATGAAATATGTATATTGGAGATCATTTATCTTTATTACATGGGTATGGTCATGTGCTTTAATTGTATGAGATAGAATGAATAGCTGAAGTGTTCAAATATCCTATATTAAATCATCAAATATAAAATAAATAAAAGAAATAAGCAGGAGAGATCAAAAAGAAATAAGACTAACTATAAATTCACCAGCACAAAGAATAATAATAATTATTCATTATCATGAAAAGATCAATAATAAAATATCATCTGTCAATCTTGGTGACTAAATTTGATATGGGTCCATTATAGATGAGGCTAATTATTTAGCCATAAATACAAACAATATTTTGGATGAACAGACTTGCACTAATTGATCAGAATACAACAATAAAAAAATAATGCTGAGATACTAAAACATAATAATCATCATCAATACCCTGGCCATTTAGTACCATTAAAGTAGTGGCCAACTATAAATTTAATTTCTAATTAAAAAGTAAAATAAAAATGTTAGTTGATTTACTTTAAAGGATATCTTTTTGCATCAACCAGGATCATCATCAATTTGAAGTTAATACTACTAAACATAAATCATCATCAATTTGAAGTTAATACTATTATAACTGTTACTATGAAGAAGAGATAATACCAACATATTTTAAACCTATTTTAGGATTAAATGAATCCACTGGAATAACTTAATGAAGTATAAATTTATTAATTAAAGCAATAATAAAAAATGAAATTAAAGTCTGTTAAGTACACTATATACCATTTTGATGTTGACTAAAATAAAACAAAAATAATACAAAATATATACTATCACATTGAAATTTACTAAAAACACATTTGCTGTATAATAATAAAAAATTAACATTTTAGAATTGTCATAAGTAATAAAAAATCAATTCATTTTAATAATACATAAATATTGACAGATTTAACATATATGTGGGACTACATGACATACATTCGAATGTGTTTATATCTTAAGAGTATTTCATTTGTCAAAAAATAAACTTATTAAATCCATATTATTCCATTTCTACAAAACAATTAATTCAATGTTAATATATATATAAAACAATTATGCACAGTATTATTATTATCCTCCTTCAAATCAAAGTTATTATTAATCCATTATTTCTAATGGTAAGTAAAAGTTTTTTCTTTTTTTTTAAAAAAAAAAAAATCACTAGATTTAGTTTGGCAAATTCTTTTTAAAATAATCTTTGATTTTTTTCTTCTTCATTTTCAATAAGATTTCCAAATCTACTTTTTTTAATAAAATAAGACTGGAAATGTCATTTATGAATAACAATGAAAACAAATCCATTTATTATTCCTTTACTTGTTTTATTTTTAATTGAATAATTTAGTCAAAAATTATTTACTTTTAAAATCAATGAACTTTTTCCATCAGTGTTTAATATCATCCTTCATGAAATAAATAGCATAGACAATCTTTATACAAATGGCAGCAATTATGCATTTGTATTTCTTTGTATATAGATTAATCAGCATAGTATAAAGTCATAGCATGATAATCTTTGTTTTCTGGCTAGTACTGAATCTCTCAATAAGATTGCCCACTATAATCATGTCTATAATAGAGTAGTATAATATCATATTGACATTTCTAAGAAAGATAATCAGGTAACTGTTGACATTCAGTCAATTCCACTCAACCTCTATAATTTGACACACTTCAGACCTAATACACATCTATGGGCTATGAACCACAGAAAATCTGACCCTTGCTTCCAAGTGAATTCAAACTACCATTGTGACATTAGCAGCAACTAACTTGTCTTCACTTATAACTTCATAATAATAGTACTATATTGTAATCCTTTTCAAATCCATGTTTTTATAGTGCATCATGAAATTTGAAAAAAACAAAACAGCTAAGTAAATTCTTTATCTTGATCAATAAAAAAAATAATGACTTTTCAATTCAAACCAAATTTTTATCTCAAAGTTTTCTTAATCCTTTCAACATCAGAGTATATTATATTAAATTTTATCAAAAGCTTTAAAAAAATTTTTAATCTAATTAAAATAGAGTGGAATTTTATAATTACCAATACTATCCATGGTAACATAAAAACAAGCTTATTTTAATTATCCAAATCAGAATAAATTTTAAATAGACCTTTTTAAATGTTTAATTTATACTAATTTTTTAATTAAAAATTATTTAACTTTTAACTGTTATTCGAGTGTATATACTTTAAATAAATATCCTAAAAATTGTGTGTGCTTATTTTGACTTTTCCTTTCAATTACATATATAAAAGACATATTTTGTGAGTTTATCTATGTTAAAATTTTTTAAATATTACTGTACTGATGTTTCAACTTGATCACACAAGTCATCTACTGGGTGATAAATGGTAGAAAGATGGTTGTAGAGGCGCTACAGTCACTGATTTGAAAAAAAAAAACATTAAATCTCCAATAGCAAAAATGTTAAATTAAAATGTTTTTTAAAAAAATCTTTCCAAATAGGAGGGAGTTTGCATGTATCATCTTGATTATTGATACAATCTGGTCTTTTTAGTATCTCAATGGCTTCTCTGATTTTACACTGGTAGAGATTAACACATCTGGGTATGATATTGGTACTAGAAAAATCAATTTTATGACCTGAACCTATTGTATGGAGTGAGAGTGCTGATGATGATGAGTGTTGTTTAACCACATTAGTATGTTCATCTCTCCTAACACTGATGTGACAGTTGCTCATACCTATATAAAAAGCTTTACAATTATCAAATGGGATTTCATAAACACCATCAGACTCAAGAGGGATTGAATCCTTAGGCTTGGTTATTATGTTGCTGATTTTTTGATGAATAGAAAAAAACTATATTAAAGCATTTTAATATACATCCAATACTATCTGTGTTTTTTTTTTACATATGAAATATAAATCCTAATAGATGATCTATCTTCTTTCTGTTTCTTATTTTGGCTATTTTGCTTGAATTAAGGCTTTTTAAATAAATTTATCATTATAATTATTTGCTAATAAAACACTATTAATACGATTTATTTTTTCTTTTAGATGTGACTTATCTGAAAGGTTAGTTGTTTCTAGATTTTAAAAATGAATTGAATGTGTATATGATATTTAAATTTTAGATACAAATAGAAAAATGAAATATTAATTTGAAAGATAATAGATGTCATAGAATTTAAAATGGTGAGGTAGTAAATTGCTGATTATATTGAAGAGATAACTCAGAAACATGAATAACTTGCTGTTTATAAACCAATTACCAATTGATAAAAAATTAGAGAAAGGAGAATATCACAAACTGGCACATGAAGTAAAACTCCATATTATAATAATCACACTACAAATTACTATTAAAATCTCCCAAGCTGGATAAATTTTAAAAATCATAATTATCCATCCAAAAGAAGAAAAATATTTAAATCATAATTATTGGTGATATTAGAGAACATCAAAACTCAATACCATAAAAATGAGAATGAACAGAAAATCTTTAATACTCAATATGTTGGACATGATAGTGATAAAATGCATCTGTCAATAGGTTAATAGATTAATTGTTCAAGACATCATTAATATTCAAGCATGAGAAGTAACTTGTAAACTTCAATCCAGAAAGCTTCAACTTTCCAGACTGTTACTCTATCATGATAAGAAGGTTTGTGGCCTTCAAATACCTGAAATGTCAGATTGAGTTGAATGCATGAACTTTCAGTTTCTAGTCCATCATTTACTTCTGCTCCAAACTGTCCACATAAAATTTAAACTTAATCTTTTGAATTTTGAACATTGTATTATGGCCAGAAAGAAATATAAGAGCACAAAAAATTATTCTGTAAATTAAATTCTAAAGATATTTTTTGACGATTCAATTACAATAAAAACTTAAAAAATAGTTTTCAAATACAAATACAATAACTATAATTCTAAAACTCATTTAGAAATTTAATTTTGAATACTACATATATCCCATTTAGAACATTCGATTATAAATTTAATTCAAAGAGCATATTATGGACACATTATGATTTGTCTGTAAATAAAAAATAATAATTTTGCACTAAAAAGAAATAATATATACTAGTTAAAAATATATAATCAATCTATAAAAATAAACATCAAATATAAATATACTTATAATATTGCTTAATAAACTTCTTACTTGAAGAGACCATTGTCCCAAAAGATTATAAGTGACACCATCTAATTGCAATTTAGCAGCTAATAATAAATGTTTCTGTGAATAAAAAATATTATATAAGTATTTTGATAAAATTATATATATATCTAATTATATGTTGGACTATTTCCATCAATTGATATTAAATATTGAATGCTTTTAGAAAAATTCAAACTTTAATTAAACTTTTCAAATACATTCAATTGTTATTAGCATTACTTAGGTTGGATTCACTATGTTGATGAATATTTATTGTATAGACATATGATGAAAAACTATGACAAACATTCTGGAAACACATGAACATATTCTCTTCAATTAAATTCACAGTAGAATCAGCACAAGAATAGAAACTGACATTCATAGATGTTCTTGTGGCAAGACTTTCTCATGGCAAAATCAAAATTACATTTTACATTACAGGCCTTTTCATACCTGCACTTATATATGTAATATATAGGGAGTTATAAGTGCAGGTATGAAAAAGTCTGTACTGTAGAAAAAATTTATATTTCAAAATGAAGTGTTGTAAGGTCTGCCCATCCCTCATATATGTATGTATATGGATTATGTCCTGTACATGAGAGGTCAGAGTGACTTGTGGTCAACATGGGTAGGATGAGAAGGTTGGCACGAAGGTGGACTTTGAGCATTCCATCGTCAGATTTTGAATGAAATAGATGGCTGAAGAATTGCAGGATGGAGTGGTTTAAAGCCTGTCCATTAAAGTATGAAGATTGGCTATCTTAATATAAGCTGAACTTTGATTGTATATATGTGTGGAGATAATAATCTGGACCAACTAATGAGTGCTGGTTTAGCATGAAATATGCATATTGGTGATTATTTATCTTTTTGACATGTGTGTGATCAAGTGGATCAGTGATATGAGAAAACAATGGATGGTCGAAGGTCATTTGAAAGTCTGAGTTCAAACACCCTGTATATTACCTATATGAGTGTAGGTATAAAAAACCTGTTCTGTAAAAAAATCATATTTCAAAAGTAAGATTGTAAATGAAGACAAAGAGAATGAATAAAAAACTAACAAGGACTATAAATAATATTTTAATGTGATTGCAAATGAAGGAGATATTCAGGAGAGTTGAAAGATTACAAGAGAAAAATTAAAGAAAGAAAAAAAGATAATAGAGATTAGGTTACTCTATATTGTTAACAATAACATCAATTTGTGTTCAAACTTGCTGACATGATATATGAGAAAATGAATGATTACAAAATATTAGGAGCAATGCAAAAGAATTTAAGAATGATAGAAGTATTATTAATACTATCTTAGCATTGCTGCAAATAATAGAGATGAATTATAGAATGGATAAAAAAAAACATATTTAATTATTTTAGATAGTAAAAAACATACAGAGTGATCAGATAATGTTTATGATTTAATTTAGAAAAATAAGATTGGAATAAGATTTATTACAATTATTGTAAAAACTATATAAAGATTATATATATCATCATTAAAATCGATCAACACTTAGATAATCCCAATATCAATAACAATCAACAATCTCCACCTACTGTCAAGGCAAACTCCTTTTAACAATATACTATATATATTGGATTAAGAATGAAGTCACAACAGCCATACATTAAAAACAATGTACGATATTATAAATTAGACAACCCAGTAAGTTTTAGAAAAATGTACAATTAAAGATATTAATGTTAAGTATCTTCACTTTAAAAAAGTTAAAATAAAATTTAGATTAAATCAAATGATGTATAGTAAGTATCCCATATATACATTCAAGGAACAATTTATAAATATAAATTGTTTTCAATATCTTATTTTAATGAGATAATTAAATCATTTGGTAAACTAAATTACAAAATAGAATTGAAATGTTTATTAACAATCAAATGTTTATCAGTGACACTTTGAACAAACAAGAAGACTAACATATGAATTTTAGAAAACATGCTTTTTTTTTGTCAACAGGTAGTTTGGTTATAAAAGACAAGGAAATAAATATAAATATTGTTAGAAAGTTGATAGAGTTGGAGAAGTTGAGTTGCAGCCAGTGAGTAGAAATTTGATGGAGACTAGAAAAGAATTCTACAATAGTAATTATAAGATCAGCTGATTATAATATTGGACATTGTGCACAATGACAAGAAGATATTAAATAAAAAAATAATTCTTAGTATATTGCTAAATCAATTCCTTATTGGAATTGTCATGGGCTACAAGATGATTAGTTACTGGTCCCTAGAAGTATGTTGGCCATTAGCTTCACACTATATACTTCTCAGAAATGATAAGCTGGAAGAACTTACAAAGTTAAACCCTGAAATAACAGTCCATTAACTTGTTGGACTACCCGAACTTCTACAAAATTGACTTCCTAAATTTCTTGCTTAAAAATAAATTGAGAATTATTGTGGATTTGTAAAACAACAAGCTTATAACTCAAAAGAAATACTATACCAGGATTATAGATAACTCTATTGAAAATTTAAATAATGTTCTATCTATTATGGATATCATTAACTAAGAGAAAAATCAAATCTTTAAGATTTGCCATGAACAGCTTAAAGATATTTATGATAGTGCATGTGTTCAAATAAGTCAATATACCAGTAAGAATTTATATTTTATTCAATTTTTGAAAGCTTAAATTTATTATTATTATTATTGTAATTAACAAGTTAAATACTTATATTTATTACCATAATCTAAGCATCTCCACAAATTAATGTATTATTTTCGAATAGGAAATATCCATAATATATTTAAAGCCAATCCTTTAATTTAACGGAAGAAGGATGAATATCTTTGAAAATATATTAATTTAAATTATTATAAATTTAATCTTGTGAAATGATAATATTAATGCTTGTTTATTAAAATAAATTTTTTATTTTTAGTAAGAAAATCTATTGTTTTCATTTGCCTCATTTTTATGTAAATATGTACATTTTATCTCCATAGAATATACTAATCAGCATTATAAATGCATATGCACTACATTCAACTAGCATCTGGAAGCAATAACAGGAAAGAAAGTGCAATATTTTTTAGAAAGGTTTAAGCATAAGTTTGTTCAAAGAAAATATCTTTACTTAATGAACCCTTAGCTGATAAAAGAGAGTTGGATTACAGTTAGAAGATGAATGTGAAAATATAAATATTATTTAAAAAATAACAATTCACTTAAATATAGAATGGTATTTGGTTTTATCATGATCATTATTTTCATGAGTATACAATATTTTAAATAATGAGAGCATCAATATCTAATTAACCAATTAGATTTGGCGAAACAACATGTATATTTAAATATCACTTAAACTTTTTATTTTTTTCATCACTTCATCCCATTACAGTATATATATATTAATAAAAGCTTTGAGAATTCTGTCATTATATTTTCAGTGATATGAATGGCTGAAGAATTGGAGAGTGGAGAAAGTTGAAGCCTGTCCATTAAAGTGTCTAGATTTGCTATCTTAATATAAACTAAGTACTGATTATATGCACGTGGGAGATGATGATCCAGACCAACTGATAAGTGCTGGTTTAGCATGAAATATGTATATTGGAGGTTATTTGTAGTGGATAGAATGCACGAAAGTGGGGAATTTGAAAGTCTGAATTCAAATCCTCTTTAATTTCATCTAAGTTAAGTATATACATTATACTTGAATTTCAGTATTATATATATAGAAATCAAATATCACATAAATATGCAATCTATTAATGTTATTTATTTACGTCCTTTTTAGAAACTTAAGGAATCTTAGTCTTATATACAGCAATATTTGATGAAAAATCAAGTAACTGCTTGCCTAAAATATGTTTCTGTCAAATTTGACATCATCAACTGCTCAAGAGACCAATTGAAATCACATCAAATATAGGTGATGATATTATATCAACCGATTTCTCAGAAACTAATGATGTCAGGATTTGATTGAAATAACATGTGGCATACATAAAACTGTTTAAGTTTCTATAAATTTTTATAAAGAATGTAAATAATGTTTTGATAAAATATAGATTGTTGCTGATATTGGAATTGTCTAAGTAATACACAGTTTAAACCCACTAAACATCACATGATCACCTTCTCTTATACTAGCACATAATTGTTGTAAACAAAGGCAAAATTTTCCATACAGTAGTGCCACCCTGTGCCAACCAGAGTAATCAATGGATGCCAGAAGGCTTGTGCATAAAATCCCTATCTAGTGCCTACTCATCCAATATCCCCAGACTAGTTTCTGGCTTGTGCCCATCATCAGTGGAATTTGAAAGTTGTAATTGACTATTTGTTAGTCTACTTTCAGAACTGGTTATATTTATCTGCTTAATGAGATTTATTTAAACTTCTTTGAATTAATAATCTCACTCTCTTTAGTGTTTATATAAATATATTGGACCAGGGGTGGCAAAATAATGGCCTGAAGGCCACATGCAGTCCACTAAGAGTTTTTATGTGGCCTGCTAAGACAATCAGAAAAATCTTCATTGAACTGAGATTTCCTTCCTATGCATGACCGAAGATTCATCTCATATTTTCCACTAGGATGGCCACATCAATACGCATGCGCAGTGTAGATACAATGTGCAGTGCTTTTCCAGTTGATCTGGTTAATTTCAATTTTGTCTTTGCATTAGCAAATATATACATTTCCAACTTTAGTGCAACTATGAACCCTCCGGAAAAATGTAAAATCAGTGATGAATGTCGAGTGTTTAATAAAGAATGGACAAACAAATATTTCTTTGGTAATGCAGGGAATAAAGCAGTGTGTTTATTGTGTCATGAAAAAAAGATGCCCAAGCCAAAACAATTTCCCACCCCTGTATTGGATCATAGACAAAGGTGAGTATCCATCTTTTATTTTAAAAGGAAGTTTCCTTGATAATACATTCAAGTTGATGATTGTTACTGATATTGGTATAGTTTAGGTCAGGTGTGTCCAACGTGTCGATCGCCAAGACATTTTAAGACGATCATGCAAGCAAAAATAAAATTTTATATAGAAGAGATTTATCATTAAAAATTAAAATTTCAAAAATTTTTTTTTGAAAACCAACAATTGAAATTTGGGATTTTTTTTATTTGAATGCGAAATCCAATTTAAAATTAAAATTTTAAAAACTATAAGCTTTTAAAAAAAAACAGTCAAATAATAAAAAAATTTAAGAAAACAGTCGATAAATTTACTACCGTTTCATTTCGTCACGTCTATTTTGGTTATAGTAATACAAAAAAGAAGTGTTTATTTTTGAATTTTCATTTAAGTAGGCAGACTAGTTTTTGACATTTTGATTTTTTTAAATAATTTTTAAAAATTTTTTTTAATCGTGAAAAGCGGTTTCGATACTTAAATTGCATTAATTTAATATTATGCGAGTATTTTTATTGATAATTCTTATTTTGTGGCCAAAATTAAATTATTTGATTCCCCCCTCATAATGAGCAATAAAAAAGCAAAGATATATCATTTCAATAATAATTGGGAAGAAGAGTTTTAATCTAAGCAAACATTTTACTACTATTCATCCCAGTTTTGATCGAGACTGTCCTCCAAAATCTATAATAAGAAAATCTGAAATACAATGATTAAAAAGATCTCTAAATTCACAGCAATCTTTATTCAAAAAACGTTGTAAATCAACAATGGCAATGGTGGCATCTCTCCGTGTTTGTCGAATTTTTATAAGGCACAGAAAGCCTTTTACAGTTGGTGGGATATTCAAAGAAGCTTTTTTGATTGCAGCAGATAGTTTATTTCACAATTTTAAAAATAAAATGGAGATTGTTGCTGCTATCCAAGAAATACAACTTTCCAGACAAACTGTAACGAGACGACATGAAACCATCGTGCTGGATTTAAGACCACAACTTAAACGGGATTTTGACAATTGTTCATGGTTTTCACTTCAATTTGATGAGTCAACTGACAGTTTATGTATGAAAATAAATTTGCTATAATAATTTTTGACTAGATTAAATGCAAGACAGGTATTAAAATACAAATAAAAGAATTAAGTGGGTAATATTTCGTAAAATATCTAATAGGATATTAGACACACCATGTGCTAAAGAATAGGATAGAAGATTGAAAAAATTAATAGAGAAAGGAGGTTTTATAGAAATTTAAAATATGCAATAAAAACACGAATTTTGAAATTAAAATTTTATCCTTAGTGAATCTGATAACGTTTAGGATAATAGTAGAGAAAATTAATTATTAAGCCAGAAGAGAAGTCTAGAGACAAGCAATATATTAAGAAATTTAAAAAAGATTTAAATTGCCATAGGATTTATGTAGATGCAAGACAGGAAATGCAAAACATTTAACATTAAAATGTAGCAGTTTTAATTAAGTTTTAAAAAAAGATGACATTGTTAGGATACAATGTTATATGTCTAATAAATGAAAACTTATGATAAAAAAAATGTTTAGTTTTAGGTTTTTATATATAAGGAATAAAAAATATATAAATCTATTACAATCCAAGTGTCAATTTTCTTATCTATATTAACATCTTGGACCAGAGTGAAGATGAGAATCTATCTTTTACTTAATGGAATGAAAATTTTGACAAACTCTCCATACAATAAATGCCACCCAGTACAAGCCATAGTAATCAACGGATGGAAAAAGGTTTGTGCATAAAATTCCTATCTAGTACCTACTAGTCCAATATCCCCAAACTAGTTTCTAGTTTGTGGAAATGGTGATCATGTGATCATTAGATTGAAAATTTACTGGTTAGATAAGATTATGATAGTTTCATGTGACTATCTACTATACATATATATATATATATTATATAAAAGACATTAACAAATAAGTAACCAAATAACTAATAAATAAATTTCAAAGTACCAAATTATAATTGCCAAAAATATGAAACCGATCTGCAGATCAATGTTAAAATCACCAGATAAGTAACCAGATGATGTTTTGCTAAAATGTTATACAAAAGTAGACTTCTACCAGATACACCTATGATTTGAGGCTTGAATTCAAGCAGAGTAAAATTATTTTCAAAGAGTATAGTATTTACTTCTGGCTCGCAGAAAACCACCTAAAAATTATTTGTTAGATAAATATTTTGCTGTTCTTAACTGGAGAGTTAAACCAGAATGAATATTTATTCTTAATTCGAGAATAAATAGAATGGAAAAAAGCTCAAACCATCATTATCCAGTAGTATTGCCTTTTTTTTCACAGTTTTTCTAAAAAAGACTATTAGAGAGGCATTTGTTCTATAACAGGTTTATTATAAAAAGGTTGTTTTACCTTTTATCTATATTTACTACATAATACTTATTATTAATAGCTTCAAATATAGGGCAACTGCATTATCTCACACTACATTGATAATTGCATTTGAAAAATATATAACTTTTTAGAGTCTAAAAAAATAATTTAGATTTTTTTAAAATTGTAAAACAGAGAGCAGATACATTTCTTTTAAATTATTTGACAACCTTTTGGTCCTTACTTATAATCCCTTCACTCATTTTGTCAGAAGCCTGATAGGCATTTTTTGGTTAATTATGTATTTTCAAGGGCATCGAAGAATTTTTTTTTTCTCAAAATTATTTTATCGAACATATGTTATTTATTAAGTTTAAAAAATATTAAAAAATAGAATATAAATTCATGTTAACTTATTTTTTTTTTATTAATGCCATTCACAACATTTAATGAATGATTTTTTTAAACTTATATTATAAAGTATAACTGTTAACACTACCATGATATTTTTATATCAACCATAGCATTTTCATTCAAGCAGTTGATTATTTTTTCTTCCTAACCTTTTGCAAAAATGATTAAAATTTGGAATCTACCAGTGACAGAAGAAGACACAGTGGAGTATTTTCAGAATTACAGGACAGCGTCTGCATGAAAAGTGCACTAATGGGTGTGATATGAAACTCTATGTGCGAACAGAGACACAATGGCATTGTAATCTCACAATGTTTTAGAAGCGGGTTTTCTTTCATCATGTTTTTTTATTTTATTTATTACAGTTATATTAAATTTTATTTAATTACAATCATTTGGAGTTTTGTGTAATTTATTATGTTTTTGTAATCATCTTAGAAAAAAATTTCAATGAAATATTTAATATAATAATCATCTTCAAAAATTATTAATAAAAAAAATACCTTGCAAGTTTTCGTACCCAACTTTTTTTAGCACAAACTGTGGGATGATTTTGTTAAAAGTAGAAAATTATTCATTTATTAGATAAAATAATGAATATAAGAAATTTTATGATCAATTAAATTAAATTAGTACAAGAAAATATTTACTTGGCAGAACAAAGTTCGATAATCTAAATGAAGCAGTTAGGCAGAATAAATTAGAAATTTATAGAAAGAATTAGAATAAAAAGAGAGGGAAAAGTAAAAAGTTGAAAGATATTGCAGAAACAATAATTTAAAAATGATATCTAAGGTAGTTAATAAGAAAATATTTAAAAGCAAAACCAACCAAAGTTGCATGAATTAATTAATAATTCTCAAAGGGAGAGTTAGAAACATTGGATATATTTATTAGGAGACATTCTAAAATGATTTTCAATAAGTGCCTACATAATTACGTAATTTATTGAATCAGTAAGAATAAAAACCCATTCATGAAACAATAAAATGTGAATAATTACTAAAATAATTCATAAGAAAGATTCATAAAAAATCATTAAAAAAATATTTTGTCAGATAAAAGATTATTCTTTAGGAATCTTAGTAACTTATTTGGACATATTTGTTCTGTAAATGGATTTATTAGAAGAGAAAAAAATGGTTATAATGGTACTTAACATAGAGAGATGATGAATGTGAATATAGGAGATGTGCATCTTGGTGATCATATATCTTTTTCACATGTATTAGATCATATTTTTATGACTTTGACCATATCTTTATGATCCGTCCATAAGGTGTTAAAAGTGGATAGAAACCAGTCCCTACCTTGTATGAGAGTAGGTAGTGAAAATTCCATACCCAAATATTATTCAATATTGGATAATCTCTAGTCTAATGAATGACTAATAAAAAATTATTGTTATACTTCCATTAACAGGTTTATGTCAAAATTATGAGGCCAGCACATTTAACATTTATAATTTAAACTGTAGTAATTTGCTATCTAAATATACTGAACAATGATAAAAATGTGTGTAAGAGATTGTGGTCTGGGCCAACTGATGAATGCTGGTTCAACATGAAATATGTGTCTTGGAGATTATAATCTTTTTCACATGTCTTTGGTCATATGTTTATGATTACATCACTCCACAAGAATAGAAACCAGTTCCTACTATGCGTGAGAGTGATGTAGTAAAAAGTATACTACTGAAATATTATAGAAGATAATGACTTTGTAATGTAAAGCTTAAATGATAAAAAAAAATGACTACATTTTTAGAAAAAATCAATAAATTAATCATATTTTGGTTGGAATGATTGTATAAAAAAACAACAACATTAAAAGTTGATGAACTGGAAGCAAAAATGTTAATAGTTTTGAGAAAGAATGCAAAAAGTGATAGTCAAGCGTAGGTAACCGAGAGATCAGCACACTTTGCAAGCAAGCGGTTACTTGCAGACGATTGTTGCGGGCTCGCTTCCTGGCCGATTATTTGATATATGAAAAAAAAAAGAGAGTTGTAATAAAATTACAAACAATAAAAGTATCTTAAAGGAATAAAAAGATAAGAGAACTACATTATTATATAAAAGAAAACATTTATATTATATCAAACATTTGCATAAATAATGTTAAGTAGGGTTAAAAGTTGGATTAAAGATATAATGCAGCCTTTACATCAAATGAGGGGATGTCATACTATTGTGAAAACTGAAATCAAGATATACATATCTTTTTATTGTCTATGTTTTTATTTTTGAAAATTTCCAATATTTAATGTTCACTTATAAATGATTTTTTAAAATAGTGATAAAAGACTAAGTATAAATCGTAGTTTTCTTCTCTTTTTATATGTACTTTTCAAAATATGGAATTTAAAATATCTGAATAAATCATTCAAAATTAAATGGAAAAAGCATAACTAAATTACTAATTAATCCTATTCCATCTATTTTCTTTCACTTTGCATATATTTCACAAATAGCCTTCATTTCTCAGGTCAGCTAAAGATATCAAAAACCTGAATCCTTAAGAATCTGATTTTTATCCACTTTTAATATTTTGTGAAAGAATGAACAAAAATTTGTATTGTTTTTAAAAAAATATTATAAAAACTTGTGATGATGATGATAATAATAATAATAAATTAATTTGAAAACCATTTTAAAAATTGACATTTGCAATTATAAAATTATACCTTAATTTTTTTCCCAAGCCATATTCTGCCATAAGCATTAGTATTTTCCACGAGTAATTGTAAAATAATAGCATACCTAAAATAAAAAGCATTTAATTAGCAATATAATTTTAATTTTTATTGCAATGGACTAATGTGTGCAAGGGCCTTTGGGATAGTAATAGTGCACCCACTTACCATTTCCATGATCTGGATTCATGTCAGTTCTGATTAAGACTTAGATATTTTTTTCAGATTCCAAATATATTTTTTTTCAGGTAGTCAACTCATAGCTGCCTGTCCAGTTAACTATCTGAAATTAAATCAGAAAATTGATATGCAGCTATTTTTAGCTAAGTGTTAAAACATGAATGGAAAAACATTAGAAATCTTAGTTGCCATCTTTTTCACTGTGCCTTTGTGTGAGAAATGAGAGACTTTGGAAAAGCTTTTACCTTGCAATACACTAATTTAAAGATTATTTTACTTTATATATTGTAACCAATTGGATTACATAGCACACACTAATATAGTGTGTGTGCATATATATATATATATAATTTGAAAGGAGAATTAGAAATAAACACAGACAAAAATTATAGATGTTTTCTACATTCATTGAAATAACAATAATAAATAAAGGGTTAAATAATAACTAAAAACTGTTTTATAAATTAAACCTTTAAAAGGTCTGATAAATATTATTTGTAACTCTGATTTTGAAATTTAAATGTAAGCATGTTTTTTTTTTTGATAATTTAAAAAAAATGTATTTTTGAAATGTTTAATTAATTTGTACATTTTTATTGTCTAAGTATGTTTTCAAAAGGATTAGAGAGATAAAAATAAAACTCTGTTTTCAATTAAGGTGTTATTATCACCTTAGATGATCCTATAAAAGGTCTGATAATAAAATTAGCTTCATTCTGGGTAATGATTTTTGAAGAGAAAGTCTAGATAATAGTTTTTTGTAAGAAGGGTCAGCTGAAAAGTTGGTTATAATATTTTGTTGCAGCTTCTTGAAATTTGCAGCAGTTGGTTTTAGCTGACCATAGAATTGGCAGAATAGCTACCATGAACTGATATAGTTGAAGGCAGGACATTAGATTCAGGAGCTGCTAATATTTCCTTCACAGGAGTTTGAATTCACATGGAGAAAATGACCCACTTCTTTGTGCTGAAATTCATAGCCTTAAATGTGGAGAAGACAGCTGCTTGCCTGGAACAGTTCTACACAGACAGGAGACCAACTACAGACCAACATTATACATGGATTACATTTTTCCTGATTATGACAGTCACCAAAAACCAAACTCACCAAGAAAAATCTTCCAGCTTGCTGAAGAATTAATTACATGTATGCTGCATCAGATATATGCAGAGAAACACTCTTAAATGTATATATAGCTGGTTAGTTATTTTAAAAGAATTCATTTAAAAAGACATATATAAAACAATATTATTTTAAATTCGGTTAAAAATTTATATATTTTAAAAGAATATAAAGTAATTTTGCTTGAATTATAATTAAGAGCCAAGAATAATTCATTGATCATTAAAGGCAAAAGAGATGTTTTTGAACAATAATCCTCTTGGACATTATTTTGAAAAATTTATATTAAAAAAAAAAGTAAAGAATCGATGATTCAATAATTTAATTTAAAAACGTCGATAATTAATCAACAAATACCTCTCAAAAATTGACTATACTTTTGAGAACTTATAAATTGAAACTAATTTTAAATTATATCTATATTTTGTTTATACACACACATATATGTATGAAATTTAAGGATATTTTCCAAAGAATTTAATAATGAAAATATAATATTATTGCTGTTAAATTAAAATGTGATGTAATCGTCAGTGTGTGTATATACACGTACACTCATATATGTAAAATTTTAGTATTTTTTTTTTGTTATTAAATGTCAATTCATTTTTTTTAATATTAATTGTATATCATAAATCTTGCGTTTGTATGCACATATAGGTAAATCCATGTAACAATTTGAATTTTGACTAATAATTATGTAAGTCACAAATGTAGTAATTATTTTATGTTTAATTGAAATGTCTTCATCCTATGTTATAAAACGCACATCTGTGTACGGATATATGTATGCGTTTATAGATCCCCATTAAGAAATAATGCAGTTAATGTAATAATTTGAATTTTGTAGTAATCTTATAAATTACAGAATGATGACTTTATTATTGTGTACTTTTCAAAATCAGAACCCTTATAAGACCTAAATTCATTTTTATTGTTATTAATAAACTTATTTAATTGTTAAAATTGTTTCCATCATCTCTAGGTCACATACAGTAATAGAGCTTATATTCTCTGAGCTAGATTCATGCATGGGATAAATATATAAATGGGGGTGTGTAATTAGTGCTTTTGGGGCATCCAGAGATGATCAATCATCATCCTGGTTGACAACAAAAGAGGATACTCTTTAAAGCCCATGCACTATATTTTATTTTACTTTAGACTTGTTAGAAATTAACTTTATAGTTGGCCAGTACAGTAATGGTACTTAAGTGGCCAGAGCATTGATGATGATCAATATGTTTTAAATATCCCAGCATTATTGTTTAGATTTTTCTAGTTATGTATCCTAATGGATGGGCACTAAGCTGGTGAATCCAAGCTATGTTTAAATAATTGCCCAAGGTGGCAAAGGCTCAATAGTTAGCCTGGTCTACAGAAGGCCCATTTCCAATCCAGTCACAATGTTGTCTGTTGATTTTATTCTGATTTATTGTACTGATTTGTTTATTCCCATTAATGATAATGAATGGTATTTGAATTATACTTACTTTTACTTTATAATGCTGGTTGAATTTATACTTATGTTTTTAGTTGCTCTTCTGAGTTAGCTGACTGATCTCTCAATGCTCACAGAGATTCTCTAATCTCATACTCTTATATCCTTAAATATCATATTCTTGTAAATTTTATATTAAATTATTTTATTTGCAATATTGATGAATTGGGAGTGATGATGTTTTACCATCACCCCATGTTCACTCCATGATCACACTTATGTAAATTCTGATATTATGGATTTTTTATTTTATGGACTTGGGGTTGGTGAAGATTTTCCATCACCCCAGTTCAAATCTTTTCATCACTTGTTTGATACCCCCATCCCATTACAATATATATATTGAAACAGATGTACTATTCCATGTATGTATTCAAAAGATCTTTCCCCCATTTAAAAAGACTAGCATGATTTGTCATTAAAAAAAAAGAATTAATAATGAAAAAGGAAATATAATTTGGTCAAATTAAAAAGATAAAAGACAACAAATATGTTTAAATCTGCAATTAAAAAAAAGAGTACAAATCTTTATTAAAATTCATCAATTAAAAAAGAAAAAAGATAAACTTATTTTGTATTTTAGAAAATAATTAGTAAGGCAAAATGCTCCAGGCAAGGAAACATTAAAATTAATTGGAATTCAAAAACACATAGCCAGATAATTAAAAATGGTCTTCTACCACCAAAAAGAATAGCCAATGAGCTGGGGGAAATGGCACGAATGTGGACAAAAACATACCCCAACACCAATTGAAGCAGGTGTCATGTAAGAGAATCCATTCTGATAAGCAGAAAGAGTATAAATAGGCTGAAAGAATTTGTATTAGGGGACAGAGAGAATAGTTTTTTTTTATTAACAGTTTTTATTAGGTAAAGCAATAGAGAAAGTAGTTTTTTTTTAGAAGTCATATTGGATAAAACAAGCAGAGAAAGTATAAAATATTTGGAAAATTCAGATTATCAGAGAGTGTTTATTTTTATCAGTTTTACTAAGTAAAGCAAGGCAGAAAAATAAAAACTTAACCATGAAGAAACAATTTAACGTGGGTGGTTGACTGCTTTTTTCTCTCCATCCACGATCGTGAAGTAAGTTCCAGCCTGTCTACTGTGCCATTCATTAAACCCCCATTGGTATTGAAAGAGAACAACAAGTAAAAAGGTAAGAAATAAAAAAATAGTAGCAATTCAATTATTAATGCTACGATAAAGTTTCTAATAAAAGAAAAAAAATTAATGGAGAAATATAAAAATGTTATTGTGTTCTATATTTCAAATTATAAATGAAACTGCTAATGAATTTATGTATAAAAATATACATTTGCAGCAGACCAAGTAAATATTTATGCTAGAATAATTAAATGTAAATCATAAATGCTTAACTGCATATTACTTGTATCTGGATAAAATAATAAAGTTTATGTGTATGAATATACATCTATATTTGACTAAATTATAAATATTCCACAAACCTAGGATTGCTGAGTTTAAGTGTTTACTAACCTGTAATAATTCTCAAAATAATGAAATGCTGCATAAATAATAACTGCTTGACTGCATATACTTTATTAGAAGGACTTGCAAATGGATTATTGATAAATAAAGTGCTTTTAAACTTCTTCTCATAAGTGAACTGAAAATAAATCTACATGGATACGCATGGACTTGAAAATGAATTATTGTTAAATAAAATTTTTGTTACTTAAAACTACTTTTAGTTGTTCAATTCTATTTTTTTTATTGCATCACTCATCATTCAGTGCACTTGTTCATGAGAATTTCATGCCTCCTGAGCTATGTCTGGCATAACTAGATCTACGTATGTCAGGTTGTAGTGAGATGGAACTCTAGTGGTGCCATTTGGAAAACCAAACATAGAAATGTCTAGATGCTTCCAGTCTCTATGGTACTACATCCTCTGATGAGCAGGAAATATTGTTGTAGGGGGGGGTTAACATATGCATTGGGGAATGCCAATCGATAGTCCCTTCCTGCAACATGCTCATCAGGAAATTGTTACAACCGAGGTAATAAAGGGGTTGTATGGTGGTCCGGTTACAATATATATATAATTCTTTGTATTAATAATTTTATTCTGTGGTCAAGTTGCAATCTTTAATGTTTATATTGCATATAAAAGTGGACTTCCATTTTTATTAATAAAAGAAGATTGCCTTGACAACAGATTGAGATTGTTTATTATTATCGATATTGTCTAAGTGTTGTCTGCTTTCAATGGATTTATATATATACTATGGAAAATAATTATATGAAAAAACATATGAGATATGCTTAAAATCTAAATAAAGTTCATAATTTTTGTGTATTACATTTTTGACTAAGTTATATTAGTCATAGTCATGGTATCTGACTGAAGGGAGAAGATTTCTGGATTTATTAGAGAAACGTGAATGGATGATTAGCATATTCAGATTTTAAGTGTATATCACATGATTTCTGAAATTTCCCCACTTCTACACAAATGTTAAGTCCAAAATCTTAGCTATCAATTTATAACTCAAAAGAGATAAAAAATGAATTGTCATAACTAGATCATTGAAGGCCTTTCCAGATCCTTCCATAGAGATATAGTGAATAGGAAGACAATTCATAGTTGGCTAATATTTTACTTTATGATAGCTAAATAGTTATTTAAGGTCCAGTAATTTGAATGGTTAGATAGCTGAGTTGGCTGTAAGTCAATGGCATAAAAAATTAATGTTTATTTAAACTTCAGATCATAAACAAACTAGGCAGATAACTAATCTCCATGAGGTCCCACATATACATGTATCTATTTAAAGTAATATCATTATTATTTATTTCAAGGTTATAAATGATTTTTTTAAAAATCGTACAATTAAAGTACTGCTGATTGTAACCTTAATCAAAATTTAATCATAATATATAATTTAATGTAATATAAATACCTAATATGCATGACAGAGTCACAAAGCAAAATATTGTATATCATAAACTACTATCATAGGTCTTTGATTCCAGTTAGCTATTGAGAATTTAAAATGACAATTTTGGTATTAGTTCATAATTGTTCCAGAAATGGCACCTTATTATAGTTTTAAGTATTTACATTATAAATTTATAAAAAAAATTGTTTTCAATTATTAAAAAGTATTAGATATAACTAAAAAGAGAGTAGAAAGATAAACTAAATATCTTTAATTTGCTAAAATTTTAAACACTATTAAAATTATATATAGGAAAGATTTTCCTACTATCTCACTAATATTACAGGACCAATTTTTAGATATGTTTTACCTTTTTTGTTTAATGCATATAAAATACTGACAAATAGTGATCTAAATGTTAGAAAAAACAATGATATGGTTAGCTTATAATACATTGTCATGTATAATGAGATGAAATTATGAAAAATATTAATGAAAATTGTTGGAAAAATACAATTAATAAGGGATAGTAAAAATCACAACAAAATCACTTAAATATCATACACATATATGTAAAAAAATAAAACAGGGCTTTAAATAGTCTACTGTTAGGCAAAACTAATAGTCTCTCATGGAGAAACAGCAAACTGAATGGCTGCACTCATCAAATACACCAATCAATGATGGTGATAGTTTGAGTGTTTTTTTCAGTTTTGTTGTAGTGTCTAACTAACAATATCCAAGTACCTTGCTGACCAATATTGTATTAGAGTTAATTATGGGTGTAATTCCTGAAAAAAATATTCTAAGTTTGACAATAAAAAAAATTCAATATTTAAGCCAGATTTGAATCCAAATCATAGTTATGATAAGTGGATGTACTATTATTATATCATAAGAGTCTTATGTTTGTTTGTAAGTATATATGCAGAATATTATAATCGTAACTACCACAAATCACAAATGTTATACAATCATTATATTTGCACATAAATATGTATGTCTGTATGTTCCCATAATATTTTAATTACAGTCATAGTTTTTTAAAAGTATTGTATTACTAACTGATTCAGGGTCAAGTTGCATTGGAGCATTAAACTGATAAGCTGAATATAACAGTTCACTTAAATCGACAAAGTGAGATGTTTTTCTCTCATTTGGGAATTGATTCCAGAATTTTTAGTTCTTGAGTTTGCCACTAATAGTCGCTACTATGTTAAAGAGTGCGATCTTAATCCCACCGATTAATTTACTTTAAAAATTTGATTTTCTTAAATATAGTTGAGGAGAAACAAAAAAAAAAGAAGAACATTTTATTAACATTAAATGTTTCATTTTTATTATTAACTATCTCACACACACACACAAATCTGTAATTATATAGTATGTACATACAACATACTAAACATTTTTTTTTTTTACAGTCAGATTATCAACATTTATTTGACTAATCTGGATTCTCTTCCTAGATAATACTAACAAATATTGGATGGCTAACATGTTGGCTCTCCACACGTCTGTAGTCTGAGAAATTTTTCAAGATTCACATACACTTAATTTGAACTCCATGCTGCCATATTAAGATGTACCAAACACACATTGAAGAAAAAATAAAATTGAAAAAGTAGGAGAGTTACCATACAAACTAAACTGGTTTACACTGATGGAAATGATCTAGCAACAAAACAGCAATTGAAAAAAAAAGTTTCAATTTTTAATGCTAAGTTTTTCATAATAGTGACAACTTGAAATAGCTTAGAAAATATTGTGAGTAATGATTTAATCTATTAATAATGTAAAGGTATTGTCAAGCGTTGGTGGTTGAGAGGTCAGCAACAGCTGCCTTAGAAACAGTTGTCCCGGATTAGCGGGTTTGCTTCTCGGCCGATGCTATGACACATGAAAAAAAAAATAAAGGTTACATTATTTTAAAATTAAAATAAAGAGGAAAATAAATCTTAAATAAAATTGATTTATTAAAAACTAAAGGAAAATTAAAAGAGTTATGTTTAACACATATATATCGCACAGATGGAAAACTTAAAAAAAAAAAAGTATTTAAAACTACTTTTTCATAGGAAAAAATAAAGATCTAAAGATAGATTAATATTTTTGTTTTAAGTAATATAAAACAAAATAGAAACCAATGTCAATTAGTGGATGGAAATGATTGAAATACAATTGAATATAAAGCAAACTAGCCATTAGGGCACTTATATGATTATAAGGTCAGATAAGAGATATAAAAAAAATTAAAGATTGACCAATGCAAGCACCAAGCCACACCTGGGCCAGAAAGAAAAACATCTGGACCTTAGGATCTTGCAGCTGCATTGTGGACTCTGTGATGTAGGGATCTTGCAATATTATTAGTTTCCTTTACATGCACCAGCTGAGGCCTCCCAATGACAGTTCCTGACCTAAGTATTGGCAAGCAGCAGTTTCATCTCCAAAGAAAACAATCTACACAGAATGTGAGAATTAGGATGGATGTCCATAAACCTGCCTCAACCAAGAGGATTCATAAAGACTTACTCTGGGAAGTATAAATATTTTTCAATATGAACTTATAGATTGATCTCTTAAACAAGCTTTTAATGTGTCAGCTAAACATAACTTTTAAAAGAACTTTTATCTGACCAAGAATAGGATGCTAGATCAGTTAATCATTTTATTTTATTTTACTAATCAATCATTTTCATTTTTCTTTATTTATTTTTGTATTTATTAACTAAATTATTAAAATATAGTAAATTTAAGTTGGGTATAGATGGCTGCATAGATTTGTTAAAGTTTGCTAGTTTTAAGGGGATTAATTTCCGATTATTTGTTTCATAGTTGAGTCAATGCTGGTAGAGGGATATATGGGTGTTTATATCAATGTAGTGTGAAGAGTGTTAGCATACAGGGCAATGTTCCCAAATGAATGCATGGCCCTAAAGGTATAGCCATTGTGTTGCAATGGACATAGAGTACTTACCTGCCATTGATTTCCCTTTTCACTCTATGGATAGGGAATATAAGTCAGCAAAGACTGCTCTCCCTTCATACGACACATTTCTTTTAATGTTTTATATATATGATTCCTTTGCCAGACAGATGCACATTTCTGTACTGGATGAGGATCATTTCCTTTAAATAATATCATGCTGCAGACACACATTCCTGTCAGTGTGGTTTTATGCTAACATCTTCATATTTCATTGGTTGCATCTGTATATCGGGAAGCGAGTGTTGATTTAGCTATGAATTTTTAGCCTGAGGTTAGATGTTTTGAAAAGTTTTAATTGCGTAATCTATGTGGCTTATCTATGCTCAACTTTCTAAAACAAAATTATATAAACTGTCCATCTGTGCAGATTTTAACTATAGTATAAAATAATAATAACAAATTAGAGTAAAAAAAAAATTAGAGTAAGGTTAATTTATTCCTTAAATTTAAATTTATATATATGTGACAATAAATGTTTTTGTGCGTTATTATTGGCAGTGGCTTATTTTATTTTTTATTTTAATATTAAATCTCTGAATCTCCTTGAGCTAATGGCATGGACTAATGGTCAAAGAATCTTAACAAGAAGTATCTGCCTACCTTATAAATTTTCTAGGTTCGAATAGCCTAATGGTGCCCTGTACAGCAGATAGGGTGAGTCTACCATATATCCTGACTATTATAATTGGCTTCCCAACATGGCACGATATATTATAAACCACGAGTACCTTGATTGTTTTTTTAAAATGAAATATTTTTGTAAAGTTATAAAGTTGAATGTCTTGTAAAAGTACTGCCAATAAGAAAAATTGCTCATATGTAAAAATAAACATGAGGGATAAAACATAATAATTAATATAAATAATAAGTTTAAAAAAAACTCTAATTAAAATTAATAATTAACTTGTTTGGACTTGCCTAATTAATACATAAAAAGTAGGAAAAAGGGAACTCTTGAGGGGGGAGGCATAATCTCAGCTGGGGTAGAAAGAAAATAATAGTCAACATTTTAATTTTATTTTTGTAATTACTAACCAAACATGTCTTAAAATTTTAGTATATAATCAATTTGTGATAATGTAATTACTAACACTAAGTAAATTCTTTTTTTTTATTGTTTTGGTTTTTGAGGAAGTTCATTGATATGTAACGTATACATATGCTGTTACATTATTTTAAAATTAAAATAAAGAGGAAAATAAATCTTAAAAAAAATTAAAATTGTATCTAAAAAAAGATTTGTTAATACTATATTTTGTTTAAAGTGATGATCTATATGGATGACAATTAAGAAAAGGAAAGAGTGAAATAGTTGCTAATTTGTGGAATAGAAAGTTGGAAAAAATAGCAGTATATAAACAATAAAAAAATCAAATGCAACAAAAATCTTTTTGTGTGTGTGGAGATTAAAAAGGATGTGGATTTGGTATGCATTCAGCACCAGAGGAATTATGTGAAGATTAGTTAGATTTTAAAAAATAAATATAGAGACATGAAAAAGATGGTCTTTTGATATGTGGGATTTGTTGTTTGACAATCAACTAATAATGATGGTGATATGAGGCAGGTTAAGGAATTAACCAAAAGCACTTCTGCATAAGACTGTATATAACAGTTAATTACCGTTATATTTATTATTTTTATTGTTATTCAAATACAGTTAATGTATATAAAAAACTAGACTTTAATTAAAATATGTTTTATTAATACTATTTCTGTTGATTTATTTTGACTTTTTTGGATTTATATTAAAATTATAAATAATACCACCATATAAACAATTTTTAACAAAACACTATACTCAAATTATTTACAAACAAATATATATATATATTTATAAACAAAAGTAAACATAAATCTATCAATATAATACACTCTTACATTAATAAAAATTGATTTAAATTTTTATTACCATTTGTGAACTTCAGCAATTTTGTCTCCTCCATTTTTTAAGGCCACAGCACCCGCCCTTTCAGCTGAAATATGAATGCAATATTTTATATATTTGTGTATTATATGTTAATATATAAAATAAATGCTCAAATTGCTATATTAATTATAAGTTAATAACTTCTTAACAAAGTTTAAATTCATCACCAATAAATTTACCGATAATGAATTTTTACCAACTTTGACATTACATTAAAAAAAAAATCAGCCAATCAGTTTTTTCAGGACAATTGCTTCATATTTTATAACATTTTTTCCCAGTTAGATGTGAAATTATATATGAATTATGATTTGAGGTTGCTAACCAATTAGATTGAGGCTTTGTTGAGATCATCTAATGTAATACTTTACCTCTACAAAATAACAATGATTTACCTATTACTTATATAAGATCTCAGAAATTAGGTGAAAGTGGATTTATTTTTCATTTGATTAGGTGATTGCAATGATATGAGATGTTGTTTATTGCAAATTTATTAAAATGATTCTAGAAAGCATGACTTATAAACAATTCAATGAAGATGCACATTTGGAATTTGTTAGTTCATAGATATTATATATTCTCAGTGCTGCATATTAAATAGCCATTGCTTGTTCATATACATGGTTGGAAATCTATTATTTATACACTCAACCACCCACACATTATTCACCCACATATATATTACACTGAAAATACATCTTATAAAGAACTATTATAAAAACAGATTAACTGGAATATATACACTATATGTACATTGAGACAGTTGTGTCTTATGGCATACAGTTATGTGTCTTATGGCATACAGGAACATAATAATGTGTGTGCATGTATATATATAAAGTTGCAAGTAAAAGTAAAAATAAACACAAACAAGATTTTTGTAGATATTTTTTTTATATTACACTGGAATAACAGTTAGGAGTTAAGTAATAATTTTGAATTCAAAAAATTATTATAAATTACACATTTAAATAAGTCTAGCTAATATTTTATTAATTCTGATTCTGAATAATTTGTTTTCATGTTATAATAGATAGTATGGTAATTATAATATTAATCTATTTTATAATTAGATTAAGACATTTTTTTTAAATTAAAGCATGTGATAAAATTCTATGACCTAGTGTTTTTCAAAGGATTAAAAATACTTGTAGATAAAAAAAATTTTTAATTAAGTAAATTGAAAAGAGTAATTAACTTTTTTTGATCAATATAAAGAAAGAATTTAAGTAATTATTTTTTTCAAATTCCATGATATACTATAAAAAGGTGGATTTGAATCATTCAAGAACTCACAACAGTTTTATAGCATCATCATCATCATCATCATCATCATTATTATGACTAAAGGCAAGAAGTAGTGCTGCTGCTAATATCATAATAGTAGAGTTTAAATTCATACGGAAGCAAGTCCATGCTTTTATGTGGCTCATAGCCTGTATATGTTGTGTATTAAATGGCATACCCAAAGTCTACCAAACTATAGAAACTAAATGGGACTGATTGAATGTCAACAGTTATTGAATTTATACTATTCCCAAAGGTGATTTAGAATGGACCAGCTTACCAAGAAATTCCATAAGGTTTCTGGAAGGGTTACCATCCTATAACTTTATAAGTATGTTGATTAATTTATATGCAAAGAAGCAAAACATATAATTACTACCAGTGAAATATACATAAAGTGCATACAGCTGGTGAGTAAAAATGTGTTATATATTGAGAATAAGATTATTTTAAATACTTTGCAGTTTAAATTACAAGATTTAAAAGTAAAGAAGTTTTGTCTGAATTTTTCAACTAACATTAAGATTTCCAGTTTTATTTTATTAAAAAAGAAAAACTCCAAAAATATTTGGAGAACAAAAAAACTTGACAATATATTTTTAAAGATGTTTACAATTAATAGTAATCTGAAAAAAAAAGAGAAATAAAACTTTTATGAAGGACGGTCAAAGAAGTAATATATATATATATTTAAAAAAGAACTTACCATTAGAAATAATGAATTAATTAATAATTTTGATTTGTAGAGGAATAATAATAATACATACATACATGTGAATTTTATGTATATTTTTCAACATTGAATTATGTCTTGTGAAAATATATGATTTAATAAGTTTATTTTTTAACTAATGAAATATCACTGTGCACACACATTTGAATGCATGTCATATAGATCTATATATATTAAAATCAGTCATCAACCACTTATGTTAAATTTAATTATATATTATAAAAATGAATTTTTATTATTGGTTTATGAAAATTCAAAGATATTAATTTTAAATTATACAGCACATCTGAGTGTTTATAAGTAGGTGTATTTTATGTAAACCTATTGAGATATATGTAAATTACAATGTAGTAGTATATTTTTGTATTATTCTAATCAAAATCAGAATGCTGAATTTATAGAATACTCAACAAATCTTAATTTTATTGTTATTAATAATTTATATTTTATTAAATTATTCCAGTGAATTAATTCAATCCTAGATTAAATTTGAAATATTAAAATATTATATGTTGATATTATCTCTTGTTTACAGTAAGTTATAGAGCTTTTCTTTATTGTGCTGGATTTGTGCATAATGGTCAGTTATATGGGTTGGAGGTTATGATTAGTGTTATGGACATCCAGTTGATAATGATTTCATTACTTCTTTAATGCTGTATGATGCAAAGGGATATCCTTTAATGTCCATGCACTATATTTTATCTTTAATTAGAAAATAAGTTTATAGTTGGCCAGCACATTAATAGTACTAAGTGACCAAGTCATTGATGATGATCAGCATGATTTCTGTATCTCAACATTATTATTTTTTAGTTATTATATTCTGATGAATTAGCACTTAAGTTTGTGCATCCAAATTATTGTTTATATTCTGACTTAATCTTTGCAAGGGCTAAATAATTAGCTTGATCTATAGTAGACATATCAAATCCAGTCACAAGAATAATCATTGATTTTTATTGTTTATCATTCATGATGATGAATGATTATTATTCTCATCTGTAATGCTGGTGAACTTGTAGTTATTTTATTTCTTGCTGATCTTTCATGCTCATTTATATTCATTCTATATTTAAATTTAATTCATTAACTGGGGTTGATAATAATTTTCCATTATCCCAGGTTCCCTCTGTATATATATATTGTAACCATATATTTTAGTATAAAATATATTAATTGATGTAACTGGTATAAAAATTTCTCTTTCTTCTTTTGGTGATTTGATTGGCTTGATTGCACTTTGAACAGATTACTTTCTTATATTATTTTAATAAATTTAGATTTGCTTCTTCCCATATGCTAACTCATATCAAAATGTTTAACTTTTTAAAATTTTACAACACATTAAAATTTGGTAAAATATTATAAATAATAATATTTATTTTTATTTGTTTAAAATGATCTTAAAAATTATTTTTATTGAATTAACAAAAAACCATTTGTTCAATTAAAATTAATTATTAAAAATAAATACAGTAATTACGTATGCGTCTCAATGTAATAAAAGAAAAGAGCGCGAATTTAAGAGGAGATCGTCTGATAATTTGCTTTTGGAGGGAGAGAGAAAGAAAAGAAATGGTAAGAAGGCAAATGGTGTAAATTTGATAAGTTTATTTTAAAATAGTTAACAAGTAAACTGATTACCACAAATTTGCTATAAACGTAAAAATAAAATCGTGGTATTTAATTATAAGATGAATTGCTAAATTTAAAAGTCTGTTCAAGTCGGCTGGCCAAGTGGATCAAATCGCCGGTAACGGTTTTCCAATATTACATTTTTAAAATGTCAGAGCTTCCCAGTTTAAAAGAATTTATTGCAAGAGTTTGGTATGTTTTAAAATGTTTATTGTTTTACAATTTGGAAAAATTAAATAAGTATTTTAATTACAGAAGTTTTATAAATATGAAAATTTGCTTTTTAAAAAAGAAGAAGTTTAAATTAAAGTAAAATGTTAAAGTTATCAACCTAGTTTAATATTTCCGTTTCTAATTCTAATAAAAATATAATATTGATTGATATTTAACTTTATAATGCCAGTAATATATTTGATAGTTAATTTGTTTGCCATTTGGATAATAAACAGTCTTCAATAATTGATCAAAGCTATTTTCTAATTTTATCGTCAGTGTGGAATGATTAAATAAATTGCTATAATTGTTATTCCTAGATTTAAGCGTGGATAAATAAATATTTAGCATGGATGTGAGAAACTTGGAACATTTTTAATAGAGAAATGTAGAAATTAATAACTTTTGAAAAACATTTTCATTTAAATTCTGCTTGTCATGTTTTGAAATTGTTTCTTATTTATGGAGCCACGTAAATCGTTAATCTAATAGTGATTATGATAACTAACACAAATGGATAAAATTACATGTATGGAATTCAACTATAATTATAGCTATTACTTCGTACATTTATTGTTTGACACATCGTACATGGATTTCACGGATCATATTTGTCGTTATAAAATGCTATACAATCTAATTTGTGACACACACACCTGCTAAAATTCATATGTTGAACTATAAAATGCTATACATTTAAATTATATCACACACACACACCTGTTAGATTTTATGTATTTGACGAATAATTCATTACTTTAATTTTATCGTTATATGAACTTGCATGTGAAGTTCATAAGTTATATTTTATTAAGTTTAAATTAATAGGGGTTGAATAAAATACTTATTCAAGAGAATAGCGCTTGCGAAAAGGGCTTGAAAAGTACTAAATGAATTCATGAGATGTATCAATCTTTGTGGGGTATTTTGTGAGTCTTTCCAGATTTATATTCCTAAGATACGGAAGTTCACACGTGTGCTCTTCCGATCTGTTTTATTTTAAGTAAGATAAGTTAGTACATTAGTTGTCCTGATTAGTGTAACATTTTATTATGCAAGAACCCACATTTGCTAAAGTGTTAGTGTTTTCTGAATGATCAGAGTAACTGAGGAGGATGATTTTGCACTTTAATGTGAAGTAAATAGTAATGTTGTTTTAGAATGTTAAAAGGCATTAATCTGTGCTGGTGGTTAATCCGCAGATTATTTAATTGCCATTTTTTGTATTTTACACTCATTCCAGCGCTGGTGGTTAATCCGCGGAATTGTGTAATTATACGTATTACTTTATGATGGTGTATCAATCCACAAAGCGTTTAGTATTATTTAATTCCTATGTGTAGATGAACGCATCCACAGGAATATGTTTTACTTCATAGATATAAGTTGGGCAAAGTATTTAGTTAATCTGCTAAATCATCTTCTTCCATTTGTAAGCATAATTCATAAGTTAGATCGTCAAATTGTAGCAGGACATTCTATTCAAGTTACTTCATAATAATTAACTGTCGGTTGATTATTATTTACCGGAGTGTAAGTTTACATTTTCATTTTATTTAATGAGTACATTATAGCTAAATCCTACAGATATAATATTAATTATTATATTATTATTATAATTTTAAGGTATGGATTTATTGAATCTGGAAATGACGTTAAATACTTCATGAGTTGATGTTGAATTTAGTATAATTTGCTCAAGATTCATTATATCAAATTTAGTATAATTTGCTCAAGATTCATTATATCAAATTGAAATAAGGTATGATTAGGTTTTTAAAACCGTACCTATGATATGCTAGTGAAGAAAGTCGATGGAATTATAATTTATTTATTTTATTTGTTTATTTATGTTTTTTAATTATAACATTGGAATTAATTATTTATTATTCATAAATTTGTAAATAAACGTTGATTTATAATTAAACTTACTGTGCCGTTGCTATGTGTCATTTGTAAAATCAGAAATCATAAACCTTGGATAGAGCATACATTGAAGTACATACTATCGTCAACATGATATAAGAGTTTAGTGATATTTTGAAAAAACATTTGGATGCTTTTCGTCTTTGGTAGTTTATGATGTGTAAGGTACAATAAAATCCCATTTACCTTTTCCATCATTTTGGCTTTGCGTAGTTGATTCTAGTATACAATGTAAATTAATTATTAAACTTGTAAACAGATTTACCAAATAATAACATGATTAAATATCTTTACTTAACGTTTTTAAATTGTCATTCATCAATATAATAAGAGACTCAATGATATAGTAAACTATAAAAGAACCCAAGTATTTATGTTTATTTATTGCAAAGCTTTACCTGGACTAGCATTTGTATTAGAAATCATATAGATGGTTTAAAAATTCATAATCTTATGTAATTCCACAAATTATGCCATCTTGTACATGGTCGGCCATCGGGTCTCATACAATAAAAATTGCAAATTAAGGTTTAAAAATAATAACATTACACTTATAATTTGATTAAAGTATTTTATCATAATACTATGGTAGTTCTTCACGGTACACCCTGGCTGCGATCAAATTAAATCATAAAAAGTTTAGGTTAAATCATTAGTTTGGTCTGTGGTAAGTTGCCCCAGATGTTGATTGTGGTCCTTCATGCATAAAATAGATAGCATGATATGTTTTTGGATACAGCTCTTAATAGCTGACAATGTGCAATGGGAATTGATCAGTGATAGAGGTTACGATTCTTAGTGCATTTGCGTTTCTGTAGTTGGGACCACACAATTTACGGTTACAATTTTGAGTGCCGCAACGGGTTCGGCACGATGGGTAGTTGAGAGGGCGAGCGGACGGTTACAATATATATATATATAAATAAATATGCAAAACCATGAAACAATACAATACTAGATTAAATTCATAATTTTACCAAAATCCTTACACAACCATGGTTTCATCTACTACAAATAGACCTTCTCAAGTGAAAATCAACCCAAAGGAAAACATATATATATATATACAAACCAACAAACCTTCCCATAATTTATTTCAAACTCCACCTTTCCTTAATATCAAAAGAAGTCTTCATAAGATTGATAGCCTCAGAATCAAGGAGTTTTATCATCAAAGTCTCCTTTATTCTTCTTTCTAATTCATTCTTTTTATAAAAAATAACCGAAGCATTGTTAAACAATATTCTATGACCTGTATTCAATTCATGAATATATAAAGCTGTCATTTGTTAAGTGGAATGAAGGTTGCATAGAGGAAAGGTTCTGATTTGAATTCATTACTTAATGGTTCAAAGCAGTCTATTGATAGTAGGTCTATTCCTGGTATTGTTTATAAAATTCCATGTAGTTGTGGTAAATTTTATGTAGGCCAGAGTAAATTTAGCCTTAATGAAAGGGTTAAGGTTCATATAAGTAGAGTTAAACATAGGTATCTTAACTCAGTTTTATATATTCATGAATTGAATACAGGTCATAGAATATTGTTTAACAATGCTTCGGTTATTTTTTTTTAAGAAAAGAATGAGTTAAAAAGAAGAATAAAGGAGACTTTGATGATAAAACTCCTTGATTCTGAGGCTATCAATCTTATGAAGACTTCTTTTGATATTAAGGGAAGGTGGAGTTTGAAATGAATTATGAGAAGGTTTCTTTGTTTGTATATATATGTTTTTCTTTGGGTTGATTTTCACTTGAGAAGGTCTATTTGTAGTAGATGAAACAATGGTTGTGTAAAGATTTTGGTAAAATTTTGAATTTAATCTAGAATTGTATTGTTTTATGGTTTTGCATTTTTATTTTTGCTAGTATAGTGTTAGACAGTTTTGGTTTTATATATATATAATAAGTGAAATAGTGCCTAAAGCTAATCTGGGATAATGATATAATTAAATTTCAACCAGTAACCACCTAAACATTCACAGTAAAATCTAGTAATTAATATTTCTCACTGCTGTCAAGGCAACCTTCATATCTTTTAATAGCAAGAATGGAAATCCATTCTTAATAATGGTCCATTGAATATATATGGACACTTAAAGCTTGCAACTTGATTACAGAGTATGAAATATTGATACAATGAAGTTTAAATAAACCTCTTTAAACATGAAATAAACATGTCACTGTAATGCAGACTAATAAATAGTCAATTAACATTACAAACTGCAATACATTTAAATTGCCCATGTATTATTTAGAAATAATATTTCATACTCTGTAGTCAAGTTGCAAGCTTTAAGTGTCCATATATATTCAATGGATTATTAGTAAGAATGGATTTCCATTCTTGCTATTAAAAGGTGTGAAGGTTGCCTTGACAGCAGTGAGAAATATTGATTATTAGATTTTACTGTGAATGTTTAGGTGGTTACTGGTTGAAATTTAATTATATATATATATTGTAATGGACCGACGACCCACCCTCAACCATCTACCTAAATTCATTCCACGGTATATGCTGAAACAAAAATCCGGCCATCCATGGAAAATTGGAAAGATCCTGCAACTACAGCCAAAATAGATTTTTACTACCATTCACCCTGCATTCATTTGGTAATACATACAGGATCCACCCAATTTTCATGTCAATCCATTAGATTCCCAGGATTCAAACCCAGTTGTAATCTGAGTAGTTACTCTGTTCAGGTATAATTTATTTTGATAAAAAATCAAGTCAGATGACCTAATTTTAATAAAGTTCGTATTTACTAATGTTATATATAGAGTAAGTAAAAAAAAAAAAAACTCTTAACAAGCTTCAAAAACCCTCAACCCCAGACCATGGTTTCTGCATCTAGCGTCATCAGTGAGGTGTTAGGGATTAAAAACACTAATCCCTAACACCTCACTGATGACGCTAGATGCAGAAACCGTGATCTGGGGTTGAGGGTTTTTGAAGCTAGTGTTTTTAATCCCTAACACCTCACTGATGATGCTAGCTGCAGAAACCGCGGTCTGGGGTTGAGGGTTTTTGAAGCTTGTTAAGAGTTGTTTTTTCTTACTTACTCTATATATAACATTAGTAAATATGAGCTTTATTAAAATTAGGTCATCTGACTTGATTTTTTATCAATTTAATTTTAGTTTTTTGCTATTAAGGCTTTGGCGATTTTATATTGCTAGAGCTATTAATATATGGTGTATCTGAATTTAGTTCAGTCCCATACAGCTATTTGAATTAGATAGCTGGATTTTTGGACATTTAAATGTCTGAAGGTTTCAGATTTTCTTCCCAATAGTTAGGCATTGATAAAATGCTATACTAGTTCTAGTGTTTTTAATCCCTAACACCTCACTGATGACGCTAGATGCAGAAACCGTAGTCTGGGGTTGAGGGTTTCTGAAGCTTGTTAAGAGTGTTTTTTTATTTACTCTATATATAACATTGTATATCTAATTTAAAGCAAACGCTCTACCAACTGAGCTATTCTGTCAATTGGCTGCAGAAAGGAGTTTGCTATTAACTGAAAGGAGACCCTTTGATTCCTCTTGGAGGCCTTAAAGGAACTGAGCAGGGCAAATTCCTAATGTCCACTCCATACGTTCTTGTTATTGCAGCTGTTATTACTGTGATTATTCATATAGTATACGAACATGGATGGGCTGCTCACCAACACGCATTAGCCAGCGTGGTGAGTTTATTGGCTTTTTACCTCTGAGTTTAAGATCAAGAAATACCATGGTCTTTCTTCTCAGTGCCTGATAAGGCAGAATGAATGTTTATGTAAATGATAAATATTTTTCCAATATATACAATTATGACAGACAAAAATAAAGCATGGCCCTTATTCCCAGGAGGCTGTAAAGTGACCAACCAAGGCAGTGGTTGGTGGCCGAAGGCGGAGGGTGCTAAGAATCCCCTGATTGCGGACCCAGGCTGCCATTTGATGATGACTTTTTATTTAGGTACTTACAACTGCAGATCACTTTCAAGTGAAGGAAGATTGCAAGAATTAGAAGAAGAACTGTCTTATATTAAATGGGACATTATTGGACTTTGTGAAGTTAGAAGAAAAGGAGAAGAAACAATTGATTTAAAAAGTGGACATATACTCTATTATAAAGGCACACATATTGGAAATACAAGTGGAGTAGGATTCATTATAAATAAAAAGTGGAAGAACAATATTGTGGAGATTGATAGTGTATCAGACAGAGTGGCAAGATTAGTTATACAACTTGATAGCAGATACCAAATGCAGATAATTCAGGTTTATGCCCCAACAAGTTCTCATAGTGATGAAGTAGTAGAAGATTTTTATATGGATGTACAAAGGGCTTTTGATCAGAGTAAACAACATTTTAAAATTGTTATGGGAGACTTTAATGCTAGAATTGGTAGACAAATGAAAGATGAAATTGCTGTACGTAATTTTGGTTATGGTAATAGAAATGAGAGAGGACATAGACTTGTGGAGTTTGCAGAAAAAGAAAAACTTTATATTATGAATTCATTTTTTGAGAAAAATGTTAAAAGGAAATGGACATGGAAGCATCCAAATGAAGGTACAGCAGAATTGGATTATATTTTGACTAACAGAAAATACATATTTCAAGATTGTAATGTTCTTAATAAATTTAACACAGGAAGTGAACATCGATTAGTAAGGTGTAAGTTACGTGTTAATGTAAAACTAGAGAGACAAAAATTATTAAGAAAAACAATATTTACAGTTGATATTCCTAATCTTCAGAAACATTCTAATGAATTTAAATTAGAAATTACAAATAGGTTTCAAGTGTTAGGAGATTTTGAACATGATTCAGATTTGAATGAAATTAATATGAAAATAACTGATACACTTTTAAAAACTGCAACAAACATAGCTGGTAGAAAAAAGCAGCAATTGACTAATAAAATTTCTACTGAGAGTAGAGAATTTATGAAGAAAAGAAGGAATATGAAGATATACAAAAATGATGTATTAAAAAGAATTGAATATCTCGAATTTTGTAAAATGGTACGGAAAAGAGTTGAAAATGATATAAGAAAGTATAACTGTGAAATAGCAAGGAAAGCTGTAGAAGAAAATAAAAGTCTCAAGAATGTTAAACAACATTTTGGTATTGGTAGGAAATTTATATCCGCAATAAGAAAAAAAGATGGAATTATTACTAAAACGAGAGATGACATCATGAAATTGGTAGAAGATTTTTATCAAGAATTATATAGTAATAAAGAACAAGTACCTCCTATATCTATTACATCTTCCGAATTGCCCAGAATTTTAAATGAAGAAGTGAGACATGCAATTAAGTGTATGAAGAAAGGAAAGGCTCCAGGAAATGATGGAATTATAATTGATATATTAAAAGAAGCAGGTGAAGAAATAGAAACAATTTTAGCAAAGTTATATACCAAATGCCTAAATGATAAAGATGTACCGGAAGATTGGAAGAATGCAGTAATAATATTAATATTTAAAAAAGGTGATAAAGAAGATATTAGAAATTACAGACCTATCAGCCTTTTATCAGTTTTATATAAAAATTTTACCAAGATAATTACAACTCGTCTACAGAGAACTTTGGATTTCCACCAACCAAGAGAACAAGCTGGATTTAAAAGTGGTTTTAGTACAATAGATCATATCCAGGTATTGAGAGAAGTCATAGAAAGGACAAACGAATATGAGTTGTCATTATGTTTTGGATTTGTAGATTATGAAAAGGCATTCGATTCTATACACATTTCTTCAGTGATTAAAGCATTGGATCATCAAGGTATAGATCCAGGATATTGTCATATTTTAAAGAATATTTATAAAAATGCAACAGCAACAATTAGATTACATAATGATACTGGAAAAATCAACATTGAGAAAGGTGTAAGACAAGGTGACTCCATATCTCCAAAACTCTTTACAGCAGTGCTGCAAGAAGTATTTTGTGGATTAAAATGGGAAACTAAAGGAGTGAAAGTAAATGGAGAGTATTTAAGTCATTTAGATTTCGCAGATGATGTAGTTGTTTTTGCAAATAATGCTTCAGAGCTGCAGGAAATGTTGCAGGAGTTAGCAGATGAAAGTAGAAAAATAGGACTAAAGATAAATGTTAAAAAGACTAAAGTAATGTTTAATCGATTTGCTCAAAATATGAAAATGAAGATTGATTATGAAGAATTAGAAGAAGTTAACAGTTACAAATACCTTGGTCAGAGTATTAATACAGATGGAAACATAATGGAGGAAATTAATCATAGAATTAAACTTGGTTGGAGTGCTTTTGGTAGAAATAACTTGATACTAAAAGGAAATATGCCTATGTGTTTGAAAAGGATGGTTTTTAACAAATGTGTTTTACCAGTTCTTACTTATGGATCTGAGACTTGGACACTTAATAGAAGAGCAATACAGAGACTTCAGACCACTCAAAGGAGTATGGAGAGATGTATGTTGGGAGTAACAAGAAGAGATCGAAAATGCAATGTATGGGTAAGACACCAAACAGGTGTTACTGACCTTATTGAAAAAATTAAAAGATTGAAATGGAGTTGGGCTGGACATATTGCTAGAAGAGATGATAATAGATGGACAATTGAAATTTTAAACTGGATTCCAAGAGATTGTAAAAGACCCAGAAAGAGACCACATGTGAGATGGATGGATGAAATAAGAAAATGTGCAGGGGTGTTGTGGAGAAGAGAAGCTAAAGATCGGAGAAGATGGATTAAACTTGGAGAGACCTTCATCCTGCAGTGGATTGATAATGGTTGATGATGATGATGATGATATAACATTAGTAAATACGAGCTTTATTAAAATTAGGTCATCTGACTTGATTTTTTATCAATTTAATTTTAGTTTTTTGCTATTAAGGCTTTGGCGATTTTATATTGCTAGAGCTATTAATATATGGTGTATCTGAATTTAGTTCAGTCCCATACAGCTATTTGAGTTAGATAGCTGGATTTTTGGACATTTAAATGTCTGAAGGTTTCAGATTTTCTTCTCAATAGTTAGGCATTGATAAAATGCTAGACTAGTTCTAGTGTTTTTAATCCATAACACCTCACTGATGACGCTAGATGCAGAAACCGCGGTCTGGAGTTGAGGGTTTTTGAAGCTTGTTAAGAGTTTGCTTTTTTTTACTTACTCTATATATAACATTAGTAAATACGAGCTTTATTAAAATTAGATCATCTGACTTGATTTTTTATCAATTTAATTTTAGTTTTTTGCTATTAAGGCTTTGGTGATTTTATATTGCTAGAGCTATTAATATATGGGGTATCCGAATTTAGTTCAGTCCCATACAGCTATTTGAGTTAGATAGCTGGATTTTTGGACATTTAAATGTCTGAAGGTTTCAGATTTTCTTCTCAATAGTTAGGCATTGATAAAATGCTAGACTAGTTCTAGTGTTTTTAATCCCTAACACCTCACTGATGACGCTAGATGCAGAAACCGCGGTCTGGAGTTGAGGGTTTTTGAAGCTTGTTAAGAGTTTGTTTTTTTTTACTTACTCTATATATAACATTAGTAAATACGAGCTTTATTAAAATTAGGTCATCTGACTTGATTTTTTATCAATTTAATTTTAGTTTTTTGCTATTAAGGCTTTGGTAATTTTATATTGCTAGAACTATTAATATATGGGGTATCCGAATTTAGTTCAGTCCCATACAGCTATTTGAGTTAGATAGCTGGATTTTTGGACATTTAAATGTCTGAAGGTTTCAGATTTTCTTCTCAATAGTTAGGCATTGATAAAATGCTAGACTAGTTCTAGTGTTTTTAATCCCTAACACCTCACTGATGACGCTAGATGCAGAAACCGCGCTCAGGGGTTGAGGGTTTTTGAAGCTTGTTAAGAGTTTTTTTTTTTTACTTACTTTATATATAACAATAGGTATAATTTATAAATATCTATCTAACCAATGTGAGCAATGACTTGACATTATGGTTCATATAGTACACCTATTAGGTACATATTACATGTATTACATGTATGTTTCCATATCAAGAGATACGTACATTCAGTGATATATTGTCAATAAATTACATACAACCCTTGATGTAAGATCAATTTAAATTAACAAATTTATTTTAACTTAATATAACACATTTAAATATATAAATATACACTTTAAAACACTATAAATATGATTCTTACCACTTCCACATAATCTCATCCAAATAAATACAAAAAAAAAAAATACATTAAATAATAATATCATCAACTATGTGTCATTCTTGGTATACATCGGCATCTACCATTCATGCCATCATATAAAAAGAAATAATTTATAATCATTAATACTATCTAAATAAATGACACTGTTTTTATCTTTTCTTTTAAAAAAAAAAGTAAATATGATATCATCATATTAATATACAAATCATTATTTTGTACATTATAGTTGAATTAATGGGTTCGTTTATGACTACTATAAGTTATGAGAACTGGAATTGCCATCAATTGATTAAATTAATTATATGTACTTATAAGTAATGGTTAGTATGTAACTTGTTAATAAGTGGTTAATATGGGTTTGATTATTAATTAAACTTGTTACTAAATGTTATGTCTTTAATGTGTCAAAGAGTAAGTCTTACCTCCCTTTATACTCATTTCATCATAGTCCAGTCCTTCTTTTTCTTCTAACAGAACCATTTATATTTTTTTTAATTTCAAAAATACATTTTACATCATGAAATGCATACATTTAAATTCTTTCGGTACTTCCAGCTCAAAAATCCAATATGGAAGTATAAAAAAAAATAATAATAAAGGAGAGAAAACCTTACAAAATTTATAACATCAGCATGTCAACCACAACAAACAAACAGTTACATATCAACATAATTTATAAATGATTTTGTAAACATCTTGATCAACATGAGCATCTTCTTTTAAATGGAAAAATTTATTGTAAATTGGGAATTTTCATCATCTCTTATACTTGCTTCATTTTTAAAGTAGTGCCTTCAATGATTTATCCATCTCCCACAAGCTGACCAAGTAGTTTGGATAATCCTTGATTTGGCAACTTTCACAATTGATATATAAAACTTCACATAATATTTGGTAGCCATTGTATACATATATATGTGATGGTGGGAATTCACACCTATAGATCGTGTTCATCGCCCTCTTCAAAAACCATCTGAGTTGCCTTGACCTTGCACACCAACTTTTAGCACACCTGCATCATTCTTACACTAGTATATATATAATTTTTTTTTATATCAGCAGTGAGCATGTTATAGCTATATAATAAACAAAACACGATTAAAGTCAATTTTAATGATAATAAACGTTATTAAGTCTAAATTTTCAACAATTCTAGAATTATCAAATGCTTGATTATGTGAATAAATGTCTTTTCATATGTCTTATAACGAATAGTTCAACAAACTTATAAATAAAATAAAAAATTTTGGTGCTTATTATGCTTCAATCAACAGATTATAATTTATTTATTTATTTAATTTCCATAGTTTATATAAAAGTTCAATTCCAATGGAAGCATAGTAGTATTCCTCCGTTTCAGTTTTACTTTTTTCTTTTTACATGTATATATCAAATTAAACAACTTACAGTTTTATGCATCTTTGCTTGTCCAATTATTCTTTCTTTAAAATGTTAAGAAATGTTTTTACCAAAATATAGTTTTCAAATTATCTGACTTGCTGTCATTAATAAATAAATAAAAGAAAATCTTGTGTATAACTTTTTCTATACATGTTTTTAATTTTCCAGCCATTAGAAAAGAAAAAAAATAGTTGTTGTTGTTGTGGTTACTGCATATGTTCTATCGAGTTTACATCTCCCCTTCGCATTACAACACTACATTATAAAATCGGCTTTTTTTTCTTTCTTTACAAAACTTTCTCAACTGTTTGAACAAAATCGTTTTGTCAAAGGTTATTTTAAAATATTAATAAAATGAAATTTAGTAATAAATCTATGATTTTGTTTCAAGCATTTCCAGTTCATTATACTACAATATAATTTTATTCATACCGTTATATATCATCAACTTACACTGTTCAATAGATGTATTAGCTTTTATAAATCAACACATCCATGTATATATTTATGTTCAAATGCATTTAATGGTAAGGATAGGAATGAGAGTTATAGCGATCCTTACAATATATATATATATATAATGTAATATTTCAATACAAGTATAATTTATATACTTAGAGTTTAGATGTAATTATAGGAAATTTGAACATAGACTTTCAAGCTCTCTTCAGCTATCCACTCTATCTCACTCAACCAATACACATGATCACACACATGTGAACAAGATAAATGATCTTCAATATACATATTTCATGCTGAACCAGCCTACAACAGTTGATTCAGATCATCATCTCTCACACACATATATAATCAGTCCTCAATTTATATTAAGATAGCAAATCTTCAATCTTTAATGGATAGACTCCAATTTACTCCATCCAACTAATCAGCCATCCATACCATTGAAAATCTGATAATGGAATACCCAAATCCTATGTTGATACCGATATTATATATATGTGGGAGATGATGATCTGGATCAAACTGAGAAGTTCCGGTTTAGCATGAAATACACATATTGGAGATTATTTATCTTTTTCAAATGTGTGCGGTCATGTATATCGGTTGCATGAGATAGAGTGGATAGCTGAATGAAGCTTGAAAGTCAGTGTTCAAATACTCTACAATTATATATATATATATATATAATGTCTAAATATTATATACTCAACCACTCACACATTCCTACATAAAAAATTAATAAATTACTAACAGTGATAATAAATCTTATAAATAACTAAAAAAAGTGGTGGGTCATGTGAAAGTCTGAGTTCAAACCCCGCATATATTACATATATAAATGCAGGTTTAAGCAATGTATTAATAGTTATTTATGAGATTTATTACCACCGTTAATAAGTTATGGTTTTATTGTTATACATTAATTAATCTATAACGAATATTTTTAAAACATGAGTATTTAAGTTACCTTCATTAATTATTTTATTCCTCAGTGATATATTTTTATATAATTTATGGTAATTAGCATAATGGTAAGCTATTTTGATAAATCTCCATAACAGCTCTGGATTATGAGAAAACTAAAAAAGTATAAAATTACATAATGTAAACATTTAAGGTATATCTTGATGTAAAGTGCTTACAATATATATATTGCTAAAAGGAAGTTGCTTTGACAACAGTTTGAAATTCTTGATTGTTATCTATATTGGGATTGTCTAAATGTTTCTAATGGTTACTTATAAACCCATTTAGCCTTGAACATTATTACACTTATTATTTAATAACTGAAACAAACAGGCTTATTATATACCTGTGTCTATATATGTAATATATAGGGTATGTGAGCACAGACTTCCACACAACCCACCACTCTCCACACTATCTCATAACACTGATACACTTGAACACATATATATTGAAAAGATAAATAATCACCAATATACGTATTTCATGCTAAACTAGCAATCATCAGTTGGTACAGATTACCATCTCTACACATATATGCTATAAGTACTCAGATATATATTAAGATAGCCAATCCTCATACTTTAATGGACAGGCTTCAATTTACTCCACACTCCAACTCTTCAACCATCCATCCAATTAAAAATCTGAAGATGGAATGCTCAAAGGCCACCCTGAGGCTGAGATTCTTGTTACACCTATGTTGACCTAAGGTCAATCTAACCCCTCATGTACAGGACATAATTCATTTAATACATATACAAGGGATGGGCAGACATCTCTACTATGTAATAACTGAAACACACAGGCTTATTATATACCTGTGTCTATAATTGCAGTTTATAATATTATAATTGAATATTTATTAGTCTGCATTCAGAACAGGTTATATTTACCTGTTTTAGAAGGTTTATTTAAATTTCTTCCAGACAATAATTTCAATCTCTAGTCAAGTTGCAATCTTTAGTATTTTTATTAATATATGAGACCATTAATGCTCTATTACTAAAAGGAGGTTGCCTTGACAACAGTTTTAAATTCTTGATTGTTATATATATATATATATTGTACCTAACTGAAATGTCACTTAGTTCCAAGAGGTAATCAAGGTTATCTTAGCTTAATCTTTCGTTTAAAATTTTGGATAAAAAAAATAATGATGATAAAAATGGAAATTAAACTAGTTAATTATTAAAATAGGATAATTTAAATATTTTTAATAATATTAGTTGGTTTGATAAGGGATATTAGGTAATAATTTAACATAAACAAATGTTAAAAAAGAAAAAAAAAGAAAATAATGGTGAATTGATAAACAGGAAATATATTCGAAAATAACTACTGTATAATCTATTCTAATGTTTAAAGAATAATAATAAGATATTATTATTAAGTTGGATTAAGTAAGAAATTTTAAAAAAGAAATGATATGTAAGTTTTTATTAAAAGAAAATAAGAATATTTGTTATTAGTTTTGTAGTTTAGCATTCTAGTTATAAAAGTTAGTTAGATTAAATAATCGTTAACATTTTATTGTTGTAATTCTAAAAATAATTTTAAACAATTAATGTAAAGCCAGACGTATGTGCAAATATGTGCACGCATAGACATGGAAACTAAGAATAAAAAGTAATTTAATTCCAATATTGTTTAAAATAAGTAAACAAAGCAAATGTATGGCTTTGAATTTCATATTTATTACTATTGTGTTGTGTAAAATATCATTATAAAAAATGTTGCATTATATTTGTAATATTAAAATTTTGACTTTGCAGCTGAAGGTCATGTGGTATGGGAAAATTATATTGATTATGTCAGTAGATTGATTCCACAGCTGGTTTGTCAGAATATTAAAATTTAATAAAAAAATAATTTTTATTGGTTTTTAAATAAATTGTAGGTGGATAAAAAATTGTGAGATAAAATGGAGATTGAGGGACCATCCAGGGGCTGATCTTGTTTGATTCAATTGGTGCTGGATCTTAAAATTTTGTTAATAAAAGTAATTTTTTTAAAAAAGCTTGATTTTTCTAAAAAAAATACAAGTATGTTTAAAATATTTAAAATCGTTCTGTAGTGATGGAGGGCTAAAAAGAAAAGGTAATCCGTTTTTCTGACAATTTGAATTTCAGTCGAGGCATAAAAATTATAGTAAAAAAATGTCTAAAGTAAATGAAGCGTCTCACATATTATATGACATTAACTTGTTTAATTTTCTTTACTTGGAAATAAGGTTAAGGAACAAACTATTAATCATTTCCATAGATAAGTGTTCGGTTGTATTAAACTATTTTGAAAATAAAATGCTAATTATTTTTTCTGTTAGATTAAAAGTATATGTAAAAAAAAAAAAGAATTTTTTTTTTAAAGTTTAAAAGAACATTATAAAGAAGCTGCTATGTTCGATTACAGTGAAACTATAAAGAATGATTATTTTTTTTTAAAAAAAAGAAAAGTTATTACTTATATCTTGACATATATGAAAATGATTTGTTTAGCTAAATGCAAACAGATAATATATACATTTTAAAGGATAATTCTTATTTACACAGTAAGAAAGGACACGTATTTGGAAATAAAACTTTAAAGCAATTTGTAAGGATTAATAATGAATTTATAGTTATTGAGTACATTATAAATGGTCATACTTGCCAGTATTTAACAATAACTTTATGGCATTAATTATAGCATATAAATGGGAAAATGTCTTGAACAGTAAAAAAAATTTTACTCTCATATTTAAAAGTAAGCAAAGGAAATTAATTTTAAAAATAAATACATCTTGGAATATTATTAGGAAACTATTTAAAAAACTATATTTCAAAAGAAGCGTTTTCCTAAAAGAGGATAAAGAAATTCAGATAGAAAGATATTCTTATTATTATATGCAATTTTGAACTCGGGATCCTATAAATAAATTAAAGTGTGTTCAACTAAAGAATTTATTTTGTTCCATGCCGGCTTAATCTTATTATTTAATTTTTTTTTTTTAAATTGTTTAAAAAATATATTATTAATGAACTATTGAATATTTTCGTTTGAAAATCATTGCCATGTGTATAAATGTATTAATTGAAGCTTCGAATTCAGATAAATATTTTAACCTGGATAAATTGTCTACACATGAAATGGAAAAAAATCATTACGGAGCGGAAATATGAACTTGAATTAATGTATTTTTTTTTTATGGTTTGCTTTATTGGTTTAAAAAAAAAACCATAAAAATATTTATGCTATTAATTTTTTTTTGTAACATTTTTGCATAAGTATACAAGTAAACTAGGGTTATAATTTTAAAATGAAATAGGTTTATTTAATGAGCAAACTTTCTTTGCCATTCTTATGTAGATTTAGTTGATTTATTAAGCATTACATTAGCTAGTTTCTATTTAATAATTTTATTATAGAGATTTAAATATCACAGTCTTATTTTCATATAAATGGGAAGTTTTACTCAATTTTTATTTTAAATTTACTAAAGAAGTTTATCAGAGAATATCCATTCATTTGTTTTATGAATGTTATATTAATAATAACTACAAATATTTTATATTCATCGAGAAGTAAATATTTTTGCATTTAATTTACAATTTTAAAAGTCCACTAGTCACTATATTTTAGCATTTAATATTTTGTTATGTGTGTATTGTGCCTTGCCTAGAATTTTATATGCATTTAAGTTTAAAGTATTTTCTACAGTAGTCAGTTGACACATAGTTTACTTTGTTGGTTCGAACATTGGATATACGTTTTGTATTTTTAAACTTCTTAGGAATTACTTAGTTAATTCAGGTGAAGTATATATCTTGCTATTAGTTAGTATTGTTTAGCCTCAAGAATTAGGCTTAGTTTATAATTTTTGAATAAGCTTTATGGAGTCGAGAAAATCCTCCATCCTTATTGTATTTCCATGATTTGATAGTGCTTGTCCCCAAAAAAGAGAGTATTGTATTTTTCAGTGATGATGATCACATTTATAAGCATTGGAAATCCCATGAGAGGATTGTGCTTTTCTGGTGTGTTTTCCTGTTCCCAGGTGTACTGAAATTGAATTCCAGACATCTTAGTTTTGCCTCATAGTTAGGTATTTTTGGAAACCACCACATTCTTTTCCAGCTCTGAGGAGCCTAGTATTTTTATATTTTTTGCCTATCATTCATGATGACTTAATGCTAATTCCACCACAGTAGGTGATGTTGCATTTGTTTTAGATTTGTGATGACAAGATATGCTTGTTTGAGAAAATATATTTTTTCAGGTAGTTGTAACTAATTTAAGGCTCATAGGTATATCAATGTTTGAATTGTGTTGCTATGATAGTTTTATCACGCACAAGCTAACCAACAATAAGTTATATTTATTTTAAAGTATAAATATGCATATGGTATAAGTGGCAATTCACACATATTAATTTAATATTTTCATCCAGAATTTCGCCGCTGGATTTGTAAGTCTGTTACATCATTATCTTTAAAACATTGAGGGAATAATTTTATGTGGACTAAAGTTATTTTAAAAAAAATATAACTGATCTCTGATGAATGATTGCCCCATACACTTAATTTAGTCTAATTTTAATATTAGCTTAATCTGATTTAAACATATATCTAGTTATGATATTAGTTATATCCATGAAACAAGTGATGATATTTTTCAAAAGTAGTGCTGAATATGCTTATTCCAACTTAGTGTTTGTTAAGTTGAGGAGTATAAAATTATGCTTAGGGTTTTCAATATAAACCTAGTTCTGTGTGTCATTCTGATTATTAGATGACACAATAATGGTATAAATTAGTCTAATAAAGAAAAATAGTAGTGTGCTTATTAAATACATATGATAATTAAAGTTTAAAATTTGTTTTTTTGAGAAAAATATAGTTATTAAAAGAAAGTAACAGTGAATAACCTTTGTAGGTTATTAAGTGTATTAGTGTAAGTTAAATAAAACTGTTAAGAGTCAAAATAATTATATTAAATCTTAGTGCGGTATTGGCATTATTTGTATTCTACTACATTTGTAAACATTTCTTCTCATTATTAATAAACGAAATTATTATTATTTCAAAAGTTTTGTTTTGTTTGTTTTACTTTTATATGAGAATATATTATTGTCTTGGGTTCCAAGTTCACAAAATCTTAAAATGTAAAAGTTATTGAATCTTCAATTCAGAAATTTACAAGTATATTCTAAGTTAATTAAATATACTTAATGTTGTCTTGAAAATAAAAAAAAAAAGCTATGTTAAAGTAAATGATTCTCATATTGAATCATAAATACAGATAATTGCATTATAGCAGATACCTAATTAAATACTTAGTTAAAAGTTTATTTTTTTAAATTATCGGTATATCTTTAGACTAAAGATTATGCAATATCAGATTAACAATATTAGTACTTCAGAAGAATATTTTAATTAATATTATTTTAGGAGCTGCACCTTATCTTATATTCACTGCACATTATCTATCATCATCTTAAATCTGATATATTTAAATGAATTCTAATTCATTTGCATTGAGGTCTTTAGTGGTTGTCTGTGAGTATGGAAAGGCATTAAAGGTACCCTCGCTCTTTTCTCTGCTCAAGTAATATCTTAGATAATAGGCCATTATTAGTTAAATTTAAATTGATTCATTAAATTTTGTGAATTAATATTTGTTTTGTTTATTATTTTAAGATTGGACATATTATAATTATTTTATGGTCAGCTAAGATGTCACTTATTTATTTATTAATCACAGTAATTCTTTATTAGGCAACTTAACTTAAACTTTAATTTTACACAAGAATGTTAGTTTTAAAATCCCTGAGGTTATTTACTCTTGTTGTTTTAATAAATATAATTCTGTAAGATAATACTTTAAAGCAAAGCATCATAGGTCTTATTCAGAGAGTGTATAATTTATTGGTAAGACTAATATGATTTTAGATTTTAGATAATCTTTTATATGGTGTATTAAAATATTAATATGCTGTAGTAGTTATAATTCATCAGTATTGGATTTGATCTTCATTTGATTATACATATCTGGATCATCATCTTTTTTCGTTAAATTTATTGTAACCCCACTGAGCCGAGTCGTTTAGAGTCTCTCATTTATATTTTATTTCATTTCATTTTTATTCCATTTCTTTTCATGTCATTTCTTCTATCATCTCATTTCATTTATCTCTCCTTTATTCCATCTTCTTCTTATATCTCTCTTTCATATCTTTCTATCATCTCAGCTATTTAAAACATTCGTTAAGAGTTTCTTCTATCATTTCATTTCATTTATCTCTCCTTTATTCCATCTTCTTCTTATATCTCTCTTTCATATCTTTCAATCATCTCATTCCTTTTCTCTCTCCATTACATATATCATTTCTGTTACTTTTCCCCATTTCTCTTCCTCCTCGATTCTTTTCTTTTCCATCATTTATCCTTACCATTATCATTATCTCCATTTCATTATTAGTATTATATTTCTTTTTTTATCTCTTTCTCTTTCTTTTTCTCACACCCCTCTCTCATTTCATTATTAGCATTTTCTTCTTTTCTATCTCTCTTTTCTCTTTCTCACACCCATCTCTCATATTAGTAGGTTACAATATATATATATTGGGATTATCTAAGTGTTGATTAGTTTCTAATAGTTATGTATATATATAAAATCGAAAAGCTAGAAAAAAGTTTATTAAAGAATTGACTATTAATAAAATCTATCATCAATGATAGCTAAGTGCTTCTGAATGAATGGAGGACTCTGTTGACTAATAATTTCGACTTGGTTTTGGGCAGAGAATGCACAGAATCTATATAAATTTATCACATGATAATTAATGTTTAGACTTAAAAACTTAGACACTATACAACATTTTTAAGCAATAGGTTTTTTACAGTCCATTTTTCAGGTTATACAGCAACCAGGGCATTAAAGATAAAGTAACCAATATTACAAAAATATTGATGTTGAAACTAAATAGTTCATGAAGCATACGTTGAAATAGTATGTTATTGTGATGTCTTAATATTTTTTTCTCTAAGAAAATTTTGAGTTTGTTTTAAATCTCTGTATACTTCTTGACTTTAAAATCTTAGGATACTTGAAGCTTTATATCTTGTATTTGAATAATATAATAAATACACAGGATTAAAGACCATATACATCCCTTTAGCTTTATTTCTGTCTGAATCAGCCAAATAGTTTAGAATCCAGCCATAAATTTTTTTATGTACTGATTATAGTAGTCTTGATTTACTAATAAATATTAAAATTATGGCTACACAAAAAGTAAATGGTTTTACTTTGAGTCTTTTTCTTTAATTTCTTAATTAAATGCTGATCTCCCCCAAAGATTCTCACAAAGAAGCATTCATTTATTTTACAAATTTTTCTCTACTAATTTTAGCACATTCTGTTGTAAGCTTGAGTAGCAGAGAGAGAAAACATGTTATTGTTTATTCTATAGTAAGCTGGAAGAATCAAATGATGTTGTATTGGCATTATTTTACATTTATATATTTATATTGTAACCTTTTGATTGGTTATCCATGAGAAGAATAGCATATAAAATGTAAATTATAGTTCCAAAATTTTAAATTTATAATTTAGATCAGGGGTGGGTAAATAGCAGCCTGAGGGCCACATGTGGCCCACTAAGGGTTTTTATGCGGCCTGCCAAGACAATCAGAAAAATCCACCTTGAACCGAGATTTCTTTCCCATGCATGACCAAAGATGGCCACATCAATACACATGTGCAGTGTAGATATGATGTGTAGTGCTTTTACAGTTGATCTGGTTAATTTCAATTTCGTCTTTGCATTAGCAAATATACACATTTCCAACTTTAGTGAAACCATGAACCCTCTGAAAAAATGTAAAATATGTGATGAATGTTGTATGTTTAATGAAGAATGGACAAACAAATATTTTTTGATAATACAGGGAATAAAGCAGTGTGTTTATTGTATCATAAAAAAAAGTTGCAGCCCTCCACTAACCTTCGCTTCCACAAAGTGGCTCCTAATGCGGCCCTCTGCCAACCTCTGTGGCCCCCCGAGCCAAAACAATTGCCTACCCCTGATTTAGATAATAGTAATGCCCTAAACTTGGTATAACAGTAATAAATGATTTAATATATAAAGTTTAAAAAGAGAATTCTGTAGAGATTTAATAATTGTTGTTATTTATAATCATTGTTAATTATAAATAATTTATATTACTATATAATTTTAATATAATATTTGTCTATTTAAATAAACAGAAATTACTTATCAGTTTGACTTAAATTTATTTTTAATGCAATACTCCTTTAAAAGCTAAAGATCGTAAAATTGTAGTCAATAAAAGAATGAACAATTATTAACTACAAGATAAGAATTTATTTCAAAATTATCATAATAATATCTTTTGAAGTATAAATATTTTTGTATTCAAATTTAATTAGTAATGTCATTTATTAAAAATGTAATTAGAATCTAAAACTTGGCCTTAAAGTAGTGATTTAAATCAATTTCATTTATAACATATTTATTGATTTTAATATTTTAAACGAGAAATAAAAAATATTTGTTTAAAAGTTATAAAAGTTGGTTTGGGAAATTGTCCAATGAGAAGCCAAGTAAATAGTTTGCTGACGTCAATTATCCCAGGGTTTTTAAGAAGAATAAAAGTTAGCAGATGATCTGGGAGGAGAGATTCAAGAAACTTAAAAAAGCAGATGGCTGTTTTAATATTTTTATCAGTAAAATATTTCAAGTTTAACAAGTCAAAAAATCGTATTTAAAAGCAGTCTAAATATATAAAAGATTTTAAAAGTAATTATTAATACCATGGAGTGAGTAAATTAATCTTCATTATGACCTGGTTGCCAATTTTGATCATCTATTTCTAGCCAAGAAAATACACAAGAAGTTTGAAAAATCCAATTGTTTTCTATGCCCTGGTGTCAGCCATATGACGGCACTATTTCTAGGTCAATTCCTAGAAATATACCATTTCAGCAGCCTACACCCAACCTAAGAGGCTTCTTTCTATGATAAAACACAGAAAGAGTGCTCACGGCAGCCTCACCCAACCTAAGAGGCTTCTTTCTATGATAAAACACAGAAAGAGTCCCCACCGGTCTGGTTTATTTTTTATGCTAAAAGCATAGACAAATGCCTTTATTGACTGCCGTATTTGGTTGTGTTATTAACTTTACTGTAATGCTAGAATGTCTATTTTCTCTATAATTTGGTGTGAGAGTGTGTGGATTTTAGCCTGTCATAATTATTTAAAATTTCATTACAAAGGTATTTTTTTCAAATGCTCTACTACTTTATTAACAATGTCCTGAAGGTTCTATTATGAATGTGTAACCCTCAAAAATTGTTTTTACAGGTGCAGAACGGCAGTATTTGGAAGATTATGTGAAAAGTAACATTTGCATGAGAATTCGTCCGTGACAAGTTACTTTATATATATACGCACAAAGAAAAACAATCCAGTATCTGATTATTAATAATTACTTGTCCCAAAAAAAAAAAAAACAGAAAATTAGTCGGGTATTTTTTTTACATTTACTATTTAAATAAGATTAGTTTTTATATCTACACACTAACAAAAACAACCCAGTTTCTGATTAATTACTGTCCAAAAAAAAAAAAAAAAGAAAGCAAATTAGTCTGGGTTTGATTTTTAAATGTAGTATTTGAATTATAGTACTTTTTATATATACACAATATTTACAAAAAGAACCCACTTTCTGATTAATTACTGTCCAAAAGAAATGCAAATTAGTCAGCTATCATTTTTAAATTTAGTATTTAAATAATGGTACATTTTTATATAGACACACTAACAAAAAGAACCCACTTTCTGATTCATTACTGTCCACAAAAAGAAGGCAAATTAGTTAGGTATCATGTTTCAATTGAGTCTTTCAATGACGGTCCTTTTTAGATATACACACTAACAAAAAGAACCCACTTTCTGATTAATTACTGTCCCAAAAAAAAAAACAAATTAGTTGGTGGGTATCATTTTAAAATTATACTGTGAATTTTTTAAATGTTGAGGGTAAATTGAATAATGTAGAATTGCATCTTATTTTTGATTGAAAAAAAGACCATAACTTTTTATATATACAACATAAAGAAAATAAAACCCACTTTTTGATTAATTATTGTCAATACCCAAAAAAAAGTTATTCGCGGGTATCATTTTTAAATTTAGTATTTAAATAATATAGTTTTTGATAAAATCTACACACTAACAAAAACAATCCACTTTCTGATTCATTACTGTCCAAAAAAAATGCAACATAGTTGGATATCATTTTGAAATGTAGTATTTAAAGAACAGTATTTTTTATATGTACACACCAATAAAAAGAATCCACTTTCTGATAAATTACTGTCAAACCCCCCCCCCCCCCCAAAAGCAAATTATTTGGGTATCATTTGTAAATTTAGCGTGAATGTAGGAATTTTGTGTAAATTGAAAAAAAATGTATAATTGTATCTTATTTTCAATTAAAAAAATCCCATAACTTTTGACAGATACACACAAACAAAAACAACCCATTTTATGATTAATTGCTGTCCAAAAAACGTCAATTATTTGGATATCATTTTTATATTTAATGTGAATTTCTATTTTTTTTTTTAAATAGTAATATTATTTACTATTAGTTCCTCTAATTTCCTATTACAAAAACTAAAAAAGCTGATATTTATATAGATAAAATTATAGACCCGGCCCGGAATCATAATATGTATGTGTTTTTGATTAGCATCAACATCAACAAACAGATGGCATGAGGGAATAGAAAACAACCAAAAACCCAAGATATTAATTTTAATTTACCTATGATAACTATGAAAAAGGAAAGACAACTACCACATGGCTTCCGAAACTTAACTGCACCCATGTAAAAAAGCATTCTTTGTTAAATTAAATGTTTTTATTAATCATAGATAGAATGTGAAAAATTGATTAAAAATTCCTGGAAATAAATATTTAAAGCTGATAAAATATTTTATAGAATGTTAAAGATGATTAATTAGTCATGAGTGATGAAGGCAAGAAAATGTAATCTTTGTTTGAATTAATCAGTGGAGAAGTAAGAAGTAGCTATAAAATTTTGAAGAAAATGTTAGTCTATACTTGGTGAAAAAACCCAGATAAAAGTTGAATCAATATTTCTTATGTTTGAATATAAAGTGAACTTTTATTATTATATGATAAGAAAGGTGAATAATCTAAAAAGTCTTTCAACTTTTTAATAGTAAATGATAATCATAGAGATGACACACTATAATGCATAAAGTTAAATAAGTTTACTGAGATGTATTTAATATTAGAAGAGTAATAAATCACAGGAAAGGGGATGAAATATATGAAGAAACCTATTGATGAATTAGTTAAAGTGTATTTAAAAGTTTTGCAATGTAAGAAAAGAAAAAAAATGTGCATGTAACTTTAAACTAGAAAGAAGGGATTCATCCAATTTAGAATTTTGTCCAGTTAGTGTGTGCTTGTTTATTTAATGTGTTGTATAAACATGCATGTATTCTAAAAGACAGAAGATGAGAGAAGCACCCAAACTCATGAAGAAGAGAGAATATCTACAGGGTAACCATGGTAAAAATGGAAATTAAAGTTTGAAATGGCTTTAAAAATAATAATAAGATTTTAATTTTATCACTAATATTTTTCGTGTCTAAAATGAAATGAAAACAAAATGTATTTTTCATAGTGACAATTTAAAAAATTTATGTTTGCAAGTTGGCATAAAATGCTAAAGATATGCTTAAATATAGGAAAAGAGTAATCATGAGTTAAAATGTGAATGTGGGGAACATAATATTAACTGTATTGTACTGAGGTACATTGTTATCTAATATTTTATAAATCTCATTTTTTAAAAATTAAAAGTTGAAAGAATAAAGATTTAAAACTAAAGAGTAGGGTAGGGGGGGTTATTATTAAAGAAAAAATAAATAATAAATGCTTTAAAAGAGGATTTAAAAAAGAAAAAAATCTTATGAAATAAAAATGATTTAATATTATTTTGATTAATTTGTAATAAAAAATAATAAAGAATTTTCATTTTGTTTTACAATAAAACAAATGTGTGCATATGTGTGTGTGAAAGTTTTAAAGAAAAAAAAAGAAGCCCAATCAAAGCGAAGCAAACGCCAGTTATTTCACGAGACAATAGACACTGAAGTTAATAAAAATTTTCCATTGTTTAAACTGTTTAAATATTTCAACATTTATTATTCTGGGATTATTATTATTACATTTTTAAAAATATTTCTTGAAGCTATAGATATAACAATTATATAAATTGTTATGTCTCCCGATACAATGCACTGTTAAATCACCACATTGTACAATCAGCTGGAGCTTTCTTAGTTTGGAGGGAACCATGTTTGAATAAAGCAAGTAAAGTAGCGGAGTGTGTGTATGCTGGAAAATCCACGAAAGTTTATATAAGATCACAGGATCCAAAGGAGATTTGTTGGAAGTTAGTGCTAACCGGTCATAAGTAATTTTAAAGAATCTACATTGTGCTGTGTACGTCATTTCCAAATTCATAAATCCTAGGTAACTTTTGTTTTAATATGCTTTCATTCTTGATTTCCTTTAAAGATAAACAATAAACTGTGCTAAATAAAACTTTAAACTTTTTAAAATAATATTAGAAAAATACAAACAATATCGGCTTCTATATTTAATTATATTTAAAGACATTGTGTGTTGTTATGTGTGAATTTTAAGTTAATGTATTGTGTATATTTTATTTATAATAATAATGTATTAAAAAACATTTATCTAAAATGAACAGAGTGTGCGTGTTTAAATTATAAAGCAAAACGATTGTTTTTTTTTTTAAAAAAAGGAAATATTTAAATTGTCTTTTAAAATATTTATGTTTATGTTTTAACACACACAGTTATACAGAGTAATATTTTAATAAAGTGGAAAGGGAAAAATTTAATCATTAAATAAGAAATAATTAATTTAAAAGTAAAAGGATAGGGAAATTATAATTTTAAAAGTAAGGATTTGTTGTGTAAAGATGTAAATTGTTTTCTCATTCAGTACATTGTTATTTTTTAAAAAATAGAAGTATTATCTAGGGCAGAGTTGTTATTATCTTAAAAGGTTGTTAAAATCAGTTGAGCTAGCTGGATCTCAGGTACTAGATAGGCTGATCAAATAGACACTTTGGTTACAATGTAATTAACTGGTGCCCAAAGGTTTTTTCTTTAAAACAAATAAAGTGTTTGTTTGGTTAGTATTTATCTAGTAGCCGAGTGTTTATATTATTGGTAGATTGCTGCTAATGATATTTTACACTCTACCTGAGGATCAAGCACCTTTGAAGAGTAAATGATAGGAAAGGTAGAGTAAAGTTATAAGATTACTATCTGTAGTCTTTATTATTAGTTATTATTATTTAAGATAGGTTAAGAATGTGGGCGGTTCATTTGGCACATCAACATGGCCTGAAACTAGACGTTTCAAGTGGTAGAACCAATGTCAGTTGTAGTTGGACGTTTATTTGGTGCATCAGTAGGACCAATGTAAGTTGTAGTTGGACGTTTATTTGGCGCATTGATAGGACCAACGTAAGTTGTTGTTGGACGGTCATTTGGCGCATTAACGTAGGACCAACGTAAGTTGTAGTTGGACGTTTATTTGGTGCATTAATAGGACCAACATAAGTTGTAGTTGGACAGTCATTTAGTGCATTAAACATAGGACCAACGTAAGTTGTAGTTGGACATTTATGTGGCACATTAACGGGGCCTGAAAATAGTCATTGCCAATGGTAGGGCCAACATAAGCTGTAGTTGGACATTCATTTGGTGCATCAACGTGGCCTGAAACTGGTTGTTTCAAATGTAGGAACAACATAAGCTGTAGTTAGACATTTTCTAAATGGTGTGGTCAAAGTTGGACATTAATAATATAGGTGATAGTTAGTGAAAGAGAGGTTAGAAAATGTGATAGTAGTGTGTTTGTTTTTTTTTAGAGCCGGTCAGATTAGCGTAACTATTAAAGGTGATTTTTATATGACATTATATAATGTAGAAGCATAATCCTTAAGAAAAAAAAAGGGACACTCCGAATGAATGAGGATAGTCGAACATGAGGCATAAAGGTAGAACTGGGAGAGTGAACATTGTTTGTACATACGTTTTGAAATAGAAAATGTTTTTTTTTTTTTTTAAATAATGCTAGATAGATCAGCGACAAAATGGAAAAAGAACCTCCTGATCGATCTTAATAAAAATATAATGGGATGGAAATTATAATAAATAATTATAGGTAAACGAACTTTAATTAAATGAAGCCATATAATACTTATAAATTTAAATTGTGGAAACTAAAATGCTCAGAATGATATTTTAGTTTAGGGGAGGGACGGAGATAATGTACCGAGGTACATTGTTATCTAATTAATATTTTATAAATCTCGTTTTTTAAAAAAATAAAAGTTGAAAGAATAAAGATTTAAAACTAAAGAGTAGGGTAGGGGGGTTTATTATTAAAGAAAAAATAAATAATAAATGCTTTAAAAGAGGATTTAAAAAAGAAAAAAAATCTTATGAAATAAAAATGATTTAATATTATTTTGATTAATTTGTAATAAAAAATAATAAAGAATTTTTGTTTTGTTTTACAATAAAACAATTAAATGTGTGTGTGTGTGAAAGTTTTAAAGAAAAAAAAAAGAAGCCCAATCAAAGTGAAGCAAAGGCCAGTTATTTCACGAGACAATAGACGCTGAAGTTAATAAAAATTTTCCATTGTTTAAACTGTTTAAATATTTCAACATTTATTATTCTGGGATTATTATTATTACATTTTTAAAAATATTTCTTGAAGCTATAGATATAACAATTATATAAATTGTTATGTCTCCCGATACAATGCACTGTTAAATCACCACGTTGTACAATCAGCTGGAGCTTTCTTAGTTTGGAGGGAACCATGTTTGAATAAAGCAAGTAAAGTAGCAGAGTGTGTGTTTGCTGGAAAATCCACGAAAGTTTATATAATATCACAGGATCCAAAGGAGATTTGTTGGAAGTTAGCGCTAACCGGTCATAAGTAATTTTAAAGAATCTACATTGTGCTGTGTACGTCATTTCCAAATTCATAAATCCTAGGTAACTTTTGTTTTAATATGCTTTCATTCTTGATTTCCTTTAAAGATAAACAATAAACTGTGCTAAATAAAACTTTAAACTTTTTAAAATAATATTTGGAAAATACAAACAATATCGGCTTCTATATTTAATTATATTTAAAGACATTGTGTGTACAAATGTGTGAATTTTAAGTTAATTCATTGTGTATATTTTATTTATAATAGTAACGTATTAAAAACATTTATCTAAAATGAACAGAGCATGCGTCTTTAAATTATAAAGCAAAATGATTATTTTTTTTTTAAAAATAAAAAAAGGAAATATTTAAATTGTCTTTTAAAATATTTATGTTTATGTTTTAACACACACAGTTATACAGAGTAATATTTTAATAAAGTGGAAAGGGAAAAATTTAATCATTAAATAAGAAATAATTAATTTAAAAGTAAAAGGATAGGGAAATTATAATTTTAAAAGTAAGGATTTGGTGTATAAAGACGTAAATTGTTTTCTCATTCAGTACATTGTTATTTTTTTTTAAATAGAAGTATTATCTAGGGCAGAGTTGTTATTCTCTTAAAAGGTTTTTAAAATCCATTGAGCTAGCTGGATCTCAGGTACTAGATAGGCTGATCATATAGACATGTTGGTTATAATGTAATTAACTGGCACCCAAAGTTTTTTTTTTTAAAACAAATAAAGTGTTTGTTTGGTTAGTATTTATCTAGTAGCTGAGTGTTTATATTATCGGTAGATTGCTGCTAATGATATTTTACACTCTACCTGAGGACCAAGCACCTTCGAAGAGTAAATGATAGGAAGGAAGGTAGAGTAGAGTTATGATATTATTATCTGTAGTCTTTATTATTAGTTATTATTATTTAAGATAGGTTAAGAAGGTGGGCAGTTCAGTATATTTTGACCTGTATATACTTTAAGAAATTAAGTATAATAGGATTATCTGAAAGGAATTATAAACTTATTATAAAATGTGATGTATTTATAAGAGCAAGAAAGAATGGATGTTAACACAAGACAATAGCATGATCTCATTTGTCATAAAGAAAAAAATATTCTATTGATAATAATAATTGAAATACATTATTTGTTGTGTAACATGATTGTAGATATGAATAGAAAATTATTGCATGGGGAAGATTATATTAAGTTGTTAGTCTAAAATTAGTAGAGTAATAGATGCTAAATACACAATCAAAGAAGATGAGTTAAAATTCCAGGATAGGATAAAATATACTGAAGAACTGAGGATTAGTTAAGAAGGAGTAATCTGTTTGATACCCATATATTTATTGGAAAGAGATGGGAGGGTTTCCTACAAAAAATCACAGATAATATATACCATAAGTCCTCAGGGAAGAAGCCAGGGTAAAGTGGGGGTTGAATCAGTAAGAAAATCACTGCCTGCCAAAATATGACACCTCATTTTTTAAAGAAAACCATCCTTTTTTATTAGGATATATTATTGAATATAGTATTTAATAAAATCAGTTTTTCATCGATAGTTATAGGCAAATAATAATATTGGAGGCATCAAAGGTAGATGAAATATTTGAAGAATTTTATAATTTCTTTCTAAATCTTGATAGATTTACTCAAGGTAAAATCATGTACAGAACAAATATTTTATGTTTGAATAGTAATTTGAATAAATTACTAGATGAGTAAAAATAACTGAGATCAAAGAACACTATAGAATGTAAGTGATAGAGAGAATGGAGGCATAAATGAATGGGATGATATAGAAAGAATTCTTAGCTTAGTATTCATTTTAATTACATCATAAATATTGTCTTTTATAAAAGGTGCCACCATATTTTTTTGAAAAAAAAAACAAAAAAAAACGAAAGTTGAAAAGTCAAATGTTTTGATCTTATTTTAATTGGGGGGGGGGGGGGTTTGAGAAAAAATTTGTCATCACTGAGACAAAAGTTATTTTTTATTTGTTTTTATTTTTAAAAAAAGTTAACAGAAATTGGTTGTAAGACTAAAAGTTTTACTATATCAGTGGTATACAAATAAAGCCCCCCCCCCCCAAAAAAAAAAACAAATCGCCGTATAGCCAAAAAAAAAAAAGATGTCATATTTTTTGAAAAACTAAAAAAAAAGAAAACAGAAGTTGAAAAAGTCAAAGCTCTTAATCTTCTTTTAATTTGGGATGGGGAGGAGGAGGGGAAAGAAATACTTTGTCTTCACTGAGTCAAAAGTTAGAGACAAAAAAAGTTATTTTTTAAAAACCATTTCCGGTTCTTAAACAGCAAACAACGTAAACGATAGCTCTCCTCAAAATTGAAATCAGCAGGAAAGGGGGTATCAAACCCCATTCCAAACCCCTAAATACAAGGTAAGAGAAGTTTTATATATTTAAAAATGGAATGCAATAATGATATAGATAATATACATAGCAATTCAAGCTTAAATTGTCACACTCAGTCGTTCAACAGAAACGATAGCCGAAATCTTCATAGCTATAATAACAAATCTCAGGCTCCATCTGAGATCAAAAACCTTCCCATTAGCAATGCTAAGCACCAAGTAATTACTGACAACATTAAAATGCAAGAAATTATACAAACTTCGTCAGTTATATGCAATAGCGTTGGTTTCCCATCGGGCGAAATAACAGCCAATATTAATAATACATACGAAAACAGTAACAACACTCACCATATTTCCCAAACTCCTTTAGGAGAAGTAAATAAACACAATTCATCCACAACCGCGAAACACTCTCAGAATAATTTGGAACAAAAAACAAAATATCAGCAAAATCTATCTGAAGAAAGGGAAAAAAAATTTTTTAAATCACCAGAGGTCACCAAATTCGCTGCTGTATCACCAGAGACTGTCAACAGTATTTCGGGAGAAAAAAACGAAATAACAGATAAAAAAAAATCAACAAAACCCATTCACAAACAAATGAAAATTTCAAACTAGATGAACCTTTAATATCTACATCGTTCACACATTTCAAAACAGACTCACAAATACAAACCCTTCCAAAAAAATCTATATCCTACGCTAACGCTTTAAGTATCAACAAAGACGTTAAAACCACGGAGACTAACTCGGTCAGCAATATTAATGAAATGCTTAAAGGCATATCGGAATATGAAAGAGAAATCACACCAGAAGACAATCAACACCCCCAATAAATTAAGATATTAAATTATAATAATATTACCGATGAAATGCATCAAAACATAAACTATAATTTCAACAAAACTATTCCAAACATGCTCTATAAATCTTTCCAAAATTATTACAATGACAAAACTCTAATCCTAGCAGTAACGAATGAAAACTTATCATTATACAAATTCCCCCATGGAACATTTATATTCTGTAATTAAACAACATGATTCAGAGTTGGGGATTTATCAAATACTAACACATCCTAATGACAGATATGTGGCAATAGAATTTAAGACCTGGGCAGACAGGCTTCAATTTAAAAACAATATTAAAATACTGGGAAATAAAATACTTTGCACTGTAGAAATGAACAGACCTATGATACTACAAGGGAAAATCAAAAACTGCCTAACAAGATTCACTGAACAAGAGCTCCAAAATATCCTCAATCCCTATGGCACTGTATCAAAATTTAAATTCCTTCCAGACCCCATCTTGAATGGAAACATAATATCAAATGCAGCAATCTTCTCACTAGCCATGAAAAAAAATGTTTCTCCCACTGACATCCCTACTGTAGTTAATGCAAGAGGTTCACCAATGGTCTTAACATTCAGGGGGGTGCGGCCTCAGTGCTTTCACTGTTTACAAAGAACACACTTTATAAAAGACTGTTTGGCACGTATCTGCACTACCTGCAATCAAAAGAAAGGCAAGTTCCACCGCTGCAATGGAAAGAATATAGAAACAACAACCACTACAGACACCAAACAGTCACCTAAAACAGACAATAATATTGAAAACCACACTGATAAACACAGGGCTTCAACATCAAACTATACCGAATCTATAGACATAACTCCCACAGATGTAACACCAGACCACATAATATCTAGAGATGAAGATCAAGATGAAAATCTTTCCCAACAAACTGAAATGGAATTCCAGAACAATACAACCAAAAATAGAAATGATAAACAAACAACTACATCAAGTACACCTCATCTCATTTCAAACCAATACACAGATAATATTCAGTCAATAAACAGTACAACATTGGAAAAAAAGGGCTATGAATCAATGCTTGGCAATCCTTCAAACTTGAAATCACTTCCAATAGAAGAAACAGACACCAGAATCAAAATAGACAAAAATAACACCCAATCACCTAGAAAGTCACAAAGTAAACAAAATACAATAACTCCACATCCTCAAAAAGAAAGTAGCAAAACCAATAAACCAAGGAAAAAATTCAATCCAGCACACACCAAAACTCAAAACATGGGGGAAAAGGATGGTTTATCTGGACATTGGAATCAGGATCTTTCACAAGAAGTAGAGCTAACACGACAAGCTATAACAAATATTAATAAACGGAAATCAGATGTTCCGGATAAATCAAGCTCAGATGATGATATGAATTCTGGGTTTATAACACAACTACCTACATTAAAACCAGATTCACAAGAATCACAAAGTAAACACAAAGTATCATGGGAAAAAAAGAAAAAAACCTCTGAGCAGTCTGCTACAGATTCAGCACCAATGGAAGATGATCCCTATTTGGAATTACCAGATTCTATGGAAAATGAGGACCTTCCAGTACTCATGGAATCAAATCTACATCAACTCTCATTGGAAGAAGCATCAGATCAAGAAACCAATTATAGTCATTTACTTCCAAATTCTCCCCGAGACCAGGGGCCAGCTGGAGGGGCAGGGACACTATATTATGAACTATAAAATTGCAGGGATTAATGTCCGTGGCCTCAACTCATTGGCCCGTGCTCACACAATTAGAAATTGGATAAGCATTAACTCTCCCCACATCCTTCTAATGGGGGAAACCAAATTCCATAATAACACTGACACTAAAATAGAAACATTAATTGCCACTATGGGCTTCACTAAATTTTCAGTTGGACATTCAGCAGCTGAAGGGGTTGGAGTATTAATTAACAAAAAATTTCCTCCAAATAAATTCTGTATTCTCTATTTGGATAACCAACTTAATCTTATTAGAAATAGACTATTGGAGCTACAGCATAAATCTAGCTTATATATACACTTCAAACAATCCTACTATCTATCACAAAATAATTCAGATTTTAAATGCTATCCTTAGCAACAAATCAGGCTCTTTACTTATATTGGGAGATTTTAACACCACATATGGTCGCTTTAACCTAAAATTTCTTCCACTGATAAATAGAAACTTGATGTGTGGGGAAGGATTCCTTCCTCCCGGATCCTACTCCTTTTACACCAAATCCCACCAAACCCTAATAGACCTATTATATTATTCACCAGATTTACATTTTCATCTAAATGCAAAACTTTTACCGGTGTCGTTTTCGGACCATATGGCCCTTGTAGTTACTCTTGAAACCATGGCTGGCCTCCCAACCCCAGAGGCTCTTCACAAAACCATGCGGATGGGAACAAAATCAAACATAACAGAGGCCATAGTGTCTGAATCTTATATATATTTTCACAAAATCAACATCCTTTCAAGACCAGCTGAAGAAGCCTGGTTTTCATTTATAGGCATCCTACAGACAATATTAAAACACCACACCATGAAAGTCAAAGGCCCTAATGGCCTCTTCAGAGATCTTCTACAAATAGAGAATCAGCTTCAGATGCTCCAAAGTCAACCTATCAAAACACAAGATATATATAGTCTTAAAAACCTATATCGATCAAGACAAAAATCCCTGGCAGAATACCTATCCATTAGGAGAGCCAAATGTTATTTATCACAACAACATCACTGGACAAAAGGCTACTTGAGATGGGCACTTGGAGGGAAAAATAGCAAAACCACTCACCACCTCCATCATTGCAGATGGGAAAACCTTACTGGCAACACCTATGATGAACACAATAAAAGAACACTTCCGGAAAAGAATGCAAACCGCAATCTTCAATGGCACACAATCCTGGTCTGAAGTTGATCCACAGGCACTACATGGGATCACAGAAAACCTACTCCAACAGAAAATATCTTCCCTTCCAGATGGTGTACATCCTGGATTACATGGGATTCCCAGATTCCTAATCCTACACCTCAATCAATTTGCAATTCCCATAATGAAGAAGATGGTGGATTACCTAGCAACTGGTAATAGAGTGATACCTAACCTTTACCCAGTGGCGCTAGTTCCATTTATAAAAAAAAAATCAGGTTATGGATCTCTCAAACATCAGACCTATTTCCATGACACCCCTGCTAATTAAAATTGTAGAGTCTGTGATCAAAGACTTCATCCAACCAAATGTCTTAAAGCACATATCTAACAACCAATATTGCAAGAAGGGATCCTCTACTGCACATGCAATGGGCAATATAATCTCCATCATTGACTATGTCAGAATCCACCGGAAGTCAGGGCCAATAGCTATTCAACTGGACATTGCTACAGCCTTTGACTCGGTACATATAGACATACTCTTAAATATTTTGGCCGAGTATGATGTTCCTACAGCTGCTGTCCAGATCATAAGCAACTTACTATACAACAGGGAAATTTTTATCACTATGGATGGGTATATCACCTCCGGATTTAAACCGACACAAGCTCTCCCTCAGGGTTCCCCCCTCAGTGCCCTATGCTTCATCGCATATATAAATCCTCTCCTGATGGATTTGGAAAAAAAATCTACCAAGTCTTTTTATACCCAATTTAAGCAGAGAATTCAACACGTTTGCCTACACGGATGATGTAATGATCTTCCTACCATCAAGAAAACATATTCCTTTGCTACAAACAATATTAAGCCGCTATACTGAGAAATACAGGCTGCAATTCAACCCCAGCAAGTCTGCCTCCTGGCAAATTGTTTCAGGAAGGAAAATTAACACCCTCTTCTCTGCCAAGTCACAGAGACATCTTGGGTTTTCCATATTCAAATCTACCACAGCAATGACCAAAGAGATTCAGGATAATATCCTAGAAACAACAAACAAATTCATCACTTCCTTGTCACTAGTCTACCTTTCCCTCCCTGGCAAGGTAGCACTAATTAACATGAATGTGATGCCAAAAATAGCATACTTTCTTCCATTTATCAAATGCAACCAAAGCTTCATAAATAAAATAAATGGCTTGTGCTCAAGGCTTTTCTGGAAAGGTAAAACGGTCGCGATCAGCCTCAAAGGCACTCAGTGACCAAGAAAGCTAAATGGTCTTGCTCTCCACTCCATTCAGGCATTGATTTACCAAAAAACCCACAATGTCATACACAACTTGGTAGCATCATATGGTTTTAACACAATTTTCCAAAAAACTTTCCTTCAAAAGGTAACACCCACTGACCGACCCCCACCAGACAGACAAACATGGATCACTAGAAACACAAGCTTTATCAAACAGCACTGCCCAATAAATGACTCCACATTCAATTCTAAAATATCATTATGGCAAGCATACACAATCCTCCATCCAATCTTAAATCCTATAATCAACATATTTTATTACAATAATCAGAAACTGGTATCCAACTTTAAAAGATGGAGTCTAGAGGCCAAATACCTAGACTTCCTCATTAAATACAACATTAATGGACTACCTACTAATCACTTCCTCTTTTACAAACGTGGTCACAACATAGACCCTACTTGCAGCATTTGCATGAACGGCGATGAGACATTGGAACACCTTTTCTCACAATGTGTGGGATTCAGAGTGATCCGAGAAATCATACTCTCCAACACCAAGATAGATTTCCAACTGATCTCATCTCTGAAAGATAGTATCAATACTAAAACCTATCCAATAATATGTCTCTCGGTGTTTTTGAACTATGCCATATGGGTTACACATTGTAAACTAATCATGGAACACCCACAACCTAATATAAAACAGGTTTTTTCCAAAACAATGATTAAAATCCAGAAGAGAGACCAACTCCTGGCATCGTCGAAAACATTTGAAGACATTTGGACATTATACAATATGCCAAACTAACAACAAGGCAAAAGGGGGGGGAGGCAACAATCAGATAACAAATATGTGAAAGATCTACTGTTCACACCATATTGGGAAACATAGACTCATCAGAACCCAAATGGAAATAACAAGATAGTTAGAACAACAATGTAAACCCCAATTGTATGATTACACATCACTGTATACATTAGAAATAATAAATTATTATTGAAACTAAAAAAAGTTATTTTGGTTTGTTTTTATTTTTTAAAAAAGGTAATAAAAATCGGTTTTAAAACTAAAAGTTTTTCTATATCAGCAGTATACAAATAAAATCCCCAAAAATAAATCACCATATAGCAAAAAAAAAAAGTCACCATATTTAAAAAAAAGAAAGAAAGAAAATTGTTAAAAATTGCGGGCCCAGTAATGTTGCATTGTATTGTTTTTGACTGGCAACAATGCCATCAAGTGGCCAATCTTGGCTAAGTAATAAGTACCATATATATTTACCACATCAGTAATAACATTGTTAATAAGATGGAAGTGTAATATTTTAGGCCAAATTTTAAATATAAAATATAAATTAACTATTACAAGATTATAAATATATTGGGAGTTACAAAATATCAGGTAATATGAAAAAATTATTGTGAAGATCTCAGATAACTCATGAATGATGCAAATATATCAGATTAGTATGAAAGCATACATCATAAAATAATAAATTTATAATTTCCAAAAAAACTAAAAGACAAACTATAGGAAGGGTTAATTATTTATAATAATCATGAAGTTTATTTGTAAAGAATGTAAATAATTTATTATCAATCTATAAACAGTTTTATGCTTTTTTTATTGTTAAGAAGGATTTAAGCTAATGTTCATATGTGTTTGTTGTTTATTAGTATTATTGTAAATAAACTACCATTTTGATTTAAACTATGAAGTATTAATTTCATTGTGTCTGAGAGCCATTTCCATCACAAGATTATATCCATAAAGCACATTATCCACATTGAATTACACATATTACATTTGATTACAAGCATTATTTGAAAAGGAATGTTTAACATTTTTATAATTAAGACACTAACTATTACTATAATAAAGAAAGCTTATGGTACTTCATATTTTTATTAGATGCAAAAGAATTTTAAAGAGCCATATGAAAAATATTATTAAATATTACAAAATGTAGAGCATATAATAGAAATTAGCAATATGTTTGAGAGTCACATTCTAATTTGGTAATTTAAGTTGAAATATATGTTATATCATAATTTAAAAGTATTATATAATGTCAGAGTGTAAGTTACTAACCAAATATATTTTAAGATTTGTAAATCTGAAAAAGTTAATTACAGTGGATTAATGCTAACTAATTAAGAGATGTATTTCATTGAATTAGACTTGGTAGATAATAGTGAGATGAAGCTTTGATTATAAGAAAATAAGTATTCTAGAGTCATTGTTGTTAACGTAAGTATGAGACTAAATTATAGGAAAAGTAGATTAAATTATTTAAAAGAACATAATGAGTAGATAATGAGTATTAATTTCCATATCTTATTATTATAGTTAGATTAAGTTTCCAATAGGAGGTTAATCAAGGTTTGTAATAGTATGTTTTTATTAAATGATTGGATCCCAGTAAAAGCCCTTTTTTTTCAATTCAATTATTTAATTATCAACCTAATGATTATATTATATTATATTTAGAATAGAATACTTAGGATCCCTGAGATAGCCATAGGATAGCATTGATTATTCTAAGTAATGGAATTTTGTTAATATATATATATATTACAAAGAAATCAAGTCATATGACCTAATATAACAAGCTTATATTACAAATGTTATATATAGAGCTTGCAAATAAGCTCTTAACAATCTTTGCAGAATATTCCCAACCCCGGGCAGTTTCTGCTACCGGCTTCTTCAGTGAGGCACTAGGATAATGCTTGAATACCTTAGCACCTCAATGAGGAAGCCAGTAGTAGAAACTGTCCTGGAGTTTAGGATATTTTGCAAAGCTTATTAAGAGCTTATTTGCGCTAGCACATCACCGAGGAAGCTAAGTTCGCAAATAAAACTTCTCTTTTTAAGAATTAAAAATTGAAAATTAAAAAATCATCTTAAACTCGTATATATATATAATCGCACAGATGAAAAAAAAATTATTAAAATAAAACTTTATTAAAAATAGAAAAAGTATTTTAAAAGCAAAAACTTAAAAAAGATTTAGAGATAAAAATACATCTTTAAGTTTGAAAACAAATTAATTAATGTTATTGAAAAATGGAAATGATTATTTTAATTAGTCAAAGTGAACTAGCCTTTGGGCATTTAAATGTATAAGCAACAGTCAGATAGGAAAACAATAGAAACTAATAGCAAATGAGAGAAATCCATCGGGAAATCAGACCTCAATGGAAGGATCATCATCATCGATGATGTAATGTTCATTGGATCCTAAAGTTACATATAAAAGAAAAAGTTTGATAATAAAATTTTTAATGAGTGAAGAAAATTGAAGAGAAGACTGAGATGTGTTAAGTCGGAGGTGAAGGGATTGAAAGACACACTTTTCCTATATTGAGGACCACAGGATCATTGAGGGATTTTAACGCTGGATTCCAAACGGCAAGCAATGGATAACTAATGAACATTTCTAAAACCGTAAGCATGTTATGAACTTAAATGAATATTAATTTGAAAACACTAAGAACTTTAAAATATAAACTTTCCCAGTATTTAAAAAAAAAATAGAAATAGAATCCTATCTGACCAAACTAAATTCTTTATTAATTCTTTTAATTTGATGTATTTCTTTTGTAAAATCATTTCCATTTTTTTTTTTGTTCTTTTAAGTTTTTATTATGATTTCTGTTTTTCGTTAAAGTAAATTATATAAATGTTAAACTTAAGTCGGGCATGAATGGCTATATAGATTTGTAAAGTTATATTAGGGAAGGGTAATCTTAGGTTATTTGTTTCGTAGTTAAACTGGGTCAATGGATTGGATATATTGGTGTAATTAGTAGATGTAGTATGAGATTTGCTATGGGCAGAATCACTTTATATGCCGCACACTTCCTTTTTGCCTATTGGAATGCGATCGTAAGTCCGCAAAAATGACCGCAGTCCTTTCCTATGGAGTTTTTTTTATTGCACTTATTGTCAGATAGATGTAATATTTCTATCTGATGAGAGGCAGTTTCTTCTCTTAACCTTTTGTGCTGCCATATTCATGTTACATTGAATGCATCGATATATCAGATGGATTGACGTTGGTTTGACTGCGAACTTTTGGCCTAAGGTTAAATAAGGATAGAATATTTTCTTTTCAAATGCAAATCTATGTAATCTATTCATACTTGATACTCTAAATAAAAATGCATTAAATTTAAGCTGGGTATAGACGCTTGCATGGATTCATTATCAGTCAATTATGTTTTTGGTTTTCATATTTGATCAAAATATATAGACATTCGGTAAATAATGATACCTTACGGTGAGTATCTAAAATGTATTTATTCGGATGTCTTTTAAGTTATTGGTGTCTTGCAGCATCTTATGATGAATGCCATTGGGTTTCTTATAAATTTCCCTCTGCATTTCCATCAATGAGTTTATATTTTGATCGTTTATGTTTACTTTGAAATGTTTTTGACTGTGTAATCTATGTAACTGATCTATACTCAACATTTATAAAACAAACTTTTATAAATCCATCTGTGCGAACTTATAATAGTATAAAAATTAAAATGTAAATTAAAATCTAAAATAAAAGTTAAAAATAATGTTAAATGTTAAAGTAAACATGCTAAAATAATAATGTTAAATTTTATATATATGTGCATAAATAAATGTTTGTATGTTAATTACTGGTAGTGGCTTATTTTATTCTTTTTTAAAAAATTATTCTTAGATAAGAATTTATGAAATATAAATCTCTGTTGTTCCATTGAGCTAGTGACAATGGGCTAACGACCGGAAACAACCAAAATATATAAAATAAATAATTTTTTTTTAAACTTACGTATCTGCCTACTTTATAATTTTTTCTAGGTTCAAATGCCTAGATGGCGCCCTTGTAGTGCAGATTACGTTAAGGCCCTTCTCCGAATCGTTATAATATATATATGTGATAAGAATGGATTGTTTGATCCAAAAAAGATATGACTCAATTCCAGAATCCAAATTTTTATTCGCTCCACTATATTTTTAAAATTTAAGCAGTATTCATGAAATGTAGAATCCAAATTTTTATTCGCTCCACTATATTTTTAAAATTTAAGCAATATTCATGAAATGTAGAAGGGCTTTGTAACATAATGGCTAATGCATACTTTTGTATATCAATGATTTAGAATCTAGACTGGTGAACTTTATTTTTTTTTTCATATCATAAATGACCATCCAATAGTGGTCAAAAAATAGATATTGAGCTATCTTTAGTTGAAGAATAAATATTTCAGAATTAGTCTGTGTTAAATAGATGAATTTCAATATGCTGACTGGGAAAAAAAAGATTACTATAATACGGCCTCACTGTTGATATGGAAAATATTTTTATGAGCACTGAGTCATAGTTACATTTATTACAAAAATGCATTTACATTAAAAAAAATTATCATGGATATAATTGAAATATTTTAAACATATATATGGCTGTTACTTATGAATGTCAACAATGGACAAAAACTGTGATATACATTGTCATCAAATTGACTAAAAAATATAATTATTCTCAAATAGATTAATCTAGAATAATTTCATTAATTCCACATTGTAAAAATCAATAATAATTTTAAATGCACATACAAATAATCACAGATAATTATGTTACCACTGAGTGTAAAATCAATTTAACTGAATATCAAAAAATGAATTTTATTATATGTCAGCTTGGCTATCTATTGTTTCAGCAATGCAAATATTTAATTTCGGTTTATGTTTTATTCAATGAATACTTAACTTTAATATTGAAAAAATACTAGGTATGAAATCAAAGGACTCTACTAAAAATTATCAACTCTTTTTTTTTTAAAAACAACAACAAAGTCGTCTTGCATTGGTGGTCGAGAGGTCAGCGAGACTGCCTTGCACTTGCAGGCAGTTGCCCGGGTTGCGGGTTCGCATCCCGGCCGATGCTATGACACTTTAAAAAAAAACAAAATCAAAATTAGAAGTAGTTTTTGGGTTCTCCGGTAACTTCACTGAGATCTTCAGTACTAGTCTAATTTTCAGTGTTTATTAAAGTATTCATTCAATGCAAAGACCCATTCCTAAAAAATATTAAATAATAGCAATAGCTTTGTCTCCATTTCTGAAATAACATATGTAAAAGGTAATTTAATATATTATCAATAATTGGACGTGAAAACACACTTTCATCTTGCGTTGTTAGCCAAGAGGTATCGCAGCTGCCATGCAAGCAAGTAGTTGGTTGCAGACGGTTGTGGGTTCACATCCCGGCCGATGCTATGACACATGGAAAAAAAAAAAAACACACTTTAACTAGTTTCAGGTCGAATGACTTTCAACAGAAATAATTTCCGACATTGTTTCCAGAAAAGTGATTTAGCTCTTATTATTGTAATTAAGTAGCTGCACTCTATTAACACTTGTATCATATTTTCATATGCTTTTCAATAAAGTTATTTATATATAAGTATTGCTTGTAAGAGTAAGAATGTGGATCACAAAATAAATTAATTGTAATTCAAATTTATTAATTCCACATAGATTTGTAATTATTAAACCTAACTTTTCACTTATTTGAAAACTCACCCATTCGTCCATCTATTTGTCAATCTGTACACCCAATGTGCTTATTTATCTATTAATCTATCTATCTATGCATTTATCCGTTTACTTACATATCAATTTAACTATTTATACATAACTATTTATTTGACTCTTTACCTCACTCAGTCTATTCATTCAGCTATCCATTTACTTGCTGCCTGCCACCAGTCTGCCCCCTGCCACCCATCCCCTATCTACCTACCTACCGATTGATCAACCCATCCACCTATCTATCTATCTATCTATCTATCTATCTATCTATCTATCTATCTATCTATCTATCTATCTATCTATCTGCCTGTCCATCCGTCCGCCCTGCCATCTATCTACCTACCTACCTACCTACCTATCTATCTATCTATCTATCTATCTATCTATCTATCTATCTATCTATCTATCTATCTATCTATCTATCTATCTATCCATCCATCCATCCATCCATCCATCCATCCATCCATCCATCCATCCATCTATCTATCTATCTATCTATCTATCTATCTATCTATCTATCTATCTATCTATCTATCTATCTATCTATCTATCTTATTGTATAAATAATTATATATATATATAGTAACCCTGAATAAATGGCCATGAATTCCCGTAACACTTATCTCAGATGATTGATCAGAACCTTCTCACCGATCAAAAGCCAATACATTGGATAAGCCAAATTGTAACCTGTAAAATTAATGACTAGCCTGTAAACTACTGAATTGTGATTAATATTAAATTATCATTATGCTAAGCTGTGGGTTTCAAAATAAATGCCATACGCCACAATAATATTAAGAGAAATACAGGAGTAAATAATTGTAACAAAATATCATTAATCAAACAATATGAATAACTTAAGTGGAGAATACTCAATTCACACTTAAAAATGAAAGACTCAATGTTACAAGCATATAATTATTAAGGCTACATTAAAATCCTTCTCTTAACAATCTCTACTACTACCACACTTCTTATCAATTCGTTAAGCATCATATTGCAATGATCAGAGAAAACATTTATAATAGGGAGGTATTTGCCACAATGATATCTTAGTGAACAATTCTTCTTTAGCAAAAATAATATCTTTGATAGCACTAATTATAAAATGAATTAAATATAATTAACTTTAATGGGGATAAATTAAACTCTCTTGTAATTCTTAAAATTTATTTAACAAAGATGAAATCCTAGTAAGTATAAAGTAAGATGTATACTTACCCCTAAGATAATATCTTCCACAATTATGATAAAAACAATAATATTAATATTTTAAATAAACATGATATAACTCTTAATTTAGAATAAAAGAAAAATAATCTACTAAGATGACATTCTGATATTAAGAATGGATAAGGGATTTTATGGCCATTCCAAACAACTGACTAATAAACCTACTAACAATATCTTCTGAATTTGAATTTAGTAATTTCATAAGCTCAATGTATTATAGAATAATAGCATAATCTTATAAGTATAAAAAGTAATTTAAGAATAAGCACAGTGATCTTTAATAAACAAACAAAACTGACTAAAGTGATTTTAAATGATGCATACACAATTTATAATTCTTTTTTAAGGTCAGGGGTTACTTAGTAAACTATGAGAGAAGCTATGAATGGAAAATATATGCATACACAATTCAAGGTTTTTCTGTTCACTCAGTAAATCAAGTTCTGCATTGTAAATCATAGTTTGAATCTTATATATCACTATATATAACTTGTAAATTCAAAGATTAATATTATGTTAATAAATCATACTTTGAGAAAAAAAATTATAATTCTTTATTCAAAAAATTCATCTCTTTGTTAAATATAAATCTAATATTTTAGATATAATTTTAATAAAGTAACTCTTATGTCAAATTTAAATACCAATGTACTTTTAATGTATTACATTTAAATTATTAGATCTCTAATTAATGAGCGGATAATATGGAAAAATGACTCTAAGAAAATTTAATTAACAGTACACAATATTTATTTCACATAAAACAAATAACAATTAATGACTGTATCATATCTTTCAATGTCAACAAAGCCAATAACTTCTACAGAAATAACTTTTTGTTTTAAATATCAAAAAATTAAAGTTTACAAATGTACTATGAAAAATAAGAATAAATTGGTTGGTCAATAAAATTTTCTATTAATTTTAATAAGTTCTCACATTTATAATATTCACACCATAATAATGTCCCTTCTGAATATTTACTACAATTAAATGTATAAGCTTACCAATCCAGCAATAAAATAAATGAAAAAAAAATGTATATTGTCTATTATGCCAAAATATACTTTAAAATTTTGAATTTTAATTAATTATTTATCAAATTTATCTCCTAAGTACTAGCAAAAAATAAATATGGGACTTATACATCAACAGCATAATTTACATTCAGATAGACCAAGAATGTGACAAGACATGAGGGTCGTGTTACTCAATACTTTATGAAAAACCAATCAATTGCCAGAATAAAGTCATGGTAAAATATTGCACATGGCTTTATACAAAATACATGGTCAACAATAAACTATTGGATAATAAACCTAACAGAAAAATAAATGTTTGATGGCATGAACTCATAAATAAATGCACCCCCTCTTGAGGGCAATAAAGAAATGAACTAGGACTTAATCTCTAGTCATGAGATGATGAGAATGAACCACCAGGGACAATAATAACTGAGTATGCATTAATAAAGATATAATAAGAGTGATAAAATACATCTGATGATATCACAACAAAATAGATAGAACTTAAACTAGAATTTCCAAAATATAGTGGCAAAATAAGCATTTTAAAAAAGAGACAATGCTACTATCTCTTAATCAAATTCAATAACTAACAGATGTGTAAAAATAATAAATAATATTTATGGTACTTATAACCTAATTGGGCTTGACCACTTGATGGTGTTCTGGCTCGCCAAAACACCTAACAAATGCCGTTTACAAGGCCTTCATTACGGCTATAGAAAACATCTAATGTTTGTCTTAGCCATTAGAAGGCCGTTGATGATGACGTAATGCTGAAATAATACGGCCTATTTCTGCTTCGCAACAGTTATTGTGAATCCACACACTTATCTTTTCATGCAGAGTTTGATATATATGTGTGTATATTTTGATTAGTCAAATTTTTACAATATATGTTACACAATCTTTGTATTTGTAATGAATTTAAGAAACCTGACTTTATAGTAATTTTCCAAATGGCCACACCCTTATTTAGAGGTGTAATCTGTAAAAGCTTGCCGAGAGTACGTCAAAGGAATTCGGCCGAGTTCGCGTGCGAAATCTTGTTTTCACGTGAAATACCATGTAGTTCATAAAATGTCTGGCGATCGTAACTTTTTCCGCAGTTGCCGAAAACAGAAGCTGAGTATTTCTGATGTCCAATAAAAATATACACGATTTTTTGTACATTTCATAGAAAGCACATATTATAAACATGTTTAATAAGTAAAGAAGACATTTATATGTGTTTGTTGTTGTTTAAAGAAGTTTGAGTTTCTTTCTTTTGTCTGACTACGGTTACGATATTTTTTATTTTAGCATTACAAACAACAGAACACTAACCCTAAAACTAACCCTAAACTAACTCTAAAGCTAACCCTAAAACTAACCCTAAACTAACTCTAAAACAAACCCTAAACTAACCCTAGAACCAACCCTAACCCTACACAGTTGTTTTGTTATGTAGAAAGCAATAATTAAGGGAAAGGAGGAATGATGATAATTTGTCCAAAAACAGCGATTTAAAAAAAAAAAAGGTTGTCGTTTATCAATAATTAAGTGAAAGACATCGCTAAATAGACATCGCAGAGTAGCAGCTTTGTCAAAAAACAGTGATTTAAAAATAAAAAAAGCTTGTCATTTACTAAATCCAAAATTAAAATTAAACAACTTTTTAAATAAAAAAAAAGGGTTCTAGTAAGCTATTAACTGTGCAGCCTTTGGTGGCACTGTTTCTGTGTAAAAACACAGAATTATACCGCTTTCGCAGCTGAAACTACGGCTAATATATGAGTGATCATTAATATACGAGTAGATCGTATGTAGTGGTTATAATACACGGCTAATTCTTCTGCGTTCAATAACACTACGTCTACTAACAATACTATGATCGTATAGTTTGCCATTGATTTCATTGCAGGTTGAATTCCTATGCATATTGACAGAATTTGTATTCTCGCTAGAATTTAAGATGAGAGTGTGAGCATTGTCATCTTTTTCAAGTGTTTATTTGTTGATGTTTATGATTTTCTGTATTTCCCAACTGAAAGATTTTTGCGTACTAGTAATTTTCAGCGTATTATTGATATTTGTCAAAAAAAATTTTTTTTTGGCTAATTTTGGCTTTTTTGGGGGTCAAAAAAGACAAAATAAAATTTCTCAAGCTCTCTGGCAGATGATTGGAGTTGTTTGCGGAAAAATACCGTTTCTGTCATGACTCGGATGAGAGTTGAAAAAGAAGAACAAAATGTCTACCACATTATTATATTTGTGGGACGTCCCAAACAGAGAAAGTGAGGCAGTTGCATTTTTGCAAGCCCAAAACATCCTGCCATTCGTTACAGTTGATTTAGTTCAGTCATATGTGGTTAATAAATTTATTTTCTGGAAAGAATTTGTGTTTTGTTTGCGATTATTTTTATCTGTAAATCATGTAATTAACACCCAGAATGACAGTGTTAAAAAGGGGCGGCGTAGTTTGTTGGACATCTCTTGATTGATTGATTTTTTTTTTTAAAAAAAAAAAAACTTCTTTTGACATACCTATTCGTTCCGTTTAGAAGCAAAAAGAGTTTTTTTGTTGTTGTTGTTTTAAATCAATAAACAGCACGTTAAGTAGATTTTAAAAATGAACCCGAGCTAATTTTTGTTGTTAAAAAAGAATAAAAATACCAGACGTTTTATTTGTTATGAAAACAAAAAATCTTTAATAAACTTGTACGACTCTTAAAAAAGATAAATAAATAAATCCTACAGAATGTAACAAAACCGGTTAACATACATATTTTTTGTGTTAAAAAAACAATACCGCGATTGACTTTTTGGTTTTTGTTTTGGACGTTTTATTTGTTATTATTAAAAAAAGCAAAAAAATCAAAACCCGCCGCCAATACCCGTATTTATAAATCTAAGAGAAAAAAGGAGGCCCCTTTTTTTAATTATTATTAAAAAAAACAAAAAAATCAAAACACTCCGTCCAAAAAAAAAACAACAACCTGTATTTATAAATGTAAGATAAAATATCAAACAATTCTTTTCGTTTATAAGCAAATATGGACATCTGAAGCGGAGTTTGTCGGACAGGTTTGAATTTTTTTTTGCTAAATCAATCAACAGCAAAACCCCTCATTTTTAACATAATTCAAAAAGAAAGTGTCGATTCTAATTTTAAATAACAAGATAATCCAAAAAAAAGTTAAAACTGTCCCTTATTACTTTGAAATGTATCGAATCCAAAACAAAAAAGTAAAAGACGTCTGTAAAAAAGAAACAGTAGATTTAGAATGGAAATCCCCCCCCTCCCCAAATAAAGGCGTATGTCAAAAATTATGCACTTTTGAGATCCAAAAAAAGGGTCAAACTGTCCATTATAGTTTTAAATTTATCAAATGAAAACCAAAAAAAAAATAATTATGTCCAAAACAAATAACAACAATATATTAAATATTAAAAGAAAAATAATTATGTCAAAAACAAACAACAACAATATATTAAATATTAAAAAAAAAAAATTACAGCCGTATGTCAAAATACGATCTATTAGATAAAAAAAATCTAGCAACCCGGTAATGTTATAACGCTCTGTTTTTAACTAGAAACAGCGCCACCAAAGGCTAGAACCAAAAAAAGTTATATAAATTAACGTTAAAAAACTTTTTAAATAAAAAAAAGTTATAGCAATCAATAAATTAATAACCCCCCCAAAAAAACAGCGATTCGATTTAAAAATAACGCAGCCCCGAACATTGTATTGTATTATTTTTGACTGCCAACAAAACACCATCAAGTGGCCAAGCCCGATTACGTTATAATTACCATAATTAATTCTAATATAGCTTAGTAATATTAGGCAAAGAATAAGCAGTAAGATAAAACAATAGAAATATGTATCCACTTATACTTCATTCAGCATAATTATACACATTTAACAAATTAATAATTCACAAGAAAGGGCATACATAACATTTTCAAAATATATAATTATTAAACAATGATATTCTGAGAACCTTGACAAAACTTTATAAAAACAGTATATAAAATTATATTAAATAATATACATATAGAATAATGACATTATAGGCAAAAATCATATATTAAAAATAAAAGTAAAATCTAAGTCTTTCTTCTTATGTTTCCAATCATTAAATGGAATACAGTTTATTAAGCAAATAAAGTTTTGTAAACAATGAAGATATCCAGCACACAAAAATATAACAATTGAAATACAAAGAGCACTTCACAATTATTTTTAAGTAAAACATTTAGAATTAATAATGCAAGAAAAAATGTGTAGATATGGTGATTCATTTAAATAATTTTTATGAATTAAGAATACTTATTTCACATTTAAAACAGGTATTGAATACTTCATGCTTGCTGGATTGCAAATATATAAATAACACAAACAATTACTAATTAATGAGGCTTTATAATGTTTCTGTGTCATAAATTTATCGGAATTGACTGATAGCTCGAGTAGATTTTATAAGTAAAAATGCCAAGAAGTTTAATTTCTCATGTTTATTATTTTAGTGCCAGTATTATAATGTTTCTTTTTTGAAAGTCTATCTGAATGCACTGATATCTGGCATATGTTAAAGTCAAATACAAAAAGTTTATTCTTATGATATTTGTTTTTATGTAGACTATTTAATCATTGATATTAGAATTATCCCAAAACATGTATACGCATAAACTATAAAACCAAATGTTTATTTAAATTATCTTGTAATAAATGTTTTATTTATTTAAAGCTGTGTTCAGAATTCTTCTTTGACATGCAAGCGTGTTCTACATTTCCACACATTCACACACACCTACATATCCAATATGATACGATTGCACTACTCCATAATTTAATGATGAACGTGTCCAGATCTGATGACGTTGATTTTCTTGATCCAAACATCATATGAAATGTTTGTTTATGTAATAATCTGAAAATTTTATCATTCAGTTATTATTTAGATGATGAATTGAAATCAAAATGCACCCTATTTCTTTCATTATTTAATTACAATTTTTATTAGGATAATGCTTAATTTGTATCATTACTTTTATAATAGTAATTAGTAGTTGTTGGAAAGTATAGATTTAAAATTAAGTCATGCAATAAATTAATTCCCTGAGATATTCACTTTTTATATTAAACATTAATTCAATTACTTAGTATAAATTACCGTACAATTAAAAGTTAAGTAATGTTATATTTTATTTTGTATTTAGCTCTAACTTACCATACAGTGTAGTTAATCAGCATTACATCTTTATTCTATTAATTTAATTTTATCACAGTAGAGGTTGTTCAATGTATGTGGATAATGGGAGGAAATGAGGTATAGAGTATAACTTGTCAATTTAAATGATAGAACTTTACCAATTCCAATTACTTATTTATTTTAAAACTTAATAGATGTTTTGTTCTTATTAATCAATGCATTTTACACCTTATAGACCTCTGTAACCACCAACTGAGCTAACCTAAAGTAGGATAGCATTTTAAGAGTCTCATTAATAATTTAAAGCAAGATTAAATTAGTAGTTTATTCTATGATCAATAGAATTGGTGCCCCCGGGTATTTGTGTATAGGAAAGGTAAGAGAAGTGATGGGAGAGGATTACAATATATTTATATATTGTACCGGTCGAAAATGAAGTCCATTCAACAAGACTTAGAATCTGATAAAAAGTACCCCAAATCCAATCATGCCAGAGATACACAGGTCAGGAGCAATCATGAATTCTAACCTGTTTGCCCATTCCCCAAATCTATAACACTACGGACAATACCTATGGTGATACTACATAAATTAATTATTTCCAGGCCCGGTGCTACATTGTTTTGCATGAGAATTCAACTGGTGATGATGATGAGAGATTGAGTGAACCCAAGACATAAGCTAAAAACATACATAAATATATTAATGAGATTCGAACAACTGGATTAAGTTTAAAAATATAAATATTTATTTTGACAAAAATTCAAGATTTTATATATGTATAATCAATGTCATGCAGTTTAAACTATTATTTTGGTTACAAATCTTTGACATCTTTATACAATTATTTGCTTTTAATAGATATCAATCTAGTGCGGCAGTTACATTACTGAACATATATTTAAAATATGTTTTTATTCAATGTTACAAAAACAAATTTATCTGAGTGATTGGTAGATGTTCATACATTAAAACACATTTAAAAATATGACAGTAATAGAGTTTCGCTGTTTGGACGACTTTAATGGAATGCCCTTGGCATTGGATACATAACTTTATTTTCATTTATAGACTTTATTTACAACACTAAAATGAGGATAGATTGTGATCAAAATATACTTAAAAACATTTATTTATTAAACATTTTCGACATTTAACTAATCAGATATTGTGAAACTCTATCAATAGGGGTAATGGCTTATTCAATAAAGGGGAGGGAAGCTTCATGAGAAGTCGGATCTAAAACTCCAATGAAAAATATTTAAAAAGAAAAAAAGTTTCATTATCATATATCATTATGGTATTTATTTTGCTAAACAGACTAGAAAACGAACTATAAGAAATTGCAGTGCTAGCATTATGTCAGTGAGAGAGAGGGTGGCAGTTTCCACCAAGACAAGTTCATTCTCCAATTTTTAAGGTGGTATGCCAGCTTCATGCTAAAGTGGTACCAAAAGAGGAAAGGTAGGTAGGAAGTTGCTATGGATCTGGTTTACGGTAAGTACATTGCAGAGCTATGACTGACTTGTTTCAGAAGTAGACCTAGACTTCTGTTATGAATGAGAACAATAATAAAAATGGAAGACTTCGACTCCCTGGAATGAGTTACAGGTGAATCAAAGCAGTATATAAATATATACTTGGAGGAGAAGAATGACAAATGAAGATGATCATGACTCCGTAGAATGAGGTACAGGCGAATAAGATCAAAGCCCTATGTGGCTTATTAATAATTTGACATATGCCAGTAACTATATCATAAGAATATAAAGTCGTTGAATTTAAATACTAAAATAAAGCCTTAAATGGTTTAACAAATATGTAATAATATGCTAAAATAATGACCCATGTAAGATAAAGTCATTTACCATAAGTTAAACTATAATTAATGAAGCGTGCATTTCTCCCCCTTCTTGAATCAATACTATTTTGTTTAACATATAAAAAAAACTAAAATTCATGCACTTAAAAGTGCAAATAACAAAATAGATTTAAGTCGCCAGCCTTTTGGCGATGATGATCAATAAAGAAATTAATACAATTAATGGACACGAATATCCATCTCAGATTGCAAAGTATTTATACAGTTTGTATAAATTTATGATCAAATATTTTTTTTAAAAGCATATATTTATTTAAAATACAAACTCAATCTTACACGCTATTTAGAAATAACTAACAAGCCTTTTTATTCCACAGTGGGATATAAAAGAAGTTCGTAAGACTGGATTTGATTAGCATTTACAAATAAAATTAAATGAAAAATATAAAAATATCATTAAAATTAAATCATAACCCACTAAATTATAAGGATAAGAAGAAGCATGAGTTGGATAAACAGTTTTATAATAAGATTAGATTAGGTTATAGAGAATCGATACTAAGGAAATAATTAGTTTAACATGCTCACTGATTAGTGAGTTAAAAAGAGGTTTAACATAAAGAAAACATTAATTTTATAGAGTTACAAGTTAGAATTAGGTAATATGATTATGTCTTTGGGCTGGTTACCTCATGATTCTATGGAATATTGAAAAATCTTCTGTGGCAGGTCGCATTCTTTGATGGCACAGGAACTCTTGAGCAGTAGGAGCTACATCTCTGCATGGCAAAGTGTGGAGCTGAGGACAGAGGGGAAGGCAGCTGAGGCCCCTCAAAAATTTAACAGACATGGAATTGACTAGCGACTATTGACCCAACTTTGACACAATAGATTTTTAGCCTTATTTATACAAACTCTGAGTTATTCAAAGAATGTTTTTAATTAAACTTCTTAACTTTTAATTAATCCTTAATTTACCGAAATATTTTCTTTATTGTTAGTGGAGATGCAATTGTTAGATAACTGTCCAAAAATAAATTCAAATATATTTCCAGATTAGAAATAGATTTGATAAAAATGTTAATAGCTAACTAAAAATCAATTAGCTTTATTTTAAATTTTACTTTCATTAACTTTAATTTAAAAATTTCTTTTAAAATTATGAAACAAACTAAAGTTCCCACCCCTTGGACAGTTTACGACTGCATCTTCCATCTTGAATATTTGTATTTATATGAAGAAAAATATCTATAAAATAAATAAAATATAGTTAAGAAAAAAATACAAAATTATTTACAAGATTTGTTTGTGCTTTTATATATATATAAAACCTCCATTTATATACGTATATATCTGAGTAAATGATATTTTTCCAATACATATATACAATTATGACAGACAAAAATAAAGCATGGCCCTTATTCCCAGGAGGCTGTAAAGTCACCAACCAAGGCAGCGGTTGGTGGCCGAAGTCGGAGGGTGCTAAGAATCCCCTGATTGCAGACCCAGGCTGCCATTTGATGACGACTTTTTATTTAGGTACTTACAACTGCAGATCACTTTCAAGTGAAGGAAGATTGCAAGAATTAGAAGAAGAACTGTCTTATATTAAATGGGACATTATTGGACTTTGTGAAGTTAGAAGAAAAGGAGAAGAAACAATTGATTTAAAAAGTGGACATATACTCTATTATAAAGGCACACATATTGGAAATACAAGTGGAGTAGGATTCATTATAAATAAAAAGTGGAAGAACAATATTGTGGAGATTGATGGTGTATCGGACAGAGTGGCAAGATTAGTTATACAACTTAATAGCAGATACCAAATGCAGATAATTCAGGTTTATGCCCCAACAAGTTCTCATAGTGATGAAGTAGTAGAAGATTTTTATATGGATGTACAAAAGGCTTTTGATCAGAGTAAACAACATTTTAAAATTGTTATGGGAGACTTTAATGCTAGAATTGGTAGACAAATGAAAGATGAAATTGCTGTAGGTAATTTTGGTTATGGTAATAGAAATGAGAGAGGACATAGACTTGTGGAGTTTGCAGAAAAAGAAAAACTTTATATTATGAATTCATTTTTTGAGAAAAATGTTAAAAGGAAATGGACATGGAAGCATCCAAATGAAGGTACAGCAGAATTGGATTATATTTTGACTAACAGAAAATACATATTTCAAGATTGTAATGTTCTTAATAAATTTAACACAGGAAGTGATCATCGATTAGTAAGGTGTAAGTTACGTGTTAATGTAAAACTAGAAAGACAAAAATTATTAAGAAAAACAATATTTACAGTTGATATTCCTAATCTTCAGAAACATTCTAATGAATTTAAATTAGAACTTACAAATAGGTTTCAAGTGTTAGGAGATTTTGAACATGATACAGATTTGAATGAAATTAATATGAAAATAACTGATACACTTTTAAAAACTGCAACAAACATAGCTGGTAGAAAAAAGCAGCAATTGACTAATAAAATTTCTACTGAGACTAGAGAATTTATGAAAAAAAGAAGGAATATGAAGATATACAAAAATGATGTATTAAAAAGAATTGAATATCTCGAATTTTGTAAAATGGTACGGAAAAGAGTTGAAAATGATATAAGAAAGTATAACTGTGAAATAGCAAGGAAATCTGTAGAAGAAAATAAAAGTCTCAAAAATGTTAAACAACATTTTGGTATTGGTAGGAAATTTATATCTGCAATAAGAAAAAAAGATGGAATTATTACTAAAAAGAGAGATGACATCATGAAATTGGTAGAAGATTTTTATCAAGAATTATATAGTAATAAAGAACAAGTACCTCCTATATCTATTACATCTTCCAAATTGCCCAGAATTTTAAATGAAGAAGTGAGACATGCAATTAAATGTATGAAGAAAGGAAAGGCTCCAGGAAATGATGGAATTATAATTGATATATTAAAAGAAGCAAGTGAAGAAATAGAAACAATTTTAGCAAAGTTGTATACCAAATGTCTAAATGATAAAGATGTACCGGAAGATTGGAAGAATGCAGTAATAATATTAATATTTAAAAAAGGTGATAAAGAAGATATTAGAAATTACAGACCTATCAGCCTTTTATCAGTTTTATATAAAAATTTTACCAAGATAATTACAACTCGTCTACAGAGAACTTTGGATTTCCACCAACCAAGAGAACAAGCTGGATTTAAAAGTGGTTTTAGTACAATAGATCATATCCAGGTATTGAGAGAAGTCATAGAAAGGACAAACGAATATGAGTTGTCATTATGTTTTGGATTTGTAGATTATAAAAAGGCATTCGATTCTATACACATTTCTTCAGTGATTAAAGCATTGGATCATCAAGGTATAGATCCAGGATATTGTCATATTTTAAAGAATATTTATAAAAATGCAACAGCAACAATTAGATTACATAATGATACTGGAAAAACCAACATTGAGAAAGGTGTAAGACAAGGTGACTCCATACCTCCAAAACTCTTTATAGCAGTGCTGCAAGAAGTATTTTGTGGATTAAAATGGGAAACTAAAGGAGTGAAAGTAAATGGAGAGTATTTAAGTCATTTAGATTTCGCAGATGATGTAGTTGTTTTTGCAAATAATGCTTCAGAGCTGCAGGAAATGTTGCAGGAGTTAGCAGATGAAAGTAGAAAAGTAGGACTAAAAATAAATGTTAAAAAGACTAAAGTAATGTTTAATCGATTTGCTCAAAATATGAAAATAAAGATTGATTATGAAGAATTAGAAGAAGTTAACAGTTGCAAATACCTTGGTCAGATTATTAATACAGATGGAAACATAATGGAGGAAATTAATCATAGAATTAAACTTGGTTGGAGTGCTTTTGGTAGAAATAACTTGATACTAAAAGGAAATATGCCTATGTGTTTGAAAAGGATGGTTTTTAACAAATGTGTTTTACCAGTTCTTACTTATGGATCTGAGACTTGGACACTTAATAGAAGAGCAATACAGAGACTTCAGACCACTCAAAGGAGTATGGAGAGATGTATGTTGGGAGTAACAAGAAGAGATCGAAAACGCAATGTATGGGTAAGACAACAAACAGGTGTTACTGATCTTATTGAAAAAATTAAAAGATTGAAATGGAGTTGGGCTGGACATATTGCTAGAAGAGATGATAATAGATGGACAATTGAAATTTTAAACTGGATTCTAAGAGATTGTAAAAGACCCAGAAAGAGACCACATGTGAGATGGATGGATGAAATAAAAAAATGTGCAGGGGTGTTGTGGAGAAGAGAAGCTAAAGATCGGAGAAGATGGATTAAACTTGGAGAGACCTTCATCCTGCAGTGGATTGATAATGGTTGTTGATGATGATGATGATGATATCTGAGTCACATCTAGAAACATTAATATCAGAATAATTAAGAAATTTTTATTTTAAATTTATATTTGTAACTTTTATAGACGCTTCTCAGAAATATACATATAGTTTATATACATATGACAAAAAAAAGAGCAGGATGAAACGTGGGTTGTGGTAGAATAGTGAAACTCGATCTTGAACTAAGATTGACTGTTTCAATATATATGTTCTTAAATTCGTGTCTAGAAAAATTAAAATTAGGACTTTAATATGTGAGCATGATATTTAAAGCTCTATATATCTTAATCTTTTCTAATTTTTCATTAACTTTGTATTTTGTTTAATGTTTTTTTTTATTTATCTGAACTTCCATATTATAATTTGGATCTTACTTTATGTTAAGGCTAGCCATTACAGGGGTCATCTCCATTATAAATTGTAAACATTTTATAAGAATTTTAAATAATAATAAAAAATAGTTATCTACAACTCTAAGCAGAAAGATTTTTCTTCTGAAACATTTATATTAATTTATAAGATTCATATATTTGTACTTTATTTTCTATACATAAATTACAAATTATTCTATTATTACTATACATATCATTTACCTGTGTACCATGTAGAATATCTTTCATAATATTATAGGCACGAATAGTTGTCTCCATTTGAAATAAGTTATCAACGTATTCCAAAGCTGGTTTGGAAATATAGCTGTTTGTTTTATTTTCTGATTTAATATTATTTTGCCTAAAAAATAAACAAAAACATGGTTGGAAAATTGATTTCCTTTGTGTGTTTAAGTATTATGTAATAAGTATATATAAATAAAATAAAACAGACTTTAAATAATTCATTACAGGGCAAAAACCTCTCCAACAGTTTCCCATAAGAGAATAATAAAGATGAAAGAATAATTCACCACACCATCAATTGGCAAATAATGAGGGTTTTGATGATTTCCCATCCCAGTTTAACTTTCTAGTTTAAACAAAGATATGAACTTCAGACCAATGTTGGATGATAGCTAGGTTGGCTAAGGGCTATCTATAGTATTTGGAATAATAATAATAATAGTGTACTCCAGAAGTAAAAATAAAAAGGCAGATTTTAAAAATACAAGTAAAAAACGTTATGGGGGTTTTGATTAAAATACGGAAATAAGATAGATTGTTTTATATGATAACATTCATTAATTAAAATCTAAATCAAACATTCACTAATTAAAGTCTAAAATAAGGATTTACTAATTGAAGTAAAGTAACGATTTCTAATTAAAAACGAAAGTACAATTAATTAATTAAAAGGACTGATAAGGATCAAGCAAAAGCAGAATAAAGGGGAAAAAGAAAGCGAAGCCGGGTAATTTTAAAACACAGAATATTTCCAGCTTGCTGTGTGACCGAAGTGGGAATCTATATATAGAGAAAGGGCTATATGAACAACGGAGGTATAACACAGAACTAGCGGAGTCTGAAGGTTCCAAGATCCATATAAGTAATTACAGATCTTCTCGATCTTATTATTATTTTTGTACGCCTAAAATGGCTAATTTTAGAATACGGAATAATTAAAATATTAATAGACTTTAAGAAAAGGTTTTGGCAAACCGGCCATCTTAGAATAGAACTGTTAGTGGGGAAATCGGACACGTGATTATGTATATAATGTCTTATATGTGTTATGAACTCAAAATTGTTATAAATTAAAATATAAATAAATTGCTGTATTCTATTTGTAGTAAAAATCTTTTATTTTATTTAATTTGTTACATGTGAATACAAAGCAATATCTTTAAAAAAAGATAAAACATTAGAATTTAGTAAAATATTCAAGTTATTTTCACTGGATTCAGATGCAGAAAGATATTACTATCACTGCATCAAGAAGCTCTTTTATATATGTGTGTGTGTGTTGATACAAAGATTTTCACAGATTGCATATATAAAAGACATTTTTGCAGGTTCATCCATGTTAAATATATATATAATAGGGAAATTGAACACAGACTTTCAAACTCCCTTTAGCTATCCATTCTATCTCATATCACTAATACATATGATGAAACATATATAAAAAAAATTGTGCTGAACCAACACTCATTAGTTAGTTGAGATCATCATCTCCCCCCACACATATATAACCATTGCTCAGTTTATATTAAGATAGAAAATTTTCAATCTTTAATGGATGGGATTCAATCTACTCCACCCTCCAATTCTTCAGCCATCCATACCATTGAAAATCTGATGATGGAACACACAAATCCAATGCTGATGCCAATAATATTATCATGTTCATGTTGACTTTAAGTCACCCTGACCCTTCATGTATAGGACCTTGTCGATGCAAGCTGAATCTGTAATATTTGAAATACAGGCATACTTCATATACCTGGAGTTTAATTGTAATTATAGGGATTTGGGAAATCCATCATCCGATTTTTAATGGTATAGATGGCTGAAGAGTTGGAAAGTGGAATATATTGAAGCCTGTTCATTACTGTTTGAAAATTTGCTATTTTAATATAAATTGAGCAATGATTATATATGTGTGTGGGAGATGATGATATGGACCAACTGATGAATGCTGGTTCCACACAAAATATGTATATTGATGATTATTTATCTTTTTCACATGTGTTTGGTCATGTGTATCAGTGATATGGGATGGAGTGGATAGCTGAAGGAAGCTTGAAAGTCTGTGTTCAAATCTTCTATAATTACAATTAAACTCCAGGTATATAAGTATGATTGCATTTCAAATATTATATAAAACAATTAAATTGTAAAGTGCTATATGGATTACTTGAAAAAATATATGTTTCTAATGTATCTATAATGTGAAAAATTGGTTTGATTTCTGAGCAAAATGGTTGTAATAGGATTGAGCTAAGGCAAAAGATGCAGTAAGATAAGAATATCATTTGACAATACAATGTAATCAAACAGTACTCTTTTAAGGGTAAAGCTGGCCACAAAATAAATTGTGTACAATGCCATAAATTTGTACACTAAGATGAGCTACTATAATTAAACACAATATACTAATATATATATATGCACACACAGATATTTATTTTACCTAAAAACATTCCGTTTGCCTTTAACAAAACTTAGTGAAAAAGATATGTACTTGTTTACTGTAACATATAAATAAAATTGAAAAATATACAGCAGTAAAGAAAGTAATCTTGAATTTTAATAAAATGTCAAATTTAATAAAATATATACAAGTTTGCTATTTATAGGAAGGAAGTGTTTCAAATTTTGTAATCAAAAATTCTTAATATAAAGTTTAATTTATTGATAGATTAGATTTATGTTTAGAACAGCTTTTAAAAAAAATGCAAATGTATCTTATAATTAATATTATAAGTAAAAAATTAAATGTAATTTGGCAATTATAAATGGTTTATATGGGCATCCTTTAAAAATTGATATATAACTAGCTTTAGTTCGATCACAGCAGGTTAAAAATATAATGATGAATTATACACATGCTATCTGCAGAATTTAGTTAATACTATAAAATAAGTCCTTTCATCAATCTTGATGATATCCATGCTAAAATTATACTGTCTGATCTATTTGAATAACTGAATGAACTTGTGTACAGCTTCAAAAACAAATGCAGTCGCTTTTATCCTTTTATCTGAGTGATTTCAGATAAACAACAAAAAGAATTTATTGAAATAATTACAAGACTAAAATTTAAAAGTAAAATTTTTAATTTACTAGAAAAAAGATTTAAATAGAACTGTATATATGCAACAGATAAACTGATACAAATAGTGAAAGAATAGATCTTTTAATTTATAAGAAAAAGATTATAACTATATATGTATATATTATACCATTTTCACCCCACCATTAAATGAATTGGAAATAAATTTTAAAGTGTATAATTTTAAATTTTACAAAGTAAATATATTTATTTATTAAACTAAAAAAAAAAGAGGTCATTTTAGTTCTTACGGTTTGAACCTAAGATTAGTTAACTGGAAGTAGTATAAATTATATAAATCTTGATTATAGTATTTATTTTAAAAAGCATATGAGATAAAGTAATACTTAATAATATTTGTTAATAATTAATTATTTAATAGTATTTAAAATTTTAGAGAAGTTCAAATCTAATATCATAAATGAAAATATGTGTTATAGAGATAGATGTTCATGCCTGTGCAATCTGATATTATAAAGTAATAGCTATTTCAGGTGAAATCTTTATTTTAAAAAATAAATAAATAATATTTATGTTATTAATTTTTTGATGAAAAGTTATAAAATTAATTTAGGATCTAGTTTGTATAAAATAAAATTAAAATGATGTGAAGTGGTTTAAAGTAAATTGTATTTTTTATTAAGTTTATTAAATATATATATTTTTAATTGATAAACATTTTAAACAGATAATATTCATTTCTAAAAAATAATCAAGCTGAATATAACTAATTAAATATTCAGAACAAGAGGAGTAGAAGAATTAACCAATGGGAGAGTGCAATTTGGAATATATTAAAAACAATCAGATGATGTTTTGAAAAAGTAGAATTGGGCAATAATAAAAAAAATTGCAGATTGGATGAAAAGAAATTTCATTGTTCTCTAAAATTTTATTTTAAACTATTCTAAATATCAATAGTAATAGTTTAAAAAATAACTAATGTTGATTTATTTGCTAATCTCAAAAATATATCATAAAGTTTTTTGTTAAAATAATGGAGTAAAGGAAAGTTAAGTCTCTACTGGTAAAATCAACAGTTTAATAATTTAGGAAAATATCTTGAGATCATTATATTGAAAAAAATATTAGAAGAATGGAAGGAAAAAGCTGTAAAGTAATAAATGAAATCAAGGAAATCACAGTTAATACGATTTAGTTATTAAGCAACCTGAAGTACTTATGCATCGTGACTACCATAGAATTTGTAAAAAAAATTAAGTTGGAATTGGTGGTTGAATAAAGAGAAAATTATTCCTGACAGGGTTAAATCTTTTAATATAGTCAAAACTAAATCAGTAAAGAATGATAGTGGAAATATTTGTCTATGGAAAGGTAGACTTAATATTAGAAGGGAACATATAAAAGTGTATCTGAATGATAATTTCAATGGTATAAAATATATGAAAAGATAGTTATTAATTTTATTACAACTGTCATGTATAATGAACTTTAAGGGTGAATTATATATAGTAAATGAAGAATAAAAAGTTAAAAGGATACATGGATATAGTATGAAAAAAAAAAAGGAAAATTTTTAAGGAAGATTATATCTGAATGTGTAATAAGATCATAGCCATTTGCTCTGAAAATGAATTATTTATAAATACTGTGAAACAGAAAAACACGATAAATGAGAAATAAATAAATAAATACCGAGGACAAATAATAAGGAGTAAATATGAATTTGAGTGGAAATATTTGGATAAACTAGTGAAATAAACATATTATTTGTAATGTAATAGGATTATGTCAGTCTACATTAAGAGAGAATGTGTAAAATACTATATTCCAAAGAATAACATTGACGAGGAATATGTAAGGGATAATGCAAAGACTAAGTGTAGAGGTGGACTGGTGAAATGTTGATATTATAATAAACACAAAAATTTTATAAATAAAATTATAGTATGCAAGTTGAAAATAATATTTGATTGTTAAGAAAAAAAATAGATAAAGTGTAAGTAATCTGTTTGTGATGGAATTTTATATTTTGTGATATTATTATAAGAACAAGAAGAGCAGAAGTGGGGGGGGGGATTCTAATGCTTCATTAGTCTAAAGTGTTTGAAATGATTTGGTTAACATAAAAATTAAAGCTCTTCAATGATGAACTGAGTAAAAAATATATTATGTTTTAAAAGAAAAAAAAACTGTTAACAAAGTGTAGTTTTTCCAATTTCTAGTCCTTCTTAACAAACTTGATTATATCATTTCTACATCTTTTACAATCTTATGGGATCCAATTTAAAAGTTAAATTGTTTATCTATTGTCATATCTTTTAGCAATATGTCCAGCTCAGTTTCATTTCAGTTTCTTAATTTTTTCAATGATGTCAATTGTTCTCTCATCCATATATTTTGTTTTTGATCTCTTCTTGTTACTTCTAGCATACATCTCTCCATACTTCTTAGAATGGTTAAAAGTTTCTTTATAATTATTTTCCTCTATGTCCAAATTTAAAATCCATACATAAGAATTGGTAAATTACATATATTAAAAACCTTCATCTTTACCAAGAGATATATTTCCTTTTAATATTAAATTATTTTGATCAAAAACATTTCATTCAAAATTAAATTCTATGATTATGTTTACATATGTATTAAATAATATGATCAAATTATTTTAGTTAATAATTTTTTATGAATTCATAATTACCAATCTTTATTTTCTTTTTCTAATATAATCCATTTGATGTTACATTAGTTTTTTTAGGATTTATCCCACTTTCTTATTGTCATCTCTAACTTTTTGCAACATTTACTAAAACTCTGAAACATTATTTGCAAAATCAATCACATAATCTGAAAAAAATCTAGATAATTTAAATAATCTCCACTTATTTTTACTTTTTAGCTTCTTATTTTAATTCACAAAATATTTCTTTATAAAATTGTTGTAAAAAGTTTTGGAATTGTGGAATCCCATCTTTTTCAATATTAATCTTTAGTACCATTATAAAATCTAATCACTGCTATTGTATTTTTATAAATATTCTTAAGAATATGACAGTATCCTGGGACTATATCTTGATGATCCAAAGCTTTAATCACCATAAGAATTCTTATAGAATCAAATGCCTTTTGATAAACTATAAAATGGTAACTCAACACCTTTTAACAATTTGATGTAATCTACTTTGCTAAAACAATGTTTAATTAAATCCAGCTTGTTCTTTTGTTTGGTTGGATCCAAAATTCATTGCAGATTTGTTCTAATTATCTTTGCAAGGATTTTTCATAGAATTGACCCAAAAAACAACTAATAAGTGTGTAATTTTTGATGTACTTTTTATTATCTTTCTTAAATATCGATAATACTTCAGCATTCTTCCAATCATCTGATACATGTTAATTTTTCAGACATCCAGTATATAACTTTGGCAACAAATTTCCTATTTCTTTAACTCCTTCTTGTAAAACACCAATGATGATTCCATAATTTCTTAAAGTGTTTCCCTTTTTCATAGATTTAATTGTAGTCTTATCTCTTCATTTAAAATATTTTGCAGTTTAGAAGATATAGTAAATATAAGATATATTTTATTCTCTTGTTCTTTATTACTATTAATTCATTATAGAACTCTCCCACACATTTCACCATGTAATCTCTACTTTTAATAAGAGTTCCATCTTTTCTTCTTATTGCAAAACACCTTTACTCAAAATTCCAAGATATTGTTTCACATTTCTGATACTTTTATTCTCCTCGCAGCTTTCCTTATCAATTCATAATTTATTTTTTTATATCATTAACTCTTTTTTATATCATTTTACAAAACCATACATATTCAATTCTTTTTAATGGATTTTTTTTTAAAATTTTTATGTTCCTTCTTTTCTTCATATATTGTTTTGTCTAATTACTGGTAAATTGCTGCTTTTTAGTTTTTAATAGTGTATCAGTTATTGTCTTACCATTTAAATCAAATCTGAACCATTTTCAAAGTCTGCTAATATTTTTAAAATGATTGCAAGTTCTAATTTAAATTAATTGGAGTGTTTCTGAAGATTAGGAATATCAATTATTATTATTTTATTTTTTAATAATTTCCATCTTTAGTTTTGCATTAACATATATCTTCTCATGAATTGATGATTACTTTCTATGCTGAATCGATTAAGAAAATTACAATCATAATTATATTTGTGTTACTTAAAATATAATCCAATTCTGCTCTATCTACAATTAGATAGTTCATGTCCATTTAGCTTTTTTCTCAAAGAAATAATTCATAATATAAAGTTGTTGTTTTTTTCAGAATAATTCCACAAATGTCCTCTTTCTCCAAACCACACTTTCATTTTTAATTTCTGCTTACCAATTCTAACCATTAAAATCTATCGTAACTATTTTAAATGTTGTTTAATCTGATGAAAAGCATTTTGAATATCAATATAAAAATCCTCTACTTCTTCAGTACAATAAGAACTTGTTTAATTATTTGCAGTTGGTACCTTTCATTAATTTGAATAATTATGTCTGATATAATATCAATCTCTACAATATCATTCTTCCACATTTTATTTATAATAAAACTCACTTGTATTTCCAATATTTGTGCCTTAGGAATAAACTATATGTCCATTTTTTAAATCAATTGTCTTTTTAACTTTTCTTTTAACTTCTTCTAATTATGTAATCTTTCTTCACTTGAGTGCAATTTACAGTTATAGGTATTAAATAAAAGTTATGATTAAATATCAGTCTGTGTCTGTAAAAAGGAAATTTTTTAGTACTTTCTGCATTTGGTTTCCAACTGTTTCCTTGATTAACAACTTTATAACCTTCTGAGAAAAGAATAATAATTTTGTTTTATTTGACATGATTGTAAATATTTACAATATATATATATTCACATAGATATTCACCCCATTTTCAAGAAAATTCAATTGATATTTGAAGTTAAGAACTGTCAGGCAACTGAAAAGAAAGACCATGGTGCTTTTAAACCCAGAGCTAAAATGCCAGTAAATTCACCAAGCTAATGCATGTTAATGAGTAGCACATACATGTTCATTTACCCTATGAATAATAATAGCTGCAACAACCCAAATGGATTGAATATTAGAAATGTATTATGGTTATAAACTAAAGGTATCACTTTGACAAAGTCTAAATGATCTTGATAAAAACTCCTGTGACCAATATACTGAATTAATATTTTGCCCTCCATTACTATACAAATTGCTTTATTGGCAGCTGTTTGTATATTATTCAGAAACTTCTATAAAAGTTCTGAGAATATCGAATTGGCTGCCCTAGTCAATCCAATTATATTATATAGTTACTGCATAGGCTTTTGTTTAGCCAGCTAATATTTTACTATTTACTAGATTCAACTTTAATCTCTTATTATTACATTTATTTTCACTACGAATTATACAAATAATTTTTCGCACGAGAAAAAACTAAACGGCAAGTAATTTACAGTAGTAGTTAAAAGTGATTCTAATTTAAGAAAATAGGAAAACAAAATTAAACTTACTGCACAATCCAAACAAATTCTTTAAGATTCCAAGTAAATCGTAAACTTAATATAATGGTAAGTAAAAAAGTAAAAAGAATTAACAGTAAAACAGAATTAGGAGGATTTTCAAATAAAGGAATACTTTTTATTGAATTATATAATGCTTGAAAAGCGGTGGTTACTGAAATATTTTGTATTTCCATTTTAATGTTTCGTTCGCATAATTAATTGAAAAGCATTACGCGAGGTTTATAATCAGATCGCGTGGTTACATTATTATTCGAAATTAAGAGTTATCTTTTTTATTTTTAAATTAGGATAACCTTAGCAAAATCTTAAAAAGTGATGAATATCAAGCTCTTTTTTTCGTAATTATCTATACCGGTGGCTGTGAAATTTATCAAATGGATCAGTTCTATTGCATTTGGGGACAGACACATAACCGCAAAGGCTTTTAATCATATTTTATTAATCGTTTGCTAAGATCAGAAAACTTAACGCTACCAGTTTATCCCGCCTTAATTTAAAATGTTTACCGCAAATGAATTTAACTAGGACTGAAAATCAGTAGCAGATGGCTCGAATGGTACACGGGATGTTGGGTCACTGGTAAAACGTCACCCTCGTTTCATTTGCCATGGTTGAAGCGATCAAACGCTTAATTATCAGTGAAGACAACATGTTTGTTCAGGAAATGCATTGATCGCAGGCCTTCATATAAAAATGGATTACAAGTACTTTCATTGTGATTAGTTTATTTTTTTGACTGCTTTGTTTTTAGTCTTAAGTTTTGTTTCTTCAGTCCATTTCTTCCACGTTTAGTGGATTTATACATTATAAATTCTTTAACAATGCGTTTCTTTTTTTCACAAAAAAGACTATGACTAGATGCTGCTAATTGATTGGCAAGTGAACTTGTGAAGTTTAATGAATTCAATCTATAGTTGTTGAATAATAACCTAACTTACATTTTAAATGTCATCAAAGTGAAACCAAGAAATCAACCCATTTTAACTTTATCTCCAATGTGATCTTAAACAATATGCAATTGACTATTTATTGTCTGCATTCAGAATAAGTTATACTTATCTGTTTAAAGAAGTTTATTTAAACTTCTTTGTGTTAATAATTTCAATCTCTGTAGTCAAGTTACAATCTTTAGTGTCTACATAAGTATATTAGACTATTGTTAAAAGGAAGTTGTCTTGACAACAGTTTGAAATTGCTGATTGTTATCTAAGTGTTGACTGATTATATTAAACCACTAAACATCACATGATCACAATTTCCTATGCTTACACAAACTTTTCTTTCTATATACTAGATCCATCCTGTGCAAGCCATAGTAATCAATGGATGCAAAAAAGGTTTGTGCATAAAATATACCTATCTAGTATCTACTCATCCAATATCCCAGATTAGTTTCTAAATGGTAGCTGTCATCAGTGAGGAGACTTGAATCTGAGAGGACTGAACCTAGATCTTAGGATCAAATGTAACCCTTCTTTTTAGTTAATTATAAAGCTGAGTCCAAAATAAAAATGACTATGGTTATTAAGGAACCAAAGTTACCAAAATATATGTGGTTCAGATCTATATGACTATACAAGCAAATGAGCTTGGATTGAAAACATGTTTGTATTTGGATTCATAGCTTTATAGTTAACTAAAATGGTAAAAGATGTCTGCTGGAGGGTTGTATTTGATTCTAAGATCTAGATGCAGTGCTCTCAAATCCAAGACTTCTCACTGTTGAAAGCCATAAGCTAGAAACTAGTCTTGGGGATATTGGATAAGTAGGCACTAGATAGGAATTTTAAGCAGGAGCCTTCTTGCATTCATTGATTAATATAGCTTGCATTACTTTATGGAGTTTGTCACTACATATATATATATTGTAAGGATCACTATAAATCTCATTCCTATCCTTACCATTAAATGCATTTGAATATAAATATATACATGGATGTGTTGATTTATAAAATTAATACATCTATTGAACAGTTCGAATTGATGATATATAAGGGTATGAATAAAAAAATTACATTGTAGTTTAATGAACTGAAAATTCTTGAAACAAAATCATAAATTTGTTACTAAATTTCATTTATTAATATTTTAAAATAACATTTGACAAAACATTATTCAAACAGTTGAGAAAGTTTTGTAGAAAAAAAAAAGCCAATTTTGTAATCTAGTGTTATAAAATGGGAAGGGGAGAGGAAACCCTAATAGAATGTATGCAGTAACCATAACAATAAAAAACAACTATTTTTTTTTCTAATGGCTGGAAAAATTAAAAACATATAAAGTTATATGCAAGAATTTTTTTTTTTATATTCGTTAATGACAGCAATTCAGATAATTTGATTATCGTATTTTGGTAAAATGTTTTCAGCATTTTAAAGAAAGAACAAAGATGCATGGAACTGTAAGTTTTTTTTGATTTGATCTATATATGTAAAAAAAAAAAACTGAAATGAAGAAATATCACTATACATCCGTTGGGATTGAACTTTTGCATAAACTATGAAAATTAAAAAAATAAACAAATTATAACCTGTTGATTAAAGCATAATAGGAACCAAGATTTTTTTATTTTATTGATAATTATATTGAACTATTTGTTATAAAAAATATGTAATAAAATATTCATTCACATAATCAAGCGTTTGATAATTCTAGAACTGTTGGAAGTTTTAAATTTAATAACGTTTAACATCAAAAGGAAAAAAAATTGACTTTAATCGTGTTTTATTTATTATACTAAAACGTTTCTACTGCTGATATAAGGAAAGAATTTTATGTATATATATACTAACAGAAAAATGATGCAGGTGTGCTAAAAGTCATTGTGAAAGGTCAAGGCAACTCAGATGAGTTTTGAAGAAGGCGAGGAACACGATCCATAGGTGTGAATTCTCACCATCATATATATATATAAAATGGCAACCATATATTATGTGAAGTTGTATAGATCAATGATGAAAGTGGCCAAATCAAAGATTATCCAAACTACTTGGTCAACTTGTGGGAGTTGGATAGATCATAGAAGACACTACTTTGGATAATGAAGTAAATAAAAGATGCTGAAAATTCTCAATCTACCATGAATTTTTCCATTTAAAGAAGATGCTCATGTCGTTCATAATTTTATGCTGATATGTAACTGTTTGTTCGTTATGGTTAACATACTGATGCTATAAAATTTTAAGGTTTTCTCTTCTTCATTTATGTATTTATTTATTTATTTTTACTTCCACATTGGATTTTTTGAGCTGGAAGTACCAAAGAATTTAGATGTATGCATTTCATGATATAAAATGTATTTTTTTGAAATAAGAAAAAATATAAATGGTTCTGTTAAAAAAAAGAGAAGGACTAGTCCATGATGAAATGAATATAAATGAAGGTAAGACTTATTTTTGATTCATTAACAACATAACATTTAGTAACAAAATTAATTATTAATAAAACCTATATTACCCTTTATTAACAAGACACATACTAACAATTACTTATAAAATCAATTGATGGCAATTCCAGTTCTCATGATATATAATAGTAACATACGAACCCATTAGTTCAATTATATGTATAAAATAATAATTTGTATATTGATATAATACTATATATTTTTAAAAATAAATAAATAAATAACAAACAATGTCATTTGTTTAGATTGGTATTAAAGATCATAAATTATTTTTTTTATATGATGGTATGAAAAGTAGAGACCTATGTATACCAAGAATGACCTATAGTTGATGACATTATTATTTTATGTTTTTTTCCTTTTTTGTGTTATTATTTTAATGAGATTGAGTGGAAGTGTAGGAATCATATTTATGGTGTTTTAAAATGTATATTTATGTATTGAAATGTGTTATGTTAAGATAAAATAAATTTGTTGATTTTAATTGATTTTACATCAAGGATTATCTATAATTTGTTGAGAATACATCATTGAATTCACATATCTCTTGATATGGAAATATATATGTAATATGTATCCAATAAGTGTACTATATAAACCATAACATCGTCATTGCCCACACTGGCTAGATATATTCTTATAATTTATATCTGAACAGAGTAATTACTCAGATTATGACTGAGTTTGAATTCTAGGGAATCTAATGGATTGACATGAAAGTTGGGTGGATCCTGTGCATATTGCCAAATGAATGAGGGTTGAATGATAGTAAAGATCCATCTTGGTTGTAGTGTTATTGGATCTTTCCAATTTTCCGTGGACGGCCGGATTCTTGTTTCGGTAAATGTAATGGGATGGATTTAGGCGAATGGTTAGAGTTGGGTCGATGATCCGTTACATTTTTTGGAGCTTAGTTTCAATTTAGAATTACATTGATGGTGTTAAATTGTAGAGTAGTAATTTTATCCATATTTGGAAAATTTGTGTTGTAGAAAATCTAGAGTTTTGAAGGTTAGATTGGATATTTGATTTTTGGAGTTTGGTTGGTTCTATTGCAAGTGTTGATGAAGGATGGGGAATTTTTGTCATTGTCTTAGGGATGTGATGTGTTCATGTCACTCGTGACTGATTGATCTTATTCACTGCTCCAGCCCAAATTATGTTATTAGTTATCATGAAGCAGTTAACAGTAGTCCTGCCATGATTTTGCCTCTGAGACTCCAAAGAGAGCAAGGCAATATTTCTTTTGATATGTGTATAATATTAGCCTCTAAGACTCCCAAAGATGAGCAAGGCAATATTTTTTTAAATAATAGCCCCAAAGACTTGGATGTAAGCAGGGCAGTGCAATAGTGTTTGCAGAAAACTATTATGGGCTGCAGTAGCTTAGAGAGACTGAAATGTGATGATCATCTGAGTGTTCATGGAACATTGTATACTTTAAGAGCAGTGGTTGAATTCTTTTATCTATCTCAAAATTGCAAAATACTAATTATTCTTTTGGCTGTTGGATCTTTAGAGGAATGGTTGAGTATATAACCTAAATATATATGGCTTATTCTTCAAGGACTGTTGATAGTACATCATTGGTCCATTACATTTTTGTCTTGATGCCTACGTTTAAGGACTTCTTTCATCGATTTATTTTCCATTATGATTTTCATCATTTATTCATATTCCATTGCATTTTGATACCACAATGCAGTCGGCTGTTTGTCGGTCCGTTACAATATATATATATCTTACTTAATTATTAATCTCAATTAAAATTGTAACTATAATAATTAAATTCTTATGCATGCAATATCCGGTTTGTAAAGTATTTAAGATAAGTTTCATTCTCCTTTTCTTTAAACCAATGTAATTATATTCAGATTTTTAAATATTAATTACTTATGTATGATTTATCTATAAATAATTCTTCTGTAAAACAAAATTCACACATCAATAAAATAATATGACTTTCCAAGCTATGTGAAAGACTATAAAATTGTCTCATTTATAATATACTAATGATATAATATCTGAAGTCATTCATAATAGATATTTAATTACTGCTATCCTATACCTAATGTATAATCATAAAACTATTACAATTTTTTTTTTTTCTACCAACCCATCTTTTAGAAATCTTTCTTCTTTACTATTTTATTTCTAATTTCTCTTTCATTTAAAAAAATTCCCCATCAATTCTTTCTTATTGTAACTTTTTCCCTACAATTTCTTTTCTATCTTTAGTAAAATGTTATATTGTAATAGTAAATGTTCAATATTTTCAACATTTAAACCGTTTTCCATTTCTTAATACATTCCTTTGTTTGTAAAATTGTTTAATTACAAAAGATCTCTGATATCAGACGATTCTAGAATTATTTAAAAAATATATCTTTTTCTTTTAAATTTTTTTTTTTTATTGAACTAAACTTGAAAACACTATTTAAGATTATCGATGTCCAATCTTGTAGTAATAAATTAAGAAACAAAACAATGTTGCTGTATCTATGAACTCATAAAAAAGCATCTGGACTCAAAAGAATTATTATCATTAGCAGCCATTTGTAAATGAGTTGTGGCAATTATTCTATCTCCAAGAGAAAAAATATAGAAAGACAAATAGTAAAAAGTTACTTTCAATGTCACAGTTAAGTATGAGTAGATGACTAGTTACTGGACTGGGTTTTGTATTATAATTGAACACATTATAGTAAAAGAGGATGGCGTGAAAATAAGAGTAAGAATAATGATGATTAATTTAGTTATAAATGGCAATAAAAAAATATTGAATGATTTATTGCTGTTATTTGAACACTGAAAGTAACAGATCTGTTCCCCAATCCACAGACTGTCACATATAGGACATAAATATTAATAATTATTAAGATGATACTTTTCATTCATATATTTTTTTACAACTATTTTCAATATATATGTCAAAAATCTCATTATTTGAATTTCAATTCATACCAATTCTTCAAGGCAAATAGCGAAGGAGGATGCATTACTGGATTTAATAGATGAAAATCTTTAATAGTTTTCCATTCTTGTTTTATCTCTAGTGAAGAAAAGTTAGTTACTCATTTAACAATGAATATCAGATGACTGATTGGGTTGAGTAGAACTTGACTTAGTGGGGAAAAAATCCAAGAAAAACTTTTCAAGTTTTAACAGGCTGAAGATAATTTGAACAAAAGTCATGGGCACAGCAGACTGATGTCCTAATCCATACTCCATTAAAAACTGTAATTTATGAGATTAAGATAAATAGAATATTAAAAATAATTAAAAAAAATGCCAAAATAAATATTTCTTTTGTTCTTAATAGCTGTTGTGAACAGTAAAATAAGAATTAAAAATACAGAAATCTACAAAAGAGAAATAATTTTCTCAAGAAAGATTTATCAAATAACATCTTAAAAATAATTTATAAAAAAATCTGTTTGTTTACTAAAGAACTATTTTGCACTCCTATCCATATGCTAAAATGAATTTAATCTAAAAATATTACTATAAATAAAATAATTAAAGAGAACTTTCTGACCATAGTTGTACAATAAACAAAATTCCTTAACATGACATTCAATCAATTCAATTTCTACATTTTGCATAGTGTAAAATTCCATATTTCTGATAAATAATGGTATATAATTGAACCATATAAAATATTATACTAGTTGTGAAACTTATTGAAATAAAATAGGAACCAATAAAAAATATAAGTTATGGTCTACTTCTTCTACGTTTGTTCCACAATAGTTTTTATAAAGATTGACTAAATAGTTAAAACAATGCTGAATAATACAATATATGCTAAGATCAGCAAATCCAAAGGCAAAAATAAAGCTATGCAGCAGAAATCATATATCAGCTAAGAGTAGATAAAACCTTCAAAAAACAATCTGATCATCTCCAAATAATATTAGTCTTCACATTTTAAAAAAGCATACGAGTGAACAAGAGATTTTGGATTTTGATTTAAAACATAACACATATTCACTTTAAATGGATCCTGCATGGTAAAGAGTTTTGTTACAGAATTTGAGTTTTAATGTATGTAAATATTAATCTAATAAACTCTTAATTTTTGTCAAATTGTTTTAAATGCTTTATTTATCTCAGATCAATTTTTATTTTGCTCTGCATAATATTTCTTACAAGGGTAGAGTGATCGATTCAAAACTTTAAAGTCCCCAAGTCACAAATCAACTCTTATTTGCACTACTCAAACTTCACGACTACTTGAATTACAAATAACTCTATTATTTTATTTTTCTATTAATTATATTTCTTATTTTTCTAGTATTATCTGATATTTGCACTTTCCAGAAAGCAACAATTACAAAAAAAAAAAAAAATAACATCACATGTTCCTGATTAACTTGGAATAAGGTTTACTATAGCTAAAATAGGCATTAACATTTGTCAGAAGATTTTAATCTATTCTTTAGTTTAAGATATTAATTCCTAAGACTGAAATGAATTTTTTTTTACATAAATTCTATGAAGAATTTCATAAAGATTACTCTGTATATTTGAATAAAATAAATTATTACTTTGAACATAACATTACTTCAGATGCAAAATATATCTTTATTAGTAGGAATTCAAATAGCTAATGTAATTGAAAGACTAATGATTTCTTTTATCCTAGATAAAATTGCATACTCACTAGAATATAAGATTTTCTGAAAATAATAATAATCTTCTACCAATCCCTTTATGTTTTTTCTTAAACTTAAATCAGAACTTTCAAATTATGACATTGATCAATCAGATCATAATGAGAAAAAAATCTGCATCTCAAAATAACAAATCTACCAAATGGAGGGGATAAAAATTGATAATGCATGTCCATGGACAAATTTTATTATTGAAGTCTCTATTTGAAGTATCTTTGCTTTCAGCCTGATAATTCCTAAAACTATTTTGTTCTCATCACAAGTTTTAAAATTCAACTTCTAGCATGATATCGTTATTTGAAAACTCTATTTTTTCATAAATATATGTCATAGTTTGAATCTATGTTAGGCCTTTATATGATTACTTGGGTAAGAAAAATGAATTAGTTAAAATATATTTATACATTAGCTTTGCAGTATATAATAAAAAGTAGTCAAATTTGAAATAAAAACCTGCACAATACATATGGGGAAAAATGGAAAGAGCTTTTACAAAAATATTTGACAATTAATATCAATATAAATAAAAATTAGTCTAATATTAAATAGTTTTAGAAAATTTTCAAAAATCATATAACAATTAATTAATAATAGATTATTTTCAAATATTTATTTATGAAAATATATATCTACTTTAAATTACATACATTAATATATATTAAATCAACAATAATTTTTAATTAAGTGCCATATCATGTTATTCAACACTACTCATAATACAATAACCTTGCAAGATGAACAGAAGTGTTAATAGGTATATACTTACACAATCTGTATCTAAGTTTTCTATTAACCTTGATACACTATTAGTTTACAAATCTACACATATATTATTATGCAATTGGAAATTTTTTTAGACCATGAAAAGACCCTATATTTATTCTTTTATGGATAAATATTGATAAAAAATTATTTTATGTATAGAAGCGGCTAATATAAGTGACAATGAAAAAGTAATACTGCAAAATTTACTTGATAATATTATTCTCTTTAATAATAATTCCAATGATAAGAGCAATAAAAATATAAGATACAAAAAGAATGAAAATTGAGCACAAATAAAAAGATTAATAAATAATTAAAAAAAAAACGGTATTGAAACCAAGGATAATAACTTTGTTGGGTAATTTTCGATTATGCATACTCTGGCCGCTAGGTGATGCTGCAGAACCACCAAGAAGCCTGCAAGTGATAAATTTTTATACAAAAATGGCTGAAATTGATGGAAAATTAAAATACCTTTGTTATTGAGATAGAAGACTACAAAAATATTTTTTAAAAATATTGAATAAAGTTCCTTCTAATTTTATAAAAATAAACTACAAAGCTTATATTTCAAAAATAAAAAATGTAGGTTAGGTTAATAATAACAATGTTAATGTTTATATCTCATTAAATAGGAATGAAAAACAAAAAATATGTTATGAAGACTAATTTATTTTAATAAATATTTACCTAAAAATGCAAATTAATAAAAACTTTACTTGGTTTGGAATAAAAAAATATTCAAGAAACTGTTGAAAAAATAAATGGAATAAAACTTACAATGAAGAATTGGCATCCTAATATTTGTATTCAATGTTTAACAAAATATTAAAAAAAAAAAGGCTAGAAAATCAAATTTTTGTTTAATACAAAAATAATTAGAGATTACTTCAAAGTAGTTTATAATATGTAATTTATTGAGATATGATCTTTCAACTCACTGAATTATACATAATATATTGAAACAGACAGATCGAAGAATCGATCTTAGTTTCATGGTTGTCATTTAAGAACGGTAATTCTAAACCACTATTTACCCGCAATGAGACTTTTTCTATTCCCAGCCACATAAATTTTAAGTTATTTATTTTGTGTTTGTTTAAAAAGAATTTAATGTAAAGAGTATGAGTATAAATGTCACAAATCATGATAAATAATATTCGTGTGTGTGTGGTTTGTGGATTTATATTAGCTCAATTTAAAAGTTTCAATTGCGTGTATATTTTCTTTAAATTTTAATTTTGCAAATTATACAAAGTCATTTAAAAATGCTGATCAAAAGTCACATTCCTTTGATCAGTATTTTTAATCAAAATCTTACTTGTACAAAATGTATAGGATAATTAATTTGTACTTCGATAAATGAAGATAATGAATTTATATTTTTGTATTCACGAATTCCGATGTAATTGTTGTCAATTTAGAATCATGTATTAAATTTAAAAATAAATGAAAACCGAACAATGGAAATGAGAAACGTAGAACTCTTATCAAGAAAGGCAAATGCTATTGTATAGTCAAAAATTAGATATTGCTGGAGGCCGGAAAATCAAAGGAGGCGGAGTCATGAACAAAAACTAGGCAGAAAGGTCAACCGTAGCCATCTTAAATATAATATACACTCTAACTTTTGACTTGGCTGTGCTTAGATCGTCTCAAGCTACAGCAAAGTAGTTGTTCCAGAGAAATCACTTCAACCATTATTAAGAAGTTGCCCGGTAAACTGCAATAATGATGGGCTAAGTCCAAGAAGCTGATCCCTGTTCTGCCAATTTAAATCTTTCGTACCGCTGATTTGTAATGTTTTCCGTGCGTCCAGTCTTCCAAATTCCAACATTTAAATTAACCATGCCGTTCTAAGAAATTCAAAATGCGCGCCTACGTTCTTCATACATATCACCGCAAGAAGAAAAGCCGGACGAAGAAAGAATGGTAACTTTTGTTACATGAACTTTTTAACTTTCCTCTCAGTAATAATTTTATATTTAATCTGTTAACCTAATTAATTGCATGTAAATTTCTTGTTTTCCATTTGAAAATGTTACACTAAAACCTGTCAGTAAATTTCTTCTCTAATATTTCTGTGCTCTAGTCTTTAGATGATAATTATTAATATTTGTGCCTACTAATAATCCATTTGTGAATACATTTATATTTTTACTATTACTTATTTTACAAACAAAACGATGCCAATAATAATATTTCTCAACTCTAATTAAAGTCAGTAAAGTTTATCTCATAATATTTATTATATTCATTTTAAAAGTAATTTTCTTTTATCGAACTAAAAATTGTTTCATTTATGTTGAGTTGAGAAATATTCAAGTATTTTTATTGTTTCTTTTACTTTGTCATGATATTTTAATCTCTACTCCAAATCTCAAATACTTAAAATAGTCTAAAATTTTATTATATTTTTTTTTATATATTATTACGGAATAATGATAACAAGTGAATATTTTATTGCTATTATTACCTTCCGAATAATCCGGGGAGTTATGGGTTTCAGAGTGAAATTAATTAATTGTTACTTTTGCGATCGTTTGATTTCGCCATGTTTTTATTGAATAGTTATATCAGGCTGTTGCGTAGAACATGTTACGGATAGATAAATGGGTTTATATAATTCGTTTTAAAATCCACTTCCGATCACTCTTACTCGATGTTACGGTGGCAATGCCTTTACCTTCGCCTAAGTTGGCGTCTCGTTTTACTACCATATGGAGAGAAAGAAATTCTTCTCCAGGTAATCTCTTGGATCACCGGGGTTCGAAAATGATCCCGGCTGGTTGTAGTGTCCCGGATCTACTTGGGGGCATTAAGACTTGTCAAAGTACAAGCCGCCCGGTATTCCGTCAATGCACCGCATGTTATTATTTGTAGTATACCTTAATCCCTGCAACCATCAGTACATCAGTATGATATATTATATTTTTATATAAACCGCCTCCCATTTATCCGTATACGCAATGGTTTGAATCTATTAAAATAAAACAACTTAATATAAACTAGTGGTTAAATATTTTAAGTGCTCCAATTACTCTGATTCTCATATCAACCTGTACAACCATTTAAACACATAAATATTGGCATGAGTTTGTTAATCAGTACAAACCGATTATTGATGACTAGCAGCAATTTATTGTAAAATACATATGAGAGTTTTACCGTACCTGTAAATAATATTACTCAGTGCTTTCAATAATTTATTAAAAAAATTATCTAACCTAACTTTGTCTCTCTTGCATTATTACTCTCGAAATCTAGTCAATCACCTGCTGTCTGTATCGACAACTTAAATATATACATTAAATTATTAGCCGTACCAATATCCCGACTATAAGGTATCTATGAAATAACTGATTGTAGGTAATTTAGTCTGTGTTTTTCGATGAGCTAGTAAAGGGAAAACCCCGTACCGTTGTAATGTTGTCATCGGTGGGTCATGCCAGGGTTTGGGTTTGAATTTAGTTTGCATTTTGGAATTTATTCCTAGACGTGGACTGGGTTTGAATTCGGATTACTGTGTGTGATTAAGCATGGTGATTTTTACCGGTACAATATAAAGTCATACAATGTGAACAACCAAATTATTTTTTTAAACAAAAGTGTATCTGCTTATGTCTGTATCTAATAATAGTGTAAGTTTATATCCTCTATGAAAATGATGCTATATTTTTATTGGAAGGAAAAAGAATATGCAAGACTAAATATGAGATTATGCATATATATTAAATATCTTTCTAATACCTCATATCAACCAATTAATAGTTAACTGCCAAAAAAAAAACATAGCTTACATCTTTTGATATTTAGCTGTTTATTAGTATGAAGATTCCTTTGTATATATGGTAGATAGGAGATAGAAAGTTATATTAATGCTTGCAACACAACTTTGGTGTTAATTATATATTTTTAATCTCTGATTATTTTATAAAAATTGCAAAAGTTATATTAATTTCATCTTTTTTAACTCATTAATCTTGTAAAAATCAATTATGTAAGAAAAATGTTTAATTATTATCAACAATTTTTTCTCTTCCTAAAATATAATTAAAATAAAAAACCTAAGCTTTATATCTTGCATATATAATTATCTGAGAAATCAAGTGATAGGATTAGTTGAAGTGTGAGGAATCCAGATAGAAAAAACATTTATTTTTTCATGAAAATAAAGATATCTGAAATTTGCTTTAAACTTTTACTTTAAAAATCTTTATTTTTTAAAGCCGATAAGTTACACTGTTAAAATAATGTTTTTTAAAAAAATGCATTACTAATTTAAAAAAGAATCATAGAAAAGAATTCTATAAAAAATTATGTATGGAATGAACATTTCTTGTGAAAGCAATTTTTTAAACGAAAAGCTGTACAAACAGCAGACAAGTGCACAATTGGATAATAAACTCTCTTGTTTTTTTTTTTTTTAATGAAAGGTAAACATTTTTGGATTTATTTAAAAAAAAAAAAATTGTGAGTCTCTTGTGCTTAAAATAAATGTTCATAATAGCTATATATCAGTCTTTGTTAATGTGAAAATAATATAAACCAAGAAAACATACACTGGAACATACAGAAAATAGATAAAAGTACTGGAACATATAGAAGTCTTTGGTAGAATATTTAAACTTCAGCTAAAAATTACAGGAATACAAATTGAGAAAATAATTTTATTTAAATGGATTTTCCAATGACAATTGCCTCTCTACATTTGAAATATTTCATTCTAATTAACTTTTAAAAAGACAGTATTAATTAAAGCAACATCCCAAAAATACTAACATTACTTACCAAAAAGGAGCTTGACATTTATTATATACTATTTTTGTATATATTTCTGTAATCTAATATGTAATTGATATTTATGTGTGCATTGCTATAGAAAATAATAATGCAATGAACTGGAGAAAATATACTTTTTTCTTTATTATTTGAATTTTTATTATAAAGGGGAAGTTGAATGTTGCAATATATGAGATTCTAATATTAATTTCTTTTTAAACTAATAATTTATGTGAGCAGTAGTTGTAAGTTTATTTTGTTAATTCATGCTACAAGAGGAATAAAATAATTTCTATCAGATTAGAATTATTATTAACAGTTTCTGTTGTACAAAATCCAAATGTTTTTATGTAATCTCCATTCCTGGAAACTACAGTTATAGAAATTTTGTTATATATATAATAGTTGCTTCTTTTCTTTATCAACTGTCCATTAAAATATATTGTTTTTGAAAATAAATATTGTCTGATTTCTCTAAACTTATTGTGTGCTTGGGTTATAAAAGTTACTTTCTGAATTTTGTGACTCAAATATTTAATTTTACATCCTAATTTTATCTCATCTATAATCTTAGCCAGTATTGCTAAGTATATCAAGGGTAGAATGTTAATTAGAAAAGATTTAGATTATCATCATTTATAAAATTTTACTTGCTGGAGTTGAACAAAAGTAACATATTTATAATTATATAAATAATTACAATTGGTACTTTTTTGGAAGTGGAATTTAAAGGCATCATACCCTTAAGGTTTACATTTAAACATTGTGTTTGTAGTTATTAATAAAGTGTGGAGATTCGCAAGGATGTGTATGATCTGGTCTCAGAGAAGTCTACATTATAATTTCATGATCAACTAAGCAAAGAGGCATTCTTTCTGTTCTTAATTTTATTTGTTATATCTATGGATAATTATATTATTCATTGGTCCCAAGAACACTTAAAGAAAAATCTGCCTGATATTAGAAATTAAGTGATTGTTTGTTTAACTATGAATTTAATTTATCTGTACAACTATAATCATCAGTCTTGATGTTTAAATCAGGGTTATTAATTGTATGGAATAGTGTCTCATTTATTATTGTTCCAAACCTCCATGGTTAGTAAACCTGAATATATTTTTTTAGTAGCTGTGCCGTAATAAAGCTGAAGGTGAAAAAAAGTATTACAACTAAGCTCAAATTAAGTGATTATCAATACATGCAAGCCTGATCATTTCACAATGGAAATGAATTTAGACATCAACAATTGCAAGAATGAAATTGGTGATTGCAAATATTAACAAATCTCAAATGAATCTGATTGTAATTAATATTTCAAAGGAAGAGCCACTAAGAATTCATTTTAAATAACTTTGAGAAAGACAAAACTCAAGGTTGATAAATATAAAATTTATTTATTAAGAACCATGACCTTTCATACGCACTGTATTTATAAATAGAATGTAAAAACAAATTTAGATATCAGTCATGAATGAAATTGTATATGTTGCAAACAATAATGTTTAAATATTTAATTCTCTATATTGCTTATAATAACTTCTTTCATATACACTTTAATGCAAAAAATTTTTTTAATAAAACTTATTTATTTACCTGACAGTTTCGACTGTCCAGCAGTCTTTATCAGAGCTTTCTAAACTTTCTCTGCAGAGGAAGTTTAGAAAACTCTGATGAAGACTGCTGGACAGTCGAAACTGTCAGGAAAATAAAGAAGTTTTATTAATTTTTTTTTTTGCATTAAAGTGTATATGAAAGAAATTATAAGCAATATATATATATATGAATATATGAAGAAATGCAAAGAAAGTAAAGGAGAAGAATAAGAATATATACTTCTATTTAATTCTACTTAATATTCTCAAAGCAGAGCTACTAATTAATCATTTTAAATAATTTTGTGAAAAACCAAATCCAAAGTTAATAGGCAATAAATACAATTCATTCTTAGAGCTGTTTAAATTTGTTTCTATATTACATCATTAGATTCAGATAAAAGTAATTCTATTTTTCTTTGTTAAAAAAATGATTTGGGTTTTATCACTATGAGAGTTTATATATTATTTATAATACCATGAATGAGAAAAACCATGGCTCTTAATAAATTATATAAATCCGTAAATTTTATAACATTTACATTATTATGTTTTTTTTTAATTATAATTAATTTTAAATATTACAGATCAAATATAACCATAAACACTTAAAAATGAATATTATATAATTATTCAATCTTGAACTATAACTAGTTATTTATATTTGTGACTTGGAAGAATTTTAAATACTAACTGAAAGAAACAAAAATTCCAAATTGAAAACTGATACAATGTAACAAAAATAGATACTTTAGATTGAAAAAAAAAATGAAAAGAAATATGAGAATATTGTCAACACTATATATTCCATTATGATATTTTTTAAACAGTAAAAATCTTTATTTAGCAATGAATATTTATAAAAATTATGGATATTCATGAAGAATTTTTTTTAAAAACAAAAAGGGACAGTTTTAATTTTTTTCCCCATATCAAAGTAGCATATACTTAATACATTATGAAATATTAAATTTTTATTTAGTTATGAGGATAAATGTTCATAAAAATTTGTTTATGAGCTTTAGAATAAATCTTATACTAACATGGAGTTGCATAAAAAAATATTTTGCAAATATATCCTTAACACAATGATTGGAGGAACAAAATACTAACATTTGCAAATTGTTGATAAACAAAATTTTATTCTGTATAAATCATACTGTAAACAAAGATTAAATGAAAGTAAATTTTGTGGGAAGTGAATGATTAAATGTTTTTATTATATATGGTATCAAATTTACGTATGGTTTGCCTAAAACCTTGATACAATTCATAAAACAAACATGGTTTAAAAATATAATCTTCTTCATCTTGATGGCTGAGACCAATTATTGGATCTAATTTTAGATTAAACTTTCAATTTAAATAAGTTTTTCTTTTATTACATAATGAAAAAGAAAATGAGATTGGAAAAAACATTATTTTTTGCAGTAACCTTAAAAGTTGAAGGAAAAATCTATAAGCTGGTAGAGTTCTATATCTGTCTTCAAATATCTTCAAGCAAGGTATTTACCATGAATTCAAATCAACATCACTCCTTAAGGTATTACACAAATGGGTAATAAATAAACTTCTTAAATTTGGTATTTAATGAGTATTTTGCAATGAGGATTCTAAATTCTTAGCTTTACAATAATTGAGATAAATGAAAATGCTATAATAAATTTTACATAAAAATAAATATTAAAAAAATCATAATAATTAAAAAATATTTAAATTTAATTTCATAACCAATTAAATAATTTAATAAATTAATGAATTGTAAACTATAATATCATGAATTATTTCATTTAAGTCATCAGCTGACTATCAACATAAAATATTGTAATATATAATGGCCAAACTCTGAATTGTAAACTATAAATCTATTATAATTCCTAATTGTTAAGAATATAATTAAATATTTATTGATTGATTATAAAAAATCATCACATTTAATAGTTATGTGTATTTCATCCTTCATACTTTCAAATAAAGTTTTAAAATCTGTTCAACATAAAAAAATTTCAAGTCTATTCTGATTTGTTATTAATGACAGTTGAAGGTTTGACATGCTGATAATGGAGTTTTCTTGAAATTAGTTGTGTTTTGTATTGTCATAGTTCACAACTTACAACTTGTCTATATACACAACTAATATACCATTTTTCACAATGAGCTGATAAAGAATGTTTACATATTCTGATTCAGAAAATAATATTATTAAAAGGTATTATTTATGCTAACAAATCTCATTATTATGTTAAAATATTGGCATAATTTTAAATAATGTTAAAATTGAAAATCAAAATATTAAAACATAAATGAAAAAAAAAAATTTTTTTTTTAAAAAAGTATTTCTATATCACCATTTTAATCAATTTAATGAAAAATATATTTTTTCACAAAATAACAATATACATTATATTTATATCCATTAACATGTTTTATATACTTTGTTAACAAGCACAAATATACATATATATATATAGAATAATAAGTTGCCCACTAAAAATATATGCAATAATTTTAAAATACAGTAATACTAAATAAATAAACAATAATAATATAGAAAGTATATGGAAATATTTCAATTACATATATCATAGTCGTTATCAACTGAAGTTGTAAATTCAGTGGATAATGATTACAATTTAAGTAATTTAAAGTATCTGTATAATTTCTAAATTATTATTATTTTACCATTATTATAATTTAAAACTATTACATATATACAGCATATATATATATTAAAAGCTTTCAAAATTGATTACTTTTAGAAAATAACATACATTACTCATGAAATATAAAAAAAATTAAAATTTGAAGAATTTAACAATTTGGCTGCAGATTGATGACTATATACAGTATACATATACAAATATAAACTTTAAATTAAACATAGCTCAATGTATATAAACAAATAGTGTAAATCAACCTTCTCTAGGTATGACTTTAAAACACTCTAAATGTTGAACAAAGAATCAAGAATAGAATAGAATGAATCCAAGGATAGGTGGATTCATTAGATAAATCTATTCGATTCTTTGTTCAACATTTAGAGTACTTTCAAGTCATAATCTGAAGGAGAGTGATTTACTCCCTTTGTTTAAATATAAGATAAATAAAATCTATTTAAAAATGATAAAGAAAGCAATGTGATTTTTGGGGTAGTTTTTTTATTCTAACTCTGAGCCAATTATAATAAGTTTGAGTAATCAATGGATACAAAATGGTAATGCTATCATATCTACATTCTCAGATTAATTTCTAGCTTATGACCTTTATGAGTAAGTTTATGGATCTAAAATACCTCATATTACCAAGTTATAACTTGATATTCAATCAACATCTTATGGTTTCTAATTTGAAAAGTTAATCTATTTGCATAGTTATATAGATCAAAAATTAGAATAGTAATTATATTTAATTCAAAGATATGAGGTACATTATTAGTTTACAAATCCTCAGTCAGGCAATATTGATATAATAGTTTTATTATTTAGTATCTACTGATTATTCAAACTTATAGACTGATCAGAATTGCTCCTAAACTAAATGACAAATCCAATTAGATAAAGTTATGATGTTTTTTTATAAAAACAATATAACCACTTTTTTGTTTAGATTTCATTCTTAATAATAATAAAAAAAAAATATTTCCGCTCTTCTAATTAAACTATTGTGTAATAATAGTTTGCCGCTCAACTAGTTTTTTAAATAACCCATTAGGCAATTTCATTAATTCTTCATAACTTCCAAGTTCTGCAAATTTTCCATTATGAAGAACAGCTATTTGATCAGCATTCTTGATGGTTGATAATCTATGTGCAATAGTCAATACTGTTCGACCCTCCATTAATCTTTCAAGGGCTTCTTGAACTAGAAATTCACTCTCAGCATCTAGAGCACTAAACATTAATAAACAAGTAAAAGATTAAAGAATGCATTTTATTTAGTAAAATTAATTTTAAAAAGTTAATAAAAATATACGATAGGAAAACAACAACAAAAGCATTGGCATTAATATAATGAAGGCTATTATATGTAAATCTAAGCACAACTGAAGACAGCTATGTTGCTAATTATCTGAATTTGAGTCTTGATGGTTTTTAGCTAATGTGATTTCTCTAGAATATTATTCTTAGGAGTATTGCTATTCGCCTGAGATTATTCAAAATCTATTACTACCGAAATCTATATATCATTTTCAACAATTCTTGATCCATTGCAAAATAAAGGTCTCTCCAAGTTTAATCCAGTTTCTCTAATCTCTGGCCTCTCTTTCCTCAATAAATCAGAAAATTTTCTTATTTCATCCATTCATCTCATATGTGATCTCTTTCTAGGTCTTTTAAAATCAAAATACAATTTAAAATTGCAACCTGTCCACCACATCTCTTCTAGCCATATATCAGCCCACCTCTATTTCAATCTCTCAATTCTTTCAATAATATTATTTATTCTCTTACCTATATACTTGATTTTTGATCTCTTCTTGTTACTTCTAACATATATCTTTCCATATTTCATTGAGTAATCTAAAATCTCTATACAGATCTTCTGCTAAGTGTTCAAGTCTCAGATCCATAAGTAAGAACTGGTAAACATGTCTATTAAAAAAAAATCTTTCTTTTCAAACATATTGCTACCAAAAGTACTATTCAACGATTAATTTTTATCTATTATGTTTACATCTGTATTAAAAATCTGACCAAGATATTTGTAGTTGTTAATCTCCTCTAATTTGTGATTATCAATTTTTATTTTCTTCAAATTCTCTCTCTCTCTCTCTCTCTATATATATATATATATATATATGATCACTAGATGGAGCTTACCAATAAGTGCTGAATTCAGACCCATACAGCCATCTGGTTTGCAAAGCTGGAATTGAAGACATTTATGTATCTGAAAAGTTCAGACTTTCAAATTGATAGAAACGTGTTTTATAAGTGCTGACTTTTGAGTTAATATTTTAAATCTAGTTTCTAGAGTCCCAGCCCTCCACTGAAGTGAGTTATAAGCTCGAAACCAATTAGTCTGGAGGTAGGGACTTAGCAAAAGAGATTTTGAATTCTTTCTCTTTCGGCATTTATAAAAATAAAGCTTGTTTAGAGCTATTGGTAATCTCCATCTAGTGATTATTTAAATGCAAGCTTAAAAGCAAGTTATGAAATTTATAACTTGTTTTATTAATTATTATAAGTGTACCTTTGATGGCTTTTGTGATGCTATATGGTAGAGGCTGTTATTATATAGTGAAACTGAGCTGAATTCAGACCTATATAGCTATCTGGTTTGCAAAGCTGGATTTGAAGACATTTATGTGTCTGAAAAGTTCAGACTTTCAAATTGATAGAAATATATTTTATAAGTGCTGACTTTTGAGTTAGTATTTTAGATCTAGTTTCTAGAGTCCCAGCCCTCTACTGAGATGAGCCATAAGCTCGGAAACAATTGGTCTGGAGGTAGGGACTTAACGATAGAGATTTTGAATTCTTTTTCTTTTTTGGCACTTATAAAAATAAAGCTTGTTTAGAGCTATTGGTAAGCTACATCTAGTGATCATTTAAATGCAAGCTTAAAAGCAAGTTATGATATATATATATATAACTACAACCATTAAATGTCTGTATTTTTAAATTATATAATAATAATGCAAACAAATATATTTAACACAGTATTCAAAATTAAATAATATATTCTTTACCAGAAGTACTTTCAATTGTTTCACTCACAATCTTTATCAACTGTTAATACAAACGTACAAAAAATAAAAACTTGCATTACCCATCATTCAATTGTGGGAAATTTGAATAGATTGAATGATGGGTAATGCAAGTTTTTATTTTTTGTACGTTTGTATTAACAGTTGATAAAGATTGTCAGTGAAACAATTGAAAGTACTTCTGGTAAAGAATATATTATTTAATTTTGAATACTGTGTTAAATATATTTGTTTGCATTATTAATATATATATATATGTAATAATTTAATTATTAATGGCAGTTATAGATGGAAATATTTCATGAATGGGAGTTTTCCAGCTATTTTTAGTTAAAAATCTACAGCCACATTCTTATTACAATTGTAGTATTTTACTTTCAATAAAAAAAATCTACAAGAATACTCCAGAAGTTAAATTTAAATGTACTAATTAATGACAATGGAAACAGTTTTAGGAAGGAGTTATAGATATAAGAAAATGAATAGAGTTGTGTAATTAAAAGATTTCTACAGACTGAATGAAAAAAATGAAAGAACAAATTTTGAACTGATTAGTGTAAAAATAAAACCTTATGAAAATAGTAGAATCCGGAAAGTTATAAATTAATTAAATGCTTTTGCGAAGGAATTTTAAGGAATGGGAAATTTCTGATAAGGGAACAATCAAACGGCAGACTATAAAAACTAAGGATTGTAGATTTAAGTGCTCTTGTTCTCTTTTGTGTTGATGAAGTGCTATTGGGCTCACAACTTGTATTGTTGGTAACTAGTCAACATCTGCAAGGAAATAAACCCAGATGTTTTGAAATCTGAAGGTATAAAATCCATGTAATATTTAAAGCAGACCATCCTAGCTGTGAAAAGCGACAATCCATTAAATAAGACAGTAATGGTCGAACAATATTGACTTTTAGAAACCCCGTGATCATCTATTTTTCTGTATGTTAATTATATTCAAGTTTGTATATGTATTCTAGTTTTGTTTTTGTCTAACGTATAATAAATCCTTAGTACTAAATTAGTTTTAGTTATTAGTAATTGTGGTTTGCCCATTCGAGAGTTGTGGATAAAGACACAACAAAATGGTGCAGTCAGAGAATTCAGACCTAGTACAGGAAAAGCAATTGTACAAGCAGAATTAAAATGGTCAAGCAATTGTATAGATTTATAACTTCATCGACAGGTAAAATGTTGATAAGTCAAGGTAGTACCTCAGAATTCAATGTAGGAAATGCAGTGGAATGCTCTTTGTACTTGACACAACTTGAAAATTTGTTCACGCTTAATGGCTAATAGTAGAAAGGTAGCAGATTTGTTATGTGTGGCAGGGAAGAAAAGTAATTGAAATCATTAATAAATTATCTGAAGGACCCTATAATGGAAGCAGTAAGTTATGAGATGATAGTTAATAAGTTAACAGAGCACTTTAGTCCATGGACATCTAGGCATATTGCTAGGTTGGCAGTCTGAAATAGAAGACAGGCAAAAGGAAAAAAAAATAAAGAATTTTGAAATAGCATTACATCAGCAAATAAAAAAGTGTCAATATGGTGATTTAATGAATGTTTTGTTGGACCAATTGCTATGGGGAATAGCAGATGAAAGGTTAAGACAAAAGTTATTGACTAAAGTTGTCTTATAAATTAGCAATCAAAAAAGCAATCGCGACTGAGTTAATTATTGAGCAAGCTTTTGTTTTTAGAAGTAAAGTGGATGAGGAGGGCAGAAGAGCAGTTTATAAAACAAAAGTAGACTACAGAGAAATTATAAATCAAGTAGTGAACCAATATCTTTAGGGATATGTTTTTGCTGTGGGAAAACAGAACATTTCAAGAATTGTAAATGGCATTGAGAAAAGTGTTTTAATTGTGGTAACAGAGGACATTTAGCAATAGTTTGCAAAAAATCCAAGCTAAATGATAAAGAGAAATAACCAATTGAGAAAACTGTTTTAATTGTGGTAACAGAGGACATTTAGCAATAGTTTGCAAAAAATCCAAACCAAATGATAAAGAGAAATAACTAATAGAGGGGAAATAAGCAAGGCAAAGTTAGTATTAAAAATAGTATAATTTCACACTGTCAAAATCAATATATGCTAACACTTAAAATATATAGCACATAACTAGAAATGAAGATTTGATAATGGCTCGAGTATTTCATTGGTGACTGAAAGCCAATGGAATGAAATAGCAAGTGGAGACTCGCTAGCATTAGTTGGAATTGCAGATGCTCCAATTTCATATAGAAATAAAGTACATTTGCCAAAATATATTAAAAAACAAATAAGTTCAATAATCAGTAGAGAGTTAGGTATTATGGTATCAATTGTTAAAAACATTTCCACTGAGCAGGAAATGGTAAATAGGTATCCTGAATTATTTTCCGAAGAGTTAGGATTAATAAAAGCAAACCCAGTAGATTTAGAATTAAGTGAAAATGCACAGCCTATGATCTGTAAGCCACAGAAGATTCTGTTTGGGCAGAGAAAAGGTCAAGGAAAAGTTAAAAACGTTGGTGTCTAGAGGTGTGTTAACATCTGTAGAAGAGGCAGAATGGGTCCTGCTCATAATGGTGATAACTAAACCCAATGGGAAAATCAGAATGTGCGGTGATTACCGTGTGACAGTGAATAAATATCTTAATAAAGGTGCTTATCCCATACCTAATATTAGAGAAGTTTTAGCGAGTTTTTCTAATGCAAATTTTTTTGCCAAATTGGCTCTCAACTCCACTTATCATCAAATTAAAATTATGGACAAATCAACAAGAATATTGATGCTAACCACACCATTTGGGCTGTTCAAATGTAATCATTTACCCATTGGAATTGTATTACAGCACTAAAAATTTTCCTGGCCAAGTTAAAAGTATTGTTAGAAAGGTAAAAGGGGTAACACCTTATTACAATGACATTTTGGTAACATGGACATCTAGTGAATTGTTAAGAAAGAGAATTTTGAACGTTTGTCTTAAGTTAAGTCATAAAATTGTGTATGGAAGAAACATGAATTAAAATTTCTGGTTCACAGCATTTCAGATAAAGGAAAACATCCTTTAATAGACAAAGTCAGGGCTGTTAGAAATGCTGAAAGGCTTAAGAATGTAAAGTAACTTCAGGCATTTTTAGGGGTAGTTAAATTTTTTCAAGCCGTTTTTAAAGAATAAGGTGATGGTGGCAAAACCATTATATGAGTTATTGCACAAAGAGAAAAGTTGAAGCTGGGAATATAGCAAGATGCAAATATGCAGGAAGCAGAAACTAAAACAGTGATAAAATTGCAGAAGAAATTCAAGTGAAACCTGAAATAAATAAATCGCCCAGACCTGTGCACATCAAAAGAAAGCCAGAAAGATGGAATGATTATGTGTAAAAAACAATTATAACTTATAGAGTGGGGGGAGGAAGTGTAATATTTTACTTTCAATAAATATTTTAGTATAAAAACAAATCGATAAGAATATACTCCAGAAGTTAAATTTAAATGTATTATTTAATGACAATGGAAACTGTTTTAGGAATGAGTTATAGATATAAGAAAATGAATAGAGTTGTGTAATTAAAAGGTTTCTACAGACTGAATGAAAAGAACGGAAGATCAAATTTTGAATTGATTAATGTAAAGATAAAATCTTATGAAAATAATAGAATCCGGAAAGTGAAATTAATTAAATGCTTTCACAAAGGAATTTTAAGGAATGGAAAATTTCAGATAAGGGAACAATTAAACGGCAGACTATAAAAACTAGGGATTGTAGATTTAAGAGCTCTTTTTCTCCTTTGTGTACAAGGGAATAAACCCAGATGTTTCAAAATCTGAAGGTATAAAAATTCAACTAGTACTTAAAGCAGATTATCCTGATCTTATTTTGTTTTATGTACACCTAAATGGCTCTGAAGTTTTAGCTTGGGGAACTTGTAGTTTATTTAACGTAGTTATGGAAAGCGGCAATCCATTAAATAAGACAGTAATGGTTGGACAATATTGGAAGAGTGTTTAAAGACTTTTAGAAACCCTGTGATCATCTATTTTTTTTAAATGTTAATTATATTTAAGTTTATATATATATATTCTAGTTTTGTTTTTATATAATGTATAATAAATCCTTAGTACTAAATCAGTTTTAGTTATTAATTAATTGTGGTTTGCCCATTCGAAAGTCATGGGTAAAGACACAACAATGATAACAGCCAATCAAGAGTTACTGTCTAGAGCCAAGAAAGAGCATCTTAACATTGGTAAGGTACTTTTTTCTCAGCCCTAGGCAGCTAATCTTGATTCGCTGTTATCTTAGTAAGAATGGAGCTGTAGATTTTTTTAATTAAAAATAAAAAACGGAATACTTTTAATATTTTCATGTATATATATATACTGATAACTTTGAATACTTATAAAAATTATACATATTTGTATCAAGAAATTTTAAATAACATTTAAAAAATGCTGAATGTTAACTTTCAGAACTTTTGGATTAAGCTCAAATTCCTACATATATATTTAAAATAGAGAGATAATGCAAAGATTACTGTATTTTTCATTATTGTATTTTTTTTTATTAATGATAAAAAAAAAAAAAAAGGTCAACACAATTATTTGCTATACCCATAACCTGGATTCTATTCATGCACAAGAAACACTCAAAACTTTTTCAATGTACAAATAGGCTTAAAATATTTTTTCATGGAGTCAGTAAATAACAGCAATGGTAAATGGGTTATTTGATGGACTTAGTTAGAAGTTAAAGATCCCAGATTAATTTGGATATATTAGATGATTATCAATGAAGAGAAGGTAAAAAATATAAAAATATGATTGAAATGTAAGGAAAGTTTCATTATTGGTGTGTGTGTGTGTGTAAAATCCTATGAGTGCTGAGACCATGGTTATTTTTACCTTTAATTTAAAAAAAAAACAACAAAAAAACAAAGCATACAGAGATAAAAAAAAATTAACTAAAAGACATAAAAACTTAAGAATGATTTACAAAATATAACAGAAATTAACAATAGAAAAAAAAAACTGTGAAAAATTAATAACAACTGAGCAAACAACAGGTCATCATCAACCATTATCAATCCACTGCAGGATGAAGGTCTCTCCAAGTTCAATCCATCTTTTCCTATCTTTAGCTTCTCTTCTCCACATCACCCCTGTACACTTTCTTATTCATCCATCCATCTCACATGTGGTCTCTTTCCAAGCCTTCTACAATCTCTCGGAATCCAGTTTAAAACTTCAATTGTCCATCTGTTATCATCTCTTCTAACAATATGTCCAACCCAACTTCACTTCAATCTCTTAGCAAAGAAAATAATTAAGTCTTTAAATTGAAAAATTCTCCTTGATAATGAATAGAATATCCCAAAATACTATAATGAAAAAGATTAGATAATTTCTGAAAATTCTTTGAGTTATTTATTCAAGAAATACTTGAAAATGATGTTGTTTACTTATTGTCTGTAGAAAAGGCCAAATTCTTTCATTTGTTATACTGATAATGCAGAATAGACCTTAATATCAGGAATCTTTTCATAAACTTTGAAACAGTAAGCAATAACTCTGATATGTATGTATAAAAAATATATGTAAACAGCAAGAATATTGTGTGAACAAAGGGAAAAAAACATCATTGTGGGGATTGATTAGGATTTTTTTGGCACTATTCAAAAATTTGTTAATACAATTGGAAAAGCATACATATATATATAACCTCTAATGGTTAAATATTAACATATGATAATATTTAAAAAAAAAAAAAATTCTCTTTCTTAAATAATACTAGGTTAACTTCATAATGATTAAGTTAGATGAGTATTTGATTGAGCATTTATTCAATTATTAATAAAATGGTTTATTCAGTATCTTTGTTGATAATTATTTAAGAAATGATTATTAGTTATAGATGCATGGAATTTGGATTTAACAATCTATTGTTTAAAGTGGCTGTGCTAGATAAATTTCTAAAGATGTTTGCCAATTGAAAGTTATTAAATATTTTAAAGTTCTGATATTATGTTGTTTAAAATTAAGATGTCTTTAAAGATAATATTAAAAAAATAAATTAAATAAAGTACTAGTTATTCAGATAATCTTTGAGTGAGATTCGAATTTAGTTTATTAAACTTTAGGGTAACCAATAAACAAGAGTTTTAAATTGATAAAATCGTTAATTAGGGTAATTTTGTTTTACTGGATTATTATATTTGAAAATATTTATTATTCTTGGAATGTGTATGTGTGTGTGCTATTTAAACATATATGTAAAAAAAAAAAGTAAAAGTTTAAAAGATATTAATAAGAGATTTTTAAAGATTAAAAAAAAGGAGAAGCTCTTAAATAACAATAAAGGTAACTAGTGTTTAATAAAAGGTATTTGAATTAAAAAGTGTTAAAATAAATAAATTATTCATTTTAAACTTAAATAATCTTTATTAAAAATAATTATAACCATCTAGACAATCATGTGTTAGAAATTCCTTTAATTAAAAAGTCAATAAATTAAAAAAAAAGTCAATTTTACATTAGTGTTTAAATATCCTGCTTCCAAGGTCTTAAATTGGATTGGATACTGAAATATAACAAGATCTCAAAGCAGATAAAAACATACGCATGCACAGATATATAAGGAGAATAAAAAAAAAGGTTTGATTTGAATAATCTGTGTAGTTTAAAAATTAAAAAAAGAAAAAATTAATGTTGTTAAAAGAAGGAAAGAAAAACCAATTATTTTACTTCTCTGTTTTTTTTTTTTTTGAGTTATCCCAAATGAAGGAGTAAATGGCTAAAGGTTATCTGAGTACTATTATTTCAACAGTGTATGCTGAACCATGCATTAGATGATATTTACAAAAGAAATGCTATTGTCCCACTATTACAAAAAGAACAATAACATGCTGGAAACTAGAAACCACATTGGTATGAATTTTGCATTGTTTTTTTAAATTTTCTAGTTAATTCAAACTTTGGCTATCCTTTCCTAAGTCTGACATATATCATTTTAAAGTTTTAAAACTGATATCATTATAACAAGTAACCAAATTATTAATAGTACTTTCATTATTTCTAACCTTTTAAGATAAGAAGATAAAATGAATTATTTATTAATTTTAACTACTTTCAAAAATATAAAATGTAGCATCTTAAAAATGCTTTGTAAAAACTTCAAAAAAAAAAATATTGAAATCAGCTCTCTTAAAATATTTACAAGAACTTTCTCAATATTTATTATATTCCAAGCACTATCTGTAAAAGATATATTATTATGATTAACTATTTAAAAACTAATTCACTTGATTGTCGACTCATCCTGTTATTCAACTGGAAAGTATTTCAATTTCTTTACTGTTCAAATATCTACATCACTAAATGGATTAGTTCCCATTAGGCAAAAAACTGTTAATCCTTTCACCTGAGTTTAAAGGGAAAAGACTTTAGCATAAAAATAGAATACATCTTTATAAATTTGATTCTTTTTATAATTATATGCTTAATTTGTTAGTATTAATTTTTATATATATATTGCATTATGGGAATATTTATAATAGTATTCACTATGGAAATATTGGTAAGGAAAATTATGTAAGTAAAAAATTCATTATTTTAAAAGAAAAATATATCCAGATAAATATTTTGTTCTCATGGTTATTAAGAGTTCTTTGTATCAGAATTTAATATAATATTTCAAATTGTTGTATGGGAAAACAGCCTTCATATCGAATGTGCAGAGTATCTGAGAGACAGACTGTGATATATAAATATCTTATAAATTACGACATGTATTTTGTTTTGCTATTGTGAACCATATATATTGATTAACTAGATAAATGTTTATTACAGTGAGTGTGTGCAAGTGACTATTACATGTTATTACTATTACTAGTTATTATATTTATGCCTTATCCATTTCATTATTGATATGCTGCTGGAAGTCAGCTGTTGATCATGAAATTGGTGTGGATATTTTTTTCATTAATGTACATGTTTAGATCCTCCATGAGAGCGAGATTGTGGTTTAGTAGTGACATAGATAATAGGTGCTTTGTAGAAATTGGTATGGATATTTTTCTCATTAATGTATATGTTTAGCCCCTTCATAAAAAAAAGATTGTGGCTTAGTATTTTTTTGGCAGTGATAACAGGTGCTTAGTTATAAATCGTTTATTATCTACCTTGGGTATATATATATATATTTCTGTATTTAAATGCATTATTGAATCTTCATGGTGTTTTTAAGACATACTTATTTTATACTTATTTACTAGGTACTGCTATTTAATATTTTAGGCAGTTTTAAGTTGTAATATATCTTGTGTTAATTTCCTCATCTCTCATAGGTATTAATAATGCTAGAATAGTGTAATTATAGTTTGTATGACATATTATTTTATAATGATAGAACAAATGGTTTGTCCTATTGACTTTGAAGATGCAGTCAGTGTTCTTAGACTGTCAGCATCAAGTCATTGGTCTAATGTAGACCTATCTACAGTTGTGTTTTACCTTAGATGAGATAGTTGAAAAGTATAACGTAAGGGATAATGATAAAAATGGGAACCTAATAAATAATGATAAAAAAAAAAATTGGTATTATAAATTTTCGTGGCAATACTTTGAAGGGTAAAGTTATGTAAATACCATTTCAATTTGTTAAATTAAAACTAATATATTTTATTGTAATAAATGCTGTTTTTATTTATATTGTAAATAAATATTTTGTTATTATTAAAATATGTTTCTGTTTTCATTGCCATTACTACTGCATTCATTAACCAGAAAATCTAATAATAATAAAGTTTTATTATTCATTGTTATAAAATAGAAAACCTCAATGGTGACATATTATTACTATTAATTTGATTTGCTTATCCATTTCATCTGCATTATACTGAGACATATGCTTTACTAATTGCTTTTTATTTTAGGTATATTTTATAATGTTGTTGGTAGCATAAAATATGGCCTTACTACCAGCTGCAGTATTTCAGCTAGTTATATTTAAAATTATAGACTTGGATGCATTTATATGCTATCTAAATATTTTATTTTATACATGAATAAAATGACTATGCTTTTAAATAATATTTCATATGATAAACTTTTAATAATTTCAATATTGATATCCTCAATTTTCTGTATTTATTCTTCATTTCTAATAATCAGATATTTTACGGTAATATCTCCACACTAAAACTCCAATATATTTATTTATTTCTATACTTAGCACTTTCAAAGGAACGGTGCCTTCATTTTCAAAGCTATAGATAGATAGTTCTAATTCCGATGTTCATTTATTTATTTGATTCAACAGATGCAAAATTATTCAAATCAGGTCTGCCATTTCTTCGAGATTGCGTAAAATGTCTCTTTTATTCAACGAGTTTGCATCTAAATTAATGAAATAGGCCTCCTTAATTTTTCTTCTCATCTCGTGTTGCTCACTGCACATCACTTGCGGATTGTCCATTATATATGAGTGGCCCATAGTGGCTTTGTGCTACGCAAAGATGGAAAAGTGGGAAGGATATGCGAGCACTTTATTGTACGCATATTTATGTTGTAGCAACCTTTGGTGGACAGAAGCTTTGGTCTCCCCATATGAAGCGTGACAATTGTTTTCTGAGCAAAATATTTTATACGCGGCCTGCTGGGTATATATTGGAGGTAGTTTATCTTTGGTATTATTGATACATCTATTGAAATTAAGAGGGACTGTAACATATGCTAAAGTCTTTGCAAAAAATTGTTTGTAAATTTGTGTGTATGTTTTTGATGTATGGCAACAAAATCCTGGTTCGGTTCAGCCTATCAACCAGATTAGCAGGGTCTTTGAAATGCCTAATTATCTTGTCTATTGATCTTTTGTTATATTTGGCTTTTATTAAATCGTCCCTAAAACTTTGAATATTCCTATTCTTGTCAACCTCAAAGCTACACAATCTGGTATTTCTCTTCAAAAATATTTTTAGGCCTGCCAGTTTGAACATGTTGGGTGTATTTGACTGATGATGAATGTGGCCTCTTATATTAATAGGTTTAATCAGCATTTTATGCTGGAAGCGTTGAGCCTCAATCCCCACTTGTAAATCTAAATATTTAACACAGCCACCAACTTCCTTTTGTGCTATATTTATTGTAAATCCCGAGGCAATTTTCAACTCTGTCTCCTCCGATGCCGCCATGAAAACATCATCTACATAGCGGGTGTAAATTATCAGGTCACTACTTAAATGTCTGGGAATAATTATCTGTTCATATGCATTAAGAACAATGTTAGCCACAATCCCACTCAGTGGAAGACTCATAGGCTAACTACTGCTCATGTAGTACCATTCTTGGTTGAAAACTACATACATGTTTTTATCTAGCCATCTCAGAACTGCCTCCACAAATTATACTAGTTGTTGATTCATGTTATGTCTCATCAAATCTTCTTTCACAATAATTATAGATTTTAATCAATCAATCGAGCCATACAGTTCTGCAATGTCTAATGCTACCATATGTGTAACCTGTGTTGGAGAGACATTGTTCAGCTTGTCTACAAATTCAAAAGATGACTTTATTGCAAACTCTCCAAAACTTAATGTCTGTATAAGCCAATTATTTAGGAGTTTTGGCTGCTTTGTGGTAATGAACTCCATCAAAATCGTTTCTAATTAAAGCCAAAAATGTCAAGAATAAAATCAAACTTGTGATTGTAACCTACTAAGATTATTTTAAGATAAGTTATTATTATTGTTATTATTAATCATATTACAGTTATAGAACTTGAGGTTTTGAGAGTATTTTAATTAAAAATAAACGTTTTGAGCAATCTTGTCCACGGTTGGCCGTGTGATTTCTGCTACTCTTCAGCCTAGTTACCGTTTTGTCAGGTTACAATACACACACACACACACTTCTTTAAGATGGATCCAGAGTTATTTGTTAGTAATTAGATGTCTAGTTTTTCTTAGCTAAAGGGTAAAACAATGATCAAAAAATTCTCAAACTATCACTATATGACAATTAATAAACTACCTTCACTGTTTCTTTAAGAAAGCTATTGGAGAAGCCTCCCCAAAATAGCCTAAAGCATATATATATATTGTAACCATATGTTTTGGCTCAAAGATAGTAGGTTTTATCCAGTGGATAAATGTGTAAAATTTTAAATTTTAATTGGTAATAATTTGTTAAGATATTGAACATCAATGTGTAGAGACTAGTTATAGAGTGAAATGCTTGTGGATTATAATTTTCCCACTAAGGAAAAGCTCATTAAAAGAAATATCTTAAGAGGTGATGATGGTCTTGACTGATTGTGAGACACTGGAAAGTCTGATAGAGGAGATATAAATCCCATAAACATTTATCACATGTTCCAGTGGCAGCTATTTCAAATATTTTAATAGTATTAAAATATGATTGGCAAGCATAAAAATATTTAACACTTTATTTTATTGGTATTGTTAAACAATAATTAAAAACAAACAATAAAATCAATTTATAATTCTTTTAAATTTTCTTATAAACAATCTTTAAATATACTATATTTTAATGTAAATTGAAATGCATCAGTCTAGATGATTCTCACTAGAGGGATCAAACTTAATTTATTCACATTTTACAGTGATTGGCCCATAATAGAACCAATCCTGCCAGATAATACAAAGTATATAATATAAAAGTTTGTAGGGGGGGAGGGGTACTACTAAAAAAAAAGGTAAATGGAACAAGTCTACAACTCCACTTCTGAAGTAAAATAAAAGAAATAAGCTAGAAAATAATATTTTTTTTAAAAAATTAATTGGAACAAAATTTCATAGATAGATGGATTTGAATACTATGGAGTAAACTCAATAACCCTGTGAAAATCTCTACCCTACTTTCCATCGAGCTTAGATTCTTAACTTTGCCTACTGATTAGATTCTTAACTTTGCCTACTGAAGGAAACACTGGAAGGACCGCTATTTGTATAAGTATTTGCCAAAATTTACTATTTGGAACGGAAAATAATCCCAGAAAATGTAAGCATTTATTTTGTCTTCTTTATTTTAACCAATTATCAGAACTAGTCATAACACAAAAGTTATTTAGACTGAAGATAAAAAAAAGATTAAAGTATTTTAATTTTCGCGCTGTTATTAATTCAGCATTAAGCAGAAAAATCCGTTTGCGTATAAATTCGGTAAAGGTTTACTTTAGCGACCACAGCATAAAAATCATGTTCGCCCTCTAGTTTTCAAAATTAGAAGTAAATTATTATTCGAAAATCTTACGCATACTACTATATTACAATTACATAAATAATTTATTAAAATATAAAAGATAATAAAAAAATATTTACCATTTTAAAGAAGTTGAAATAATTACACTAGTTTAATTAAAATAATTAGTTTAAATTATTTGAAACTTAAGAATTTAAACTATCGACATTTATAACTTAAGAATTTAAACTATCTCGATGGTTCTCGGCGAAATAGATGACAATGGGGAGCCATTAGTCGTCGAAATCGAAGAAACGTATTATTTCCACAGAAAATACCACAGCGGGACTATACATAGAGGGCATTGGGTCTTTGGTGGTATTGAACGAGGGTCAATGAAGTGCTTCTTGGCAGAAGTTGCGGATAGAACGGCTGGCACATTGGAGGCCCTAATCCAGCGGTACATTTTACCAGGGATTCGCATAATTTCAGATGACTGGGCTGCGTACAATAATATCAGCAGATTTAGCAATGGGGTGTACATGCATTCTCCAACTTCCTACTATGCATAGGGCATAATTGTGCTTAAAAAGGTAAATGATTTTATTTTTATTATCTTTTACGTTTTAATTAATAAATATTTACTGTAATTGTAATATAGGAGCAGATACGTAAGATTTTAGTTCTAATTTTAAAAACTAGATGGCGAATATGCCCTGGTCGCTAAAGTAAACCTTTACCTAAATTAATATTTCAAGAAAATATTCTAAATCATTTTAAGAAATAATGAAGAAATTAAAATTTCACTTTAAATCATATAAAGTAATTAGTTGGAAAAAAAAAGTACATAAAATATTTCTTATGTCATTGGGAAGAGACATCGTCTGCTTTGAAATTTCCCGGAAAGTAATCAGTCACGTATATATATTCGTAATAACTGCTTAATATTAAATCAATTCTATTTAACATTCTTAATATGAAATAAATTGCCAATAATAATAGTGAATAAAGAAATATTGATTTTTTTTTCTTGATTATACAACATAAAAGGTAATAATATTTTAAGTGTTTAAAATTACCCAGATTATTTAAGATTGTGACAATTACTGTGGACGAGAAAAACAAAGTAAACAAAATCCATAAATGATTTAAAAGTTTATTTTCAAAGATCGTATTAAACTGATTATAATTGTGCTACATTTGGAAAATATATATATTACATATTAATTAAAATGAAAAACAAAATTCATAAATGATTTAAAAGTTTATTTTCAAAGATCGTAATAAACTGATTATAATTGTGCTACATTTGAAAAGAAAATATATGTTACATATTAATTAAAATCGCTTAGAAGATCGCATTTATTTATCGTTAGTAAATAACTTGCAACGTGATAATATTTTAAATGGTTTTAAAATCACCCAGATTATTTAAGAATATAACAGATCTTCGCGCAGATGAAAGAAAAAAAAAGAAGAAAAACAAAAATAGACAAATCGATATATATAAATTAAACCTATTTAAATGACTTATTCTCGAAAATGTTTTAATATCGCTTCAGTATGCTTACATTAGTACACAAACCGATAAAGGATTTCTATTGCCATTGGAGAAATGTTTGAATTTTGTCTGAAGATGTTAATATTAAACCGGATAACCAAAATATATATATTACTCAGGAAAGTTTACTTATCATATCCGTTTTCATATTGTTTTACTTATAAGAACGAATCAAACTTCGATAAAGTCCAATGGTAGAAGATGTAATGATTGTTTAGTTTGTTAATTGCTATATATAATATTGTAATGCGTTTTTTTTATGTGTGTGTTATTCAGGTATTAAGTTTTTTTTATATATATCTATACCAGGGTGTAAGATATATTAAGTGATGAGGTAGCGGTGTATAAAGTATATACATTTATTATCCATATTTATATTATTTTCCCAATGAAGGGAAAGCATAATGGTAAATATTATTTATCTGGTCCAAAAGAGAAATGTTTATCTCTTCCACTGTTAAAACAGATGTTAATATTATATCGAGGAGGGGAACAAATAGATCCAAACTGGTCAAAAAGATACACATAATGATACCATTGTTCTATTATATAAAATAATTTAATAAGTATTTTTTTTTATTATTGCTTAATTTTGATTATGAACGAAATGTCCACTTTAAATACAAAATGTAATTTAATCCTCCTTGTTTATGTGTACATGGCTTGCTATAATAAAAGATATAATTATTGTTTTGAAATAATTAATGGTTATTTTACTGATATTGGTGGTCTGTTTATAAAACACTGACAGTTTCTGCAATGTGCAATAGAATATTTATGTTTCCACTTAGATTAGTGTTGTTTTACCTTGCTATTGTATTGATCAGAATTTGTGATAGATTTTAGGATGAGTTTGGGCTACATATAAAAGCCTTAGATATAATAATAATTAATATTGTACATGGGATGATAGAGAATTCCCGATTGTGATTAATATGAGAGGATGATATTGTTGGGGCTGATTAAAAGTTAGTGCTTAGAGCATAGTTATGCCTAAAAGAGGTAGATCCTATGGTCTGAATTCTGTTTTCCAGTGGAGAGGCACTGCCCACACTTTTATACCTATGAAAAGGTATCAGAATTGGCCATATTCTTATACAACTATTATGTTGTTGCTTGATATACAACTATCATGTTGTTTTGTAAAGTCTCCTTTATTTAGATCCCTCAAGAAGTTAGAGTTAGTTTTCCACCGTGTATGGTGAAGATTAGTATTCATAATCCAATGGCAAGGATAAAATAAGTCAGCTTAAGGGACACTTGTATATCCATAGTGTTTGTTTAATTGGGATAGTGTCTTAATGATGATGTGTTATCTTCGTCAGTTTGTAAATAGACCAACCAAAACTTACTAGTATTTGTAGAACTTCTACATAAAAGAGCAAGGTGTGTACATGGACAATGTGGATTGGTTTTCAACAAGTAGGTATTTACTGATGAATTATTAAAACCAGTTAAATAATAAATAGTTAAGTTGTGGACCTAGTGAATGTTTTTGGTGTCATGTGTGCATTTAACTGATGATGTTTGCCCCACATCAATGCAATGAATTTTTTTTTATATATATAATAAATTATTACTTGTATTGGAGTGTGATAATTGCCCTTATCATATTCCAATAACTCAAACAGCTACAGTTGGATATAATAAATTGTAATTTAGAGGTTTTTTTTTTTTATATTTAAAAGTTGTGTATATCCAAAGGATATTAATACATTTTGTTTGCAATTTCAATGCTAAGATAGCTCAAATAAGTTTAACTATCTTAGTCTACCTGATAGAATAATAAAGAAACATATCCAAAAATGTTTGTCATATTAGTTGGTCATTACTTACCACATTATTAATTTCCACCCCTAATTTTGGAATGGATTTATCTTGTTTCGTGTAATGCGTCTAAAAGAGACTTGTACATAATGTAAATAAATATTGTTGTGTTAAAATTTTATTTAGTCTTCAGTATTCTTATTGCTAATCAACACACCCACACATTATTATTGTTATTGCTATCGACAGATCCTGTGCTTATAGTGAAATTGTCATCAATCAATATTGTAAAAGTCACTATATGTAGGTATATCAGAATAATTGTGTTAAGCCTTATAATTTATGGGTATATCTAGGGCATCCTAACTTAATAATTAAGCATAATAACCTAAAGAATGTTTGAAGTGATATACTAAAAGATTAAAAACCTAATATTGGTTTGATCAGTTCATTTGAATCCACAGATCTATCATTCACTGGTCTCGGTCACCTTGTTTCTAATTAATGGAGAAAGAAAGTTGGAAAGCTATTGCATTTAGCTATTGAAAAATTACTCTTACTTATTGAAGCTTAAAGTTGAGCATAGTTAGGGAATTTATAGAATTTATTTGAAATTATTGAATATTGTTTAGTAATTCAATTCAGTATTAAGAGCTATTTTGTGTGTGGTATGCTTGGGTAGTGGCAAAATCCCTCTCATTGACCCAAGTGTATCTTGTATATCACCCTTTAAGTAATATGAACCCTGAGAAGAATAAATTATATTAATTTGTAGTGTAGAATCAAAAGTTTATAATAGATTTTAAATTTAGTTGTTTATTATAGTTGGATTGGATTTAGGAACATTCATTGGTTTGTAAAAGTCAATTAAATATTAAAATATTAGTTGCTTCTTTATCTGAAACATATATAGTTTATTTTGACTTTATAGTGGATATTCTGGTTTTGCTGAGCTTTAAGTCCATAATTGATTTAATTGTTCCATTATCATTTAATTTAATACCGAAATTTAGAGTTCTGTGCATAATCTTTCATCATCATCATTTCTCTCATCTGTCATTTTAATCTTTCTTTATTCTCTTTTTTCATCCTAATTCACTCATCATTCATTAGCTCTTATTCCATTCTCATCTTAATCATCCATTAACTCTTACACATCTTCATTCTCAGACTCATTTTATTTATTATTTAATTATTACTTATTTTCATCATTCAGTTAATCATTTACACCCTCACTTACTTATTGCCTAATTTATATTTCTAATTTCATATTCATTCCATCGATCTAATTATTATTTATTTATTAGTTTGACAAATACGAAGTTTATTTTATAATTTTATGTTTGTTTGCTGGTTTGTGGATTTTGAGGCTAGCTTGATCAGAAATTATTAATCCACCTCATGATCTTCTCTCAGATTATAGTTTCATGTGAGCTTAGCCAATAAAGAAATCATCTTTGGTTTATCATGTAAATTGGACTAGTTAGATTAGTGAGAAAGGCAATTGGGATTATGGCACTTAGAAATGTGTAGGCCTGATTGTCCAATGATCAGAGGAGAAGGTTACAATATATATATAAATGAAGATGTTTATATAAATATAATTTTCAGTTTCACCTGTTTGTGTGTTTTTCTTGTATTATTATAACACCAACATTTTAGTTGGAGTTTATCTGCCATTAAGTAGTACTGCAGCACAAAAAAACTACAGACCACCTGCCATATAATAATTCAATTGTTCATTATTTCATGCAAGACAAAAATTAAATTCAAAGAGGAAATAGTAGTAATAGATGGAATTGATGATGTTATCCTTTATAACTGTTTTCCATAAGGATAGAAGCTCTGCTGTCTCTTCAAATTTGCTAATGCAATCATATTTTTTAAAATAAAATTTGTATGAATTCTCTAATTATTTTCTGGCACTGTACATTGCAGAATAAGAGTTTAATATTGGAAAAATTTATATTATATCCATCTCTTCTAACACTGATGCCATGATTTCTTATACCAATGTTAACACAGTGAAACAATGATCAGTAGCTTATAGCATTCATTCTACATGTTTTGGATAATGGCCATAATATAAATTTCATCAATATTAAAACCTTATCCAGATGCAACTCATACTACTAAATTGAAAAGTTTTCATTCAAAAGGGAAATTTTTATAAATGATATTAATCAAAAATAAAAACTATCAAATAAATTCTTATTACCATCCCCTCTTTTAATTTAAATTTTATATTGAATGAAATAATCAAAGCTAAATCAAGCAAAAGATGCGAACTGTAGTCTAATTTCTGACCATAACAATAACTTACTACCCACTAATAAATCCAACATATATATAATTTGCCTAATTTAATATTTATTCATGTATTTATTAAATTAGAAAAGTTTTTAAAAATATATATAACTTCAATAAAATGTAAAATATAGAATATATTTAATTAATTTTTTAAAATAAATTATCTAATGTTTTTTTAAAAAAATATGTATATATATTAGATCAATCAATATTCAAACGTACTAAAATATTTAACTAGTATAAACATTTTTTATATAGTTGCTTACCTAGTAGCTTCATCTAATAAAAGTATTTTTGGATTCTAAAATAAATAAAAAATTTAAATAACATTAAGATGTGAATATATTTTTTTATGTTTGGGAGAAAAGATTACAACTAAAACTATTTTTAGTTTTTAATGTAAAAACTTTTAAATTTTTTAAGTTTTATTCATTTATATGCTAAAAATAGCGTATTTATTATAAAATTATATACAGAGAATAAATTATATATATACATGCATAACAAAAACATATATACATACAGATGAAACATTAAAAAAATGGAATATTTAGTAGATATATACTCAGCATAATTAACAGTAATGAATGTTAAGCCTAACTGATACATAATTATAAAATCTGTGTTGTAGTGCTTCAATCATATTTTCAATTAAGTTTTTATAAAACTACATAAGAGTAAAAAAATTTTACGACATGTTTTGTAATTATTAGCCATATAAGTGCAGATTTTCAGTTAATGAAGATTTGATCAATAGATATCACCAATATATATATATAAATAGACATTAAATATTTATTAATTTACAAATCAGTTAATACCTTGAGTAATGCCCTTGCTATAGCGATTCTTTGCTTTTGTCCTCCTGTTAAATATATATTAAAAAAAAAAAAATCAGATACATATATTACATATTATATTGACATTACAGTACTTTTTATTTATTTATACAAATTCTCACCTGATAACATTATTCCTCTTTCACCTACTAAAGTATCAAATTTGTCTGGAAAACTATTAATAAAATTAAAGGCATTTGCTTTTTTAGCAACATCGATTAGATGCTGGGTTCCTACAGATAAAGAATCAGAAGCTCCATAAACAATATTTTCAGCAATACTGCAGGAAAATAATATAGGTTCCTAAAAATGAGATAAATCATAATACTAATATCAAATTATAAAATAACATTTATTAAAAAATTAACAATTTTTACTAATATTTTTTATAAATATAACTTAGATATATTTCAATTTCACAAGTATGTGTTAATATATATATTTAAATTTAAAAAGAAAAACAAAATACAATTATTTGTCTACATAGCTGGTTTAATATTTCAACCAGAAGTCTGGTTTTCATCAGAAAATACAGTTAAATGATATTACACAATCTGATAATAAACAAATAATTGTATTTTGATTTTTGTTTATTTATATATTTCTTTTACTTAATTTATATATTTTTTATTGTTTTTACATAAATAATTAGCGAGTAAAAATACTTTAAAAATAGGTGGTTATTAATACAAAACAAGAATGGTTTAATAAATAATTTGAGCATAAAGTAATTGATGGTTTTGAATTAAAAAAGACAGACATTAATCATAAGAGTCATAATTATATTATCAATCAATTATTACAGTATCCAACCAAAAACGACCAATTCTGGAGTAATAAAACACATTAAAATTGAAAAACTAAATTAACATTATAATTTGAATAAAGTTAATCAATGTAATTGTTACTGCATTTTGTTTCTTAAGATATTTTTACCTACGAATCACATAAGATATAATTCTATATTGGAAAATTTAAAAAAATAATATTACACTGTTATTTATTATATCTGCATAAGAGAAATAGATATGATAGTATTAGAGATTAATCTGTTCATAGTTTTACATGTTTCCAACTGTCTCTAATCTTTTGTTATTATAACTTTTGAACATTTAGTTATATTTTCATTTGTATTATCTTTTCTTTCTTGTTCTTCCTGTTTTTATTTTTTTTTTATCTTCCACAGATCCTTACAACAGAATTGTCATAGTTCATTTTCATTTCATAATTATTTCAAAACTAATTACTAATAGTACATGCATAGAACTTTTTTTTATACAGGTAAACAACACAATAAAAACATGGCTGTTTTAGAATTACATATTAGATAGGATTAATAAATGCATTAATAACTGATTCTAAACAACTGGAAGAATCTTTGAAATTAAAATATTGAGGATTAGCATAACAAATAGCCAAATTATTAAACTGTAGTATATCAAAATAATCCAAACAGTTTAAAACATTGTAATTAATGTTGTCAATAAAGTAACTAAATTCACTACAAACCATTTTGTATAGTAGGTATTTATTTACAATAATCATCTTTCAATAAAAATATGAATAATCATAACCATTCATTATTAGTTAACTATTATATTTCATTTAATTTTAGATATTCTTTGTACAAATGCAAAATAATCTTTCACCATTTTCTATTATTGATTTATTTTTACATTTCAAATAAACAGTTCCAAACCTAATTAATTAAAATGTATTTTGAAAGATAATATCTGCAACAATATTCAAAATATAAAAAATCAGTATTTAATTATATATATATTGTTATTTTAAATAAGAGATTTCAAATTCATTGATTTTAGTAATCAAGATATTATTCTTAAATATCTATAAAAAAGTGTTACCTGACTCACTGTTCCAATATTATGTCTTAACCAAGCAGGATTTAAATTAGTAATATCATAACCATCAAGAAGAATTTTGCCTAAAATAAAATTAATAAAAATTTTTAGTATATAAATTAATTTTAATTAAATGTCTTTTATATTCTCATTAATGTAATAAATCTAAAACAGACGATAAAAATATTTAAAATTTAATTACTAATAATAAAATTGTATAAATACAAAATAAATACCTGCATCTGGATTGTAAAAGCGTAAAAGTAATGCAGCTAATGTTGATTTCCCACTTCCACTGGCACCAACTACTGCCATAACTGATGCTGCAGGCACTACCAGATTGAGACTATTGAAAATAAAAGCATCTTTACGAGTGGGATAACTAAAGGATACATCTCTAAACTCAATAATTCCTCTGATCTCTGAAGAAGGAGTGACTCCATCTAAAAAATAAATGTTTACAGTTAATAAATAAATTAAAGATTAATATAAAGAGCAAAAAGGAATAAAACCTAAATTACACCTACATATAATCACTTTAATTCAAAATTAAGATAGCAAACATTATTCTGCAGACAATTCCTGTAAACAAGATGGTGCCAAATAGGTATCCATTTTAATTTAAAGAATAACATAGTGATAGACATAAATAACAATGGTTTGGATTTGATATGGGATAGTCTCCTTTATAAGCCATATTTGGGTCATTGTAAACTAAAAATTCTCACTTCTCCTTTCTAAAAGTTGAAGACCTAAAAGAAAAGAATAGCCATCATGAAGCACATTAGTGACTTCCAATTGTTATCATAAAAACATCCAGATGAATGTGAATTTTAAAAAAAAATTAAAATGGAGAAAAAATATAGCAAACTTTTAACTAGCATGCACAAAAATTGTAGGGCAACTTCTGTGTAACTATAAATAATCCTTAAAATTAAACACATACAAATTAAACAATATATCTTCTACATGCTCTCCATTTTATTTAAAATTTTTCTCATTGATCAAACTTTTCAAGCATAATGTTTTCCATTCAGTTACAAATCATGTGATTATGACAGAGAAATGCAATATTAATTAGGAACTTATTATTTACTAATGTTAAACAGCTTTCAGACATAAGAACAAAATAAGAAAAACAAACTGCTGTGATTTTTTATCTTTAAATGGCTGCAGAATAAAAACAAACTGGTGTGTTTTTCATCCTTAGATTGGCAGCAGAATAAAGATCCCCCCCCCCCCATATCATAAAAAAAAAAAAGCATACTCATTGAGTAGATTTTCAGATAGTTTTTAGTATTTGGCATAATTTAGATAACTAACTGTGTGGTTTATATATAAAATGTAATAATCAGATATTTTACGGTAATATCTCCACACTAAAACTCCAATATATTTATTTATTTATTTCTATACTTAGTGCTAAGTATAGAAATAAATAAATATATTGGAGTTTTATTATGGAGATATCACCGTAAAATATCTGATTATTACATAATTTAGAATGGAAGTAAACTTATCTGTTGAGTCAAAAATCATTCTGCGGTTATTGAATTAATTGTTTGCTTTGAATAATTCTTAAAATTCAGTTTTTAACTACTGTTTTGAGACAAAGCAATGAGTGCTTTGACAATATAGATCTGTTAATCTTTTAAGTCTATTATCAGTAAATTAACACTAGAGAATTAATTGACAACTACATAAAGTGGATTTGATATATTAAAATCTGACTCTCTAGAATTCCATGTGGTAATACATACACATGTATAGTACTTACTTTGATTAAAAAATATTTTGGCAGTATAAAGATCATTGAATTCATAAAATTTAATATTCCTGGTTCACTTTTGCATTTCAATTTTGGGTGTCCAATCACATTTTCTTCATTTCTATTTCCAATGTTGACAAAACTTGCAGCCAAGTTTTGACAAATTCAGCTTATATCTAGTTCACAGAACTTATTAGATTTTCACAAATTCTAATTTGTATTTGTCAAGTATGATCTTCTCTAATAATAAAAGGTATATCATTTTTTTCAACGCTGTCCATGATTTGAATAACAGATAAAATATTTTTCTTATCTAAAATATTTTTCTTATCTAAAATCTTTCATTTCAGTTCATCTTATTTCAATAAAGAAGCAATTCATTTTCATGTCTACGATATTAATTTTTTCTTGGCTCATATTCCAAGTTATGATTATCTTTTGTTTGGATTTCTTTTTTTTCAATACAATGACATCAGCAATAATCCAACTAGATAGATTTAATTTAGCTATGGGTGAATAGCACTGGGAAATATCCTTTGCTTTTCATCAGAAAATCTGAAGGCCATTTTCCATTATTTTGCTTCATTTGCTTTATTCTATTATTGATCACTTTTAGCACAATTAACAGATGTAGTTTATAATTATTTTCTCTCGAGCAGTTTGTTTTGCTTTTGATAATAACTAAAATCATTACCATCATCATCCACCTTAATGTCTGTTGCCCAAATATTATTCATAAATCATTAAGAAACATAAACAAAACAAAACAAAACAATAAAGCAAGACAGATATTTTTTCTGAAAACAGTAAAAAGCTGAAAGATGAAGCTCAATATGGAAGAGGAAAATTGTTATGTTCTACATAAAAAGTTATAGGTGTGCTTGCTAAAAGTACAGCACTTGTAAAATAAATTTATATAATGTATGTAATATTTAAAACAGCATTACGCTGTTGCACTTGCGCTTTGAAGATTTTAACTATAAATGAATGAATACTAATACTCAACCACATGATAAAGACTTTATCATGTGGTTGAGTGTTAGTATTCATTCATTTATAGTTAAAATCTTTAAAGCGCATGTGCAACAGCGTAATGCTGTTTTAAATATTACAGTTTACAAACATCGCGCTATATAAAAATGATTTATTTACATAATGTATGTAATAAAATTACAGAGCAATGATATATGACATTTAGGGAGTTATGTTTAGTTTGGTATAATTAAAAAGACTTTGTTGAACTGAAATACATTTTAGAATCTATTAGTATACTTTTTTATTTACTGCATTTACAATTATTGTTAGAAGTGCAAGAGTATCAAATATAGTTTTTAAAAACATAATCAATAGATGAAAAATAATATACCTGGTTATGGCATTTTGAGTTTGTCTAATCTAAAATCAGTATTTATATATAAGGGACTTAAACTCAGACTTTCAAGCTCCCTACAGTTTATCCACTCCATCTTACACAACCAAGAGACATGACCACATTCATGTGAAAATGACAAATGATCTCCAATATAGGTATTTAGTGCTGAACCAGCACTCATCAGTTGGTTCAGATCATCATCTTTCACACACACATACCATCAGTACTCAGTTTATATTAAGATAGCAAATCTTCAAACTTTAATGGACAATCTTCAATCTTCTCCACCCTCCAACTCTTCAGCCATCCATATCATTAAAAATCTGAGATATACATACATATATATATATACTTCAAATAATAATTGTAATAATGCTCAAGGCTAAATGAATTTGAATGGTTTTTAATTATATATACACCTATATATATATATAAACATTACAAGCATAAAGCTAAACTAGTCAATATAAAATCAAAACTACCCCAAATCCAAAATTAAACCAGACCAGCATAAAAATAATATAAAAAACACAACCTAAGGTTTCACTGCTACAAGCAGACTTCTCAAGTGTAAAGAACTACAAAAACTACACAATATATATAATATTAAAAATTACCCACAAATCCATTCACTTCCCATCCACCCTTAATATTAAAAGAACTCTTAAATAAGTTAATTGCTTCAGAATAATAAATTTTCAATAATAAAGACTCTTTAATTCTTCTTTTGATTTCATTTCTCTCAAAGAAGACAACCTTAGCTTCATCAAAATCAATAGTGGCCTGTATTTTTTTCATGGACATACAAAGCAGAACTAAGATATCTATTTTTAACTCTACTTTTATGAACCTTTATTCTTTCATTTAAACTCAAACTACTCTGACTTATGTAAACCTTCTTACAAAATAAACAAGGAATAAAATATACTACACCAGGAATAGTTTTTCTATCAAAAACTTCTTTTGTATTATTTAATAAATTATTCAATGTAACACCCCTTTTCCAAGCAATTTTCTTATTTCCAAACAATATACTATTTCTACACACAATTTTATAAGAAGACAATTTAAATGGCAAAGAAATAAAATCATATTTTTCTTTAACCTTTACATCCTTACAAATATTACTATTAAATAAAATACTTTTAACAAATTTATCAGAGTATCCAACACTCAAGTAATCTTTATAAAATTGATATTTCTGAAACAAAGCAACCCCACTAGAATTATTTAATTTAATATTTCTATGACAATAATTCCTTAAAGCAGCTACTTTATGAGATACAGACTGATAGCTATCAGGTTTAATTATAGATCTTAATTCTTTACTTTTAACTAAATGACTGCACAATAAACAATTAGTTTCTACATTTCTAATCACCAAAAGATCTAAAAATTTTAACTTACCAAAATCTAACCCCCCTCCTTCTAACACAAATTTTATAGAAGGATCAAAACAATTAAACTCATTTACAAATTCCTCAACTACAAATAAACAATCATCAACATATCTGACAAATAATTTTACATATAAACAATTCTTTTTAATAATAATTTCCTCTTCCATAAAACTAATATAAACTGAACATACTAAAGGAGAAATAATATAACCTATTATCCAACCTTCCTTAATCTTATAAAAATTACCTTTATAAGTAAAATACATAGAATCTTCCAATAACAAAAGCAAATCTTTAATTACCTTAATTTTATTTTTTGATAAAGAACTTTTCTTAATCAATACAGACAAAAGAACATCAATACTGCTTAACCTATTAACAGACTGATACATATTTTCAATATCTAAACTTCCAAATACCCAATTACTTTCCATTTTAAAATTATTAATCTTATCAAAAGCCTCAAAAGAAGAAGAAACTGTGTACTGACCAAAATCAACAAATTGTTTTAAAAAATTATTCAAGAATCTAGAAATACCCTCTACAACACTACCTGTAAAATCAAAAATAAATCTTAAAGGAAAACCATCTTTATGAGTTTTAATATTCACAAACATCTTAGCTGATGTAAAATCATTAGGATAGTATTTTAAATAATCTACTCTATTAAAAATTTTTTTTTAAAATTAACCATTTTCTTCATAATATCTATCAATTTTCTTTTAATCAAATTACCTGGATCTTTATCTAACAACATATATTTACCATTATTTAATTCTCTATCCATTTTCTCTTTGAATTCATCTCCTTTCATAATAACAAACCTACCAGCTTTGTCTTCACGAGAAATGATTACATCATTAGCAATTAACCTATTCTTAAGATGTTTAATTTCAGCAGGATTAATAACAAATTTTTCTTTCCTTTTTAAACTTTTATTCAAAATCGATTGAATACCAACTTTCTGCTCATCACTCAAATTACTAGATTCAATAGATGAAATTGTATCAAAAACTATATTTTTTGAATGAAATGGAACAAAATTAGGGCCTTTACCAAGAATATCTAATTCTCTATCATTTAACTTCAAATCAGAAAGATTAACAACTCTATCCTCAGAAACATTATTAAGATTTATTTTTGATTTTACAGGTAGTGTTGTAGAGGGTATTTCTAGATTCTTGAATAATTTTTTAAAACAATTTGTTGATTTTGGTCAGTATACAGTTTCTTCTTCTTTTGAGGCTTTTGATAAGATTAATAATTTTAAAATGGAAAGTAATTGGGTATTTGGAAGTTTAGATATTGAAAATATGTATCAGTCTGTTAATAGGTTAAGAAGTATTGATGTTCTTTTGTCTGTATTGATTAAGAAAGTTCTTTATCAAAAAATAAAATTAAGGTAATTAAAGATTTGCTTTTGTTATTGGAAGATTCTATGTATTTTACTTATAAAGGTAATTTTTATAAGATTAAGGAAGGTTGGATAATAGGTTATATTATTTCTCCTTTAGTATGTTCAGTTTATATTAGTTTTATGGAAGAGGAAATTATTATTAAAAAGAATTGTTTATATGTAAAATTATTTGTCAGATATGTTGATGATTGTTTATTTGTAGTTGAGAATGATAAATTGAAGGAATTTGTAAATGAGTTTAATTGTTTTGATCCTTCTATAAAATTTGTGTTAGAAGGAGGGGGGTTAGATTTTGGTAAGTTAAAATTTTTAGATCTTTTGGTGATTAGAAATGTAGAAACTAATTGTTTATTGTGCAGTCATTTAGTTAAAAGTAAAGAATTAAGATCTATAATTAAACCTAATAGCTATCAGTCTGTATCTCATAAAGTAGCTGCTTTAAGGAATTATTGTCATAGAAATATTAAATTAAATAATTCTAGTGGGGTTGCTTTGTTTCAGAAATATCAATTTTATAAAGATTACTTGAGTATTGGATACTCTGATAAATTTGTTAAAAGTATTTTATTTAATAGTAATATTTGTAAGGATGTAAAGGTTAAAGAAAACAATGATTTTATTTCTTTGCCATTTAAATTGTCTTCTTATAAAATTGTGTGTAGAAATAGTATATTGTTTGGAAATAAGAAAATTGCTTGGAAAAGGGGTGTTACATTGAATAATTTATTAAATAATACAAAAGAAGTTTTTGATAGAAAGACTATTCCTGGTGTAGTATATTTTATTCCTTGTTTATTTTGTAAGAAGGTTTACATAGGTCAGAGTAGTTTGAGTTTAAATGAAAGAATAAAGATTCATAAAAGTAGAGTTAAAAATAGATATCTTAGTTCTGCTTTGTATGTCCATGAAAAAGATACAGGCCACACTATTGATTTTGATGAAGCTAAGGTTGTCTTCTTTGAGAGAAATGAAATCAAAAGAAGAATTAAAGAGTCTTTATTATTGAAAATTTATTATTCTGAAGCAATTAACTTATTTAAGAGTTCTTTTAATATTAAGGGTGGATGGGAAGTGAATGGATTTGTGGGTAGTTTTTAATATTATATATATTGTGTAGTTTTTGTAGTTCTTTACACTTGAGAAGTCTGCTTGTAGCAGTGAAACCTTAGGTTGTGTTTTAATATTATTTTTATGCTGGTCTGGTTTAATTTTGGATTTAGGGTAGTTTTGATTATATATATATTATAACGATCCTAAACAATAGTGGAGTCAGAAATCTACGTATCTGCAACTACCAGGGCGCCATCTAGGCATTTAAACCTAGAAAAATTTATAGAGTAGGCAGATACACGCTGTTAAGATTCCACTTTATTTAAATATTCAGATCGTTAGCCCAAGTCACTAGCTCAGTGGAGATGCAGAGATAAAAATCTATATCTTAATTTATATCTTAAATATAAATAAATAAAAGCCACTGCCAGAAATTAACACATAAAAATATTTATTTACGCACATATAAAATCATTCTAAATTTTGAGGAATAAGTTTAACATTTTAGATTTTTATATTAACTTTTAATTTTACATTTAACTAAGTTTCAATGAGTTTAATATTTTATTTAGATAGTCGAGTATGAATAGACTACATAGACCTGCATTTGAAAAGAAAATATTCTATCCCTTATTTAACCTTAGGCCAAAAAAATTTGCAATCAAACCGGCGCCAATCCATCTGATACATTTATGTATTCAATGTAGCATGAAAATACGACAACACAAAATACTATACTGTCAGGAATGTACATCTGATCAGTAAGTAGAATTAGAGAAGACATTGTCTCTCCACCAACAGGAATGTCACATCTGTTGGCGAGTAGAACAATAAACATAAAACTCCATAGGAATGGACTGCGGTCCTTTGCCATCTTACAAACCCATCCATAGGCAAACAGAAGGTGTGTGGCATATATATATAATCCTGCCCGTAGCGGATCTCATACTACATCTACAATTACACAAATATATCCAATCCATTGAACCAATTCAACTACGAAATGAATAACCTAAGATTACCCTCCCTTAATATAACTTTACAAAACTATATAGCCATTCATGCCCGACTTAAATTTAACATTTAAATACGTTCGCACAGATTATTTTTATACAATTTGTTTTATAATGTCGAGTATAGATCGGCTGCATAGATTCCACGGTCAAAAACATTCCAAATTAAACACAACCGATCAAAATACAAAGTCAATCGATAATGTCAATTGCTGAGGGAATACAGGAGACCCTTTGGTGTTCATCATAAGACACCACAGTGACATCGTTGACTTATATATTCTAATCGACTGTGAAAACCACAACATAATCAACCGCTAACGAATCTATGCAACGTCTATACCCAACTTAAATGTAATGCATTTAATAATTTCTACAATAAATATTACTACAAATAAAAATAATAAAATGGAAATGATTTTAGCAAAACTTAACTATATAAATTTAAACAATCAATTATTAATTTGAAAATCAAATAAAAGTTCATTTTAAAATTTAAATTAGCTGAATCTTTAAAAAAAACAATGACGAAAGTTCTTAATTACTTTTTTTTGTTGTTGTTAATTTGTAAAGTTCATAGCTCATGGTAGAAGAGTCCAGGTTTCTGCTTTTAATTCCCGCGATGCCTCCATTGGAAGATAATGTTCTGGAGATGGCAATAGCTGGTTCAAGGTATCACAGTCTTTTCATTTTTTTTTTTTTTTTTAAATAGAGAGTGTGGTATGTGCGTCCTACCACATCTCTCAAACACAAAACGCTGGAACTGTCAGAAAAAACTGTATTTCCCTTTTTATATTATCCACACGGATTCAATCAACAAAACGTCACTAATCCATCACTTTCGTTAGGGTCCGAGCCAAGGCTTAGTGCTTCCATTGGTCAAGCTAATTTCTCTTTATTTTCTTATCTATCTTTCATCAGATCATTTTAATTATACAAGAGCCCAAGGGCCAGTTTGGTTTTCGATAATTCATAAACAATCATTTCCATTTACAGATTACATTAATTAATACCTGTTTTTATTTTTAAATCTTGTACTTTTTTATAAAAAAGTACGTTCAAATACTTATTTGTTTTTTTTTTAAAAAAATATTTTTAAAGTTTGGCCTCTGTGCGAATGTATATACGTTTAACAAACATTTTAATTTTAGCGTTTAGTTTTTTACTTTTATTTGCGAACTTTTAAGTATTTATTTTAAATTAATGTAATGACATATTTATATATCGTTACAATATATATATATAAACCACAAGGATCATCAGCTAATTGATTATCATATGTAAATCACATCACTGCAGGCAATGTTTAAATGTAACAATATAAAATCAATAGATTGTGGTCAAAATGTACATTTTTTTAGATAATAAATGGGATCACTTATTACTTTCATCTAAGATGTTATTTAGATGAGTGAAAGTAATGAATGAAGTAAAATGAAAATAAATCTGATTATGAATTTTAGATAAACTGAGTCAAGACAAACTGTTTAAAGGTAAATTGATAAACATTTATTTTTAAAACCTTTAAAACAATTCCTATTCAATAATTTAGATATTATAAACCATAAGTATCAACAGATAACTGGTTTTTATATGTAAATCCAGTTCATTGTAGTCAATTCTTAAATAAGCCAATAGAATAATCAACAATCTGTTGTCAAGGCAACATTCATTTTTTAGATAATAAATCTGTCTAGAAGTTTTAAATAAACTCCAATTAAAGCAATGCAGTATTATTAATAACCAAGTCATACTACTTGATTATCAATAGTCTATTGCTTGCCATGCATTAACAAAATTCATTCTATCATCTCAATATTTAGAACAATATCATAAAATTTACTTATTAATACAACATATTTAAACACAATTAACAATGATAGACAGAAATGACTATTCACTAGGATATTACTAAAATTAAATTTCACATAAACACATATTCTATTTATTATTCTCTGTTAATTATGTTATATTCTATTTGTAAACCAAATTATCTTGTTTTTCTAAACTTGACATCTTAGATAAACAAAATATTTTTTCTGTTGGATTCTTTCCCATTGTACTTATGCATAGCATTTAATTATGGCATAGAAACAGCTATATCAAGATTCTTCAAATATATCTTCTTTGACAGTTCTATTTGTTACTCTATAATAGATCTTGTTTTCATACTGCCATTATCTCTCATCAACTAAGAACAGATATCACCAAATGCTCAATATTAAATCTTTTATTTTATCCTAAACTTTGTCAAGCTCATTAGTTCTTTATCTATCATAAACACTATGCATCCAGAAACATATCTTTAATCATTCTTTAAATAAATAAAATATCTAAAAATAAACTGCTTTACAAATTATATCAACCATTTAATGATCATAAGATATCAGAAAAATCAACAATAAGTCATAGATCAAAAAAATTCACTGGAAATGTTGATAACAATCTTTCATATGATGGTCAGTAATCAACTTTTTTCAAAATAATTAGATCTTACTAAAAAAAATCAGAGTCAAGATTGTACCTATGAATTGTGATTACGATAAAAAAATATTTTATAAAATCTCTCATCAAGATTATTAAATTAAAAGAACTTCTAACCCAGATATAAGTCAAAATATAAAAATTTGATACTCAAGATTTTAGTGTAATTGCAATAATAATTCTCCTTTCTCAGTATGAAAGAACTAACTTAATCAATGGGTACTAGATAGTAATACCAACAGACTCTCTTAACAAGTTTATGGCTAATTAGCATTTATCTATCTAACATAGAAAAATAAAGCACTAAAATAATTATAATTGAAACCATTAAAAGACTTTCAAGAAAGATATATATATGAATATAACAGGAATTTTTCCATGTTATAATCTAGTTAAAAGTTCAATTATGACCCAATCAGGCAACAATCAATTAAAATTGGCAATGAAAACTGAAACCATGCCAACTAATAAATAGTAACAATAATAATTTTCTGACAAAAAAGTCAGATGTAAATACTTTATAAATGTGAAAATTTGAAGTATAACAACTCTGAATTTTCATGGATATATATAATTACTGAAATATGATAGAAATTTTTCTGTATAATATCTAGATAAAATTTCCAGCTATGATGAAACCAGGCCACAATCAATTAAAATTGATAATGCATGCTGAAAGAATACTATCTAGTAATAACAATAGCATTTGTGTAACTTACGTTAAGTAAAAAAATAAACTACTCTTAGCTTAATATTCTAGCTGATATGACTTACAAATTAGATACTTTTAATTAAACCTAAGTCAAACAAATATTATTGTTATTAGAACATGGCATTATTTCAATTGCAATACCAATTTTAATTGGTTGCTGCCTGGTTACATCATAGCTGAAATTTTATCTAGATTATTACAAGAAAAAATTCCCACTACATTTCAACATTTATAGTTTTGCGAAAGTTTTCATATAATTATAACATACGTTGAAACATTTGCAAGTTTGTAATATTTGCTAACTCCTCTAATGGTACTTTATTAAACATTTTAGATACATATAAAAATTTAATGTAATGTTAATACATGATGAGATTTAAATAGTTCCTTCTTCAAGGTTGATTATTTGATTGAAGCTGCACTTTCTTCGAATCTTTTATGTAGCAATTTAAATATGTGAAGTAACAATAAAAATATCTCATGATCAAAGTGAATTTAGGTTGTTGGAAAAAATATTACTACCAAAAATCATTTAGATTACTGAAGACAAGATTGAAGCTTCATTTTTTATGACAGATTTTGATATTATATACACAATAAAAAATATAAGTTGAAGAATATTGATATTTTCTTAACTTAATTCCTTAATAAACATTACTAATATTTAGAATTAAATTAACTATTATTATTCTTTCTGAAATTCTCTCTCTATTTTCTTTTATTTTACTATCTTCAATCACTTTGATTGACAGGATCTGGTTGCTGTGAATTTCACATAGCTTTAGCCATTTATCTCTACACCAATTGCAACAATATGATTATGCATTTGCACAACCAAGTATGGTGCTTCCAATCTTTTTTATTTATTCTTCCTAACTTTGTATTCTTTGTCTTCCTCTCTAACTTTATTTTTTAAAATTCTGGAGTAAGAAGGCCATACTTATTTGAGAATGGTTGCTATTGACAAACATGATTTTACTTTAATCCAGCTAGAAAAGCATCTTGGATTGAATTCAAATCTACAAGACCTTAAAACTTTTTTCAGTTATACTGCTTGTAGAACATAAAAATAAAGTGTTATGAGATGCATATAATACAACAATTCCTTCCATCTCATATTAGTTCTCATTGACTAAATCATAGCTTACATAAATAAGTCTGAGTGATGATAGAAACCATCAACATCTAACGGAGTCACGTGTTATTTAATACTGTTATCAAAATGTATATGTATTGATTCTGTGAATTACTATAAAATTAAAATCTGTCTTTTGATTTTACTAATTTTTAATACTAAAGTTCCATAATACAATTATTTAAGCTTGTATTCTCATAATGTACCATAAATGCTTGTAAAATAGAGAAGTATTCTTCAACTTGTTACCAATATATGCCAAAATTTTTTTAATGAGCCCAGAAGATGTATATTTTGTTAATAAGATTGTTAAAGTTAAATCAATTATGCTTGAGCATGCTTTTTTAATTAAATATAACAAGCACTGGCCAAATTTTAGAAAAATATCATATGCTTACAGGCTTTTAAATTGCTATTTGTAAGCACAAATTGTAATAGAAAATTGAATAAGATATTATTTCAATAATAAACTTGTTTAAGCAACATATTCAAAGTGAAGGCTTGATAACTTACTTCTTCCATAGTCTTCAAAAAGTGAATACGTTACTTTAAAAGAACTGTTTCAACTAAAGTCAAGTTTTATAAGTCATCTGCAAAAGTTAATGCTTGTAAATGATTCATCTAATTTGTTATTGGGTAAGGTACATGGCTAGAATTCAGTCTGCCTATGAATAGATCAATGCTTAAACTATCTATATCTCAATTTAATGACAATCATTTTTCAGCATGAATTCCAAAAGGCAAGATAAATGAATAACTATAAATAATTCTTCCTTAAGAGTTATATTTGGCTTATATTTGAGAAAAAAATATTCAAGAATTCACTAATGGTATTATTTGAAATAAAAAACTATTTGATTTTTGTAATTAGTAATTTCTTTTTTTTTTTTTTTAGAAAGTTTAACTCTTCAAGGTTAATGTTGATTTTTAGTTAATTAAACATGCTGACTCCCCAAGCTTATATTTTTCTGAACTTTCTTAATACTTTATAGCATTGCAATAGAGTCTGACCCTTAATGTACTGGATTAAGAATTTAAGTTTACATTCTGGTGCTCAAACATTCATAATCCTTGAGTGACAAACTATTTGATTATTTTTGTATGTATATATTTCTTAATTGAAGAAATGCTCATGAAATGAGTAAGTATAATTCCATACCCTTAGTCAAATCTACTGTCACTAATGAGACAATTTTCTTACTTGTGCTAACTTGGTAAATAATATAAATTATAGATTTTTTTTGCAGACATATTTAGTGTCTAGATTTTCAAGCTTTGACGGCATTTATAGATCTTCTGAAAAGTTCAACTAACTTCTTAAAATTTAAAAATTATTTTAAATCATTTGGTCCTGGAGATGCTTTCACAAAACTGAAAATGAAGGTAAAAAACATTTTCCAATTTTCACAAAATTCATGGGCAAATAGTTATTACATGTCTTTTTTCCTGATAGAAAAAACAAATTGCCAACTTTCCTTGGATAATCTGAGACAATGGAATGCTTGAAAAGTTAATTTTATTAAGCAAAATTTTCAATAACACCTTTGGATTCTATGATTAAAATAACTGGCTAGCTGAGAATCTCCATACAAAGTATATGAAAAACATTTTACAGTGACTGATGGCTAAGGATCAAGATAAAATGTAGTTCACGTTTATGTAGTATACCTGTGACATAGTTGAAGCATTACACTTCTATCGAAAGTATAATATGATCTTAAACTGTTTTTTCCATCCTAACAACATAAAATTTATTTGCAGAAAATATAAAAATCTTTTTATGATGGCCATCATTTTATGAAATATCTAAATGCACATCTAATTTTAGAGCCATAAGATTATCAGAAAATACAAACACTTTTATGATTACTGAAATGTTTTAAAATAGTATTTTGGGGATTATAATCTGCTAGATGCTGTCCAATCTTGTGTAAAATAGATAAAATACTTTATGTTTGATCTTTTTTGTTTTTGAAAAACTCCCGAAAATCTCTATGTACTAAAATATATAATAATTGTTTATATTTTTAAGTACCAAAGGTCATCTTGAGAATCTAAAATTTACTTATTTAAAAAAATATCTTTCCGTTTGCGTAAAAGTGATATAAAGAAAAACTTCAATGACTTATTTACCAGATAACAAATGTTTTAATAAAAAATCCATGCCATTTCTTAGAGATATTTTGAAAATAATTGGTTGCTTGAAAATTCAAACTTAATTCTCAAAATTTAAGTTCAATTTTGAATTTGATATTTTTTTTATTGGTAAGTACTTAGCATCTATTTAATTTTTAATACTAGATATAGATCCAGTTTTAAATAATAATTAATTTATTTATAATGATTAAGAATGATAATAAAATAGACCTTAATGGATATTAAATCTATGATTCATTCTGTTATTTTTTAAGATTTATTAGTAGCTTCATAATTTTTAAAATAAAATTGCAATTATATCTGCTATGTTTAATGTTAATAGATTTGAAGGGCCAATTTTTTTTTTACATAATTATTTAAAAAGTATGATTAATTTCACATTTTGTAAAAAACATAATTAACATTAAAACAGCCTTTAATAGTTCACTGCAGAACAAAAATCTATCCAATAGGCCCTATATAGGAATATAAAAAGATTATTTACCAGGCTGGCCAATTTCCTACTAATGATTTGATTGAGCTTTCATCATTATTTTATCCCCTAGCTAAAGATGGTTAATCCATTTATTAATCAAATAATAAACTGGGTTGATTATGTTTTAGTTATTGAACAGAACATTTCTAAGCTTGATTGGAACCTAAATATTTTTTTTTTTTAATTTTATCCGGCCAGGATTTAAACCAGGTGAAGAGTAAGGCAGGCAGATACGTTATAGCATAAACTCATAAGTAAGAATATAAGTACTAAATAAATAATCATTTGAAAAGTTAAATTCTTGGAAATTTGATAATTAAAATATCATATCATACCTGTGAGAGGAATTTTTGGTATTCGATCTATTAATTGCCATAATCTTGTGCTTGCTCCCATGCCACGCATTATTTCAGAGTAAACTGATGTTAATCCTATTTTGAGATATAAAAAAATGCATATACAATAAACCAGTTGTTAAAAAATGCACAAAGTGATTTTATTTATTAAGTTGTATACATACAAGCAATAAACAACAAACTGTGACTAACAATGAAATGATTAAAGTTGTTAATAATCATTAAATTAATTATCTTATGTTTTGGTGCAATGGTAGAATGTCAGACTCTGGATCCCAAAATCCATAGACTGTGGCCCAGATTCACTCAAATTTCATATGAACTCCTTGTTAATAGTTTTAAAGTTTTAGTGAAACATTTAGTGATCAAACTCTATTAGTTAATAGAAGAGAATAATATTAATAAATATTAAGTATTAATTAAATTCAAATTAAGCAGATTTAAATATATTTTTAAATAGATTTCAAGAATACTGACAATATAAAAAATATTGCTAATGAAATGACAAATTATATATAGGAATGATTATATCATCTTGTAAATTTTAGTATCAAAATTAATATATTTCTTGAAGTTTAGGCATGTTGTAGTAATATATTAAAAAAAATAAATTATAAGTTTAAACTATTTAAACATTAAATGTTAGACATATAATGTTATTACTTTTTTATATTATGTTTTATTAACACAATATTAAAATTCTTATAGTAAAAAGTCTGCCTATATGCAGAATATAATTTAAATTTTTTTTAAGTCAGTCAAAGCTTCATCGCATACATATAAATAAAGAAGTGCTAAAAATACAAGGTTATAGGCAATTTAGTGTATAAATTAAAGTCAAAAATTCTGGTATCTATTTTGTTCTAAACACTTTCTTATTAGGTTGGTGCATATAATAAATTGGATGGTCATCTATTCTGAAGATCATGTGATGATTTAAAAATACTGCTGACCAAACAGAGATTTCTTTAATTGATACATGAACAATTCTTGTTTTCCACTATCACTATTAGTCTAAATTGCTCAGGGCAAAACAATTGTATAAAGGTCACATAATGTTTTCTGGCAATGATTGTATTATAAGTAGCTTGGTTAGAAAAAGAAACACATAGCATTCTCGGTTTATCTGAATAATAAATGAACATATATCTTTAAAAAGCAATATAGAGATTCAAAGGCATAAAATTAACAACTGCCAAGAAGGCATACGAATGACTGATGGATCAAAACTGCAAAAGAAATAATAAAGACATTGCTGATTATGGTTACTTTAGATTTTTTTTTTTTATTTAATAAAATTAATATATGGATCTTAAAAATGATATTACAATAGTAGTAAATCCGTGAATGGCACTCTTTTAAAGGTTAATAATTATATTTCAAACAGATAGAAGGAATATTTTAATTATTTTTTGAATAATGTTACAGGAACTCATATAAGACTTTTAATAGTGCATCTATTTCATTAAGTTATTTAGATTTGGACAAAAATATCAGGCTTGAATGAAGTTAAACATTTTTTTGTAATTTAAAAAATGAAAGTCTACAGATCCTGGTAGGATATCTGAATAAGTTTGAAAATATAATGGTATTATATCAACTTCAAAGAAAATATGATTCCGAAACCATATCACTTAATCTTAAAGATGCTTCTATTGTTCTAATTTACAAAAGTTTATAAGACAGAACAAATAGCATTAGTTATCACAGAATACATTACATCAAAAATACTTTCAAGATTTTATTAAAAAGATTACTTCCAGTCATAGAGAAGTGATTTTTAGAGTAAGTGTTGGACATGTTTTTTTGTTGTTGTTGTCAGGCAAATGCTTTTGAGTATTTTAAAAGTAGCTGGTTATTCTCAGAATTTATTCATATTATATAGTTTCAACATAATGAAATGAGTATTAGTAAACATGACAGAAAATCTGAGGGAAATGATGTTAGAGAAATGTAATAGCTTCAACGTTGGAATAGTTCATAGGCAGTTTAATGAAGCAGATATTAAAACATAATATGTGTTTGAAAATGCATATAATATAACTAAATAAAACAAGAACAAAAATTTATTTTCTTTATTTCTAGATTTTCATGTGCTGATGATTTCACAAAGTCATCTATAAAATGTTATTGTTTTTGAATGCAACCTATAAAGACTTGGTTTGGTAATTAATGTTCAAACACTAATATACTTCAATAAGCAATGATTTAAAAAAAAAAATTCAATAATTTTAGCTTGGATGTCTATTATATTGAGAATGTGAATCAACTTAAATACTTTGAAAATTTTTTAGTAGAAAAGTAATTTGAAATTTGAAGTATAAGCAGATTCCAATGCGCTGTTGATGCATTTAACAATTTCAATGATAGGGTATTTCATCACGCTCTATGTAATTGAGGAAAACAATAATAGATATATTCAAAAGCTAAAGATTCTTGAACCAATTCCCAATTTATTTAAAGTGGGGAAAAAATAGTTTCGTTAATTAAATTAAAAATGTTATACTCAATTCACAATTTGAGTAGACTAATGTATGTCACATGATTTCTTGAATAATTGACTATTTAATTATTTATATCACTGTAATCCTTTAATAATTTAATTTTTGATTTTATTAATGCTTATCATGCTTTTAATATGTGAAATAATATATTCATAGCAATCTATTTTTTTTAGTGTTCCCAGCTTATATGTGTATTTCGAAATTATTTTAATAATTAAAAATGTTTAATTTTGATATTTAAAAGCATTTAAATTTATTTAAATAGCCCATTTCTTCAAGAGAGGAATATTTGTATTTTTTCTGTTTATTGAGTATCGACTTTTTGCTATTGCCTACATCTCTTTAATCTGTCGATTTCTGTCTTCCCTTTCATTTTCAGCCTTTGATAAATTAAATTTATAAAATTATTTCAATTAAATTAGTTATACATAAGGCTATTCAAATGTCTTGCTGAAAAGTGAAACAGACATAGCAAAAAAGCATTTAAAAAACAAAAAAAACTTTACTTTCAGGATGCTAAAAATATTTTAAAAATAGGGCTGCAAAATCATAAATTTCAAATCGATGTGTTCTCAGGATTGCTAGATATGATTGTACTGAATCCACTGTTGCATAGACACACTTTCTTAGGCATGCAAAGCAAATGAATACTATCAAAATATGTAGAAAAATTTTATGGCAAATGCATGATTATAAAAATTATGTCAAAGACATTCTAAAGAAGTGCAATAGATGAATTAAGAAAGACATAGCAGATAACATGCAAAGTAAGAGCTAAAATATATATATATATAGATGACTATAATGAAAAAAGGACTGCAGAACATGAGGAGCCACTTGAGAAAATAAAAATGGGTTTTGTGAAAATTGTCCAAACAGATAGTAGAGGTTACAAGTTGAAAGTTACACTATCTCAAATTCAGGAGAATAACAAGATGTGAGTACTCTACTATATGGGACAGTCTTTTGCCAGATAATTAATAATGATAACTTTAAAAACAATAAAAATAAAAAAAACAAAAACATGTAGGAATTTTTTAATTAATAAAGCTATTTACAATTCAAGTCTATAATTGGCTCAATAAATAAAAAACAAATACATACACACACATCTATCAAGAACATTAAATAAAAAGAATAATTTAATTTTGGTGAGCATTAACAAAGTAAGACCATGATTATGTACAAATGCTTGAGGAAACAGTTCCACAGATATAAAGAGTCTCAAAAATAAAATATTGTTTATGGCAAAAAAGTTTTTAAAACCTTATAAATTTTTATCTGAGTGAAACTCTAAAAAGTAGAGACCCGTTTTTGATCATAAGTCAGAATGTTTAACATTAAAGGTTTCTGTTATTAACTTTATATTGGCAAATTTAGTTTGCATGTAAGTTCTTTGTATTTAACTTTATTCATATTTTCTTAAACACTTCCCATGTATTTTGCTTTAAATATATAATTAAAAGATAAACTCACCACCGACAGAAATGCCGACATATGCCGCATACATAAGAAATGAAGAAAGATCTCCCACTGTGATCTGGGAATTGGTCATCATTACTCCACCATAATATAGGACAACCAAAACTATCAGATTACCACATAAACCAGCCTAAAATATAAACAAATCACTAAATTCAATAATTGTTATGAAAGCTTTTCTCTATACAGACTTCGTATACTTATAATCACATTATTTTTCTCAAAAGTTAAATTATTATTTTATTTTTTTCATGAATTATTAACATATGTATTTATTTTGACAAAGAATTGATGATATAAAGTCAGCAATATATGTAATGATTCAAATATATTTTTAAAATTAAGAATCAGATGAAAATTTTTAATGCCATTTATTAGTACACAAAAAGATGGAATACTGCAGTTATTGTATATCAATAATATTTGCTAGTTAGTATAACATGTTACATTCCAAACATACAATTAATTGCAAATATAATTAAAAAAACAATAAAAAATAAAAATAAAAAAAATAAACTATTTCTTTATTACTATCAAAATTGAATTATTTACACATATTATTATCTTTATTATTCAGAAAAATAATTAACCAACATAATTTAATTTCCTTATTTCTTTTTGTTTTCAAATATCACACTTACTAAAGCTTTCTGAAAATTTTATTTACATTTATTCTAGAATCAATATCTACATATCTTACCACAATATTTTCCAAATGATTTGGTATTACTTTCATTACACTCCCTCCTTCTTTGTCTTTTCAATGATAAACATATATATATATTCATACTGGATATGATAATCTTTTATAGCATTTTCATATATTCTCCAATATTTAAAATTAAAATTGAATATTAATTCACATTGTATAAGTGTTTATATTTATAATAAATCAACGTATTGATGAATCATCATTCTATGAAAACAGGAAGATATATATTTATAAACAGAAAATACATAAATGCATGAAATAATATATAGGGGTAATTAAAATAGCTGTAAAGGATAATTAGATTGATGCACAAGTGGAAGAAAATAAATGTTTATATATAAATCAACATATGTTTATAGTTTCAAAAACATTAATTTTATAATTGAAAGTCATTAGATTTAATTAATCTCTTATGAAGTTAAAATCTCACATCGATTAAAAATTATAAATGATGTTACTTTTAAGGTATTTTAAAGAAAATAAACATAAGAGAAAAAATAAAAAATTTCTGATTTACCTGAAAAAATAAATCCTTTCTTTTATTAAAAATTTTTTTTATGTTTCCAATTAATCTAAGGCTGATTTAACCTTTTTAGACCTAAGAACTAAACTATTTTTTCAATTACTAGTTTATTTATAATAACACAATACTATACTTACTTAATTGTTTTTATTCAAAAGATGAATAAGTCTACATTCAATAAAATAAATTTGTTAATGAGTTGTCAGAGAGCAAGAAAATAATAGTAAATGAAAAATAAATTATAGTTACAAAGGAAGAAAAAGAAGAAAATTATATTACTTCCATAAGTTATTATATACATAATGATTATAGACATATTAGTTAATATAGTGTATATACATTATCAAGATTTTTGGATTTCATCAGACCATCCTCTCTGATCATGTATGCATCTTGGCATATCTTCACTTTTCAGATGAGTTAAAATTAAAAGGTTAATAATTTAACAGCATATATATTGTAATGCTACCAAGATATATATTATAAAACTCATATATCTGCATTACACATTTCATAATTTAAAAATATATGATCAGATTTATTAAAAAAAAAATCAAGTAAATGAGAATAGTTAAAGAAATAGTTAACAAGTAGTTTTTAAAACATAATTTTGTAAAAATAAAAGATTGCATTATTTTTTTTTTTAAAGAGAATAAAGCTTTGCATTGAGAATGAAGTGGAAAAAGAATTAGAAATGAGATTTAAAAACTCTCATTTTTATAAATAAAAAAATAAGTTAAAAGAATAAATGTTTAAAAATAAATATTAATGAGAAATCCAAAATAAAAATGATTAATTAATTAATTAGTGAATGCCAGTAAAAAAATTCCTGGCTGATAATAAGATTAAAATTTTAATAATTAAAAACCATGCAAGCTACCTCTTGGAGATAAGAGCAATAGGTAGTAGAATAATCTAGAAAAAGATTTGATTAAAGAAAAATGTGAAAATCAATTAAATTAAAGAAAAATGTAAAAATCAATTAAATTAAAAAAAAATGTAAAATTAATTAAAAAATAGAATTAAAGCTATGATAAGAAAAAAATAATGGGAGAGTAAATAAAAAAATGCAATGTATCTATTGTTATTTTATTCTGATCTTGAGTCTGTAAGTCTTCAATCTGTTATTCATTGCTCCAGAAATCTAGTCACAGTAGAGCCAGTCTTTACTGCTATGGAATATATTATTGCAGAAGCCACAGAACTAATAACATGCATTGCTAAACAATCTTAGAAGTGTTTGACTGGGCTTCAGGTCCTAAAGTCCTCAGCTAAAAATCAACTATCCACATCTAGAACCAATGCCTAAAACTAAAGATAGATGCTGTCATTATTCTCCCTCCCCCCAGTGTTAATCTAAAGATTAGAAGAGAAGCCTGAAACCATCAATGGAGACCAAAAAGCCAACTGGTTAGAAAGTAACAATGATGCAAACCAAAATCAAATGAACTGTGTCATTATAATCTCATGAAAGTCTAAAAAACTATATTTTCCATAATAATGGTCTATAGACTTTATTTTTAAATGAAAAGAACATTAACAAAGGACTATTATAAATTTTAGTCTGAACTAATCATTTATATTTTTCTATGTCAATTTTATTGTGTGATATTATATTAGATATATCTATACATAAATAAATGATGTTTGCTTAATTATTAGTTGGTCTATTCTATCTCTCTCTTGTCACTGCATCATCAATTATTTAAAGAAATAAATGTTTATCTGGGTCTTAAGTTAATGTGTTGAACTCCTGACTAAGAGTAGGAGCTAGCTTGGGATATTTCAAATACTGGATAGACTGCCTGTCATCTGAAGCATGCCAGCTATATATAACATCTGGTCGGCTGGCACCTAAATTTGATCCTCAAAACAAATAAAATGCTCTGGATGGCAGGTTTTTGTTCCAGAAGTCAAGGTGGGTCATGGCCAGAAAATGTGGTCATGTTATGCTTTGTATAGCCTGATCTGATTGTGGGTATCAGTGATGGCTATCCTATCAATGGTATTCTCCCCTCTGCTTGAAGGGCTGGTTCATTCCCGTAAGATCTTTAGATATTTAAAACTAGTTAAAACCATAAATCAAAACATGTTAAAAAGTATTTAAGTTTAGTAATATAGTAAAATTATTTAACCCCATAGAGCAATAAAGTTTTATTCAGAGTGACTCGGTATAAATGCTGTCCAACATGGGTGCCAAAGTGCCATAAATGATCTAGCATACTTAGAATTTAAAATTATAAAGTCCAAAACTAAAAATTAAATTAAATGCTAAATTGTGTAGTAATAAAAATGAAATTGGTGAGCAGTGTGAGAAGAGAAATAGACTAAAGCAAATAAATAATATTAAAAAATATAAAATAATTAAAAATGTAAAATAAAAAAAGTAAGATAAATGGAAAGGAGAGAGAAGAAAAACAGTCAGAGAGATAAATAAATTTGTTATTCGGGATCGCTTATAATCAGGTGGAAATTAGAGAGGACTGAAGGGGGTTTTGGCATTAATCAAACACTTCTTTGAGTTAAATATTTAAAAATAAATAAACCAAATGAAGCAAAATTTGTGTTGAGAGTTAGGAATAATTATAAAACTAAATTTAAGGTATATTAGAGTCAAAACAAAATGAAAGCTCAAAATAAAGTGGAAGAAAGTAATTTAAAAGAAATCAAATCATGAAGACATTTGAGAAAAGATTCGAGAAATACACAGAAATGATTAATAAGCAAACAGAATGATGCATACAGAAAATATCCCAAATACTAGAACATAGAAAAATAATAGAACATATGGAAACGAATATAAAACAGTTTAACAGATAAATTAGATAAAATTGAAAATAAACAGGAAAGCACAAATATGTATAAACAATTAAATAAGCTTGAATACGGTAAATAAATCTGAATCAGAAAATAAGTTGACTCAGAAATTAAGCCAGAACCAGAAAACATTTCTGACTCAAACAATAACATTAAATTTGAAAATAAAAATGTTTCAGAAGTAAAACATAACAAAAAGGAAGTTTTAAAAAAAAATATAAAAATAACTACATTCAAATAAGATAATCACAGGAAGAAAAACAGATAAAATACCAAAAATATCTATTAAATTTTACTTAATCCACTCTTAAACCAGAGACATCACTAGAAGCAAAAAATAAAACAAAGTTTAAAATGAAAAAACTAAAAAACACAAGCAAGACACAGACAAAAGGGAGTAGAAAGAATAGATATAAGTAAGGTAACAGGAAGAATAGAAATAGTAAAAATAAAAGACAAGGAAGAGAAGGGTAAATTAAAAATTAAGTGTAAATATTGAGAGTATAAAATAGAAAAATGCAGGTATGTATGCGCATTTAAAGAATAGTCCTGTTAATTTAAAGTAAGTTATAAAAAATAAAATTATGTACTGAACGGAAAACGATCGAGAAAATGACAGTTACTTAAAGTATTCGACATTGACAGCATGAAGCCAGATTGTTACCAAAAAAAAAAGGAGTTTAAACTCTTTGAAAGAGAAGAAAATATAAATGTTATGAATTTCGGATCGGATAAAAATGATTGGGATAAAATATAATCATAGAAAAGGGAATGATAAATGTAATAACCGTGATCCGGAAATTAACTGTCTGGAACATCAAGCCAGGCCTAGAAGTAGATCAAGATTTCTTGATCTGTGGATATGTAAGAAACCTAAAAGAACTGCCTGACAAAGATTGGGGGGGGGGGGGCAGGGTTTATATTAATTGGACAAATTTTTTTAAAAAAAAAAAAAAAAGAAAAAGTTTATTATACATGGATTATGAGAATGGAAATAAAATTAAACAATCAAAGTAAAATGTTTTTTTTGAGAGATAATAATGAAATCAACCAAAATAAATAAAGTTGAATAAACAAATTTTTTTGGAGAATTAATAATGGAATAAAAGAATAGATAAATAGAAGTAAAATGAGAATTTGTTGTTTAGGTAAATATACAACAATAAAATAAAATTTTTTTGTAGAGAATCAATGTATATAAATGGAAAAAAAAAAGGATTTTAAAAGTAAATAAGTTAAATAAAGCTATAATAAATACAATGAAGTCTATAATAATAAAAAAATAATAATAAAAATTTGCAAAATAATCTTGCAAGTAGGTGTAGATTGTGTTTGGATTAATAGTCATGAAAGGAGGGGGGAAGATGCAAATAAAGGCTAAGGAAGGAGTATTAAGGGGAGGCTGTCATTGTGTGAACTTATGATCCTCCATATGGTATGAAAATGGGAGGGTTCATCCAATAGAATGAAGATCCAGTAGAAAGGTCCTGGACTCATCTTACATACTGGGAGATGTCATCCCAGTCCATTATCTAAAAAAAAATGTGTGCACTGGAAAGAGAGTGCAGAATAAACTGCAAATCAGTTTTGCTGAAAAAAAAATTCCCAGCATAGTTATAATAAATCTTGTTTTAGCATAAGTTGAATGGTCAGTAGAGGAATACTGCCATTTGCAATGACCACATATTTTCTGAGATGCAAACCCAGGGAAAAAGTCCTGGGCTCATTTAACTCGCTGGTAAAAAAATTCCCAGTATAGTAATCAAGTTAAGTATATTTATTGCATAAATCAGGTATAAGCAGATGTGTTATGCAACTCATGGCATTCACCCTCTTCGTACACATTGGAAAAATGCATGCTGTCCCTGGTGGTTATCACACATGACATAATCATTGAAGTAAATGTAGATTACAGCATGTGAGATGATGCAGAATAGGAAAGATCACCTTCTGTGGTTTGTTGATCTGTATACAATTCAAAACTTATTTTAGATAAAAATAAATTAGAATGAAAAGTGAAGAATCAGACAGTAAAGAAAAATAAAATATAAGAGCTAGAATAGATCAAATTGATGCATTTTATCTCTCAAACGAGGGTGCGTGTGATGTAACATTAGTGATATATATGTTATAAATTTCACATATATTTGTGTTACATATTTCATAATTTAAAAATATATGATCAAATTTATTAAAAAAAAAAATCAAGCAAATGAGAATAGTTAAAGAAATAGTTAAGAAGTAGTTTTTTAAAACGTAATTTTGTAAAAATAAAAAGACAGAGTTATATTTTTTTTAAAAAGAGAATGGGATGGGGGAAAGAATTAGAAATAAGATTTAAAAACTCTCCTTTTTATAAATAAAAATAAATTATTAAAAATAAATCTTAGTGAGAAATCTAAAATAAGGATTTATTAATTAATTAGTGAATAGCAGTATTTCCTGGCTAATAATGATATTGAAATTGTAATAATTAAAAACTAGGTAAGCTATCTATCTCTTCAGGATAAAACCAAGAGATAGTAGATTAATCTAGAAAAAGATTAGATTAAAGAAAAATGTATAAATCAATTAAATTTAAAAAAATGTAAATTTAATTAAAAAATAGAAATAAAGCTATGATAAAAAAAAACAAATGGGAGAGTAGATATAAAAGCGTGATGTATCAATTGTTATTTTATTGCACTCTTGAGTCTGTAAGTCATTCCAGTCTTCAATCAGTTAGATTATTTTGGTCTTCAATCTGTTATTGATGCATTATATTATTCACTGCTCTAGAGTTTCAGAGATCTAAGTACAGTAGAGCCAGTCATTACTGCTGCAGAAAATATTATTGCAGAAGCCATAGAACTAGCAACATGCATTACTAAACTGTCTTAGAAGTGTTTGATTGAGCTTCAGACCCTGAAGTGCTCCACTAAAAATCAATTATCTACGCCTGAAACCAATGCCTAAGTCAAAAGATAGATGCTGCTATACTCTCTCTCCCATTGTCAAGTTGAAGAATGGAAGACAAGCCTGAAACCATCAATGAATACCAAAATGCCAATCGGTTAGAAAGTAACACTGATGCAAACTAAAACCAAATGAACTGTGTCATCTCAATCTCACAAATACCTAGGTAACTATATTTTCCATAATAATAGTCTATAGACACTTTATTTTTAAATGAAAAAAACATTAACGAAGAACTATTATAAATTTTAGCCTGAACTAATCATTTATATTTTTCTATCAATTTTATTGTGTGATATAATTAGATATATCTGTGCATGAATAAATGATGTTGGCTTAATTATTAGTTGGTCTAGTCTCTCTCTTGTCACTGCATCACCATTTATTTAAAAAAATAAATTTTTATCTGTATGTTAAGTTAAGGTGCTGGATCTCTTGATTAAGAGTAGGAGTTAGATTGGGATATTTCAAGTGCTGGATTGTGTACTTGTCATCCAAAACATGCCAGCTATATATAACATATAGTTGGCTGGCACCTGAGTTTGATCCTCAAAACAAATAAAATGGTTTGGATGGCAGGTTGCCACGGTCAGGAAATGTGGTTGTGTTATGCTTTACATAGCCCGATCTGACTGTGCTTAAGCAACAAATAAAAAAAATTTATAGAGTAATATTTAAACACAAAAAAAATGTAAAAATATTCAAAAAAGCCTAGAACTGATAATATAAAAGAAAATATAATAATACTTAATGAAATGTAATGCAAATCTATAAAAATAATAATAATTAAAAAACTATAAAAGTAGTAGAAAAATCAAACTTAATTTTCTTTAAATTAGTAAAACATTACATGATCACCATTTCCTATGATTGCACAAGTTGATAAAACAGTATGCGATGCAATGCCCTGCGGCTTCTCCTTTTTCAGAGTCAGGAATCCCTGAGCCACTATGCCCAGAGAAACTTGTTACCCACCTCAACTTCCCTTTCCACATTAAGTTTTCCCCATATTCTTCTCTATCTTGCTCCATCCCATTTCCACAACGTAATCTTTGTCAACTTCATGGCCTTTAGATCTAAATCCCTCTTATCTTTTCCCAAACCTAGCATAAAAACCAGGAATCCACTTTCAGTATAATCACTTTGTTTACATTTATTCTTCCACAACTTCATTATTTGTATCCTTTCTGCTTGCAGATAGTTACATTCAATTAACAGATGCCTAATATTTTGCATGCCTTCCTTATATAACTTGCAGACTAAATCACCCATATTTTTCCATTTATGTGTATATTCCCTTGTTGTTAAAGATCCTGATCAAACCATAAACATTATCATAAATTAACTCATATCCAATATTTTGTTTATTTCTATATTGTAACCATCTGGGTTACATGGTACACAGCAACAGTTATGTGCACATATATATCATAAAGAAAAAGTAGAAATAAACACAAACATAAATTTTTGTAGATATTTTTCTACATTTCCTGGAATAAAAAATAAATAAAGGGTTAAATAACTCTGTATTAAAAACATTTTATTATAAATTAAAACATTTAAAATCTAAGTATTATTATTTGTAACTCTAATTTTGAAATTTAAAAACAGCATGTCTATTGATAATTGTAAAAATATCTATCTTTGAAAATCTTTTAATTAATGATTGTATACATTTCTTTATCTATTTTTAAAAATCTTTGTAGATTAAAAATTCCAAAAGTAACTTTTAATTAAAAGTGCTTTGAAGAGAGTAAAAAACAAGCATTGGTGGTTGAGAGGTCAGCGGCAGCTGCTTTACAAGCAGTTGCCCCGGGTTAGCGGGTTCGCTTCCCGGATGATGCTATGACACATGAGAAAAAAAAATATGTAGATCACACCTTTGGTAAAATTTCAAAGTAGTGATTTGAAAAGATTAAAATTGATTTTAATCAAGATAAAGATTGGACAGAAAAAACTCTATTTTCAGTTACTGTGTTTTTATCATCTCAAGATTAAAAGGATTAGACAAAATAAAAACAGTCTGCAATGTGTTTTTATCACCTTAGATGATTCTATAAAAGGACTAACAAAAATATCAGTTCAGTTTTGGCTTGCAGTTTTTGTAACAGCTGGCCAGAGAAGTCTGGTTTTAATATTTGAGAAGCAGTGGCCAAATAGGCCAACTTTGCAGTTTTTGTTTTAAGTTAAATAATTTTTACTTTTGGGAAATGTAACAGAATTGGTGCCAACTTTGCAGTTTTTGTAATAAAATACAAATAGCAGTTGGCTAACAGAATTGGTGTTTAGAGAGTTATGAAAATAAAAATAGCTCCAATGAAGATATAGTTGAAGTCAAGCCAGTAGATCCAGCAGTGAGCAGTTTACTACTTCTACATACTGGATTTTTGATTCACTTGAAGACTACCTATACAAATGTATTCTAGAAGACAGTTTGCTGACTGAAGCTCATCAAGCCTTAGAAAGAAAGGAGAATGCCAACATATCTAATTCTACTTCCTGATTATGACAATTTTGGATTATACCTGTCTCACCAAGACTAACTTACAAAGAAAAGCACAAATATATGTATATACAATGGTGAGAAGCATTATATATAATGAGAATGAAATTTTAAATAATTTCTTTGATAAAAATGACGTTTAAATATCTATATATATTAAAAGATAAGTAAATAATTGTGCTTGAATTGAATTAAAATCTAAAAGTAATGATTAAATCATGGACAATTTATTTTGGAAAAAGAAAAAGAGGACATCAAAAATTTTTTTAGATTAATTTAAAGATGTAATTAATTGAAAGTAACCTGTCATAAAAACAAAAACCTTTTGAGTTACCTGTTAAAAAATTGACTTTTTTTTTTTTTTTTAAAAAAAAAAAAAAAGGAAAAAGAAAATACTTTTATTCACTGAAAAAAAAGAGAATAATTAATAATATTAATTCATATCATCCATATGTTTATAGATATACATGTATGTGTAAATTTTATGTAGTTTTCAAATGGAATTTATTACAAAATATATTTTTAACAATTTTATTTGATAAATTCTAACATGTTCATTTTATACTAAGCCACATGTCTGTGTGCTGCCTGGTTTTAAATAAACCTATTGGAACATATATGTTAATCAATGTAATAATTTACTAAGGCTGTAACCTTAGAAATAAGCGTCTGAAAAATACGAAGGTAGGGACCTCTATAGGTCTTAAAACACAAGCTGAAGCTTGTGTTTTAAGACCTATAGAGGTCCCTACCTTCGTATTTTTCAGACGCTTATTTCTAAGGTTACAGCCTTAGTAAATTATTACTTAATATAATAATGGGCGTTTAATAAAAGTTAATCAATGTAATAAGTTGAACTTTGTAAATCATATATATGTAAATCACAATGTGATAATTTGTTATTATTGTATGTTAATCAAAATCAGAAGGCATAATTGAGTATACATAGCCTTATTCTAGACCTTAATATCATTTATAAAATTTTTATTCTTAATAAACTTGTGTTCAATTATGAAAATTATTCCAGTGGATCTATATATTCTTTGAATATCAATTTCCATCATTTCTTGGTCATATACAGTAAGAGCTTATGTTCTCTGAGCTAGATTCGAGCATGAGCTAAATATATAAATGGGAATATATTTAGTGCTTTAGGGGCATTCAGTTGACAAGGGTCCTGTTTTGGCAGGAAGAGTGATAAGTCCCTGCACTACATTCTATTTTATGTTAGAATCTATTACAAATTAAGTTTATCATGGTCAGTACATTAATGGTACTAAGTGGCCAGAGCATTGATGATGATAAGCATGTCATAATGTTCCAGCATTATTGTTTTTCTGATTTTTTTATTATTATGTATTCTGATAGATTAGCACTTAAGACATGCATCCAAGTAATGTTTAAAGCCCAAGCTGGCAAAAGTTCAATAGTTAGCCTGGTCTACAAAAGGCACATTTCCAATCCAACCACAAAACTGACTGCTGATTTATATTTTTTTTATTGCTCACATCCAGCCACAAGATGGACTGTTGATTTAATGTATTGATATATTTTGATTGATCATTCATGATGATGAATAGTTATTTACTTTGAATATTACTCATATTTTCTTTGATTTATTATAATGCTGGTTGATGAAGTTATAGTCAATTCAGTATCATTGTTCTAATATTTTCCAAGGAATTAGTGGGCTGATCTCTCAGAGATCTATTGATCTCATGCTCTCTTTCAATATATAACATTTCTTATATTTTGAATTATTTTAATTTGATATTTAATTTTAAATTGACTGGGATGATGATGATTTTCCATCACACCAGTTTTCCAGGTACAATCACTCCTTTTCTCCATCCTGTTGCAATATATATTTAATTCGTTTTACTTTCCATAGTAGTTCTCCATTTCCCTATTTTTTATTAATGCATCTATTCTATTCCATTCCTTATCATTATAACACTCAACAATTCACCTAATACAATCATCCTACTATTGTATAAATATATTGACATAAATTCTTTATCCAAATCTTCTGCATACCATACAACCTTTCTCACCCATGTTGTTGCCAGTTCTTTACTCATAATCCAATTAAATACTATTTTGGCTATTTTTCTTATTATCCATAAACTACAATCTACTGAAAATTTTCAATTTGTTTTTGCATCTCTCACATGAAAATCTTGACCATCAAATTTCTCCTTTAATTGCCTCCTTTGCCTTCCACACATCTGCAACTAATGCTACTGCCACTCCCTTCTATACAATTCTAGCTACATCATATTTATTACATAAAAATACTGTTAATTTCTTTATCAGTCCCTTTCTTTTCTTTGCTTCATTTATCAATTTTTTTTCTCATTCACCCAAGCAATTTCTTTGATTATTTAAGATGATTCCCAAATAGTTATACATATTCACCACACTTAACTTTATATCCCCAAATAAAAATTGTTTCTCTTTCCCCAGTATTAATCATCATTACTTTTGATTTTTCTTCACTAAATTTAATCCCCATCTCTTTATCCACCGTTGCGCATGTATTCAGCATAACTTCAATATCTCCCCTACTTTCTGTGCACAAGAAGACATCATCCACAAATAAAAGACCCGATCATGTATATACTACCTTACCACCTATTAATGATATCTCTACCCCTCTTCCTAGTCTTTCTATTACTCTCTCCATTTCTCTCAAATACAACAAAAACAAAATAGGTGACATAGGCATCCTTGCCTTAGTCCCACCCCATTTTTAACTTTAACTTATTGTATATTTCCTAATTTACACATATAGTAATTACTTTCATACAATATCTTAATAAGATCTACTAAAGGTCTATCCATTCCCAAATTTACTAAACTTGGCCATAATCTATTTACTCTATTATATGGCTTCTCTATATCTATAAAAATCAGATATAAGTCTATTTCTATTTCTATTCATATCTATAAGTTGTGTAACTACAAGTAAATTATCTCCTATATGTCTATCTGATCAAAAACCTCCTAGGATTTCTCCCACTACATTATTTTCTTCCATCCATTTTGTTACCTTCCATTGACTTATATATGCAAAAACTTTATATAACAATGATGTTACCCCTATCGTTCTATTGCTTAACTTTCTATGATCCTTACCTTTTCCTTTAAATACTAGCCTTACTCTTGTATTATTTCAACTATTTGAAATTCTCTCTTCTATGTCATCTTTTTAAAACAATGATAATAGATTTAATTTTGCACTATTTCCTAAATTCATTATCATCTTTGCTGCCCATCCATTTAAACCTATTGCCTTTACACTTATTTCTTCCCTGCCTCATTCAATTCATTTTCTGTAAACCTAATATTTCCATTACTATATGCTTTGATGTTTGTTATCACTCTGTCCTTCACATCCAACATCTTTTCTATATCCATTACATATTTATTTTAAAATGTCTCTAATTCTTCTCTAAAGCTTCACTCTATTCCATCATCATCTAGTAATACTATTTCTCTCTTCCCTACATTCCTACTTTTAATGTATTTCCAAAATTTTTTACTCCCATCTCTTCCACTTTTATTAATATCCTCCAATAATTTAGTATTTAATTTCATTCTCTCTCTATAATTATCTATTTTAGCCAACTTTTTTTAATTCTTTTCCCATTTAACATGAACATCTTTTTCATTTTCTTTGTTCTTATAGCACATTTATATTCTCTGCATGCTTTTTTCCGCACTTTTACTAACCCTCACTTTTCTATTACTTTTATTCTTCTGAATATTTTCACCTAAAACCCTATTTGTCACTTTTTTCTACTTCAATACAACATTCCTTATATTCATCCCCAATCAATTCTTCCATGATTTTTTAATTTTTATTTTATATTCTAACTTATTCTTATCATTCATTCTCCATCCACATCTTTCACTATCCTTTCTACTTTTATTACTATTTTCCATCATATTACTAATCATTTCTATTATAAAAAAATTATAATCACTATTACATAATCTTTCTTCATTATCAAACGCTTTAATTTTCCATACTTTATTCATTCCCTCTTTAACTACTATTTACATATTCTTTCTTCATTATCAAACACTTTAATTTTCCTTACTTTATTCATTCCCTCTTTATCTACTAATACATAATCTATTGTGTGAAATATATTATTTCTAGACCATGTGTATTGTTTCTCATAAATATTTGATGAATTTTCAATGCTCAAATTCACTCTGACAAAAATCCTTCAAAAACTGTCCATTCTTGTTATTTACATTATTAATTTCTTCAATATGCCAATTCATATCCCCTATAACTATTATTCCCCCCCCCCCTTTTTTTTTTGAAACTCTGTATACCCTCAACTAAGCATTCGTATATGCTACAATTCCATTCCATTATAGTTTGACTATCTCTAGTGGTTATATATACTATAGCCATAATCCATTCTTGTTTTCATAACCTTATCTCAAACAACAAATGTTCTTGACATTTAACATTACTTAAATATTTTTTTGACATAACTCCTATACCACCATTTCTTTTTTCTTTTCTATTTATACCCTGTCATACCAAGTCTTCCAGTATAGGCTCTTCTTTTTCTCTTAGATGTCTTTCCACTACTGATAGTATCTCAAGCTCTTCATTTTTAATTGCTTTGTTTAATTCCAACCACTTTTCTCGTCTCCTACTACCTTGATCCAATTTTAACAATTTCTTCTTTTCTTACTATCCTTTTATAAATTCTTTTGACTATTTTTGTCCATTACATTTGTAAGTAATTTGCTTATCATTAATTTTACAGACCCATTCCCTCTCCACATCTATATTAATATCCAAATCAGCTACTCTTTGTTTATTTCTTACATCCCATCCACTCTTCTTTTTGATAATACTGCAATTTAAAACCCCACCTCCCTTTATAAGTTTCCCGAATTATAATATTCTATATAAATCAAACTCCCTAAAACTTCATTTCCTTGTTTTGCTAAGTTCAATCCATCTTTGATATATAATTCCCTCTTACTAATAAAAAAATCCCACACATCCACAAACATAATATTATTTCTTTCACACAATTTTTTCAATCTCTCATTTATAGAACATGCCCTATCTAACATATACTTATTGTTAAATCTTGATAATAATCCAACCATTCCTACTCTTCCTTTAATCTTACTCAAATTACTAATCAATTTTATGTATTCATCCATTACTCTCTCCGATGGCTCTGACAAATTATTTGTCCCTACCATAACATACACATCTCTATTCCTTTGTTTCTTTACCTTATCTGTAACATCCCTAATTCTAGCTCCAGGCAAACATATTTTTACATACCTATTTCTATTTTCCCTTGCAATTACATCTCCACATCCTCTGATTAGCGAATCTCCTATCAATACTGTCTGATAGTTTACTTTCCCTACTTCATCTGTAACATTTTCTTCCACCTTCTGAACTTCTGTATCTACTTCTTCCTTATCATTTCTAGTCAATAATTCCTTTATCTGCTCACACTTCATCTCTAATGATTTTAATTTTGCTTCTACATTCTTTACCTCTTCCTCTATCCTGTTTATTCTTTGGCTAACCATCTCCATTGCATTACTTATTTTATCATCCATATTTCTTGTCCCTCCATGAAAAACATATTCTATTCTATATTCCTTAAATACTTTTTGTTCCATTTCTTCTGACTTTTTCTGTAAACTATCTTAGAAACCATTTTTTCACACATTTATTACATTTACACACAGTCTACATAACTATACACCTGTTCCCTCCTTCCTAGTCTTATTTAAGCATTTCAAATAAAAATCTCATCATATACAGACACTCTATCACAGCATGCTTAATTTCTTTCTGACCATTATATATACATTGTGGGATACAAATGCAATCCATATTCCTTATTTTTCAAGTCCCCAATTCTATATTTAATTATATGCTTTCTCGACTATTCTTCAAGCCCCTTTATACAAAAGTAAAAAAAAAAAACTTTTCGGTATTTCTTTCAATGGCGATTGATAAATGTGTTTTTTAATCTTATGCTACAAAAACATTATCTTCTTTCTCAAATAAATCACTTTCTTCCATAAATAAAAAAAATCTTTAATAGCAAAGCTATTAAAAAAGCAACTAATCTTACATACAAGTTAAAGTTGTTTTCTATTCCCTAGTGTCAGCTGCATGACAGCGCTATTTCTAGGTCAATTCTTAGAAATATACTGTTTCAGTGGCTTACATGCAACCTAAGAGGCTTCTTCCTACGATAAAACACAGAAAGAGTCCCCGCCGGTCTGGCTTCTTTCTATGCTAAAAGCACAGACAAATGCCTTTATTGGCTGCCATAGTTGGTTGTAATGCTAGCAAGTCTATTTTCTCTATAATTTGGTGTGAGAGTGTGTGGATTTTAGCCTGTTGTAATTATTTAAAATTTCATTACAAAGATATTTTTTTTCAAGTGCTCTACTTTATTAACAATGTCCTGAAGGTTCCATTATGAATGGGTAACCCTCAAAAATTGTTTTTAAATGCTGAACGGCAGTATTTGGATCATGCGAAAAGTAACGTTTTCACGAGAATTCGTCCATGACAAGCTACTTTTGATATATATATTCACAAACAAAAACAACCCAGTGTCTGATTATTAGTTGGGTATTATTTTTTTTACATTTACTATTTAAAAATAAGATTAGTTTTTATATTTATACACTAACAAAAACAACCCAGTTTTTGATTAATTACTGTCCAAAAAAAAAAAAAAAAAGAAAGCAAATTAGTCAGGGTTTGATTTTTAAATGTAGTATTTGAATTACGGTACTTTTTATATATACACAATATTTACAAAAAAAAAAAAACAACCCACTTTGATTAATTACTGTCCAAAAGAAACGCAAATTAGTCGGCTATCATTTTTAAATTTAGTATTTAAATAATGGTACCTTTTTATATAGACACACTAACAAAAAGAACCCACTTTCTGATTCATTACTGTCCAAAAAAAAAAAAAAGAAAGCAAATTAGTCGGGTATCATTTTTCAATTGAGTCTTTCAATGATGATCCTTTTTAGATATACACAATAACAAAAAGAACCCACTTTTTGATTAATTACTGACCCCCCAGAAAAAAAGAAAATTAGTTGGGTATCATTTTAAAATTGTACTGTGAATTTTTTCAATGTTGTGAGTAAATTGAATAATGTAGAATTGCGCCTTATTTTCGATTGAAAAAAAAGGTCGTAACTTTTTATATATACATACACAAAGAAAATAAAACCCACTTTCTGATTAATTACTGTTAATACCCAAAAAAAAGATATTCGCGGGTATCATTTTTAAATTTAGTATTTCAATAATATTACAGCTTTTGATAAAATCTACACCCTAACAAAAACAATCCACTTTCTGATTCATTACTGTCCAAAAAAAAATGCAACATAGTCGGATATCATTTTGAAATATAGTATTTAAAGAACAGTACTTTTTATATTTACACACTAACAAAAAGAACCCACTTTCTGATTAATTACTGTCCAAAAACAAAACAAAAAAAAAAAGCAAATTAGTCGGGTATCATTTGTAAATTTAGCGTGAATGTAGCAATTTTGTGTAAATTGGGGAAAAAATGTATAATTGCATCTTATTTTCGATTAAAAAAATCACGTAACTTTTGACAGATACACACGAACAAAAACAACCCATTTTATGATTAATTATTGTCCAAAAAATGTCAATTATTTGGCTATCATTTTTAAATTTAATGTGAATTTCTAAATTTTTTTTTTTTTTTTTAAAATAATAATATTATTTACTATTATTTCCTTTAATTTCCTATTACAAAAACTAAAAAAGCCAATATTTATATAGATAGAATCACAGGCCCGGCCCGGAATCGTAATATGTGTTGTTGATTAGCATCAATGCCATCACATGGCTGGCACGAGGAAATAGAAAACAACCCAATTTAGTTTTAAAGTGTCGTTGCAGTAACACACACAAACATAAATTTTTTTTTTACTTTTATATTTAAGATGGTCTAACGAAATATTTTCCAAACATTATCAATATTATTCCCGATCTTTCCAAATCCAATTAAACCTATCTCTTTTCACTCCAATTTTCTTTTCATTTCCACACAGTAAGCAAAAAAAGTTAGCAGCAATAAATTTTTTTCAGGTAATATTCAAAAAATATACATAGACTTTAACTTACCTGGTGGAACAAATCAATCTCATCAGCGCAGCAAGGCAGTCAAAAATATAGCAAATTCTCTATACAGTAGTGCCACCCAGTGCAAGCCATAGTAATCAATGGATACTAGAAGGTTAGTGTATAAAATTCCTATCTGTGCCCACTGATCCAATATCTTCACACTAGTTTCTAGCTTTCATCAGTGAGGAGCCTTGTATCTGAGATCACTGCACCTAGACCTTTGGATCCAATGCAATTTTCCAGAAGCCACCTTTTACCTATTTAATTAACTATAAAGCTATAAGCCCAAAATGAAAACAATTATGTTTTCAATCCAAACTAATTCTCTTGTATAGTCATATAGATCTGAACCCAGTTCAGTATCTAAATACTTTAGTGCTTTTGATTTTTTTGATAGCCAGAGTCACCATCAGCCTATGGTCAGGATTAGTATTAAACCATAAAAACATCACATGATTACCAATTTCTATGCTCACACAAACTGTTAAAAAATAGTAGCAAACTTTTCATAGAGTAGTGCCACCCAATTCAAGCCTTAATAGCCACAAAAGATTAGTGCATAATCTCACTATCTAGTGCCTACTCATCCAATATCTCAATACTAGCTCTGCACTTAAAGTAAAAACTAGTCTGGAAATATTTAAAGCAAAGATGCTAGATAGGGATTTCATGCACTAACCTTCTAGCATCCATTGATTACTATGGCTTGCACTGGGTGGTACTACTGCATGAAAAGAATGCTACTATTTTAACAGCCTACATTAGCATAAAAATTAATACCAGTCCTGCCCAAAATATATAGGTACTGAACTGAGTAAAGCTGGCTGCTGGAGGGTTGCATTGAATCTAAAGATCTAGGTGCAGTACTCTCAGATCCAAGGCAGCTCAGTGATGAAAGCTACAAGCTAAAAAGTAGTCTGGATATATTGGATGAGTAGATAGGGATTTTACACACTAACCTTCTAGCATCCATTAATTACAATGGTTTGCACTGGGTGGCACCACTGTATTGAGAATTTGCTTCGTAACATTGGGCGCGAGTTAATTTATGATAATAGCAAGTAAAGTAGTTTATTGTTTAAGGCTCGAACAAGATCTTTAGCAAAAAGAGAATATACATGTAAATGGAAATAATGGGTGATTTAGTCAGCAAATTGTGTAAGAAAGGCATAGAAATATTAGGCATCTGTTGATTGAATGTAAATACTTGAAAACAGAGAGGGTACAAATAATGAAGTTATGGAAGAATATGAACAAAGTGATTATACAGAAAGTAAGTTATTGGTTTTTATGTTAGGTTTGGGAAAAGATAAGGGGGATTTAGATATAAAGGCCATAGAGTTGACAAAGATTATGTTTTGGAAATGGGATGGAGCAGATTATGGGAAAGCTTAGGGTGGGGAATGGAAGAAGAAGGTAAAGTGGCTAACAGGTTTCTTTGGGCATAGTTGCTGAGAGATTCCTGATTCCATTTAAAGAGAAGTCACAGTACATCACATCACATACTATTTTAATCTTCTTTACAGAGATAATATTAACTTATGGTATATATCTTTTAAAAATAAGCTATTAATTACAATAATAAATTTATATTAAATATATTTTTAAATATAGTAAAAAAATATGTTTTTGTAAAATAACATTATTATATTTTTTCTAATACACTTCGTAAAGTAAAACAATCAATCGAAAAAGGGTAATACATCGTCTAATTTCCCATACTGCTCTATGGCGCTGTTGCTAGTGAAAAACAAATAGATATAATGTTACTGGGCTGTTTTTAAATTTTGTTGATTTATGTTTTTAATCTTTGGATTTGTTTGATTTTTTTTTTGTTGTTGTTGTTATTGTTTTTAGTTTTTTTTTTTTGTAACCGGTTTGATGTATATTTCTTAAAAATAAATAAATGGGGTTTTTTTTTTTTTGGCTTTTTAAAATATTCTGTCTTTTTTTTTAAAAAAAAAACCAAAAAAAAACCCCAAACATTTCTTTTTGTCCGGTCTTTAGTTTTTTAAAGAAACTTTTTTTTTTTTTATAACCAAGTCTTTTTTATTGTTTTTGAAGAAACTTTTTTTTTTTTTCTGTTTATCGAGAAACAAGGCTTTCTCGACAGACTTCTCTAAGACCTATCATCATATTCCTTACAGCGTTTTGACATCTTTCCAACTCAGCTCTAATATGCTTCACTGTAAGCTGATCCCAGCTTCAAGAATAAATTAGCCATACCTCTTGCGAAAAAGTGATTCACAGGCAGCCCTCAAAGCCCATCCCATGAGCGAATGGAACACCTTCATCGCCATTGACGCGATTGACATTCCGTTTCAGATATTCGACAACACCTTAATTTCATTAAACCGCCACAAAGACAGTTTTTCTGGGTGGGTAAAATATTTTCTTTTTTGGGTTGAAGGAAGGCCACTGCATCTGCTTCTGTAGCAGATAAATCTCAAAACTACAATGCCGAATGGTCGTCTGCCATTGACTGTTTTGATCTCGAAAAAGTATCAGAAAGTGCGCAACTTGATCGTGAACTTTGCCGAATCGTGATTTACACTCCTCATTTAGTGAATTCTGACCCCTGACAACGAAAGTAGGGGCGTTTGACAATTTCGTTACAATTTTTACTAACTCACATCAATTACAATACATTGAAGTAATAATAATAAGTCAGATGTCACATGACTTATATATAGCTTGCAATTACCAATATGTAAACTTAAGAGCATGCTAATGCTCTAAACAAGCTTTTTTTTTATATTGTGATAAATGCTACTACAAGAGAAGGCATTTTGTCCCAATCCCCAGACCGGTTTCGACCTATGGGTCTCTTCAGTGAGGAGTTGGGACATTAGATTCAAAAAACCAACTCAAGCTAAGCATTTATCTAAAAGATAATTCTTAAGAAGAAGATCTAAACTTTTAGACATTGAAGCAAAAAAAAAAAAATCCATTCTAATATACTTTTCGTCATTACAACTACAGAAACCTTCATATCATAAAATAGTCAAGAGTAATGTCTATAGAGAGTGTCGCATACTTGTCGCTAATAATGTTCATCATGCTAGAGATGTTGGGTAAGGGGGAACTTCAACATCTTAGTGTTTGAACAGTTTACAGGCCGTAAGATCTATGAGGGGCCTTGTAAACAGCATATTTATGTGCTTTAGCGTAGAAACAGCGCCATCGCATGGTGTGGATCAACAGATTATGTATTACCCAAAAAAGTTTTCAACCAATAATAATTATGATCCCTTAATTATGAGACTGCTTCTGTGTTTAGTTAAATAAAAAAATTATTATAATATATATTAAAGAGCATATTAATAATATTCAAATAATAAAATTCATTAAAATTTAAAATGTCAAATAGTAAAATGATAATAATATTTTTTTAATTGCAAATTTGTTTGAAAAATAAAATTTTCATAAAAAAAAAAAAAAAAAAAGGATGTTAAAATAATGGTGATTTGCTAGTAAAGATATAAACCAAGATGAAATTGTAACAAATTAATGTATAGTACTCAAAGTTAATAGATTATAATACATAAATATGTATTAGGCAAAAAAAAAAAAAAAACACCAGAGAGAATTCCTTACCGCACCAAAAAAAATTCCTTTAATAGCAGCTTCTTTGTAGGTCAAAAACAAAACATCTTTTATTTTTTGTTCATAAACTTGCATCTCTTTATTTTCTTGAGCAAAAGCACGGACTGTTCTAATATTACTTATTCTTTCTTCTGCTATCTGAAAAAATAAATAAGTATATTTTAATTAATTTAATAATTAAACAATTGTCTAGTATTAATTTAAAGATTGTAACAATTGTAACATTTTGATAGTGAATATTATTTTTCTCTAATGTAAAATAGTAAAGAATTAATTGCCCACATTTGTTTCTGCCATGTGCAGTGTAATATAACGATAGAACTCAAGGTGCTGAAGATAGCTGGATCAATTTTTTAGTTAAGAAAAAAATTCAGTTTAGTTAATTAAGTGAAAATATTATACACAATCTATTTTGAACATATATAATCTATCAAACAACTAACCTGATGATTACTATTCTTCATTTCTTAAAAATATATAAACAAATAATTCTAATTACCAAAAATTAAATGATGAAATTTAAATAGTTCTCCTGTTCATTTAAGCAGAAAAAAAAACCCTATATTTTTCATGCTAATATACTCTTTAAAAAATATTTTAGAATCCAATGGAAATTATAGTGTTTGAGATGTATTTACAAACTGAGTAGATGACTTCAGATGTCATAAAAAATGGATTATAACAATGAAAAAGTTATTCAAAAGATGTCGGAGTAGAATAGAATTCAGATATCTGCAATTAAAGGTAAGATTTCCAATATTTTATAATCAAAAACTATTCAATAAATTTCTGCTAATCAGAAGAACTCTTTATCATTCATTATCACATATTTATCATGATAAAACCTTAGTGAATCAAACTTATTTAAATTCTAAAAGTTTGTTAAAAGAAATATTTTATTTTTTTAATAGTTTGCCATCAATATTTCAAAATATGAGATGATTAAACAAAAGAAAAAAGCAATACCAGAATATTCAGAAAAATGTGAACTTATGCTGCACTAATATTTGCCATTTTACTATTGGACAAATGTAAAAAAGGGGAGGCAGTATTTGACCTGATTCAAATTTTAGACAAATTGAGATGTAATATCTGAATAAATATCAAGATAAGTCCAAATTTCCTATATATAAATCCAAATATAAAATTACTTATGGCAAATAAGAAACAAATTATTGAAATATTAAGCTAATGGGTATCTAAATCTAGCATTACAGATAAAAAAAAATCAGTATATTTTATTACTTCATTGTCTACATATACATTTACTAAATAAATGATATTTATAAGGTATGTAATCTATTAAAGAACACATCCTCAATATCGAGTACTTAAAAATATATGCTATGATAATATAAAAATACATATATATTACAAAAAAATCAAGTCAGATGTCACATAACCTAATTTAATAAGCTTGTATTACAAATATTATATATAGAGCTCATAAATAAGCTCTTAAGAAGCTTTGCAGAATATCCCCAACCTTGTCCTGATATTTTTAATCTAATGCTTGAATATCCTAGCACCTCACTGAGAATGCTAGTAGCAGAAACCAGTCTGGGTCAGGGATATTCTGCAAAGCTTGTTAAGAGTTTATTTGTGAGCTCTATATATAATATATATATGAATCATTTCATTATTAAAACAAATACAGTATATAGATATATAATGTGTATGTTTTTTAAAGAGAGTCTAAAGAAAAAATAAAATTAAAATTATTTTTGACTAAAGAAATGACTGTTTTATAAATCGAAAATGAATATAACTTCAAATAAATAATTTTTTATATTTAATTAATTAAGGAAATTAAAAGAAAGAAACTAGAGTTCAGGGAAGCTACAAACTATGCTGTAACAAACTGCACAATTTCAATTTTACATTATCAAATTAAAAATGTAAATAAACAAACAAAAAAGATTCAAATTTGTAAATATTTTACAATATATCTTGAATCATTTTCATTAATATTTCTTCTGTTTATGTTAACATCATATTCATTTTATTCTTCCTTTATTATCGGGTGTGGCTTGAACCTTATTACCGATAGTTAGAAGTGAATAGCGAACTCAAGATTTTATACCATCAAATAATTAATTGGTAGGTCAAGGTGTTGGATAGATACAGTTTTATATATTTACCATTATAATACATATATATATATTACCATGCCATGGTTTAGAGCAGTGGTAGAATGTTAAATTCTAGAATGTGAAGTCCTAGGATCAATTCCAGTGCTGGCACTCGAACTTCTTATGAAGTTTCGAGCAATAAAGCAATTTGAATTTTTTTTTTCTTTAAAACTCTTATGCATTCAAACATAGCTTCAGACATAATAAAAAAATTATACTAATGGTTTATTTCAATTAACTAAGTTTTATTAGTTGGCTTTATATAGGTATCTAGATGTTTCACATTGCTGTTTGAATTTATTGATATATTTTTTACACAAATATACTATATTGGTGTATATTTTTTATTATGCACACTTATTCACAATGATCATTTTTTAATAAATACCTGAATAATTATTAATAATTTATTAGATTTCAAATTATTGCATTCCATATGATACTTGTTTAAATTTAATAAATTTCAGTTATATCTATATTTTTCTTTATATAAACAATATCTGATGTATGTTAGTTGTAAGTTCTAAAAACAAAACATTGTAGCACATATAAAAAAATATATATTTGAATTTTATTTCATTAAAATTTTTTAAGAGCATTACATAAAATGCAGTAATTTTTAATGTAATAAAAATGAGTAATAATCACTCAGAAATTTCTTTAAAAATGCAATAAGGTATATATAGATGGTAAAAACAGCAACTGAGAGAGGTAAGGAACATGATAGAGCCATTAATAAAAAAGATACGAGATCAGAACCATATTTGCATTATTTAGATACAGGGTATAAAATGAAATGTGAAGAAAATATAAAGGCTATAAAGTATGTAAAACATTACCGTAAGAGGATATATTAAGAAACGTTACATATTCAAGAAAATTTAGATGTGTAAATATGGTTAAAGGTCCAGCAAAATTAGGAGGAAAATGGGCTTTGTTAAATAATTGGAAGATTACAAAGAAATCAAGTCATATGTCACATGATCTAATGTAACAAGCTCGTATTACAAATGTTATATAATGAGCTTGTAAATAGCTCCTAATAAGCTTTTCGGAATGTTCCCAACCTCAGACCTGTTTCTGCTACTGGCTTCCTCTAGGATATTCAAGCATTAGATTTAAAATACCAGGCCAGGCCAGGCTCAGCACTCTAATGGATAACTATTAAGTAGAAAATGATATACTAGCATCTCACTAAGGAAACCAGTAGCAGAACCGGTCTGAGGTTGGGGATATTCTGAAAAGCTTGTTAAGAGCCATTTGCAACTCATTATATAATAATTGGAAGATATAGAAAATTAATGTAAATATGTAAATAGTATTTATAAAGATAAAATATTTATTATTTTTATATTTTTTTTAAGTTGTTTAATTATATATTGTAAAGTAATACACATATGCAAGATGTTAAAGTTTGTTAAAAAATTTATTTATTTATTTGATTATAATGTATGAGTATATGATTTAAAGTACAATTTAATGTAAATAATGTCCAGTAGTTGGAATAGATATAATCAATTGATCATATGATTTGTATAATTAAATATCTTAATAAAGTCTCAATGGAGATGAAAGCCAGTTCGATAAATATTAAAATATAATTATCATTAGTTGTTTATTTCAATCTTATTTAGACTATTTAATTTATAAATATATATATGTATATATATTACAACATTGTGGACTAATAAGTTATATTAGATATTTGACCATTATAGTTATTTAATTTAAATTATGATTATTGTGAATATACTACAATAAATATCAAACAACAGTATATATATATATATATATATGGCATTTTAGAGCTTGACAACATAGCTGATAAAATGCCTTCTATTAGTATAGTTTTGGTTTTTTTTTCAATATTTTGCTTATGTTTGAATTCGAAGAGTGTAAGTTAAAAAAATTTAAGATTGCATAGCAGGTAAAAGGTTAAAAGATTAAACTTTGTCAGTATATAATTAAATTTTTTAAAATCTGAAATCAATTTCAGGGGCAGTTTTAAATGTGACTATTTTTAATCCAATAATGCATAATTAATATGCATTCAAATATTTATAAAAAGATGATCATTGCAAACTGGTTCATATTAAATCACAAAAAAATTATAGATAATTTCATCATAATTACAAACCTGTGTTGATCCAGCTAAAGTGTCTTGGATATTTCTGCTAATGCTCTTCACATAGCGGCCACAAATTACTGCAATTACAGCAAATGATGGAACAATGCCCAAAGCAAATAAAGCAAGTTTAGGAGATACATAAAACTAAAATTAAAATACAAAATGACTATTAAAATGTATAAGAGAAGATTGAAAATATATATATATATATAATTGTCATAAATAAAATTGTATTTATAGGTTTTCGAAAATAAGTATCATCATGTCAGACTTAAGTAAAAATAAAAATATATTAAAAATATCATTTAAAAACTCAATAAATACAGCAATGATGAACAAAACCTATAAATGCACCCCCCCTCCATGTATTGATAACTGAAAAAATATTGTATAATTAATGATAAGTTGATTCCAATAGTTTAAGCAACATTTTTTCTTTATCAATATTTAATTACTATAAAGCTAGATTTTGTTACATTTCCCTCTTTTTCTATGTACATAAATAAATGGTACACATATTAAAACAATTGTTATAATTACTTTGAATTTAAAAATTTGTATTTTAAAATTATTATCTCAAAAAAAAAAGTAAAAAAAAAAGACGTTTAAATGTTTAACTATATTAATAAATTGACAATTGATGTTACTTCTTAAAGTTGAAATAGTGAAAATTTAAAATCCCATAAGATTAAGGTTAAATGAGAACACAAAGTTATATGTAAGAACTCTTATTTAGTTTAAAAAGATCAACAAACATATTTTATCCATGACAAAAATAACAAAAGACTATGATGATGGACAATATACATCATCTTATTTTAAGTTTCTAATATAATATATCAATAAGTGAAAGCAGTAAGCAATCTATAAAATAACCAATAAAAGAACAAATTGTTATTTACAAAAATGCACACACAGACCCATATATAAAGTAAAAAGGTGGAACAAAGTCTATTGCAGACAAAGGTCTCTTCAACATCCTTCTACAAAGGAACAGCAAAAAAGATACTAATCAATAGGTTAGTCAACTGAAAATTATTGAGAACTTTTTTGGGGTTTTCCAACTATATTTTTCCTTTTGGCTAAAAATAGCTGACACCAATTTTTTAATCAATAATTTGGCTATGGGACAGAAGCTTGAAAAAACCTTAAGATTGCTTAGAATTTTCAAAAGTTTAAAAATAATTTCAAGTTCATTCTGGATTCAAATTGTAGGTCATATGCATGGAAAGAAAATAGGTTAGCCATAAGCTCTTCATATATATATATAAATTATTCACTGAAATAAATCGAGATACTGCAGATCTCCAGTGCTCGTTACAATACATAACTAACAGCCAATCAGATGTCAAGGATAGCTGTCTAAAACGACGACAAACCTAAACACACAACAAAGATTTTACGAGAAAAGGGAAGCCACCCTTCTCTCAACTTTTCTTTCTTTATATCTAAGCCAGTCATAAGCATTTAGGTTCGCATTGTATGTTTATGATTTAGACTCAGTAAGTTAATTGTGAAGATATTTAAAGTTTCAAGCTTTCAAACCTAAATGCTTACGACTGGCTTAGATATATAGAAAGAAAAGTTGAGAGAAGAGTGTCTGCCCTTTTCTCATAAAATCTTTGTTGTGTGTTTAGGTCTGATGTCATTTTAGACAGCTATCCTTGACATCTGATTGGCTGTTAGTTATGTATTGTAACGAGCGCTAGAGATTTGCAGTATCTCAATTTATTTCAGTTTTCAACTATCGGCGCTTCGCAAATTAAAATATTATTTACATACTTTACTGCTTGTTATGTAATCTAAAAAACTACTTCGTAGTAAATCATAGGATTTCGCGTTGTACGTTTATGATTTAGACTCGGTGAGTTAATTGTGAAGATATTTAAAGCTTCAAGCTTTCAAACCTAAATGCTTACGACTGGTTTAGATATATAGAAAGAAAAGTTGAGAGAAGGGTGTGTGTCTAGGTTTGACGTCATTTTAGATAGCTATCCTTGACATCTGAGTGGCTGTTAGTTAGGTATTGTAACGAGCGCTAGAGATTTGCAGTATCTCGATTTAGTTCAGTTTTCAACTATTGGCGCTTCGCAAATTAAAATATTATTTATAAATTATTCAATAAATTTCTTAAGAAGAAAAAAAAAATCTACATTTCAAATACAGTTCTGAATGTAACTATGATATATAATGCAATTAAAGCATGAGTGTGCTATTCTCATTAAGAGTCTCAAATACTAATGGATAATAAAAAATCAAAAAATGAAAGATTTTTGAGTTAGACATTTAAAATCTATTGTTCCCATTTATAATAAATAATTATTCACCTAGTCTTTAAGTTTCCTTGAAACATTCGAAAAATTCAATTTTATAATCATAATACTTAAATTATTTAATATAAATTCCATAATGAAATCACATTTTTAATTAATACCTCTTTCAATATTTAAGAAGTGATCAATTATTTCACCCAAATTGAATTTACTTTTGTTTTAATGCTTAAAATTGATGCTAAATTTAAACATTAGTTTATTTAACTGCACTGGATAATCTTTATTTATCTACTTATAAGTTTAAAGTTAAATATAAAATAAGAATTACTATATACATAAATTATATTTATGTCATATCATTAACATTTAATACACAATTATGTATACAAAAATTAAGGTAAAAAAATAGCCTACTAATAGATAAACACTTCTTCGACAGTCCCCACAAAAGAACTATAGAGCAGAAGACAGAACTCGTCAGACTTGCCAATTTCTGAGTAATGAAGGTTTGAATGAATTTCTTTTTTGTTTTACTCTCTAACTTAGTGCTAAATGTGTATGTATATTTATACAAAATAAGTATATTAAATGATATTATAACAGTAAAATAAATGTATGTGCATAGATGCCAATGGCATTCACAATATTTTATAAAAGCAATTAGGCTAATTAAATAATTGAATTAAAGGAAAAACTATAAACTAACTTATCAAGAAAGTTAGATGAATCCGAGCGAAGGATTAAGATAATGTAAACAAATCCATTGCAACCCTGAATGTTTACTTCCTGATTAGATTTAATGATAATCGAAACATTGCTTTAAATAGGCAATTCTATGATAATTGTGTTATCTGATCAGGGATTGAATATGGTAACTCAAGAAATGACCACCAAGTGGACAGCGGATAGCCAATCAAGGGAGTCTATACTAAAAATGAGAGGGTGAAACAGATCTAGAATAGAACTGTGACAATACACTTATTAAGCGAAGCTCTTGAAAGGCAGATGTGCCATTTCCTTGGGTGCTCCAGTCAGCTCCTTCCTTCACTAAGCCTTGTGGAGAGATTTATCACCAGACGTTCAAAAGTAAACCTAGGAACTGTATAACAGGTCGTATTGATCTTATTATTATTTAGTACGCCTTTGGACCGTTATTATTATTTATATAGCATGTTTATATATGTGTCACATATAGATTAAAAAAGATAAATAAATTCTTGTTATTTAAGATTTACTTGCCGAGCTGCTTCATTAATTGGTAATTATTTGTGTTATTTATAATTTGCAATCCAGCAGGCAATAGTGCTGCTGGACACAGCAATTGGCGCAGTCACATACGAACCTAAATGGTCTTAATTCTCAGAAAATTGTGGAAATGTCAGTAATAACAATTAATGCATCGACAGCCGAATATGTTGGCGTCTAATTAATTGATTTCGTGAGTGGATAAATTACTAAAAAAGAAAGATTTTTTTTGCTAAATTGACTAAGTCATCATAATGCAGCCGGCAATATCTGAATTTGATATCAGAGAGGCAGAAACTTTTAATTATTAACAGAGTAAAGGATAATAATGTAAAACAGTGACCTTATTGTGTTTCGCTTGAAAAGGGGTCATCCAAATTGCAAATAGGCTTTGCGAACCCCAAACCCTGGAAGAATTAACATTCGAACAGATCAAAGATTGTTTGGTCGACTATTCTAATCCACGTGAGTTTAGACACATTGCCAGACTCTATTTCAGAAATCGCCGACAAGGCAAGAACAAGCGAACCCAAGATTATAATACAGCCCTGCGTGAACTAGCAAAAAACTGCGTATATGACACACACAGACAAGGGTATCAATTATAAAGAAGCTATCAAACGTGGTATAGCTCACGAACTTGTGTTACAGCAAGCTAAAGAATTTGTGACCATGAAACTAGCGGACGATCCTTATGAAATCTACAAAGTTCACAAACCCAAAAGAAGGGTGCCTGATCAAAGTGGAATAACTAATAATAAGAAAAGTCGAATTAAGTGCTTTTGCTGTGGAAAACTAGGTCACATGGCACGTGAGTGTTTTTATAAAGACCAACATTGTAAACACTGTAATAAATTCGGCCATTGGGAAAAAATGTGCCGAAATAAGAAATTCGATAATGATACAAATAATAACAGCCAAGAATGTTTTACTAGAAAACCTAAGTAAAAGGAATTTTCTGTGATTAATAATGTGTCTTTGGATCAATCACAGAAATTTGAAATGACTGTCAAAATTTTTGTAAAAACCCTATCGATGGAAATTGATAGTGGTAGTGGGGTGTCTTTCCTGTCCATTAACGATTGGAAAACCATTGTGGTAGATATGACACAGCCACCTAAACTTATGCATACCAAATTTAAAGCTCAGGACATCAATGGCGAGAGCATAAAGATTAAAGGAACAATTCAGGTTCCGATTACTTCCTACAGAGGCAAAAAATTAAAATTGCCATTATATATAATTCATGCCCTGATAAATTCCCTCATTGGCCATGATTGGTTCAATCACTTGGGAATTAAATTATTGATGAACAAAAATAATGACATCATAATGTTTATTGAAAAACCTAAAAACTGTCAATCGCGTGCGAAAACACCTCCAGCCATAGTAGAGTCCTTGAAAGAAGTCAAGAAATCAATCCCACAGAAAAATCTAGGTCGTAAATTGTAGACCAAGTTTCCAGAAAATAGGTCGCCCGAAGAGTACGAAGTACCTGTTCCTAACTACAAATTTGTATCTCGAGAACGCGTGTGGGTTAGAAACAAAATTGACAGATTTTAGAATAAGGTTGAAATCATGTACCACTTAAACAAGCAAGTGGTGTCCGTCCGAATGGCGATGGAAGAATGGTACGTAAACACACCAGCCAGTTGTGGAAAGATGAGTGTAGTCAACAAATGCAGCTGTTTCAGGAAAAAGACAACAGCAAGTGGACATTTGGAAAAAGCCGTAACAGCAAACAGTTTCTATTTTCATTAGTTAGAGATTCAATCTTATTTTCTGGTTTTTATTTATACACATATATTTTCCTTTTATTATCTGATTTTAGCAGATGAGCCTTTGGTAAACAGATATCTTGGATAATGGCAAATCTTTCAAAAAGTGACAGGATTACTTTTAACTATGATATATGACATTTTCTTTATGATTATTAGCTACAATGTCGCAAAGTCAAAACGTGACACATCTAGGAGTCTTAGCCAATGCAAAGATATCTATATAAGACATATTTTTCATCTTTGTGGAATATTTCAATTCTTTTCTGGCTAATATAAAAAACTTTGTCTGTGTGTTTCAGCATTTCATACTTCACTTTGGCATGACTAAGGCTTAAAAAGAGGCCAACAATAGCAAGGCAATACACAGAAAAGACAAATTAAAGTAAGACAAAAGATGTTGTATCTTGTTCTTATCATTGATTTTTGAAAGATATTTTTTTTAATCTGACATGTGTCTTGCACATAAATCATTGGCTTATCTATAAATATTTTTACTTTATTTATTTATTGCTTTAATTACATTGTTAAAATTATGGTGATATTTATTAATCCTTTATTTTAATTTTTATTTAATTAATTCTTATCAAATATTCAAGATTAATTAAATACTTTTTCACTTTCATATATATATTTTATATATTTAATGAATTAACTTAGTGATTTCCTGTATAAATTTTTTATTAATGTTAAAAAAAATTATTTATTTTACAAAAATTTATTACTATTTAATTTTTCAAAATAAATTTATTCCACTAATGTATGGAGAAAATGATTTTATATAAATTTCTCTTTTTTTTGTATATATAAACATATTGTATATATGTACGTATATCATAATGAAAACAAATGTAGTGCACACTACGATATAAAATTGTATAATGAATGTTTTTTTTTTCCTCATGTGTCAGGAAGTGAACCCACTAATCCGGGACAACTACTTGTAAGGCAGCTGTGCTGACCACTCGTCCATTTATGTACCTGTTATGTTATATAATTAATTTATTTCAAATTTTTTTGAATTTCTAATAATTTCGATTGCTATATTATAATTTTATTCATTTTTGATTTTATTTTATTTATTTATTATTATTTTTTTCCTATAATAAAACAATAGATGTCATTGTGTAAGCAATAAGATATTGATTAAAACAGATAACATTTAACATAAAAAGAACCTCTTTTTTAACATAAAATTATGTGCCAAAAAAGAAATTTTTGTATAATTATAAATATATACCCTCTGTAATCACTCTTTACTGATATTTATATTCATCATCATCAACCATTATCAATTCACTGCAGGATGAAGGTCTCTCCAAGTTCAGCCCATCTTATCCGATCTTTAGCTTCTCTTCTTCACATCACCCCTGCACTTTCTTATTTCATCCATCCATCTCACATGTGGTCTCTTTCTGGGTCTTTTACAATCTCTTGGAATGCATTTTAAGATTTGAATTGTTCATCTATTATCATCTCTTCTAGCAATAAATAATTTAAGTCTATTTCATTATATTCACTTGTATTTCTTTTCAATCAATTTTAATGAAAGGATAGTTTATATAAGTCACATTATTTTAATAAACTAGTATAAAATGATTAAACTTCTGAAAATTAAATAATTAATTTTTATTACAATAAAGAATAGACAAAATGTAAAAACAAAAAAAAACTTATATACTTATGCACTGTTACATTATTCACTGAAGGAGTATTTTTACTTTATATTATGTCACTGATTTATATTACATTTACATAAAATAATAATAAAAAAAATCAACTAACCATCATGGATACACCTGCAATTACTGCAGATAGTGATCTTAAACCATCAGAAAGATTATTAGTAAGAGCTTGACCAACGAGTGACGTATCGGCAGAAAGACGATTTATCAATTCACCGGTTTTGTTTTTATCAAAAAATTCAATTTCTTGATTCATAATGGAAGAAAAAACTCCCTTTCTCATTTTCTGAATAATTCTTTGACCTGAAAATAATTTAAAAAAATAAATAAAGACAAAAAATACATATTAACAAATTAATGTTTACAATGCAAATATACAAAAGTAAAATTCTAGGTGCAAAACTTTTTAAAGTTATTAATATAATTATTTCAATAATAAGATAACAAATTAGTCTTAGTTATATTTTTTCCAAAAAAAGAAATTTACATAAACAAAATTTATAAATAAAAATCTAATAAATAAATATACACAAATCATCTGAAGAGACTTATGGTGTAACTGTCAGTGTTTTCATGGCAACACTGTGATCTGGGATTCAAATTCAAATGAAATTTAAAATAAATTTGCAAGCAAGGTAAGAATTTTTCATAACTGAATCATAGCCAATCTAATTAATTGTCCAATTGATTTAGATCAAACTGTCTTTAAATTCAATCTGTAATCATCCTGCCTCAATATAAAAGTTCAATTATACCATAAGTATAAACTCAATCTTAATTCATTCAGATAGTTCATTTAAAACCTACATTAGTTGAAGAAAAATATACAATATCTTGTATCAGAAAATTTATTTCTTGATCATCATTCACCTACAATGCTAAATTAATCTAATTGATTTGATCAATATGTATAAAAGTCATTATAGTTTATTACAAAAAAAAAATTAAAATCCATTCCTATCTTGGCTGAAATTGCTATGCTTGCAAAAGTTCTTACATTATTTCTTAAATATGAAAATACTATACAAATAATATACTTCAATCAGCTAATAAAGAAATCTTGTGAAATTTACTAGCCAAATACATAATCTTGTTTTCTTATTTTTTTTATATATATAAAAAGCATTATTAACTTAACAAAAGCTCCAGATTCATCACTCAAGGAGATATTGATGTCACCCATTTGCCAAAATTATGCTCTAAAGCAGGGATGCCCAACCCGTAGCTCGCGAGTCACATGTGGCTCGCGTAACTGTTTAATGTGGCTCGAATTGCACTCTTCAAAAAAATTGATAAAATATTTTATGTTCCTTGATGGCTCATGCACACACTAAAAAATAAACATTTTTACAATACAAACAATAACGATATGCAGTGTCAGGTTTCACATTAAATAAAATATATTTTTCCTGTAATTGTAATTTATATGTATGTTACCAAATTTTTAATAAATAAAATGTATTTACATTTTTTTTTCTTTTTAACATATTACACCATTTTTTTTTTTTTGCTGTACACGTTTGGTTTGGTGCTATATATATATTGTGTTTAGTGCTCTTGTATATATTGTTGTTTTTATCGAGAAAGATCCTTGTAGACGTTTGGTTTGGTGCTGTATATATATTGTGTTTAGTGCTGGAAATAGTTTTTATCGAGATAAATCCATGTACACGTATATATTTTGCTGTATATATCGATGTTTAGTGCTGTAAACAGTTGTTTTTATCCGTGTACACGTATATATTTTGCTGTATATATATATATTGATGTTTAGTGCTGTAAATAGTTGTTTTTATCGAGATAGATTCGTGTACACATATATATTTTGCTGTATATATTGATGTTTTCATCGAGAAAGATCCGTGTACACGTTATTTTGGCCACATTAGAAACGGCGGATTGATACCAATGTGAATAGGCCGTCCCCCCCCCCCACCTATCTCCCTACATTGCAGGTTTAGTACCCAAGTACCATGTTTATAAATGTAATATGAAAAATGTAATATATAATTGTGGCTCCCCAAATTTTTTTAAATTCTCAACTGGCTCGCGTCAAGTTAAAGGTTGGGCACCACTGCTCTAAAGCCTGCACAATTTATCATTTCCAAAAATATATGTTACCTTTTATAATGTTAAATGCAAGATGTTCCATATGCATAATGGTAATCCATGAAGCTGTATTTATTAAATACATCTATTTAATGAATAATCAGTTACATAGATGGATAATTGGCTTTTGACTTGACCTTTCCAAAACATACTTACATTTTGAGCTACTAATCATACTAACATATAAAAAAACTTGTGTGGCTAGTGGCCCCCTAATACTATGTGGGACATTTCATAGAGGTTTCCACTTACCACTTTTCTTTTTGCAATTTATTTAGCCTCTTTCACCAAGCAATTGAAAAACACTATTAAAGTATTTTATACTATAATTAAAGATCATAATATATGCTGCCTCTTTCAGAATTATTGTTTTCCAAATCTTCAGAGATGCTATTAGCATTCACACCATCATTAACATACTTTAAATTTTTTTTTATTCTATCACTGATTCACCTATCTAATGGTAAAAAAAAAAAAAAAGCATTCCAATGTATTTTCAAAATTCCACAATTTCCAAGACAAAAATAAGTCAAGAAGTAAACAAAATAGTAATTAATAAAATGAAAAACAAAATCAATGCTCCTTTTCTATTTTTGTCAATCACTTAAATAAAATTTTTAATATAATCTTCACTGATCTTCTAAACCACTATAATCTTTAGTTTCACATAATATACTTGCTAATAAAATTAATTCCATTGAGCAAAAAAGTCCATATGGAAATTCTTGCCTCATCTTTGTTTATTTAATACCTTTGCCTATTAGAAAGATTATGGATGGTTATCTCAAATTCATTTGTCAAACTTCTCCAGTTCTTATAGTGAAGGAAAATGATGTACTAAACTGCATCCTTCTTAAAATCAACTCATTTTCCAAGATAAACAACTTTTAACTTGGTGATCTTATTATTGCTTATAATAACATGACCAATGATCTAAATTTCAGTTCTTTGCATTAAATAATTTTCTAGCATATCTTGAAACTATGTGCTAGAGAATACTTATTTTCTAATCTTTAAAAGATAACCTTATAATTATAGTAATTCAAATATAAAGAACCAAAACATTAGAAACCTTATAACACTATTGTTTTAGTACATATGATTTTACCATTTATTTTTGATAATAAAAAGCACAATGTTCTGAAAATAAATGGCAAGGTGTGTCTCATATTATATAATAAATGCAGACAATACTTCCTCAGTTTTAAATTTTTAAATATATAACAAATCCAAATATGTCCAACTACATTATGCACCATTTCAAAAACATAATGCAATGTCTATATTCATTTTCTTATCCAATAAGTCTAAATATCTTTCTTTGATATTTTTAATTTATCAACAGTTCATATCTTTTGGTCTCAATTGTTCTATTCTACTATTACTAAATTGTATCTGAATCTATATCAACTCTAGAGTATAAATACTTTTTATAAATACTTGATCTTTTATAGATTTCAGTAATATCTAAATACTTTGCTCACAATCATGTTTTCGCCTAATAAATTTATTCATTTGGTACTACTATGATGAAAACTAACTATTTCTAATATAATACATTTTAAAACTGATAATTAAAACATAACAAAAATTAAAAATAATAGGTAAAATTTTAAAAAAAAAAAAATAATAGTCTGATGTAAAATATGAGATCTTGCATTTAAGATGTTACTCGGTTATAATAAATACATATAACATATAAATCAAATACATATATATATAAACTGCAAAAAAAAAAAAAAAAGAATTTGGCAATGTGACATATTTTACCCAAAAATGTAGTTTTATCTTGTCTATGTAATAAACTATGTAACTAGTATTCTTATTTTAAAAATATGTTTGCATTAACTTATTTCAAATCAAATAATATGAAAATATTATTTGAGTAAATCTTAACTAGTGACAAATATTCATTGGTAATTTTTCATGGATTAAAAGAGATGGCAAATTATTTGTTGTCAGACAAATTATCTATTGCAAGACAATCGGTGTTTAATTGGAACTGCATTTGTTAAAAAAAAATTTTTGGAGAAAACACGTTTGAAATCATTTACTTAAATTTTTTAAGTCAAATAATTTAATTTTCGATTGACCATAGAATGTACGAAAAACTAAATTAAATTTTCTTAATTAAAAAATGGAAGAAAGTAGCAATAAACCACTTATCATATAATTTATCATCTCTATAGACAGAAACTGATTAAAAAAAGTCACATCTTTTTCCTAAGGATAGAAGTCATTGTTTATTTTGCTTAAAGAAAAAAAAATATAAATTAAAGAGATTTTTCTAAAATTACAATTGAGAAACAATTATAACTTGAAGATATATCGCTTAACTTTTTAAATAATATATCTTTAACTTATTCATAAATTATTTGTTATTTCTAAATGTTACAGGAAATTTTTTTTTTATAATTTTAAAACATTTATATATTAATATTAAATCATTATATTATCTGTCAAAAAATTTTATAGCAAAATTTAGCATGGTTTTTATGGGAGATGTAGAAACATTTTCCATCATAAAGATTTTCTCAAAACCCTATAAAGAAGTGCAACATTTAGTGTGTTCATTGGAAAATATGGCTGAGAAGAGAATATAATGGAGATCATAAATAAGTAAAATGTTATTTTTTTTTAAAAAAGTAAAGTTTACTACAGAAGAAGTAAAAAGATATCATCACAAGCTCTCAAATAAAGTCTAAAGAAATGGCATGTAATATATATGTAGTGTGATCAAAAGAAATGGATCATCAAGCCAATTGCCAAATTGTAACCTAGTAAATTGCAATTAATAATAAAAAAATATATAACATAAGCCAAGCTCAGTGGAAATTGTAAAATTCAAAAATGTCATATGTCACCATAAGAAGAGATACAGAGGTAAGCAATCACAATACATATATCATTGAAATATAAAACAATATTATCAATAACTTAAGGGGAGAACTTTCAACTCACTATAATACAAATAAAAGACTGTTGGTATTGCAAACATATCCCATTGAAGTTACATTTAAAATCCTCTTATAACATCTACTACAACTATCATTTTTCTTATCAACATCATCAACATTACTTAAGTATTTCATTACTATAATCAGATAAAACATTGTGTTTAATTTTATAAAATTTGGAAGTGTTATCTTAAATCTTTGCCACAAAAGATTTATCTTTTAAAAATAATTTTTTCATTAGCAAAATAATTTTTAAATAATATGGTTTGTGAAATAAATAAAGGTATCTCAGGGTAGTATGATTATTTTAATCATCATATAAATTCTCTTCAACTCTTCAGATCTAGTCCACATAGAATGAAATCTTAATAATTAAAATTACAATAATAATAATTATTGATTTAAAATAGAACACATAATCTCTTAATTTGGAATAAGATAAATAAACTCTTAGGATGACATTCAAATATTAAGAATGGGTAAGGACTTTATAGCCATTCTAAATATCATAGAATAAATCTACCTAATGCCAAATTTGAGCTAAGTTATCTCTTAATTTAAATTTATCATGACATAGTAAATATGGTCTTTCATATTTAGGAAAACAGTTTTAGAATAAATAATCACAGTGAACTTTTCATAAGTAAACTAAATTGGGTAAAGTGATCTCAAATAATAATAAGCAATTATAAATTTTATTAAGCAAAATATATCTTTCTTGGATGTAATTCTCATATTTAAATATGATTCTATAAAATGACATCAGTTTCAATGTTCATGTATTCTTATGAAAAAACACTTAAAAATAATTTATGATACTCTTATAATTATTTAGATTTCTGGTTAATGAGTGGATAAATGATTATAAGAAATTTCTTATAAGAAAAATAAATATTTATTTTACAGCATACAAATACAAATAATAACAAGTTATAAATATCATATCTTTTAGATCCACAAAGCCAAAGACTTCTATAAATATTGCTTTCTTTTTAAGACTATGTCAGAAGGTTAAGTTAGAAGTGATTTTATGATAATAATAAATTTGATTAAGCAAAAATAATCTAATTGATCAAAAGAATCTTTCTGTTAATCTCACATATTAAATCATTCATACAATGGTAATATATGTTATCAAGAGTAGTGTCCCTTTTAGGAATATTTAATCTTACTTAAAAATACAAGCTTACCAATCCAGCAATGAAGGAGTGATATGAGAGATGTATATTGTCAATTTATGTCTAAGATAAAATTTAAAATTTTGAAGTTAATTATTTATCATATTTATGTCCTAACTCAGCAAACCTTAAGTACATGATCTACACATCAACAATATGTAATTCACATCTAAATATACCAAGAATGCCAAAAAAGGTAAGGGAGACATTCCACAATACCTTGATAAAAACAACTATAACTGCCAGGGAAAATCATGGTAAAATATTACATATGCATTTCAAAATACATTCAACATCAAGCTAAATTATTGAGAAAAGGCAAACATATGATGGCATAACTCAAAATAAGTGCCTATTTTTGAGGACAATAATAAAATAATCTAGGACTTCGTCACTAATCAAGGAATGATGAGAATGCACCTCAGGGACAATAATACTAAATAGGGTTGCCTAAAACTAAAGAGAATATAAGCTAGGAATCTCCAAAATAGAGAGATAATGCTACCATCTCTTTGGAAATAAACTAGCAAAAATGATAAGAGAGATATACTAATATCTCTTGAGACACACTACAATCTCTTATAATACTGACAAAATAAGCATTCCTATAAACATGATAAATAATTAATAAATGCTAAATATAGCTTGATTAAAATTAGGCAATAAACTAGCAATAAAATAAATAATAGAAATATACATCTACTTATATTGCATCAGGATAATAATATACCTCTTATAAATGATTCATATGAAAGAGGAAACATACTATTTAAAAATATGTGAATATTATACATTGCACTTTACACATTTTAATTCCTTTATTATTAAACCAATGCTCATACAATCATTGCTTGACATTGACATTCTGAGAACTTTCACCACAATATTATTACTAAAATAGCATATAAAAATTACATAAGATAACATGCATTTAAAATAATAACCTGCTAAGTAAAAATTATAAAGATAAATAAAATATGAATCCTTTAATATTAAAAAATTATAATGATAAAGTCCTGTTTTGTGTTCTTCTATCATTAACTATTAAACAGGATCAGGAACAGTCTATTCAGCAAAAAGTTCTATGGACAGCATAGATATTCAGTACAAATATCACTTAATTAAAATATAGAATATAGAAGCTTCATGGTTATCCTTAAGTAAAATTCAGTAAATTATGCTAGCCAACTAAATAAATATGGCCATTCATTGAGCAGGTTTTCATGGAGTAAACATTAAATATTTATTAAACTACAATAAAATGTTTTTCATATTCAATTTAAGCATTTAAATTTTAATCCTTTAAATATCACATTTTAAAATTATCAGAGTATTCAGCATGAGAGATATTTTTTTAAAATGTTACTTTTTAAACTACAGTGGTAGTTTCCATAACAACACTGGGGGAAAGAGAGAATACAGGCTTTCACAAATTAATTCAAGAACAGTTCATTGAAAGTCAATTTAAATGTAATATTATTTTTAGCAATGTTTTATATTTCCATTTTGTAACATAATTTATTAAAATAATTCAAAACATTTGTTAAACTTTTTTTTTACAAAAATATGTCCACCCTGATTAAAGAAAATAAATTTCTTTCCTCTGGGGTAGAATAGTCATAATAAACAAAACTTCTTTTATGCTGTTTTAAAATAGCAAATAATGTTTTGTTAAAATAACATTGTAGATAATTGTCTATTTCAGTAATATAATATAATAACATCAAATATTTTCTTTCTTGTAGATATGAAAATAATTTTATACATGACTGATAATATGCTTGTTGTAATACAATAAGTCCTTATTAAACTGAAATTATAAAATTCATTACCCATAATAAATTAATTTCAAATAATAAATTACAACAAGTATTTTTATTTAACATGTCATGAAGTTATTCAAAGCATTTAAAAATATTGTTGGTGCTAACAATTTCCAATATTCTGCAACAAATTTAAATATCAAATAGACATGCAAATATGTTTTGAAATTGATAATAGTTCATACTTTATTACAATAATAATAATAATGTTTTTTTGAAATTTCCTAGTGTATGACATTTAATTATTACAAGTTTAAACATTATAATAATTATTAACTAATTTCCCAATAAAGGTGGATGCAATTAAGATTCTTGTCCTTGAAATTTATTTTCAGATGTTGTGCCTAGATAATTTAAAAATTACTCTAACATACTTTAAGTTAAGAAAGCAAAATTTTAAATAAAATTACACTGGTTAATTAAACTAGTTTTAAAACAGATGCAATAAAAAAATTGATTATAAAAGTAAGGTATAGAAGGGGAGAGTTTAGAATGTTTGCAGGTGTCAATTTCACTTATTTATAGTGGTCAAGTGACCATTTAAAACACTGATTATTGACATTTAAATCGACACCCCCTTCCCTTTATTAATTCAAATCCAAGTTCTACTGAAACTAAGGAAGGTTGCTAATGAAAAATTTAATTAATTAATATTTAATTTTTTAAAATAAATCAATTATTTTATCTTGTCTAGACAAATAAAATTAAAAATATTTCATATTATAATTACTATTTATAAATTTAAACATAGTTAATGAAATAAAATATTACACAAATAAAATTTACATTGTTTTAAAAATAAAGATATTATTCATAATATTACTTATATAAAGTTGAGGAAATACAGGTATTGAATGAGAATTTCATTATATATATATATACACGTTTATAGTTCATAAATTGGTTTGTATAATCATTGTAAATAAATAAACTTTTTATTTTTTTATTTCCATCTTTATTTATTTGTTTCTGGATTTAGGATAATAATATTTGTTTATAAAATCAAAATATAAATTTTCAGAGATGATAGAGAATTTTTTATTAGGATCTAAATTTATACTTGGCAGATGTGGATGTAATACAAAGAATCACATATGCATGCACATCTTTATGGTTGCATATTTGGTTTTCATTCATAGAAGTCAATATAACTGACTAGGAATTTGTATTTTTCCTAACTTGTTTAAATTATTTGTTTTGTATATTGAGGTTTTAAAATATTTCAAATAATGTTTCATCTTTTTTTTTTTTTCTAGTTCTGCTTCAAAAATAATAATACATAACTTGCATTATTACTTTCCATTTGTATATATTAGATCCACATATCAACATTTTCATTACTTACAATAATTTTTGACAAGGCACAAACTATAAATTTGTCTGAAACACAAATATAAAAACAATAAATAAATCAAATCACATCAAAAACATTGTGTTTGCCTAAAATTGGTGAAGATGGTATTGTAGATGTAATTATTTATGCATCATATATTAAATAATTTTTTAAAAAAATTTATTTAAACTTTTCAAATACTTTCAACTAATAACTGTAGCACACAGATTAGTATATAATCCAATGTTTTGAATGCTAGTATTCTCATTTCTTCTTCGAGATTGCTGGCATGATCAGTGCTAGCGCTTGCTAGTAAGGGAATTGAACAGAGGATCTTTAGTTTTCATGAATATTGAATTAAAGGCAGTATTCTAACCAACTAGGCTATTGTCAAAGGTAACAATCGGTAGACATTTCACATACTTATCTATGAGAGGTCCTCCTGATTTTTCCACTCTTTTCTTACAGATAAAGTTAACATGTGGTTGACTAACATTATGAATTATCATAATAAGTTGACTTATGGGGTTGTTATTCTTGCCATGTGAGCAGCTTCTTTAAATTTTATTTAAACTTTTTCTTCCCTGTCCAATATTTTTGTCTTTTCCCAATCAAATACAAGTATATATCAATTGGTACATATAAAGTCTGCTACTTCAAATATGTGTTTTTCTACTTTTAATGATTAGATTGTATCCTTATAATTACTGTTCATGGGGTTTCACCAATAGATATCATTTTGCATTCACATGGTGTTTTATAGATACAGTTTTTGTATTTCAGCATTTCAGGTTTCAGTTTTGTAGAAGTGAAAATTCCTCATAAAGTGCTATTGCTTTGTAAAAATGCTTTCATGCTAAATTAAATGCAGTTTTGCTTTGTTTGCTATCCCTCGTATGTATTGTACCGCTCGGTTTTGTATGTTCACATAACAAAATCTAGCATCTAGGCAAAAGTACCTCGAATCCAATCAGGTGCAAGATACATAAGTCAGGAACACTCATGAATTCTGCCCTATTTGCCTATTTTCCAGATCTACCCACTTATGAGCAACAATCCCAATGATATCGATCTAATTTCATCTCTCTCTGCCGGCATCGCACATCGGAGACACAAAAAGACTTAATAATTTGAAGTTTAATGGTGGAATATTTAGCATGAAATATAATTTAGAAGCATTTAACGATCATACCCTTTCATATTAATTATATATTAGCAGAAATCATCTAGTCAGTACGGGCATAACTTATTAATTAAAATACTAATTTAAATAAAAGAAAACACAATGATTTGGAAATGTTATAACATATATGTTTAAGATTTATTATTTTAACAAAAGATAAGTAAATGCTTATTATCATTGATTGATCATTGGCCTCATAACTATTATATGACAGTTGGTCATAGAGAAATCATATTACATTTGGTTGTTAAATTATGAATCAAATTTAACAGGTGACTTTATTTATAGTTGTGGCTATGCCAATAATATATACTATAATGATGAGTATAAGATTAGCACTATTAAGAAATATAATATTGAAATACCACTACACCCCCAGAAGGAGCAAAATAGCATTTAACCGATTTAAAAGATAATTATTATTCTATAACGAAGCATTACATTTGTACAAAATATAGTTATTAATACGCAATTTATAAAGTGACAGACGTGTGTGGGATAGCTGATGAATATATATTAATAATAATAATGTCATCGCAATGACGTGCATTTGAAATAGTGGACATAGATCTGTTTAGCAAAAATCACAACATTATGGCTTATGGATGTCCATGGGTTTATTAGAAATACAACAAAAAGTGGTGCGTGCATGGCGGCGTATTCAATGTGATCCAGTCACGGATCCGAACATGTGCTTCATGGAATTCATTTGAAGAGAAAATACTGATGTATCTCTGCAGATGTTGGCAGGATCGGTTTATAAACGAAGAACGGTCGGCTATGCATTTATTGGGCTGGTTTTTCCAGAGCGATCCACATATAAAGCACGCACATACAACCAAATAAGTCCCCAGGGGGGTTAAAGCCTGGTTCTTGGACTTTGAGAAGGATAACAGGGTTCGACTTTGAGATACTTCCGGGTAAGAGAAGCACGAATATATAATATAAAAACGAGTGTGCCTATATGCACGCAACGCTTGGGATAACAAAATATATAGCTTTAAAGACTATTTTAATTACTTAATGCCCATAAATTATAGAATATCCTGCGTAATGGTATGATCTAATCGCTAAACAGGCATGGATGATTTGAATTAATTAAATTATATAAATTTTAAGACATAAAGATTCCCCTTTACTTTAAATTATTTATAACTTCCCACCCCATTTAATAAATACAAATTTCGGTTAATAAATGGGATAATAATTACATTTTACATATATAAAATACATTTACGGTTAGGATTAGCGCATTTAAAAAGATAAAGAAACATTTTTAGAAAAACAGATGTTGATCTGTTTTCCTATAATGATTTATAAGATAAAGACAACTCTCGAGCACCTGCATGAGTCAAATAGGACTTATTTTTAATTAAAATAAGTTCTTAATTACCCCGTAAGTGATGGGTAGGGAAACTAGAAAGGAATTACCTGCTAGCGAGTTTGAAATATTACTGGCATTTTAAAAAACAAAATACGTAATATAATAATGAAATAAAATATGATTGTCGCATGGAAATAGTAAAAAAAGAAATCATATTGAATAGAGGCTCAATGATAGAATAGGTTAAGTTATATAGAGTTGTAACTAGGTAAAATTACATAAGATATAAACATTTACATAAGATATTAGAATAGAGTTTCAGGATTATTGTTGTTATAGAAGGCTGAACTTAATAGAATCATAGAGCGGCTAAAGTTCTTTTACCTTTCATAAATAGTGCGGTTCTTGATGTTTGGAGTGTTCATCGGGGTTAATACACTAGATCTAGGTTTGGAATAAGGCATCACAGGTAGCATTTTACTTATTTAACTGGTAAACATTTGAAAGTTCATAGGCATGGGATCCGGAGCTTTTCTTACGGGAACGAGCATGTTGGAACAGAGGGGAAGGTGAAGTTTCCCCTACTCACGGCACATTGGATGAAGATTTAAACAAGCGTGGATTATGTTGACCATCATTAATTTTTGGTTGTCTCCTCCTTTTTGGATTCAAATCCAGCAGTCTTTATACTCCTTTTTTGATGATGTAGTATAGCACTTAACTGCTGGACTTGAGGCAATTTGAGCACTTTAGCAAAGCTGAAATCTGCTGACCGGATCTCTTTTGTTTTGTAAGTCTTTTGAAACAATGCAATCCTGTTACAAGTTTCTCGAACGATTGTTTTAAAATAAGTCTTATGATTTTAAAACAAGTTGGCGTGGATAAAATTTCCACTAATGGATTTTACTTTACTATTACAAATTGTAACCTTTTAATTTTAAGTAATGGGCTTTTCCGGGTAATTGTTTTTAGTTGTTTCGAGAAACTTCTTAAAAGAATTGAATCATTTTCTGACCGTTAAAATTAAATATAAAAAATAATACATTTCATATATGAATTTTAGATACATGAATAATATAATTATTTATACGATTTATTATCAATCTCCCCACACTGAAAAAATATATATTTATCCATTACGCATGCATACACATTAAAATAATATTAAATATTTATTTATTAAATTATTTTTCATTAAGATATATAACTATCTACGTCAGTTATGTTTAAATGGTTAAGCAAAGGAAAAATATATGTATATGCGCGTAAGGATGGGGTTTAAACAAGGCTTAGTGGTAGGAGACTAAGTGGGCTGTGAAGCATGATCTGAGCATCAGGTCGACTGCTTCAGTATGGATACCATATAATACCTACAATTGTTTTGTCTTTTGATGTTTTTTTTTGTTATCAATTTAAGATTGTCTTAATGACATATAGAATGTCTGTAATAGTGCTTCACCATAGGCATACAGTATATATATCAACAGTATAGTGAAACCAGATATTTGCTGGATATGGAATAGTATTTTGGCTAGGTTTTCAAATTCTTCCATAATAATGTTGCTAATCAGAAGTAACAATGATGAATCGATAACCATCCCTTGGTTTAGTTGGAAAAATTCTATACTGTGCTGAAAATACGATGTTGTTATGCAGAATGTTAAATTCTATTATACTATCGGAATGAAGAATTGTTCTAACTTGTAAGTTATCATCATCATTTAATCTTTTCCTTACAATAATATAATCAATGCTTTATTACAGGGTAGATTTGTAGATAAGCTTTCCATATCAAAACTTATTTTCAGTTCATACTATTTTAAATGTTCTTGATTAATTCCACAAAGTGCTTAGATGACAAAGAATTGCATCTTGTGTGCCAAAGGATTAAGAATGTTAAGAAGAAATCTTGACAAGAATAATTTTTAGGACTAACAATAGATCTTAATAACATGGCCTTTATGGATTTTAAGTAGGCCATAAAGATGGGGAATTTTGTTGAAATATGTTAATTTACTTTTTCCTGAATCAGTGACATATCAATAATGCATTCTAAGTAATGCATGTAATGTTAATTCTGTAACTGGTAAAGGATTTTTTGTTACTTTTTATATTGTCCTACAGTGAGGAGCTCCTTTATTTTGTTATGGTAATCAATAATATTTATTACAACTGTGGTATTGAGCTTTGTCAGCAAAGAGAATGTCTAAGGATTCATTTAACTTGAAAGATTTACTAGCTTTTTTTGACATCAAAAAAATGTTTGATTTGGGATTTTGGTGTCTCTCAAGTATTCTATTTATTCTCCAGCATATTCCATTACTTCTAGAAACAATTTTTGAATAACTTCCTCACATGCTGCTATTATATCTAATAAAGGGATATTAGGTGATATGATAGCAAAGATTAAATTCTTTTTCCAGAACATTTCAGCATCTGTTAGATGTCAAAAAAATAAAAAAATGTCGGCATTCATTTGTAGGCCTACAAGGGCATATTAAATGTCATATTGCACTAGCTTCATCAGATGAAAACCTTAGTTCTAAATATCTAAAAGATGGTGAAATTTTTATTCCAGAAAAAATAACTAAACTTTGCTATCACATCATCTCATATCCTTTTATTAGATATAATGGCAAAAATAAAGTCACTCAAATATGGTCTTTAGGAGTAATAAAATGGAAATTACAAATATAAGCTTAATTTTTATACTACATCTCATATCATCTTTAAATCTATTTTTAAATAATTTTTATAAGAATTTATTTTAACTATTTGCTAACTTTATAAAGTAATATTTAAATTCAAACCAAAATTAATTAAATTCATAACCAACGTGAAAATATTCTAAATTAAATACTATTTCTAGTTAAAATAGATTTAAGTCTATCAATATAAAATGTATCTTTAATCATTCTTTCAGCATATTTTTTTATATTATCAGTTCTTTTAATATTATAATTATCATATTTATTATTTTAAAAGTATAACAGATATTTAATTAATTTAAAAAAGTAATTATGCTAAACACAAGAAGTTATATTTTGATAGGAAAAGCCAATTGATACCTTTCTCTTTATCTTTGTATATTTATAGTTTTATATTATTATAATATTTTACTATAAATTTATTATAATGAATAAGTTTTACTGCAAAGCACTAAATAAAATTAAAATTCTTTATGCTACAAAAATTAATAAGCATAAAGATTACATATTGAATATATAAAAATTAAATATTCAACTGATTTATTAGCATAAATAAAATTATGTTAATGTAATACCAGAAAAAATAAATAAATGTTTACCTGAAGTCTGCATAATATATACACGACCAAAATTTGCTATACTACCTAAAAGAAAAACCACTATTAGCACTTGACAAAAAGAAGACAAAGTTTCCATCATGTTTTCTGCTGGTGCAGTATAAATGATGTCAATTATTTTGCCAATGCAATAAGGAACTGCCATTGTGATCCCACTGGAAATCAATAATAGACCAATTCCAACTGAAATAAAAAGTGGATTTTAAAAAATTAGAAACAAAAATGGTTATAAATAATAAAGTATATTTATTTTTAAAATAATTTAAGTATTGAACATCTTTTTTAAAAAATATGAAATTTTTTCAAGATTAGATTTTACTCAATATTATTTTTATTAATTAAATCATTCTTAAACAGCAATGCTCTTTCTAGATCCAATTTTATATAAACAAGGATGCTTAATTTACTTTATATGGTAGTAATTATACATATGCAATTTTTTCACATGAGTTAGTGAAGCTGTAATTATACTACAATGTTTAATATGCCTGCTTAGCGCTTTCGAGATTCAGTATTCTAATCTCATCCTCATAGCTTTACGAATGAAGACTTGTGATTTATTGTACACATATGCAAATGAGCTTGAATTTTTAATTAGTTAGTCCATTGTTTGGAGAGAGCAAAGTATGCCTCTCTTCTATTAATGGCACTGAGATCATTTGCTATGTAAAATCGCATATGTATAATTATAATTTTTATTGGTGAAGAGAAAAACAATTTATTCTATATGACAGTGCAAACAATCCATTTTCTGGCAGAAAGTACTATTATAAATATATGTTAGAAGTATCATGTGATAATCTGTTGATTTAAAAATCATAAAAATATGACAATTAAAATATATTAACTCAATTAATCAATTATTAATCAGACTCTAGATAAATGTGAAATAAAAATAAATGCTGTAGCTTAATAATTTAATTATTTACTAATTTTAGAAATTAAAGTAATTTTCCATTATATTATTATAATGCTCCTCAAAAAAACTGTAAGTTCTCTAATGGTCATAACCTCTAGAGAATTCCATGTATCAATTTTTCCAAAGAGAGCTATAAATATAGTTTTACTTTCTCACTATTGAGTAAAATATATAATTGTTAATGAGAGAAGATATAAATTAGTATTAAGGTTTATCGGCTTAACGTTTTCGAGGATCCATGCCTCATATTCATAGCCTTCATCCTCGAAAACGTTAAGCCGATAAACTTTAATACTAATTTATATCTTCTCTAAAGAGAGCTATAGTAACATATCAGAAAATTATTATATTATAATTAGACATTGATTACATTATTAAGATATAACATGATAGAAATATTAAAATCTTTCTTTAAATCTGTATTATAATTTACTATAGAAATAAAAATAATAAAATAATTTTTTAAAAAATCAAACATATTCAAAATATTTATTTTAAAAATTCATTCTACTTCATAAAATATGAACAAGAAATATTTTCTCATTCTTTTTTTCTTCTCAAAAAATAAAGTACCTATAATTTGTAAATAAGATACCGTGTCATTTGGAAATAGAGATACGTCAGACTGAATTTACAAATATTTTTAATCTGAAGTAGAATTATCTTGAGCAATACTATAACACTATAGTAGTCATAATTATTTTCACAATTCTACAATATGAGTATAATATTTACATGCTAGTTATTTTTGTAATTACTATAATTAACTGATTTTTAATAACAAACCACTTGATTTTTTAGTTTAAATGATGTGTGGTAAAATAAGAGTAGTTTTAGAAACAAAAAATTAATATAGGAATGAAGTACACATAAAATGATCTGCATAATAATTTAATTCTATATATAACCATATGAAATTTAGATGGAAAAAAATTACCCTTCCATCTGTGCACTATGAATAGTCAGTCAGCACTTCACATCAATAAATGTTTTAAAAAAATCAGCAGTCCACCCATTTTTAAAGCCTATTAAATAAACCAACATTCATTGGTAGTGCTGGAAATAGAATGCGATCTTATTTAAGTCACATTTTGAAATCAGCTTAGTACACGTAAAGGTTAGAATTATATATACCAAAGCAGAAAAAGTATCTCATTTTTAATGACCTGTGATAATGAATCACATTAATTTATATAAATGTGTAGCTTTAGATATATATATAATTTAAATGGAAAAAAAAAACTACTCTTTCACCATGTGCTATATATATTTAGACAGCACCCCATGTCAATAAATATTTTAAAAGCACAGGCAGTCCATCATCCTTAAAACCTATTAAATAAACCAATATTCACTGACAGTGTTGGAAATAGAGCGCAATCTTATTTAGGAGTTAGATTTTTTTTTAATAATTAGATTTTAAAATCAACTTATTACTTGCTGAGGTTCTAATTATATATATCCTAGGGCAGAAAAAGGATCTCATTTTTAATGACCTGCAATAGTGAACCATATTAGTTTATAAAATATAATTATTAAATAACATAGCATTAAATAGGTATATATAAGCCAATATAAGGAAGACAATAGAATGCATTGGAGAGCTATAATTAGTCACAGTGTTGAAGTAATATTTCTGAAGTGTAATTTTCACTACATCACTCTCATGCAATGTAGGGACTGGCTTCTATCCACTCTTAACATCTTGTGGAAGTGTTAAAAGCGGATAGAAATCAGTTTTTATCTTGTGTGAGTGGGGTAGTGAAAATTACACTACAGAAATATTATTCATTATTGGATAATCTGTAATCTAATGAATGACTAATAAAATGTTATTAATAGTGTTGAAGTAATTCAGAAAAAAAAGTTCTCTATTGACGAAATTAAAAGACAGCATAACGAAATATCGAGTAAATAGAAAATGGACCAACATCCTTTATATGAGAACATACTTGTAATTCAAATATTGATTGTATAGTCATTGCAAAACTCATTTCTAGAATTATTTTTTTTCTTTTTTTTTTTTGAATTAGAATGGCCATATTCATTTGCAAGTAGCTGTTTATTATTATTATGGCAATATATATATTATTGTTAGATTTATAGGTTTTAATACAGCTTTCAATTTTTTGGAATAGAGTCTATATGAATAATATTGCTGAACAGTTTTGCAATTCATACTTTAGCTTTAGATCCTAAACATTTTTAAAAATCCTTTCCTGGTATAAAGCAATTATGAGCAAATTTAAGAATATTTGCTGATTTTATTAGATTGAGATTAGAAGAACATTGTAAAAGAGAAGCTTTTAATTTTGCACTAAGGATGCTTTTTATGATTCTGTAATTATTATCAAATCTTGCCTATTCTGCAAGCTGTTATCAAACAATTTGAGCATCCTGAAATCTAAGAATTGTTAAATCAGGACCATAATCATTCAAAATTTGTTAGCAATCAACGAGTTTTTGTTCACGAGAGAAATTGGTTATTTATAATAATGTGAAAATAAAAATTTCAAATTTTTTAAAGGATAGCACAGAGACATACCTATCTTACAACGGATCGTCTGTAATAAATAAAAAAAACATTAAATAATTACTGTTTTTCAAGATGTTATCCATATTTACAAACATAGTTTTGATCTATACACATACCATAATGTACAATATTATAGTGACACTCTTGTGTGTTCAAGATTCCTGAATTGAAAATCAATGTGACTTGGATGTTCAAGTGTTACACGAATTCCCGAGCAAGTAACCATTAGATAGATTACTTTATAATAAAACAAATAATGCAATATTTTGTTTTGCGATGACGAAATACAATGGTAACTACATGCAACTAACAAAGATCTTATTTCGGTACTGTATTTGAATAACTATAAATTTCGATAAGCCGGTTTTCCAGCAGTTATATTAAAATTCTATGCCCAAAGGCAAACTGAGTTAAATAGGGCACTAGTCATTAGAGTAATAAAATGATAACACTTAATCGTTAGTAGTAATTTGCAATAGCTAATCAATTCATTAAAAAAAAACACCTGTGCACTTGGATATATTATGTACCCATTTTTATAACTGTGATGAAATTATAAATAAAACAATTCTTAAACAAAAAATATAACTTTAGTTTTAAAAACCCCAAAACTTACCCATTAACTTCTTTTTTTCTGGTGCTGCTAATCTAAATATTCTCATTACTTCCGACGTCTTGGGTATAGAAGATTCTTTTACAATTTCGCTAGTGATATATCTAACACTGGTAAATGGTTTAGATTTTCGATATAAGGATGCGTATTTTCTACTCCAAAAAAATAATTGTTGTTTTGTAAAGAATGATTTTGAATGCATATTAAACATATCTGATGAACTTGAAAACAGTTTTGAAGAATACGGTAAAAAATAGGCACTTCGAAACGCGTAAGTCCGTAAAATCTTCCTTCCATACCAGACTATATTAGTCTTACAAAAACGAGGATAACAAAGGCAGTTTTGAAAAATTGACATAGTGGATATAAATTTATAGATATAATCAATTAACAAAAACAAAACCTTAAAGATATATTAATCACTTCCTTTTGTTCAATGAATATACATTAAATTTACAAAAATAACAATTTCTTTTAAACAATATGTTTAAATAGTATATTGAATATTTCAGATACTTCATTTTAAAATATATATATTATTTACTTTTACTTCATCTTTCATCAGTTCGATTACAAATACTATACTCATACAGAGTTTAAGTTTCGTTATATTTTGTCACTAGAGTGCAGTAACTATATTTATAATTACATACAACAGTGTTATCTTGAGCTTGATGTTTTAAATTGTAAATTTTTAATTTTCAAAATGAAACGGTAATTTAAAAACTAATTTAAATTATATTTATTTTTTGCTTGGTAATTTCATTTTATTTAGGTGACTTAATTATATACTGGATTTGAGAGTATAACTGATTCTGAAACTTCCAGAATATCTTAACCGGTTTGCAAATATTTTAAAATGTCATCCAACGATTCTGAGGATTTTTATGAAAAAATGAAAGAAATTCATGCTTCACAGCATCAAAGGTAAATTTAATTTTCCTACACCCACTTATACATATTTCAAAACATGCTGCATTATATTTTCAATATATAGTAATTTTACCGTAATTTTTATGCCCAAAACAATATACAGTACAAACGAGACTTATTATTATCATCAATAATATTTAAAACAAATCAATTTATTTTGTTTTAAGCAGTTTAGAATAGTAGTGAGACCATCGATTTAGCAATAAGAGTCTCCTGAATTTTATTCCTATGTAAAACAAAAATATTAATTTAGTCAATGAAATAGAATTTCTGTGCTCAGCCTGCTATTTTGGTGTTCGAATCATGCATGCCACCCGGTCAACTGATCATTTTATTTTTAAGGGTTAACACATAAATTTGCACACTACATTTGTATAGTTCTCAACACTTTAGTAGCTATGATTATGGAAGCATAAAGCCTTCCGAAAGCGCTCAGCTCATTAAATTGCAGAGTATTATTTGCTTTTACAAACTTCATTATATGTGCGCAAGGCACATATATGTTAATGATTTATTAAATTCTTAATATTCTGGTCATTTTATTAAAACATTTGATATAAGTAATCGGGTTTTTTTTTTCAAAATGATTTCGTTTCTCCTTAAGATATAATATTTTCTACAAGTTAGTCGTTTGAATTTTAATTCTTATTTGGATAATTGTTTATGAACATTTCTCATTGGCAATTATACAATCTTTGGATGAAAATATTGTCACATTCTGCCTTGAAAATCTAGTTAATAATTACTGAAGTTTGTTAGCGTCAATTTCACAAACTATTGAATGAATTTAAGTTTAGAATTCCTTGTGATTATGTAATTTTTTTTTTTTACAAAATTGATGCTGTATTTAGTCGTTGATACACTGGACTGTCTGTGCGTGTATAACACATATATACTTGAATGTAAATAAAGATGATTATTATGTAATGTGTAGATAGTACATGAACAAATTTTCCCATTATTATTATTAAGCTATTCCAAAAAATATGCATAAGCCACCCATATCAATTATGCAAAAGCATAAATGGACTCTTGTATAAAAACTCCTGCAGTGTCCTCAGCTGTAGCTGAACGATCGCAAATATTAATACTTAATTATAAATGAGAATCACCGACTAATTTACACTAAATCTTTATTGGTACATAATAATTCACACTAACAACAGTTATGATAATTGGTTAACATATATATACAATATCTGACTGCATTAAAGTTCAAATCCCCTTCTCTGTCTACAGTAATATAAAACACACAGTACCTTGCCTAGGTGACGAAAATAACCCTCGTAAGAGCCACTTAGTGCGTTTAAAATTATATTAAGACTGGTGCGGTCTGCTTTTACTCTAATCGGCCGGATTCACCAACAGGCGCCGAGAACCTGGGATCGAAGTCCGAAAAGCAGCAGCACTCCTGAAGAACAAAAGCACAAGCCACGAGATATCTTTTTTTCCCCGCTCTTTTTTATATTGCCACAATTTAAAATCCCACTCTCGTCACTTCTTTTCTGGAGTATTAATACATTTTCTCAAGTGTGTATAAATGGCTTCATTTGGTTATTAATTCCCTTGATAATCCAATCTGTTAAACAACGCCTCTGTAATTACTTTATTTAGTTAGTGCAGCCCGATCTAATTACTTTTATTTTCATTTAATTAAATGTGTGCCTTTACTGGTTCTATTTACATATGTATACAACAACTCCCACTAGAATTTATGAAGGTATAAGGAAGTATAATGAACTGTGAAGAAGTGTAATAATTGCGAATATGATTTGCATATTACAACAGCAGCAGATTGTTTGCATAGTGGTGATATGACAACTGTTGAAGTTTATGATTTCAGTTCCTAACAAATACATATTGCAGTTATACCCAAACTTTATTCAATTAAGACATGCTACAATAGATTATATATATTAAGGCTATAACCTTAAGACTATGCACCTAAATGTGACAGTAGGGACCTCTCCAAATCTTAACACAAGATTAAACTTTAAAAGACAAGAGCGGCCACTCTTTGACCTATTTTCTAATTATATAGCTGAATCTAAAGCATTTTGATTTGAGAGTGTGAAGCTATTAACTACTTCACTGATTAAGTCCCCAAATTTTATACAAGCTAACGTACGCAAAATCTTTCGATTTACAGCGAGTCAGTGTGAAACTCTTATAATTAGAAATCTTTTAAGACAATTTAAAGTAGTAATTAATAATTTGTAAGCGCATACTCATTATGTAAGTAATATATATTAAGAGTGGCAGTTAGTCTTAAGGTTATAGCCTTAATATATATTACTTACTGAGCTGATATTTTAAGTCAGCTCATATATATATAAGCTCACATATTTATAATTTCGTCATAGATATTTTCCGAAGTTAAATAGTTGTAAAATAAAAATTAACAAATGATTTTAATTTAATGGGAAGGGTAAAATCTTAAACTTTTATTTTTGCTATAGATTTGAGAAAAAAAATTTTTAAAAAAAAAAAGAAAAAAGATAAAATATAATTTATTGTCAAAAATGTTAAAAGTGTTTAATTAAAAGGGAGAAAACTCGAGAGATAAAAGGGTGGGGGGAAAGAAAACAAAATTAGATTGTTGGTAGTAATTAGACTCTATTGTTGAAACTTTCACAAACTAAAAGTATTTGGTTAATAATTGCTGTTACGCTAATTAAAAAAAGAAAAAAAAAAGATAAGAGAAAGAGAGATAAAATCGTTTTTAGAGTAAGTCAGTTGATGTGAGAGACCAGCAAGGACAATAAAGAAAAAAAAGGAGAGAAAAGCTGTGCTCCGAATCAAAAATTATTATAGAAAATTATTTTGCGGACTCTTTTCAAATGCATAGCGGCTAAAGCTATCAAAACCTTCCCCTTTGGGGAATTGGCCGCCACTCCATCTGAATGAAGCTACCGAAAGAGTCAAGGAATGGAAAGAAATGTATATTGCTAGCCGGACAACCAAAGGAACACCCATGGACACACCAGAATTCTCATATACAAGGACACAGGCACGACGAATGGAATGTGAATCTATGAAAGTCAGGCCACTTTGCTCTGATCGATCAGGGTAATTATAAACTTTTCAATTAATGGGAACTTTAGTTAAAGCGTAATAGAACTTTATCTTTGATTTATTTTTCGTTTATTATGTTTGTTACGAATGTTTCAACAATAGAGGTGGGGAAATAAATTTATTTAATATTGTAAACTATTTATGTTAATTTTCGTTAAATATTTTTATGCAATATTGGTATGGCTGTATATTAAATTATTTAATATCTGTTCGATCTAGAGGGTAACAACAGGGTGGGGTATAAAAGTGCGCTGCCAAGCAACAGAGAACCTTAGGGTGTTACTTGCTTGTTAGCAGAAAATAAGGGAAGTGTTGAAAGTATAAGAAAACGAAAGACACTTATACGTTCATTTTAAGTTTTTGCAAGTTATTTATTTACCAAATAAAGTGGGGTTTAAAAATAAACTTCAGGAAAGATTATATACTATAAGTCGCCTTTGTATACACGCCTGCTAGAATCTGCAGTGTTAGTGTCGGCGCGAGTAAATCCATGGTAGATATTTGAGAAGAATACTTAGAAAGTTAACAGTTGGAAAATCAGAAATTGTAAGTCAGTTCTCTCTGGATCGGGCAGAAATATAATGTTATTAATAATAATAATAATAAAGGAAAGTAATTTTTTGTATCCAACGTATATTTGAATTCTTTAATTATTTATAATAATTAGTTAGTGTCCTTAAGTGAAAACCCCTGTCAGATTATAAACAAAATTTGTAATCGGTGAATCGCCGTTCGAAAATAAATAAGACCAGGTTTACGTAAAGCTTCATGGCCAGGTTCCAAGAGAGAAATCCTTGATGGCGCCCTCGGCGGCGATTCTAATAATTAAGATTCAGTTATTAGGGGAAGGAAAAGAGTTGTAGTGTCACATTACATAATGAGTATGCGTTTAACAAATTATTGATTACAACTCTAAATTGTCTTAAAAGATTTCTAATTATAACAGCTTCACACTGACTCGCTGTAAATCGAAAGAATTTGTGTACCTTAGCTTGTATAGAAATTGTGAACTTAATCAATGAAGTAGTTAATAGCTTCACACTCTCAAATCAAAATGCTTTAGATTCACCTATATAATTAAAAAGTAGGTCTAAAATAAGAGTGGCCACTCTAGTCTTTTAAAGTTTAATCTTGTGTTAAGATTTGTAGAGGTCCCTACTGCCGCATTTACGCACCTAGTCTTAAAGTTATAGCCTTAATATATATTACTTACGTAATGAGTATGCGTTTAACAAATTATTAATTACAACTTTACAACAGATTATATTTATCTACTGAGTTTGTGTAGAAACTGGCACACATAGAAGCTTATGCATAGTTCATAGAGATTTCTAATTAAATTTCTAATTGTTTTATTATTCTTTATTTTTTCCTATTTTGTTATTGTTATTAAATGATTTTTTTTTTGCCATAAAGTTATATTTAAATTTATTTAAGGGTTACTGATGATGTCTCGACTGGTATTAATATAATAGTATCCTCAGGACATAGTAGTATGGTTCAAGTCAACAGTTGTTAGATCTTATATAGTATTATAGCAAAATGACTGCAGTCGTAGCATTGTTAATATAAATCTCCGTGGATTTATAGAAAAGAAAAATGAATTTGTTTTGGATAATGCTATGATGTAGGAGATTTATATGAGTCATATTGAAAAATATATGCTCATAAATAAAATTGAGGATAATAAAATAAAAGTGTCTATGCTTATGTGGTTCGTGGGAAAAGAGATGGTATGATTGAGATTGAGGAAAAGAAAGCAACTACCTGATGAAAAATATCAGGACTATAATGTATTACTGAAAACATTAGCAAAGGATTGTATTTATGGCCTACAGCTAAATGATTATTTATTAGAACAGCTATTATGTGGAATGATAGATGATAACTTTAGAAAAGTATTAAGTGAAACAGATCTTGATTATAAATGCACAATAGAAAAATATGTCGTGTAAGAAACTATATTAGATAATACTTCGTAATTTTTACTCTAAACAAATGGATAAATATCCAGTCAGAGTTTAAAAAACACGAGTGCAAAAAATGTTTTAACATGTTATTGCTATGGAAAAAATAGCTACTTAAAGAGAAACTGCAGATTTAGAAATGAAAAGTGCAATATTTGTAAAATAATGAATTATTTAACTGTAGTCTGTTGCAATAATGATAAGAATATTAAAACAAAATTAATGCTGGACTATAAATCTGGGAGAGCAGGAAATAAGAAGTAAATGTAAAGAAATTAAACATTGCAAATAATGATCATATTCAAATGGGCATGAATATATTTGAGCAGTCATCGTGGAAATAGACAATGGAACAGGTCTATCGCTATTTATATATATAAAATCCATACTTTTTTTTGTATTGTCTGCATATATGTTTGTTTGTCCATAAAGCTTTACTGGAGCACCAATTCTTATTATGTGTGCTGTGGTAAAGTGTATCATATGTAATAAGATTTGTCATTTGAAATGCTTAAGTAAAACTAGATGGATGTAACAGGTTGTAAATGTGTTAAAAACGACGAAAAAATGGTTTTTAAGTGTAGATAGTTTGAAGAGAAAGTCAGGAGACATGGAGCAAACTGTAGTTGAGGAAGGTAGAATAGAGTATGTTTTTATTGGACTGACAAGTGATATGGATGATAAAATAAATAGTGCAATGGAGATGGTTAGCCACAGAATAAATAAGATAGAGGAAGAAGTAAAGGATGTAGAAGCAGAATTAAAATCATTAGAGATGAAATATGAGCAGATAAAGGAAATATTGAATAGAAAGTGATAAGGAAGAAGTAGATAAGGAAGTCCAGAAGGTGGAAGAGAATCTTATAGATGAAGTTCTTATAGATGAAGTAGGGAAAATAAACTATGAGACTGTATTGATAAGAGATTTGCTAATTAGAGGATGTGGAGATGTAATTGCAAGGGAAAATAGGAACAGGTATGTAAGAATATGTTGCCTAGAGCTAGAATTAGGGATGTTACAGATAAGATAAAGAAACAAGGGAGTAGAGATGTGTATGAAATGGTAGGAATAAATAATTTGTCAGAGCCATTGGAGAAAGTAATGGATGAGTGCATAGAATTGATTAGTAATTTGAGTAAGATTAAAGGAAGTGTAAGACTGGTTGGATTATTATAAAGATTCAACAATAGATATATGTTAGATAGGGCATGTTCTATAAATGAGAGATTGAAAAAAATGTGTGAGAGAAATGATGTTATGTTTATGGATGTGTGGGATTTTTTTATTAGTAAGAGGAAGTTATATAGTAAAGATGGATTGCACTTAGCAAAACAAGGAATTGAAGTTTTAGGGAGTTTGATTTATAAAGAATATTATGGTTTGGAAAACTTATAAAGGGGGGTGGGTTTTAAATTGCAGTATTATCAAAAAGAAAAATGGATGGGATGGAAGAAATAAAGGGTAGTTGATTTGGATATTAATATAGATGTGGAGAGGGAATGGGTCTGTAAAATTAATGGTAAGCAAGTTACTTACAAATGTAATGGAGAAGAAAGAGTCAAAAGAATTTATAAAAGAGTAGTTAGGAAAGAAGAAATTGTTAAAATTGGATATTTGAATATGCAAGGTGTTAGGAGATGAGAAAAGTGGCTGGAATTAAACAAAGCAGTTAAAAATGAAGAGCTTGATGTATTAGCAATAGTGGAAACATGTCTAAGAGAAGAAGAACCTATACTGGAAGACTTGGTATGGCAGGGTATAAATAGAAAAGAAAAAGAAAAAAGGGATGGTGCTATAGGAGTTATGTCAAAAAAATATTTAAATACTGTTAAATGTCAATAATATTTTTGGTTTGAGATAAGGTTAGGAAGACAAGAATGGATGGATGGTGGCTATAGTGTATATAGGTACAGGAGATAATCAAATTGTAATGGAGTGAAACAGAAGCATATGTGAATACCTAGTTAAGGATATACAGAATTTAAAAAAAAAGGGGGAAGAAAATAATGTGTTATAAGGGGATATGAATGGGCATATTGAAGAAATTGATGATGTAGATAAGAATAATAGATAGCTTTTGAGAATTTTTATCAGAGAGTGAATTTGAGAATTGGAAATTTATCAAATATTTATGAGAGACAATATACATGGTGTAGAAATAATATAGTTTACACAATAGATAATGTATTAGTAGAGAAATTAAAATGGTTTGATAATAAAGAGAGAGCATGTAATAGTGATCATAATTTTTTTATAATAGAAATAGTTAGTAATGTAATGGAAAATAGTAATAAAAGTAGAAAGGATAATGAAAGATGTGGATGGAGAATGAATGATAAGAATAAGAAGAATATAAAATAAAAGTTGAAGAAATCATGAAAGAGTTGGTTGGGGATGAATGTAGGGAATGCTGTGGTGCAGTAGAAAAAGTGGCAAATAGGGTTTTAGGTGACAATATTCAGAAGAATAAAAGTAATAGAAAAGTGAAAGTTAATAAAAATGAAAAAGAGAGGGGGAAAGCATGCAGAGAATGTAAGTGTGCTATTAAAAACAAAGAAAGTGAAAAAGCTGTTAATGTTAAATGGAAAAAGTATTTTTAAAAAAAGTTGGCTAAAATAGATAATTATAGAGAGAGAATGAAATGAAATAGTAAATTATTGGAGGATATTAATAAAAATGGAAGAGATGGGAGTAAAAATTTTTTTAATACATTAAAAGCAGGAGTGTAGGGGAGAGAGAAATAGTATTACTAGATGACAAGGGAATAGAGTGTAGCTCTAGAGAATTAGAGACAATCTTAAATAATTATGTAATGGATGTAGAAAAGATGTTAAATGTGAAGGACAGAGTGATAACAAACATGAAAGCGTATAGTAATGGAAATATTAAGTTTATTGAAAATGAATTGAATGAAGCAGTAAAGGCAAGAGGTTTAGATGAAAGGGCAGCAGATGTGGTAATGAATTTAGGAAACGGGGCAAAATTAAGTCTGTTATCATGTTTTAATATGACACAGAAAAAAGAATTTCTGGATAGTTGAAATAATGCAAGAGTAATGCTACTATTTACAGGAAAGGGTAAGGATTATAGAAAGTTAGTCAATTATAGACCGATAGCAATTACATTAGTGGTATATAAACTTTTCGCATATATGGTGGCTGGAAGGGTAGCTAAATGGATGGAAGAGAAATGCAAGGAGGTTTTTGAACCGATAGATGTGTAGGAGATAGTTTACTTGTAGTTACACTACTTATGGATACAAGTAGAAATACAGCTAGACAGTTATATGTGATTTTATAGATATAGAAAGGGCAGATGATAGAGTAAATAGAAATAGATTATGAGTAAGTTTAGTAATTTGGGAATGGATGTAGCTTTAGTGGATCTTATTAAGAGAGTGTATGAAAATAATTACTATACATCAATTAAGAAATATAGAATCAGTTAGTTAAAAATGGGGTGTAACTAAGGCAAGGATGCCCTATGTCAACTATTTTGTTTTTTTGTTGTATTTGAGAGAAATGGAGAAAGCAATAGAAAGACTAGGAAGAGGGGTAGAGATACCATTAATAGGTGACAAGGGAGTATATGCATTATTGGGTCTTTTATTTGCGGATGATGTCTTTTTGTGCACAGAAAGTAGGAAAGATGTGGAAGTTATGCTGAAGACATGCGCAAGAGTGGGTAAAGAGATGGGGATTAAATTTAGTGAAGAAAAATCAAAAGTAATGATGATTAATATTGGGGACAGAGCAGACAAAGAATTTTTATTGGGGGATATAAAGTTAAGTGTGGTGAATAGGTATAACTATTTGGGAATTGTCTTAAGTAATCAGAGAAATTGCTTGGATGAATGGGAGGAAAAAATTGATAAATGAAGCAAAGAAAAAAAAGGGACTGATAAAGAAATTAACAATGTTTTCATATAATAAATATGATGTAGCTAGAATTGTATGGAAGGGAGTGATAGTAGCAGGGTTAACATATGGTAACGATGCATTATGTATTAGTAAAGGGATGTTAGATTACTTAGAAAAAATACAAAGAAAGGGGTGTACAAAGAGAAGTAGGAAGACATGCATTAGATGCAGATGTGTGGATGGCAAAGGGAGCAATTCAAGGAGAAATGAGATGGTCAAGTTTTTATATGAGAGATGCAAAAATAAAAATGAAAATGTTCTGTAGATTGCAATTTATGGATAATAAGAGAATAGCCAAAATAGTATTTAATTGGGTTATGAGTAAAGGGCAGGCAACAAGATGGGTGAAAAAGGTAATATGGTATGCAGAAGATTTGGATAAAGAATTTATGTCAGTATACTTATACAAAAGGTGGGATGATTGTGTTAGGAGAATTGTTGGGTGTTATAGTGGCAAGGAATGGGATAGAAGAATAGATGCATTAATAAAAAATAGGGAGTTGGAGAGATAGAGAACTAGTATGGGGAGTAAAAAGAGTTTAAATATATATAAAAGTTAACAGAATATTGGGTGTGAGTTAATTTATGATAATAGCAATGAAAGTAGTTTACTGTTTAAAGCTCATTCGGGATCTTTAGCAGCAAGGGAATATACACATAAATAGAAAAATTTGAGTGATTTAGTTTTCAAGTTATGTAGGAAAGCATAAAAAATATTAGGCATTTCTGAAGTTGTGGAAGAATAAATATAAACAAAGTGATTATACAGAAAGTGGGTTCTTGGTTTTTATGCTGTGTTTGGGAAAAGATAAGAGGGATTTAAATTTAAAGGCCATGGAATTGACAAAGATTATGTTGTCGAAATGGGATGGAGCAAGATAGAGAATATGGGGAAAACGGTGGGGAATGGTAAAGGAAGGTAAAGCGGCTAACAGGTTTCTCTGGGCATAGTGGCTGAGAGATTCCTGACTCCAAAAAAGAAGCCACAGTTCATTGCATTGCATATATATAGTTATCCATCATATCTACCAGGTAGATTTAAAAATTTATGTTTAGCTTTATTAATATCTTGCCGAGTACATTTCTGAAGCGTGCCAAACAGGCCGGATTGTTCCAAACATTTTTTTTTTTTAATTTTTCTATTATGAATTTTTCACATTTATTTATATTAAAAGCTTCTATTTAATTTACATTAAATCTTAAAAAAAAATTTATTTAGTCAACCAATTTAAAAAACTATTCAAAGGACGCTCCAATAAATAATCTTATTATAAATAATTATTCATAATGCTGTCAAATTCATACTTGCATATTATAAAATAATGACCTTTCAGGTTGGGTAAAATGACAGTCTTTCCATAGGTTGGGTACATTTCTGGCTATTTTATAAAAATTGGATGAAAATTTGTAATAATTGTATGAAGAAAATGTCATTCGCGAAAACTGATATCACTGCTACAAACATAAATAGCAATAAGATAAATATGTATTGAAAAGTGATTGTACCTGTGAATTTCTAAGATTAAATTTTTCTTTCTATATCACCAATAAAGATTTTTAATCCATTACAAGGGAGAAACTGGTTCCATCTTTTGGGAATCTGCATAAACGTTAATAAGAGAATATAATTGGAAGCAGTATTTAAAAAGAAGTACTCTTGTACTACTTAAGTGAGGAGCAGCAGAGTTATTATCAGTCAATATAACCAATCATTATCGAACTAATAAAGAACGCTTATCCAATTGTATGCAAGCCATGTAAAATATCATTTGTGTGGGAGGAGAAAGTGGAAAAAGATTCACAGGCATATTAACACGAAAAAACTTGTCCTGGGCTACAGTTGTGATTACTATGAAACCGGATGGAAATATTTGCCTACATGGAAGTTTACCAATAAAGGAGCATCATTGCAGAAAGCCTTGGTTTTTCCAAAAATAGATTTAAAGTCCTTGTTCCATCAAATTTCAGTCACTAATAGAACAGCGGAAATATTAACCTTTACCACTTCTTTTGGACTTTCTTCCAAGCTAAAATGGATCATTTATTTTATGGCATAAAAGGTGTCATCCCACATTTGGATGATAAATTGTTTACCACTAAATCTGAGCGAGAACTAGAATTATGCAAATTGGAGAAAATTTAATAAAGCTAAATACTACTAAATGTGTAAGGTCAATGTTAAACATAAAGTTCTTAACCGGGTAATTAATAAAAATGGAAAATATCTTAACCCAGATAAAGTAAAAACAATAAAAAATGCTGAGTGACATAGGAATGTAAAAGATTTGCAATCATTTTTAGGCATATTGAACTTTCTACAAGGAAAGTCATGTGTTATTGTTGTTATATAAATTTTTAAAAAGTGACAATGTTGGACATGGTTGTAAGAATAGGATATTGCCTTTGAGAAAGCTAAAGTCCTACTTGTTTCAAAGCATTTACTCACTTTACTTCATCATGGTCATCCAAGAGTTGAACTTTCTACAAGGAAAGTCATGTGTTATTGCTGTTATATAAATTTTTAAAAAGTGACAATGTTGGATTGATTGTAAGAATAGGATATTGCCTTTGAGAAAGCTAAAGACCTACTTGTACCAAAGCATTTACTCACTTTTCTTCATCATGGTCATCCAAGAGTTGTTCGAATGAAAACTTTGGCAAGGTTATATAGCTGGTGGCTAAAGCTTAACCAAGAACTAGAACAAATAATTAAGAAATGTATATAGTGTCATTCAGCCCCTAATTTTCACCAAAAAAGCTGGAATCTTGGCCTAAATTTACTTAGACTTGGAAACATCTACACCTGGACAATGGTGGACTAATGAATGGATATATATTTTTTGTAATTGCTTACTAATATTTATAGTTGACTGAGTATTAAATTATTAAAAACATTAGTATTAAGAGTACCATTAGAGCACTGAAAGAGGTTATAAATCATAATTATTTCAATGGAACCAGCTTTGCATCTCCACAATTTAAGGATTATCTAATTAATGGGAATATGCTACACACTTACTCTGCCATATCGTCCTGAATGTAATGGTCTTGCAGTAATCTGTTGAAAAAAACCTGCTATAAGAATATTTTAGAAGCATTATTCAATGCAATATTTTTTCAGTACTTTACTCCATATACAGCTACCAACAAGACACCAACTGAATTGTTAATGTGCAGAAAATTCTGTATCCATCTTTCTAAATTATTGCCAACCACATATGAAAATTTAAAAAACTTGCCAACTACAAATAAAAACTTAAAAATCTTCCTGGATTATGAAAATTTTAAAGTTGGAGAAAACATTGGGATATATGATTCTTTAAAAAATAAATGGTTATCAGGAATAATATTGAAAATCTTATCTTGGCAAATTGAATTGATAAAAGTGAATAATGGAAAAATATTTAAGAGACATAAACTATTTGCGACATCGTGAAAGTGGGACACCAGATGCAATAGTATTAATGTTTAATCAGCAAATGATGACAAAAATTTTATTGAGAAGAAAGAGGAGCAAATTGTAAATATAGATCAAGCTGCAACAAACAATTCAGTCAGGAATCAAACTATTGAACCAGTAGAAGATCTTATTACATCAAGAAAGCTTCAACCAGAAGAAAGAATTATAACTTCATAAAAAGGTGAGAGGCTTTTTCCGGAAGATATTGTGTATGCAGAAAACCTGCAAATTAAACATTTACATATGCTATTAAGAGCATTATTTCTAGATTAGGGGAAGGATTTGATTAGCTATGCTTGTGTAATAATATATATGTGAAGGTAAATAAAGATTACTGTTTTACTATATAATGCATGCAGATAGTACATGAATAAATTATCTTATTATTTTTAAACTATTCTAGAAAATCTGGATATGCCAATCATATCAATTATGGAAATGAGGAACAATTATGCATATTTATTCAGGTGATATGAAGTGCTATGAGGATGTAATGAAGTATAATAAACTGTGACGAAGCATAATAATTGGGAGTATAATTTGCATATTACAATAGCAGCAGGTTGACTGCATATTCTACATAATAGTGATATGGTGAAGTTTACGATTGCCTGTTCTTAATATATATATATTGCCATTATACCCAAACTGATGCATGAAGATTATGTTTATCTACTAAGCATATATAGAAACTGACACACACACACAGAAGCTTATTAATAGACTTTAGAGATTTCTAATGAAATTTTTAATTGTTTTCTACTTTCTATTTTTTTACTATTTTGTTACTGATGTTAAATAAATTTATTTTGTTACCATAAAATTATATTACAATTTATTTAAAAATTACCAATGCCCTCGTGACTGGTATTAATACGATAATACAACATTCACATAAAAAATTGATGTGATCCAAATTATAATTTCCTATATTGTACTAATTGCAAAATTTACTAATAATATATATGTCGGAGAGATACATCAGTCAAATAAATTTTAAAAAATTTGGAATTTGAGATATACATTCTTTATTATTAATAGTCATTAACCATTCTAATTTCAGAAAAAAACAAAACATAAAGTCACAAAAAGAATTAAAAGTATTGAGTTTTGAGAAGATAAAGTAATCTGAAATACAGAGATGGCCTTATGTATCATGCACTGTTCATACACTGTTTTTTTAATCATTGTATGATATGTGTTGTTGCTGTCTTCTAAGCTCTTCTGAATAAACTTTTTATCCATCTGGATATTAATATATTAGATTGAATTATTTTGTTTAAATAAAAATAAAAATATTTCTATAAATAATGAAACTGCAAATATATCCTCTCCTAAACCTTAGAGGTACTGACCCCATTAAAAAAAATTAAAAGACTGAAGTGGAGTTGGGCTGGACGTATTGCTAGAAGAGATGATAATAGATGAACAATTGAAATCATAAACGGATTCCAATAGATTGTAAAAGACCCAGAAAGAGACCACATGTGAGATGGATGGATGAAATAGGAAAGTGTGCAGGAGTGATGTGGAGAAGACAAGCTAAAGATCGGAGAAGATGGTTTGAACTTGGAGAGACCTTCATCCTGCAGTGGATTGACAATGGTTGATGATGATGATGATAGTATTTGATTTTATGATTACAAGCAGTATAAATTATATTACTCTGCAAGTGCTTTCAAGAGACGTGCTCTCATCTTCATAGCTCTAAGTGAAGTAATTATATGCAAATTATGCAGAGTTCAAAGATTAATTGCTCCATTTCTTTGAGATTGCGAAGCATGTGTCCTTGCAGTTGATGGCGTTGCAATCCATCGCAATGAAGCAGGCCTCCTTAACTTTTCTTTTTACATCGTGTCTTTCTTTGCAGACCAGGTTGACATCTTGAGGTTCACACTGATGTCCTGTTAATTTCCGATGAAGTGCAAAAATGGAATAACGTGATGGATCCGACTTCACTTAGAGCTATGAAGATGAGAGCACGTCTCTTGAAAGCGCTTGCAGAGTAATATAATTTATTTTGTTTTTAAGTAAAAAGTAGCTTTGCAGTCAGGTGCAATAGTGCCTATATTATTTTACAAATATATTTTCGCACGCAAAGTTTTCGAGTTAGGCTTGAATTACAAGGTTACAAACATTGATTAATTCAAACATAAAATATTGATAAATCTGAGATCCATTATAGCAAGAAATTCTTATTCTCAATATATACAATTTTAGTCATAGTATTATAACTGCAGGCTATTTCCATTTTTTTTTTTTTGTTTTGCAAGATCTTATGCAAAATATAAATGTGGGACTGCTTTTTTTTTTGAAATGCAAAACTGATATATTTGCACCACCATCATATGGAGTTATTGTAAACTTTAGGAGTAAAAAAAAAAACTAAAGAAAAAGTTAAAAATGAGTTTTGCAATGATTATACAAATTAATGTGATACACAAGTATATCCATGATATATATTGGTTCTTTAATCAGTTTATTTGATATCTTCCAAATAGTCTTTCAACTTCTGCAGTAAACCTTACTGTTGAAAGACTTCAGTGTCTTGCCAATTCTAGTTTGCCATTTTATTTTGAATTATATTTTCATGATGAAAATAAGTAATGTTGCAACCCTCTAAGGCATTATTTCTAGTATAAATAGAATGCTTCTATCATGAAAACCATGCTTAAGTTCACAATGAAATATTTTTTAGGAAATCTGTTGCTACTTAATTGTTTCACATGTTAGTCCAATGTAAATGTGGCTTTATAATAGTAGATTAAATAGCATTACATTCAATAAGCTAAAGAACATATATATTGTTCTTAGGATTTTGCTGTAATATTTTCAGAATCATTCAAAGCATCGTCAAATAAATTTTTCTGGTGCTTTTACATTATGACAATTATGAGTCCTTTTCCATGCTACAAATTTGACAGTATAAATGTATTGAATGTAACTAATTTAAGTGAGATATTCTATCTTTTGCAGCATATTGAAACCTCTATTACACTTCAACACCCAATTCTGGCTTTCTTTCTAAAAAGCTACTAAGGTATTTAAAATGGTATAATATTCTCCAAGTGATAAACAATGTTAAATTTTTTTCTTTCATCAGTGTTTGATAAAGGATGTAGATTTTTGAACATTAAATTTGAATTCAGACATTTAGAACATTTGATAGACTAGTTTTTATCAAATTTTTTGTTACAAAGTTTTTAAAATTTGCATGGAATACTTAAATTTGTATTTGTTTGTATTAAAAGAATAAATAAATACTGATATATGAGTGTTAATAAAGAAATTTAAAAATTATGGATGTACCTCTACATAAACGTATACCCATGTAAATATAGCAAAACAATTAAAAAATAGAACTTCAACTATCATTTTCTTTAAAATTTCCATTTATTACTTAGTAAATTAAAAAATTTACTATTATAAAAATTAAAAATAATTCCAATGTAATATTAAAATTTTTTTAATGTTTTATAATACATTTTCCTAAGGTTTTGTATATGTTCAAACCTTTGAAAACACTGTTTGAAATATTGGGATAATCATTAATTTTTATAATATTGATTTTTTTGATTTAATAAGAATGAAATGAAAATTTTTAAAGCAAATGATATTTGGAGCTTTATTTTTAAATATACGAATGTAATCAAGTTTAATAAAAAATGTTCGATAACTAAGGCTTTTTTTGAATTTAAATTATACTAAAATAAATTTAAAAAGGGAAAAAAAGTATTCAGTTTTTAATGAGATTAGCTTATCCATATAAAAAAATTAAAGTGTGAATCACATTAATTTTTCGTGAGGCACACATGTTCACATCTCACAGAATGAGGCACACATGTTCATGTCTCACAGAACTCTACTGTTCACAGAATAACAGTTTAATAATGTGTATTTGCATATATATTATATGGATACCAACAATACACAGAAAATGAATAACAAATAAAATTTAATGACAAAATTAACAATAAGGGATTATTAATGATAACTAAATCCATTTGGTGCTGAATCTCACAACAAAGTATTATTAACACCAATATTGATCACTCTGCACACAAAAATAAAACCTTATATATATATACACACTATTATTGGGTCAGACTCTGACTCCACAGTTTATTGCTCAAATCTGGCTGGGTACAATTTTAACAAGTGCACATACAGTTCGTTCTGTGTTTTCTCCTATAGAGCCTGTTAAGCATAAAAAAAAAAAAAAATAAGGTATGTGCGATCTGCATTAGTCCCTAGCTGGCTGTTGGTACCTTCAAAGGCACGGTCTTGGGCATTGCTTTCCTCAGTGCACGAACCACCTGTTGCTTCCTGGGCAGCTTTCACTAGCTTCTTTCAGCCCTGTTCTGATTCCAGTTGGCTCCAAATAAGCAATACTAACAGTTCACAGTTAACAAAATTTGTAATGAACACGCAAGCAAATTGCAAAAGCCAAAAAAAAAAATCCTTGCAACTTTTCTTTACATGCTGATTTCCCTTAGACATTCCAGTTTTAATTCTTGATCATGATCTTATTTCCTCATCAATCAGTCTGTTTTCCCCACTGGTATTTTTAATTAGTCTTTTTTTACTTCGATTGTGTTATGCAAATAATTATTATTAGTAAATCTCTCATTATTTATTGAGCAGAATTTCTTATTTGCTTTACACAACTAATTTCTATTGTTTATTTTAAGTAAATATTTCTTATCACTTATATTAAATTCATTAATTTTCTTTCATTAACACGCTAATTAATTTTACTTATTTGCCTTAATTTTATCTATTATCCATCTATTAAATATATTTCTCTAAATATATTTTCTTTGCCTTATGTGTTCTTTTTCTGGAATAATGAATATGTTGATTACTTTCATAATTATTGGGTTTAAATTTAAATATTAGTTCGAAACATAGCAAATAAATGCTACTGTAAATGGTCTTTCAATTAGTAAAATTTGCAAAATCATAGCATACTGTAAAAAATGGTTATGATTTACAGTATTCTCATATTTGCTTTTAATTAGATCATATAAAAACTCTAATGTGAATTAACTCTGTTGAACAATTAATCAACTTTAATCATTGCGATAAATTTTCAATTATCTGAGACAAGTGTCTTTAACTAATTAATGAAACCAATGTAAAAATCATTCCTTTGCTCGACCTATATTACATTTGCTTGGTAATAAAATCCATCTGTGTTGCAATTCCTGAATTTCCAAAACCAGTATTTTATCTATGAAAATAATAAATCATTTATTTACATATTTACTTGCAATTTTTTAATTACAGTTTTGATTATATGTTTTATTACACATCTATAAATGATAGCAATCTAATTGAACAATGTTTTGAAAGCATTTTTGTTGTAATTGATTACAATATTATTCCATGATAATTACTGAAGTCATTTCTATTTATATATTTTTATAAAGTGAAACAATAGAAGCATCCTTAAGATAGGAAGACATAGCTCTTGGGTTCATGTATTCTTAAAAATTGTAATCATGTTAAATCTTTATCAGATATTCCATAAGGAGTTAGGAGTTTTCCATTTTTTAAATTGCAAATAGCTGTTTTAATCTCATTAAGTGGAAAATCTATCCATATTTAAATGAGTCTATGGGATCAGATGTTATATTATATTTAAAAAATAATTAAAATAATCCATTTATCTGGTAAAATATTATCACATGACAGATTGAAATTCATTGATTTGATAGGTTTATGATATGATTATGTTTAGCAAATTATTATTTCCTTTGCAGTTGTAATCTACCATCATTTTGAAGTCTTCTTGTCAGTCATTAACTTTAAAATCTCTATCACTCTCACCCCTTCCTCCAAGGAAAACTATTAGCTATTGAAGCATTTGAAGAGGAAAACATCATAAAAAAATATTGAAAATTAAAAGGAAAATTGATCACTATTAAGTAATAAATTATACTTGCATGAACTTAGCAAAAATAAATTTTTGAATTTTAAAAATTCTAACATTAAATTCAAGAATTTATATATAAACTATTTGCGGAGATAGTTTTTACTATTTTGGGTGGAGTAATGACTAAGACATAGCACCAAATAGTAAGATAATTGGTAATGTTAATCTGAGGTAATGAAAATAAGCTAAAGAATATTGGCAAGAAATAATTTTATATTGAATATGGCTCAGCTATAAAAGATTTAATATTGAGGAAATTTAGGAAATACAGGTTTTCATTGTTGAATAGCTGTCTGTGATTGAGAGAATGTGACAGTTGTTGACTGCTAGTTATTGGATTGGTTCACTGGTTAAGATACTTCACTATCACTAATTGAAAGTTTAGTAATGAAAATATAGGATGATGCTGAAGAAAAACAAATAATTTTCTTTTTTGTTGTAAATAATTGATCTTTTTATGATAGTATATCCAATATCTCTTGTAGGTTTAGGGCTTCTATTTTGGTAACAATACTAAGACATACAATTGATCTAAGTTTTCATTGGATGTTATTTGATATCTTTAATTAGAATACTATCTTCTGACCGAATTGAAATAAATTGTGATCATTTGTAGCTGGCCCTATTTGATCATGATAGTTTTCTGCAGATGCTTCACTTTCCAGTGATGATTTTTTGTTCCTTTGCTACAGTTGGTACATTAAGTTTAAAACTTATCATTTCTGATTAATTCAAAAGTTTTTTCAGCTGATATACAATCACTGAATTTTTATTATTATTATTATTAGTGAACACATTTTATGTTGAACAATACTTAGGATGTAGGTTAATTGAACTGCCCTCATAAGTCTGAGGAGTGATTAGATTTCCATTCACCATCCTGAATAATTAATTTTAAGAATGGCCAACTATTTTCTTGATAGAAGGCTCATTTTCTTTATAATTTAATTCCAGACACAGTATCTTTTCAATAGGAGAGGAGTAGAGCAGAAGAAATAATCTGAGGTTATTAATGACAGTTCTTTATATTTTTTAAATAGGAATTTCAGTGAAATGGTTGTTTTGGGATGCTTTTTTCTTCCATGTCTTCTTATTTTAATTTTACTTTGTCTAGTCATTCCTTCTGCTGTGGATGTAGCAAAAAGTATCATTTATGCTCTGTTTTAATGCATATTTGATAAACATGTCTTAAAGCAGTTATCACTTTAAGTTTAGATTAGCCTGCAATGGCTACAATTAGTATCACATACTACTATAAATTTTCAAATGCCTTAATTTGATATTATTTTTTAAACTGAACAGGTATCTCTCTCAGTACCTTTTTAAATATGTCTCTATTTTGTAAAAATCAAATTAGTTTGAATTGAGCTCATGTAGTTTTAATTTTATGCTTCTTCTTTCTCTTTTAGCAATATCTCATACCACTTGTAGTCCAGATTTGGTAATAAATTTTTTTCACCTTTTTCAAATGACAGCTTTTTTTTTCATTTCATTATTTTTTTAAAAGAAATATAATAAAATGTCGTAACTAATGGCAACAATAATAAATATCAAATTTGTTTCATTAAAATCACTGATTATAAGGAAATCAATAGACTAATTATTAAAAAGCTGGCTATATTTTTACAATTTTTTATTCAAATAATTTAATGTTTATTGTAAATAAATAATAGTTATATTAAAAAAGTCGAATTTCATATGTCATAGCATCGGCCGGGATGCGACCCCACAACTGTCTGCAACCAACTACTTGTTTGCAAGGTGGCTGTGATGACCTCTCGGCTAACAACGCTTGACAAAAAGTCGAATTTGAAGTGATAATTATGTAAAACAAACATATTTTAGCAGTATAAGATACTGCTTGTATTCTGAATATTATTAAATCGTGTTGTAGCCATTATGAGTTAAGTTAGTTTTATTTATAATACTTGACCACCATTACTGCTAGAACAAAGTCTTATAATTGTACCATAAATGGATGAATAAAGAATCTATTTCTATCATCCATATGTTAAGTATAGCAGTTACTTTATATTTGCGATTTTTGTATTTACTGTTTAGTTATCTGCAATTAGAAAAAAAGTATTAAATCAGAAATAAAATTAATTAAAAAATATTTTTTTAGTCTACAGTGCAATCGAGTACTTGGAAAACATCACAAGTTAAAGTAATCTTTTCAGTGAGGCTTTAATTTTCTAATTATTACAAGTTTATTTGCATCAAAACCATATATAAGGTATATTACTTATTTATAAATTTAGCTTTCATAGGAATTTATGAAGAAATATGAGAACATTTATTTTAAATTAGTTTAAACATTTTTGCTAATTCAGGGTAAAATTTAGTAGAATTATAAAGTTTTGTATAGGTCCGTTAATAGTCAAATATTTTACTTTTGGAAAACATTCATAAATTTTCTAGATCTGACATTATAATTGGAATTTGTAATTTTCAAAAAAGCAAATTATTATTTTTATCTATTCTAGTTAATACAATCAATTATTTTTTTATTGCAATAACATAGAACATTTTATAGTTCTTATCTTTTAAAAAAAATGATTGGCTAAAGATTTTTATCTTTTAGTTACTCCTACTTATTCTTGTTTTTATCTTTTATAAAAGAAAAAATAAATGATTTTATTTTTTGGATAAGATGTGGCCTTAATTAAATTGATAATTATAGCTTAAATATTTTTTGTTAATTATTTTTGGTGATGTCAATTTTTCGTGTATTTTTTAAAAATAAAACTATTATAAGTGTGTACATATATTGTACAAACATGCTGTGAAGTCTGCTATAATGTATTATAATGCTTATTATATAGATTCACTATTGTCAATGAATTATGGTATCTGTGACAATACTTAGAACCAAATGTCATGAATGCAGGAGGAATTCTGTATTTAGAAAGTTTAAAAAAATTGCAAATAATTCATTAAATATTAGCCATTCTTTTCTGTTTTCTTCTAGAAATAGGGTAAATCTTTAATATTTAGATTAAATTGATTACTTAGACTTAATAAAGTAGCAGTTATATTGTTTAAATGTTATGTACATTTAGCAGAAAAAGTACTATTATTATGAATGGAACTTGTACCATTTTTAGAAAGAAAGAGTACCTCCTTGAGAGAAAGTCTGTGTTGGTTTCTCCAGATGTTTTGAATGTTGAATGATTAAAATATTCTATAACAAATATTATCTTCTCTAATATTTGAAATTTCAAAATCTATCTTCTTAGTAGAAAAAAACCTAAAGATAACCATGAGCTATTATCTATAGGAGAATGATTCCCTCAAACCCCCCTCCCCATATTGAAAACTGCAATATCTTATAATTATATTTTTTATTTTCTCAGATAGCACATTGTAATTGATCTGCCCAACTCAAATTAATATGAGATCTTTATCTTCTATTTAGGAATAGTTAGATACCCATTTATGATCATTATTAACCTAACTATCTGTATATGGATGTGGACCCCTCTCCCTGGAAAAAAAATTCTAACCTGTGAAACCAGAAAAATTTTCAAGATTCACCCTACCTTGATTTAAATCAGATTGTGGATATATAAATTGTATATGTTAATTTCTTCATCATGAGGCCCTTCATAATGGTCAGTAGTTAAAATATCTCATATAACTTTATGGGTTTATTTTTCAATATCTATGATATCAGAATAACTGATGCTGTTTTAAATATGTAATGATTTTGAGATGCCAATTCTGTCTGTTGATTATCTGTTACCTTTAATAGTCAAACATTATTAACAAAATGTGATGCTCATTAAATGAAATCTGATCAGTGAATGGAATGAATTTTAATAATATATTTTTGTATATCTTCAAAACATGACATAGTCAGATGTAGAATATGTAAAGTGTTCTCAGAATAAACAATTTTCAATAGCTCTCAAAAAGGTTTTAAAATGGGTGTTAAAAAAAAAAAGTGCGTATTTCAGTTTAACTTATTTTAAATCCCAAGTATGAAACTGAATATCATCCGAGTGCTTTAATTTATATAAATACTGTATCATTTGCTGTTTGTTAGAATTTTTTGATTTAGGATAATTTTTTTATAATTAGTAAAAAATTGCAAAAAGAAGATAATGGAATATATTATTTTTACTTTTTTAAAAAATAAAATTATTAGAATTAACAGTTTTAAATTTTTTAATATTCTTAACTAAAATGTCTTCACAAATGAATATAAAATTTGAATTATTTTTCCTAAAATTATTGTGCCTTTTTAGGGGCAGATTCATCATTGAGGACAGGGAGTTAAATAAATCTGTAATATTTAAACTAAATGAGTTATAAAATATGTATGTGATATTTAGTGACTACTCATGTAGTCTCATCTAACTTCATAACCTAAATATGCATTTTCTTGTTTTAGATTTTTGTCTTTTTTAAAGCACTAATGTATTCAAATTTTTGAATTATGCATTAATAATACAATAAATTTGTGAATGTTCATGCTCCATGCATAAATTTTCTATTGCTTATTCTTAAAAGATCGATTAATGGATTAATAATTAATGACTTAAATAATAAAACTGAAATGTGCATATAACAAACTCTATTTTATTTTTTCTAAGAGCTACAAAAAATTTGAGATTTTCATTCATATCAAAAATTTACAATAACTACTGCATCTTATTAAGTAAATTGAAGTTTTTAAAAAATATATACATGAAAATACAATAAAGGATTTCTTAGAAGATAAAAAAAAAAACTCAAAGAAAGTAAGTAAAATTTAAAAGAAAAATGTTCAGAACTGAAGAAGTGAAACAGGATAGAAAGTAATAATAGAAAAGTGTGGAGGTAGTAATATTAAATGAAATGAAAGTATGTAATACAAATATTCAGTAGACTGAAAAGGAGGAAACATGTTTTTGTTTAGCATGTAATTTATCTTAAGAAATATTATTTTTAAAAGGGAAATATTATTGAATTTTTAGATAAGAATATTACTTATATTTCAATTTATAGCTTATTATATATATTGTTTGCTTTACTTTGCAGAGAAGAAAAGCGCTTAAAACTAGAGGAGAAGTTAAATTTCTATCTGAATTCAGATAATAGATTGTAAGTATTAGGGGTTTTTTTTATAATTTAAAAAAAAAAAAGAATTATCATTGTAATAAAATTGATTGCAGTAAAGTTTGTAATTTTTAAAGATTAAATTAGAACGTTTACTTTTTAAAAAATCATTCACAGAATTTCATAAAAAGAATTTAAATTATCTCAGTGTGTTGAAAATCAATATTATATTTTATTGGTTATTAGATTACTTCTAATTACTTTATATATTTAATAATTATTTTATATATTTAATAATCAATAAAATATCATTTGATTTTTTTATATATATATTTACATTTAACATATGCTTTTAAGAAAATCCCCCCCCCCCCCCCAGTTATCTATTACAAACTTGAATTATGAAATGTTTTGTTTGTAAATGCCATCTTATCTTAGAGTCAGGATATGTATAATTAATACAAAACTTTAGGTTACTAAAATATATTACTTATTTGGTGTTAGATCTATATAAGCAAGTAGGCTTGAATTCTAAACTTTAGAATGTTTTTGAATTTCAGGCTTTTATCTTGAGATTGTAAAGGAAATTGATAGTTGCTATTTGATGTGAGATGCATTTGGTCCAAAAATGTTCACAAATTAGTTTGGAAGTATGCACTATAATCTGTATCATTTATTTTTTTAATTTTACAATAGATGACTGGAATGGAATGAAAAGAATTGTTTTTGCATGTTTTTTTTTATTAAATATTTTTTTAAAATTTTAGTATGAAGGTGAAAATTAATGATCATCCATCATAAATTATTGGGCTGTTATTTCAAAGGAAACTAAATCACTTCACTGAAGGAACTTCATTCATTTCTGTTCCTAAAATAACATTAGCAAGTATCAAAAAAATATTTAATTAGCTGCTTTCAAAGAGAAAAAGGATGATATCCTATGTATATATTATGATGAAAATGAAGAAATTAATAGGATGATCTATTTTTATCTGAATAGAACATAATCTTAATGTAATTATTACATTTAGTTATTAGTACTCTGGTAAGGATTATGAGTTTTCCTTTAATTCATAGATTTTCTATTTTGATCAGATTTGTTGAACAAGACTTCATTGAACATTTCAATATATATTAAATTCAGATAATCTTTAAAAAAAATAATTGTTATTTGTTCAGGGTTAAACTTCAGTACAGGAGATTTTAGTTCTCAAGTTCATTATTCTATTATTGCACTGAATTGAACAGAGCAAAAGTAATTGAATAGTTAATTGTTTGAGAGATCATGCAATGTTTGAGCATTGGAAGTATTAAATGGAACTTAGATTCAGTAATTTTTTTGCTGTATTAAAATACATAAGCCATTAGTCCATTAGAAATATGGACAGATTTTCTATATTGTAGTTGATGATGATTTAGGCAGCTAATCTTTTACCAATCCAAGAGAAAAATAAATCTGAATTTTTTCTATAATTCTCTTAATTTATCTAAATGTTTTTTATTGTTTGCAATCAAGACTTATATTATCTTATGCAAGAAAATTGTGCAAATCAGAATTTCTTTTTCTATTTCATATCATTAATGCTTTAAAATATTATCTATATGTTTTCACAGTCATTTCGATAAGGGATCAATAATAGCAAAAAGTGGAGGTAGTGGAGATTTTTTTGAATCATCAAAGATAATAATTTATATTCAGTGAAATAAGAAAATTGTGAGGGACAGAGATTAGTATTAGTTTTTTTTTTTTTATTGTTGAAATGATATTTGATGGACAAAACAAATCTCATTTTGGTCAACTGGACGAACTTCTGGGCTCATCTTGTCATTTGGGTACTCGATCAGCATTATGATCTCCTAAGGAAATAATTTTAGATAATTTAAAGGTTAATCTTTTTTAATTTAATTTTTTTATGATATATATTTTTAAATTAATTCTACAGCATTTATTATATTGAGGATATTTTATTTGGGATAAATATATTTTATTACTTAGCAAAATAAATAATTGAATATTATTGTTCATGAGTTCATATGAAGGTCAAATGTCAGAACTGGAATTGATCAGAAGACCTTATAGTCCAGATTATGACATTCTACAACTGCTTTAAATTACAGAGTGTATTACACTAATTGAAAGGAAGTTATTTTCCTTTATAAAGGAAAAAAAAAAAGTTTGATTCAAACAAATCTTGTAAAATATTTTTCAAAACAGTAAAAAAACATTGTAAATAATAAATTTTTAAAATTTGAAATCATTTTTCATTTATTATTTCTTTATTTAAAAAATTAGTTCAATTTCTCACGATGACATCTAAATGAAGGTGAAATTTTTTAAGGAATCAAAGTAGCATAGGTTTTTATGTTTGATCACTATCTGCTGCATAGTGTCTTTGATGTTGCTCTGATGACTGATATAATTCTTATATCATTAACTTTACAATGTAAAATCAGAATTCTTTTTCTCTACTTAGATATTTTGAGAATATATACATTTTAGAACTGCTGTAGATATTAAGATTGTTTGGATGATAATTTTTTTTTTTTCAGGATTTATTTGAAAGCTCAGAAATTACAAAATTACTGGAAAGAAATATGCCAACAGGATAGATTAAGCCGAATTCGAAATGAAACCCTTTTGAGAGATATGGAAAAATTAGAAGCGCATCTTGAAGCTATGACTGCTTGTACAAATAGATTGAAATCCTTAAAGGTAATAACACAAGTAATATTTGTATAATCATTCTTTTAGTACATAAATATTAAATGTAATATTAAATGTTCACTTCATTTGTATTTGTAATTTGATTGCGAAACGTTTTTCACGTCTGTGATGCGATATGTTTTTTTTTTCTTTTTGCAACTTAGATACAGGTGAGTGCACTTTTGGTGAGGTCTACCAGAATCATTTTGTGTCACAGACATGAAAAATATTTCTCAATCAAATTACATAAATTCTGTGGTGCAATAATAGCATAAACACTTTTCATGTCTAATAACTTGAATTAATTTTAGGCTGAATAATCTTGAAAAATTAGACTTAAGAATTTCTCTTTTAGTTAGTTGGCCCATAGTCAACCCAGCTAACTATCCAGTATTGATTGCAAATATGTATTTAGATATTTTTAGATAGAGGATTAAAAAGATAGAAAAGTGTTTAAATTTTCAGTATCTGATACTGGGCTGTGAGATCTGATAAAGAGATCGTTGCTATTTTATCTCTTAATTATATATATATATGCATAAATAATTTGTGTCATTAAAGCATATATTTGCGTATTTTCTAATAAGTAAATTTTTTATTGATTGAACAAAATATCAAAGTTTGCTTAAAGCATCCAATTTCTACTTGTGGTTATATGTAGGAGTATTTTCATTATCTGGTTAATTGATGTGTTTTAAAAAAATTCAAACTTTATTTATATCTTTCCAAACACTTCCAATTGTTAATAAAAACACATGGGCCGATATAGAAGACAAGGTTTTAAGTGATATTATTCTTTTTCTTCTTTTGGTATTGCTATTTTGACCATTAATAGTACTAGCATAGGAATCGAACCTGGGACCTTTGGATTCTTTAGTACTGAATTCAAGATGAAGCTCTAACAAACTGTTAATACTGTACTCAGGCTACTGACTGACTCTATAGTTGTGAATTTTGGAATGAATTTTAGATATAAGAGTTAACTGTAATAACAAATAAACAATATCTGACCAAATATTTCCTGCTGCTTTGAATGATAGGATATTGATTCATCAAAGACTAGATACTATTTCCGATACAAAAAATCTTTATTTCTCTTTTATTTTTTTGGATCACTTAGACCAACAATCTTTATCTTTTATCTTTTGGCTCACTTAGTTAATATAGGGCTTGGTTGTCATGACGCTCTTATGCCATCATTTCTTATACATAATTCTGATAATAGAATACTGTATTTATTCAATCACATTTCCACCCTTTAATTATATGCACAACATTTCTGATTCCAATTCCTTTTTTCATTTTTTTTTTTTTTAAAGTTCAAGTCCTTGAGAATTAAGAAAGCAATGATAGTGATAGATTTAGTAGCGGTCGAATCATTAGTTGTTTCTTTGATTAGACAATGCAATTATTAATGAGTGATTGAAACTGTATTTGACACAGAAATTTCAATTGCCAGAGATTGTATATTTAGGCAGTCCTATTTAGGAATTTTTTTTATCTATCACAAAATGAAAGGAACTTAGAAAATATAATCTAAAAACCCTATCTCACACAATCTGATTAGATTTTTTTTTGTGCCTGATAAATATTCATTGAAGTGATAAAAATAATGTTATCAATAGTAATAGTAAAGAAGGAGGAAGTGATAGTACTAAAGATAATTTATTTTCCTAAATATATATATGTGTGTGTTGAATGTGCAAACTATTTGATACAACCTCTTCACTGAATGATTTTCAAGATTTAGTTTTGATATAGCTGCTGATAGAGAAACTTGTCTTCCAGATCAAATTTCTTTGGAAGATATATCAACCAGGGAAAGGAGAATACATAGTATTGGAGTTGCTGTAAAGTCAAATTTAGTATCTTTTATTTTTGAACCTGTGTACTTGTAGAAGGTTAATGATATTAAAACTTGGCTTACATACTTGTACTAATGCATGTTTTATTAATGCCTATGCTCCAACATTAGATTCTTAGAAAGAAAGCTTTTAGTTCTTGCTGGATAGCATTATTATAGTAATACCATTGAAAACATTGCACATGTTGGTAAAAATAGTAAACTTTGGCCATACCATATATTACCAGGAAACCAAAGCTATCATTAACACCAGATTCGCTCAGTACCTATGTACTTATAACAGAGCTCAAAAGACCAATAACAAATCGTCTGTATTTTTGGAGCATGCCAAAAACTCCAGGCATGACTTTACATCTGCTAATCCTATAATCTTATGCATGGAATCTAATGATAAAAAAAAAAAAATCAATAAAGCATTCTACATTCTTGGAAATATTCATGCCATCAATAGAAAAGATATGTGCTTCGAGATTTCGAAGAAATGGGCTACATAACATATCGTTAATTTAAATATTTTTGCATAAATTTTCCTATATGCGTTTATTAAGACTATGATTATAAGGCATGGATCCTCGAAAACATTAAGCCTATATGTGTTTACTAATTGAAGTATTGATATTGTAAATTAAAATAATCACTTTGTTTATGCAGAATACCTGCTATAAATGAACATGGATGCATCCATGCTCAAAACAATGGAATCGAATACATTACATTATACTTAGGAGTCAGAATAAAAGCGAAATTCATATTAGGCAAGCACTTACAAGTACAGATTGTTGGATGAATTACAGATTAATATACTCCAAAGTTAAAATGATAATTGCATTAAAAAATAGATCTTATTCCAATCATATTTGCAAAAAAATTGATGTTTATTTTTTAAAAATATTTACTATATACACCTGGGTCTCGTTTTACGCGATAGATAGGTACCTCAGAAAACACGTGCAAACGAAATCATGCAAAAATAGACGTAACCTACCTTGAAAAAGGGGGGATATGGACTGTGATTTTTCAAAACTCGTATAAAAGCAAAGCACCAATGTAAAATTTACTTTAAAATTCGTGCAAAAAAAAAAAATAAGGAAATAAAATATGACTAATAAAAAATTTCAAGTTTGAAAAAAATTGATACAAGACAAACTTTTTTTAACTATAATATTTAATTTTATTCAAAACAATATATTTTTATGCATAATTTACAGTAATTTATATTTTTTTATACACGTTTTAATTATTATTGCTACTTGCCAGTAAACAGGTTCATTTGCAAATTGATAAAAAAATCAGATTCTTTACAAGATGAAATACAACTAGCGCCAACGTCACTCTCATGTTGTGTTAATTAATGGTTTTCTGGTAACAATGTAATTAGTAATTAATCTAATAACTAAAAATTAAATTCTTATTTTTGTCTTTAATTTTCAATTTTAATTGTGCCCACTGCTATTACTCACCTTTTAAAAATAAACTTGCGGACACTAAATGATTAATAATTGATTACTGTACGTTCTTTTTTAAAAAGCAAAAACAGAATGTGATTTAAAATGCAAAATTAACACGCACAATGTTTGAACAAATTTACATTATAATCTTGTAAAATTTAATGTGTGTATATATAAAATGTGGAAATCATGATTTTAATTTCATTATTGCATAAAATCTTACTATTATAAAGCACTGAAAATATTGAAATTACTAACATGAAAGTCGAATTCCAATAGTAATGTGCTATTACAGTACTTTCAATATAACGTTAAGTGCGCGAAATTTATTATTTAAAGTAATAGCGTATTATCGGAGTTCAACTTCCAGTGAAACCTGAATCGCGTAACTTCAAAATCGTGTTAAATAAGTCCGTGTAAAAAGAGACCCAGGTGTATACTAAATTTTAACAGCTATTAAACTGTAAAATTATTAATTTGGACTTTAAGAATTGTTATGCTACTGAGGGATGGGATTCTCTTAAAGCAGTGGTCTTCAACCTTTTCACACCTGCGGACTGGCAAAAATAAGGATAAGATTTTGCGGACCGGCTGAAGTTTACAGATAAATTTTCTTAAAGATGTAACCTGCTTAGCCTTAGATAAGCATAATTGTTATAACTGATCAAAACAGCACACTAGTTATTGTGTATTGTAATGGTGTTGTTTACCTTCACATGCTGAACACTCTTTCTCTAGTTGCGCAGTCATACTGCTACAGAAAACAGTACAATAACAATCGTTCTCATTAATGTGCTTGCATTTCTACATTTATTATTTCATTGTTAAAACATGCAAGAATAAAATGTTATTCACCTGAATGTTGAAAAAGTCAAAAGTTTTGATCTTATTTTAATTTTTTTTTTTGGGGGGGGGAGTGGGTTGAGAAATACTTTGTCATCACTGAGACAAAAGATAAAGACCAAAGTTATTTTTTTTTATTTTTAAAAAGAGGTCACAGAAATTGGTTTTAAAAATAAAAGTTTTAGTATTTTAGCGGTATACAAATAAAGGCAAAAAAGATATCGCCTTATAGACTAAAAAAAAAGTGGCCGTATTTTTAAACAAAAAACAAACAAACTGAAATTTGAAAAAGTCAAAAGTTTTGATCTTACTTTATTTTGGGGTGGTGGGGGTGTATTGAGAAATACTTTGTAAAAGTTAGAGACAGAACTTATTTTTTGGTTTTTATTTTTAAAAAAAGGTAATAAAAATTGATTTCAAAAATAAAAGTTAAAGCCAAAAAAAAAAAAATCGCTGTATAGCCAAAAAAAAAACAAAAATTAAATATTAAAAGAGAGAGTAGATAAAATTTAAGAGATCAAAAAAAGTCACGTTACATTTTATTGTTTTAACAATGCTGACAAGCGGCCATGATTGGCTATCAAAAGACAACCGGAGTTTGTATAATAAAAGACTTTTTTCTATATCCCTCCCCCCATAAACATCTGTGATAAATAGAAAAACAAATGAATTTATGTATGATTGATTAGATTTTGTTTTTGTTCTGTTTCTTTTTTTTTAATTGGGTAAAAATGTGATGAAAAAATAAATAAAAATTATTTATGTTAATTAAAAGTTTAAAATTTTATTATTTTGTTATTACAAACTTTCTTGCCACTCTAGCGTGGACCGGCAGAAAACTTCTGCGGCCTGGTGCCGGTCCGCGGACCGGTGGTTGAAGATCACTGGTTTAAAGTATAGCACCTTTAAAATAATTTTATATAATTCAAAATAAATATTTTAACAGTGGTGTATGGTTATTGAAGGAAATAGGTGACTTTGTTTGCATCTGAATAGTGTAAATGAATTACCCGGACCAGCAAGATCTAAATAAATATTAAGAGCCATTAATATTATGCTTTGAAATGTCAGAAAGTAATTGTTATTTCTAAAAATGTTAATAAATATTCTATAAATAACGAAAAATTTGAAAAATATACAAACAGTAAAAAGTTTATTTAGGTAGAAAAAAATTGTAATGATTATTATATAATTATTTTTTGGAAAATTGTTTTTACTTAAGTATTGTTAATTTAAACACTATCTACTGGGAATTAACATTTATAATTTTTAATTAATGAAAAGTACTCATTCTAAATGTGAATTGATAGAGAGGGCAAAAGAATGATATTATTTGATTTGTTTATTTTTATGAAGGACATCTTATTGCAGAGTTAGTGTTTCTGCCTGCCATTTCCATGATAGGTTCGAATTCAATCCAGATAAAATATAAAAAATTCTTCATGCTCCAATATGTTTAGGATTTTTTTTAGGAAGTCAGTCCATAGCCAAATTTAAATGGTTACCTAACTCTTTAGTTAGAGGGTAAAACTATGATAGTAATTAAACTATCATTGATGGGCCAATTGGCAAGTCTAGCATGTAATGACTTTCTATCACTATTTGTCTATAAGAAATTGATTCAAGAAACATTTGTCATGACTATTTAAATGTTATTTTACTTTATCTATATTTATCTTTTAAAAAAGATTCTTTACTTTTAATTATTTTACAATGTTTTTATTTATTTTTTAGTAATATGTATGTGAGAATGTAATTTTTTATTTGTTTTTAAATCTTAAAAATTTATCTATATGAAAATAATAACTGTTTCTTACTCCACTGCACATGAGCTTTACAGATCGAACGCTAATTATAATGAATACTCTCCTTTCCAAATAGGTAATTACAAATAAATGAAAAATTTGAAGTTATTATGGAGATCAAGTGATGATTGAAAACTGATTTGTTGAGTTTAGATTTAGGAAACTTTTTTTGAAGTCTATCACTTTATCATTGCATTAAATTGCTTAGAACAATTAAAATGTTAATTAGCTATATAATTTTAGTATCTTTTTTAAAAATTGACTTTTGTATTTATACTTTTGTGATTCATATTGAAACCGTGTTTTATTGTCAAGACACATGGAATAGGCAGAATGAGCAGTTGAAGATTAGAAAAATAATTGTTGTCAGTATAAAATCAAAGCACATTTAAATAGTTTTAAAAAATTAGTAATTTAACATGTTAAAAAATAGATTTAATAAAACATTTATATTTGTATATATGTGGGAATGCATGGAAAATATTTGATAAACACTTATTTTAAAAGAGAAATAAAGAGGTAAACCATATTCAAAATTATATTCATTCAGTATTTATAGAAAAGAAATAAAATAAATTTCATTTTTTTGTTACTAAATACTTAAATAATAGAAAATAGAAATATTTTTTTATTTCTCAGGGATTAAAATTGTTTTAAATTGATTAAAATATTAATGTAATTTAGGCTGATTTTTTTATGCAAAAAGTCTAAATAAAAGAATTCTTTTGTAGTAGCTGTTTAGATCTAAAAAAATCTTTGAGAACTATTTTAATATTAAATAAAAAAATGTATTCAAATAAATTTAAATCATATAATTATTCTACATTAACTAGAATTTTTTTTATTTTTTATGATTTTGGTTTGATTAATTAAGGAGAAAAACTTTTTTATACTTATTACTAATCAATAAACATACAAGTTAATTCTCAAAGATTGCAAAATTCTAGATAAAGAGAGAAGTTGACAAAAGAATCTAAAGTTTTAAATAAAAAAGGAAGTCAGTGAAACTCAACTTGTGAAGGAAGTATAATAATTTATTGTCTTTCCTGATTATTAATATGAGTTCATTTTAATAACAGCCTATTCTATATGGAAGAATATAAGTATGATTTTCTTAAATTTTTTGAGAATCATGGAGCAAATTCTAAGTGCCAACAATTTATGAAATAAAGAGATAAAGTTAAATTTCCACCAGTGGAAACTAAATAAATATGACTTGAAAAAAGAGACTGATTTTAAATTCTCTTTGTTGACTTAATAAAACATGGAAGTGAATTAGATTTAATCCTAGATAAACTGAAGCTTCATTATTACTCAAAATGGAAAAGAAAAAATCTCATGGAGAAAATTTTGCTAGCAAACAACTATGTAATTATATATTTGTGTGGGCTCAGAGATGTAAAGTAAAGGTTATTATACTTATTTTTAACCTAAAACTATTTGAAAGAATTATCAAATGTCTTCTTTCTATATATATATTTCTAAAATCAATTGTGTAAATGTTATTAGCTTTTAATTATATTTTGTATGAATATTTCTTTTATGTACACAAATGGAGATATTTATGTATATAGTTTTTTATCTTATGTAATGATTTGTTTTTCTTATACATATATGATTTTAGAAAAAAAGGGAAAAGAAAGTAATTTTCCCTCCCTCTTTCTAAGTGACCTTAAAATAATGAATTTTCAGGAAAAGTCAATTTGCTTTTCAGTACAATTTTTGTATTTAAGAAGGGAAAAGAAATTAAATAGATTTTTTTTAAAATTTAGATAAAATACTTGATCTATGTCAGAAAGAACTGATTTATAGTATAAGAAAAACAATTTATTATTAATTATTAAGTAACAACTGCAAAAAGAAACCCAAAAACACATATGTGTGAGTATTTGATCCTGTGCAAATGTATATTAAAGAATGAAATTTTTATTATTATTGTGAAATTTAAATAAGTTTAATCATTTGTGTGTCATAGATAAATTATGATGTTAATGCTAAGAATATAAAATGAAATGTTGTTTATTTTACATTTATACATGAAAATAGGCTTGAATTTTATAAGCATGTGTTTGAGTGGGCTTTAATTTCTTGCCAAAAATTAATTATAATTTACATTCCTGTGAGATATGTCCAAAAGAAAATAATACTATGGAGAAATATTGAGATTTAATAATAAATAAATATATTTATTTGTGTTAATGCTTATACCACTCAGTTAAGTTAAGAAAGAAGTTTGGAATTAAGTAATAAAAAATAATATAATTATGTTGTATTAATGAAGATTTTTAGTATAAAGCTTTGTAAATAGATATGTGAAATAGTGTGAAGTTAAATGAAATACAATAAATGATGTTTGAAGTTAAATAACAATTAAGATTTAAGGTATATATTTCTGAATCGATCGTTAAATACTCATTCAAATGTGAGTTAATTTTGATACTAAACTAGAAAATATTTACATATTTAATAATAATGAACCATTGTAAGTTTGTTATTTTTGGTGCATTATAAGCATCCTAATAATTGTTTGCTATTTCAATATAATGAATTATAAAGATCATAAAAGTTTCCATACCTGCCTAGGATAGAAAATCTTTTGAAATGCTTAGCGAAGTAGCTTTAATATGGTTTGGCATAGGATAGTTAAAGTGAATAAATGTTGAGATATATTATGTTAGGTCAGCACATTCGCCACTTTGTGAAACATTGAGGATTATAAGACCTGAATTAGAATAAAAACTAATATAGTAGAAATAATGATAAGATAGATAAAATTATTGACATCGAAAGTGGAACTATATTTAAAATGGTAAACCTCATTCAATTGATAATAGATAATAAATGGGCTAGTTGCAATTATATGTATATATTCAAATATATTTAATCTGGTTTATGTACAACCAAAACAGGGTATCGATTACAATATATTTTCTATAAGAAACCAAAAAAAAATTGAATTGTTATTAGTTAGAGAGGTCAAGTAATTTTTTTTTTTTAATATTTTAATGTCTATTTTTCAAGAATTATTATTTATATTTATGATAATTAATATTATAATAAAAACATTGCCCACGAGTTCATAAAGAAGTTTGAGCATATTGGACTACAATGCATGAATCTTGAGCTCCAGAATCAGCTATCTACCACTGCACTAAGCCATGCAGAGTTAAAAAATATCAATTTATTTACTGCTTGGAAATTCATTTTATAAGCAATTTAAGCTATAGAAGGGACAAAATTAAAATATTATCCACAGACTTGATTTCCAGAATCTGTCAATTTACCACAGCACTAAATATGCTTGCAATATTACAGTGAAAAGTATACACTAGGCGAATAAAGTGGATGGAAAGGAAGAAAAATAGTAATTAAATTGTTGTTTTTTTTAAATTAAAAAAAAAATTTTATAATGCAGTTTTTGAATTTAATTTTTGATCATAACAGTTATGCAATAGTGAAGATTTTTTTTATATATATAAAATTTGATAAATACAAAAAGTGCAAATTTTAAAAAAAAAGAAAGATTTATAACAGCAAAACAAATAATAAAATAATTGACAAAATATTTGTTTCCAATAGTAATAGAATATGTTTATGAGATTTTATTTTAATATTAGAGTGAAAATGAATCCAACGAATATACACTCATTCTAAAATAGAGATATAATATAGTATTTTTTTTTGTTAGATTTCAACTAAACTCCAATTTATTTTAAATTATATAAATATATAAACTATTTATGTATGTATGTGTATATGTATAATTCTTAAACTGTTATCAGAAAATAATGTGTAAACAGGTTTGAAATCGGAACCAAAAATATACATGGCAAGTTTTGATTCAGATAAATATTTATATGGTGAAAGTTGAATGGTCAATAAAATGAAAAAAAAAAGATTCAATTTAAATATACATACTAATATTAACCAAACGACAATGATGGTGATTATAACATAAGTACAAGTCCTTGTTTTTAAGTTTCAATATTTGGAAAACTTATTAACACTCAATCATGATATACAAATTATTACTGCCATCCTTGCATATCCCCAGTGAATTGCATGATTTCTCAGGGTTGTGGATATTATTAGCATATTGGATATTAAAAGTGTTATGTTTGGAATAAATTTGATAAGCAAACACAAACTAAATGGATTAATAAAAAAAAAAAAAACTTAACAATTTGCTAACTATGCATAAATAAAAACTGTTGTGTATATACTTGCAATTATTAATGCATATATAAAATATGAAATATAATCATAATAAAAGATATTTTTAATTCGAGTTTAAGATCTTATAATATCTATAATGATAGGATCTTACCATGTGAAATATTTAAATAGTTCCAAACCATGGTTTTCTGTAGATATCATTCTTTTAATATATTTGTTTTCATTAATTCCTCCAAAGATGGTAGTTCTCCTTGAACACTGGTAATGTTAGTGGGAAAAGACAATAGCATTGGTGATATTACATAAGGTATAGTATTATTAGATCTTAGGTAGTCCTTATAGCTAGTTTATTTCTTCCTTCATGTCATTATTAAAGCAGGCACTGGCTGGTTTTGGCAAATTTCATTAGTTTCTGGATCTGACTGCATTAGTTTTGGCTGGTATGGTTTTTTTGTTGAATAGCTACACATGATAGATAGTCTTTTAGATGAAATCATTATACCGGATGCTATAACTAGAGTGAGTATTGAAAAATACTTTTAAAAAATATCAGCAAAATATAGCTAAGTTATGGTGGAAAATAGTTTTAACCAGCGGTTTACTTGGCATTGGATTAATGCAGCATTGCTTCTTAAGTTGAGTCTACAGATAAACTAGAGAAGACTAGACTGCTTGGACTGGAGTGGAATGCAATGGAATGCCATAGTTGCATGTCTCAGATCTATTTATTCCTATTTGATGTTGTTCTACATGTTTTCCAAACAATGAATTCATCACCAGATAGTTACAAGATTTGACCTGGTTTTTTTACAACAGTATGTTTTTTGGAAAACATTTTATTTATTTCCTTCACAATATGTTATGGAAACAAATTTAGATATTTATCCTGATTTGATACGTAAACAAATGAAAGAAAAAAAAATTGTTGCAGACATTTAAATTTTAAATGATAACTTTTAAAATATTATTAATTTCAAAATTTTAATATTATTTCTATATCTTCCTTGAAATTTACCATAAAAATGTGGGAAATTTTATTTAAAACTTCATTCAAAAAAAGACAAATTAAAAAGGGTTCAAAATATTTTAAGATTTTTAGAAATTACGCAATTCAAAATGCTTGCATATATCCATACTACTTCCTTCCTTTACTTTGCAATTTATCATTTTGTTATTCATTTATTACAAAGTAACTTTTAAAATATCTAATAATATAATCAAATGCATAAACTAATTTTTCATTTAATATTTTAAGCAGTTTATACATTTATTTCTCAATTTTGAAGACAAATTTTTTATTAAACAATTTTTTTTTTTTTATGCAGCTTTATAATATAACTAATATGAGCTGTTATCGATTTGTTATAGTTACAATAAATTAATTACAAATGAGAATAAACCACTAAACATCACATGATCAATATCTCGTACTAGCACATCTAGGTGCAGTGCTCTCAGATCCAAGGCTCCTCACTGGTGAAGGCCATAAGCCAGAAACTAGTCTGGGGATATTGGATGAGTAGGCACTAGATAGGGATTTTATGCACAAGCCTTCTGGCATCCATTGATTGCTCTTGTTAGCACAAGATGGCACTACTATATGGAGAGTTTTGCTTTGTTTTTACAAATGAGAATCTTTGTGGGTGAAAAAATTAACATCCAAAAATATTATTATTTACAGCCTTAGTAAATATTACTTACTTAATCAATGTGCATTTAAATAAATTTATAATTATAATAAATATTATAAATTATGGATTTATTTGAAACAGAAAACAGATTATACATTTAATAGCTTCAGACTTATATATATTTGGGTTCCCAGCTAACTTTTTAAAATATTGATATTCAAAAGAGAAAAAAAAAAAAACTTTTTATTTATAATAATAAAGAGAATATACACAAATTATTGATATATAATTAATGATTTAATTTATAATCCAAAATACACAAAAAATAATCTTCTTTGTAAAGGTATATTTTTACATTTGATGCAGCAAGTTGATCCCCGATATTTCATAATCCAAATATTAGGTGATATCATTTTCAATAAACATTATTGACTGATTGTTTGGAGGTTCATTTCCTTCTGGTATAAATAGGATTTGGAAAAGTAAACTTCACACTATTAATTGTTTATACATTTTTAATAGTAAATTCAATATTTTTTTAATTGAATGAATAATTATGTATGTTAATAATATAATGATTACCTTATAAGTAGTTTGGTTTTATATTTCTCTAATTTACTGAAATGATTTTATTTCAAATCTTTAACTTATCTTAGAAATTTATCAGGGATTTCAAATGTATTTGATTTAAATTAAACACTGTACAAGTATACACTATTAATGAGGCGATAAATGAGGATCCAATTGGCTATTATCTCATATTATCTTATACTTTGGATATCAATGGATAATCAATTAATCATACTGCAATGTTTTGCAAGTTTTTGCTAATATGTAAATATTATGAATATTATGTCAGTTAACTTATAAATTAGTATTTTTGAATTGTTTTAAGTATGTAATTATTGCAGTATTACAAATATAAATTTTTTCATTTTAATATTTAAAGAATTTTATTGAAAAAAAATTAGTTTTCAAGCCATTTTATAAATATTTTTTAATATTTATTTTAGCGACAATATAATGAATATTTGAAAACACAATATCCATCGTGGAAAGAATCTTCACAGGTATTTTTTTTTTTATTGTTTTTTTTCTTTGTCATAAGTTTACCTCATAATGTACTGCACATATATTGTGTATATATATATATATTAAGAAATTTACATCTTTTAAAATTACTTTGCCGAGCTGATATTAAACAAAGGTTATGTATTGTATAGCAACCCCTCCCCCCCCCCCCTTTTTTTTTTGGAAAAATAAAGGGTGTTAATAAATTGCTATTTTTACACTTCAAAGAAACCTTGATAATAAAAAGAATGAAAGGCAAAGAAATTAAAAGGATAAAAATTAATAAAAATTTGTTTTTGTCAAGTAAATTAAATGAAGAAAAGTCTTTAGATAAAATTGTAAATGTAATTGCTATAGAAGCATTGAAACTAATTACTGAAAGATTATTATCCCATCAACAATCTTAATTTGTGAAAGGAAATCAGTATTTTTAACAATAGTATTAATAAGTAGATTGAAGTTTTATCTGAAGGCTTAACTGTAGAAAGTAAAAAAAATTAAAACAACATATTTGATAATCAAGTTAAAAGCAGTACTCGTTATCCAAAAAAACTTTTTGATTCAGATAATTTGAATTGATGATATATAAAAAAGGAAATGAAAAATCTAATTCTTTGAGAAAAAAAGATGCTATTGTAAGCTGTTTTAATGACACACAATTGAAAGCTGTTCCTGCTAAAAATATAAAAGACTTTTTTTCACAACATAAAGTCCTGAAATTTCATCAGATGTAATTTTTTATATAACAGACAAGCTAGATACAACTGATATGTTATAAGTTTTTATTTGCAAAAAATTGTATTTCGTTTCTATATCTGTAGAGAAGAATTATATGAATGAAATAATTAAATCATGTTTTGGGGCAGCAGGCATTCATTTTTATCCATTTTATGGAAAATTAAATGAAGATTTGATTGTAGTTGAGGATACAATTATTAATGCATAATGGATTATTATATTTACAAAAAATTTTCAGATAGAAATATTAGCAAAAAGTTAATTATTTTAAATTTAAAAAGAAATGTAATAATAATAATTATATTCAGGAAGATAAAAATTCTGTTGTTACATGCAAAATATAGAGATTAAATACTAAATGTCAATAGTTAAAGTCTATTATTCTTGGAGAAGAGTAAGATCTGGATAGAAACAAGATTTAATGATCAGTTTCTTAATGATCAGATTTTAGACCATTGGTATTATATAAGCATGATCATGTAAACCCTGAGCTTTCAAGAGTTAGAGCTGTATTATTAGCTATTAAAAACAATATTAAAAACTGAATTTTACTGATTCCATTTGGAATGAAATGACATTAGGACATCTCTTGGTTAGTAATATGTATGTTCTTCCTCATATTAGTTTAAATGAACTGAATAAAGATTTAGACATTTTGAAAAATATTTATTTAATTATAAACACAATATTTTGATCTATAGTCACTTTAATGCATGCTATATGATTTCATTAGATAAAATATCTGAGTTATGCAACAATAACATTAATAAAGGATTAAGAATGACAGAATTCATGAACATTATTGGTGTGATCCAAAGAATAACTTAAAAAATAATAATGAATATATTTTAGATTTTATTTTGATCAGTTTTAATGATATAAACTTAAACAGCCTCCAACCATTTTTAAAGAAGGGTTTTCATCATCCAGCATTCAATTTTTTTATTTGTAATATTTCTTTCTTAGGTAACAAGGATATAATAATTTCAAAGAGAAATTACAAATTTAGTGATTATTATAACTTATATTATGATATCAAGCCTGTTAATTGGGAACAGATATATAGGTCTAGCAACATATATACTGTAGTTAATTTATTTCAAAAAATTCTGGGAAAAGTTTAGAGTGAAATGATGTCTTTATTTCATGTAACATCTAAAAAAATCTTGGTTTTCTAAAAAAAATAATTTTTTATTAATGAAGGAAATTTAGGTATTGTGTTATTTAACCAATCAGAATCTATACTTTGTTTTAGAAGTTTATTTAAAATCAAGAAAAAAATTGACTTTAAAATATATATTTGGCAACTGGAGAATATCTGATACAATTTGATTATTTTTAAACATTTATTAGAAAACATTCTGGTATTAAAATAAAAATATCAGTTGATGCTGGTACAGCTGATAACTTTGTGGATTATTTTTCTATTTGCAGTAGGCTATTTTTCCCGATTCTGGAAACTTGCTAGCATTATACCAATACCAAAACGTAAATCACATGATATTGAAAATTATAGATCTATTTTTACTATGTCTAGCTGGGAAAATCTTTATATAATGTATAAAATAATAATTTATCTCGATATCTATTAAAAACAGAACATGGATTCATACTAGATAGATCTGTTGACACCAATTTGATACATATTCAAGATGCTATTGTGATTGATATTGACAATAGGTTGCAACTAAATGTTATTTACTTAACCATGACATAAGAAAAACTTTTGATAGGATACATCACTCTATATTAGTTTCAAAATTGCATCTCATTGGGTTTGCTCATCAGTTTTTGCAGTGGTTTGAATATTTTATTTCTATTAAGTCTTGTTTTGTGTCTCAAAGATCTTATACATACCACAGTATTACTGAGATGCCTCAAGGAGTATTCGTGGACCACTGCATTTTAAAATTTATTGTTTAAATATGGAACAGTGTGGTGATAATTTAACAAAACTTATTAATTTTGATGATCGTAAAATTTTACAATTGGATATCAAAAGACTTCAAGCTTAGTATCAGATAAATTGTATAGAAGTTAATGTTGAAAGTGTCTTATTCTTTTCTAAAAAGTAATTACTGTTTTCAATTGCATATTAATCTCAAAAAGTATTCTATTGAAAAAATTAATAATAATGAAAGTACTTTAACAATATCCTGTACACCATTGCAAAAAGCTACAAAGTCATGAATTTGATTTTCAGAAATTTCAAAATGTTTGAGAAAGATACATGTATGTACTTGTTTCATACAGTTCTATTAATTTTAAACTATGAGTCTACGGTTTGGTACCCCAATTACTTAAGTTATAGATTGGCAATGGATAAAGTTATTAAAAATTTTCTGACATCCTTGATAATGAAGAAGTACATGATGTCAGTGCTTTGTATAAAATATGAATTATGAATGATATAATGCTTTTAAAGAAAAGACTTTGTTAGGTGAGCTGGATCTGAGGCATTGTCAAAACAACAATATACAAAATCAACAGACTTATATAATATTCCAAATTTCAAAAGTGTAACCTAAAAAATTGAACTGTAATAAGACTGCTTAGATTAGTTGCTATAAATATTTTCTAAACTTACAATAAAAAGTTTTAAAATTTATACATTTTTGTTTGAAATATATCAAATAAACTGAATTATTATCATCATCATTATATTGCTAATTTCTTTGAGAATCAATATTACTTAAATGTTGTTTGTTTTGATCTATCCAAAGCATTTGATAAAGTAGATCATATTGTATTGCTTTTTGAAATATACAAATTAAATTTCTCTCTGAATTTGATTAAATGGTTTGAATCTTTTATTAGAGAAAGAATGACTTATGTGAAATTTAATATCATTTACATATATGATTTTGGAGAAAATTTGGAATTTTCACAATTCTTGTGTTGTGCAGGTGATTGGAAATCTTTAGGTTATATTAATGTAAACAATTTTGTGAAGTAGCATAAAAATACTATGATGAGTATTAATATAGGAAAATGTTCAACTGTATCTTATTGCAAGAAATCTAGATTTTTAAACTTCCCTTACTAATTTTATATAGATAGACAACTTCCATATTTCTCCATTCTTTTTTTATTTAGTAAACATCTCAGCATTTTATTTTTTAGCAATAGTAATAGTAAATAAAGTTTTAAAATTATAGATATTATTTTAAAGCATAGTAAACAATAATTTACAAAGCATAAATTATTTTTTTTTGGTTCTTCCTATTTTGGAATATGGATCTGTTGTTTGGATCTCAATTTCCAAATGAGCTATTCTTAGAAATCATTTGATATGTAATAAATTTTTTGAATATATTATGTTAAATAAATATAATCTATTTCTATTTGTTCAAATAAAGGCCAGAGATCTTAAATTCTTATATATACTTGTTACTCAGAAAATTATTTTAATAAATAAAACTTCAAATATTATTATTAATAATTGTTTATATAACACACACCTTTAATTCATTTTGCACAAGGTTTATCACTGACCCATTAAAGTTTTCTTTTTTCTTGCATTTGTCTAATACTTATACTCAAGATTTTACTAATTATAATATGTTTTGATTTAAATTTTAAAAAAGTTAATAGTAATATTACAAGATAATATAACATCCGGACATCTATACAATTTAATATATATATAATATTTAAATACATGTATATTGTCTATTCTAAACTTAATATAATTATAAGGGACTTGAATTCAGAATTTCAATACTCCTTACTGCTATCAAATCCATCATATACAACCAATACACATGACCACATATGTATATGGTTATAATTTATATATATATATACACCTGTTTATTTATATGATGAAATTCTGTAATTGGCTTAAAGCTGTAATTTTGTACAATAAACTTGAATTCGTCTTCTTCTTTCTCATCAATTTCTTTATCTTCACTTCTCTTCTGAAAAATCCAAATGATCACAATGGATTGATCTAGCATATAGATATTATACATTTGCTAGTCACTGAAAAAATAAACAGTGAAGAACAAGACAGAGAAATAAAGTCTGGAGTTTTAGAAAATCATTTCAGCTTTCACATTTCTTATTATCATCAATCACAATTAAGAAATTACTAGAATTTTGTTTATGTCACTTAGATTTCAATTAAAAGAGTGAAAGATATTAAACACATGTTTATTCAATCAATTGTTCTTTGTTATGAGAAAATATATTTATAATTTATTAGTTTTATATTTAGGTAAATAGAGTGGACTTCTTGCTATGAGAAAAAAAAAACCAAAAGCATAGAGAAAGATGAAAATAAGTTAGAAAACTAAAAAAAAAAAAAGTGAAAAGATTGAAGTATGAATTGCTGTGTATTTTCTTAAAAAATAGAAATGTGATTGCACCAACAACCCAAACCCATTATAACATATATTTTTACAATGATCAATGGTATGAGGGGCTCATTATTGGACTAAAATTAAGTGACTAAAGGCACTAAATAAAAAAAAATGACAAAGGGAATAGCTATAATTAATTGATTTATGAATGTGAATTACAGTTAATAATGCATTAAGTTTAAAAGAGAATAATATTAAGCTATTCATGTTTTAATTAAACATATAATTTCAAAATTAAATATTTTATTTCAATAAAATAAAGTGACACTATAGTGACATACAGATATAAATGTCTGATAAATGAATAGTTAATCATTCTATTCAGAATAAAATTTATTTCTAATTAAATCTATATTATACAAATTAGCTTTTGCTTTGAATTAGAGCCTCCTCGGATGTCATTGAAACTTAACATCAGAAACTGAATGAATATATTGCATAATCTTCTTTATGTATTTGATCAGTTTGTTAATATTGAACTTTAGTATCACCTGAGGTATTCAAGAATTGAAGGTATTGAGATTTTGACAATTGTATTTTAAATTGGACTTGTTTTAGAGAGAAATGATCGAGGTCTTTACATCTAATTGGTCCTAGTAATAAATTATCATTTATGAACATTATTTATAATAATTAATAAAGCAAGTCGTATATAACGTGACATTACTTTTATAAGGTTGTAATTACAAAAATGCAATACAGAGAGCGTACCAATAGCTCAAACGAGCTCTTAATTAATAAGTGCAGTATGAGAAAATATTTAAAATCTTTCTAATAATTTCTTTCTTTGTATTTTTTTTTTAATGTATTTTTATTATAAAATTCTGTTTGCTTAAACCTTTCTTTTATTAATTGTTCTATAAATAACTACAGATTATATAAAACTTAATTCATAATTAGTTTAATTATTTAAAATGAATTATTTATTTATAGGTTTTACTTCAAGATAAAGCAAGTGTTGTTACAAATACAATCCATGTAGTGGATGATAGGTTTCAAAATCTCAAAGTTCAGGATAATAAACACACTGCAAAATCATTTCCAGATATATCATTTTCTCAAAATCATCTTTATCATCAGTCACCAGAGTTATCTCACAAACCACCATCTTCTAAAAGACAATATGATGAAGCAAGAGGAGATTACCATAGACGGAAGTCTCTGCATAATGAAAATTCTGATAAGCCACCATTGTCTAATCCTGGAAAAACTCATGCCTGTTCTGAAAATGGTGATTCATATTTTCTTTTTTCTCAGCAAAATTATATACCAAAAGCTAAATATAGATATCAACAGAAAATTAGTGAAAGTAAAGATAATTTTTTCCCCGTTTCTAAAACTCTGTATGTATCTCCTGATCATGTAAAATATAAATTTTTCAATCAGCAAGCTAAAGATAAGTTAAAAATTAAAAAAATTAACTTAGTTCAAAATGAAAAATCTTTGCATATTTCTGAATCAGAAGGAAATACATTGAATGCTGGAATTATGCCTAAAGCTAACACAATGGGAATAAGACAATCTGATGAATATGACAGAGCTTATGTGTTTCATTGCAGAAGTATGAAGGAACACGATTTTGTTGAAGATTGTCAGAAGCATGTAGATGATATTTCTGAGCAAGAAAAAAGTATTTCTGATGAAAATATTCAATATGTTTCACAGAATTTAAATACTTTGCCTCAATCTAATTCTCAGAAAAAAAATGAAAATATGGTTTTATTTCCAAAAGTAGAACTTAAAAAATCATCACCCTTTCTTTCAGAGAGTTCCATAGAAACTATTGAATTTGATCAGTTTACTTCACGTCCATGTGTTCGGTTTGCTGATCTCCCTGAAACCAACAGTAATATTTTGCAACCCATAGATTCTTCATCTAAAGTTTCATTTTTAGCAAATGAGGGAAAAGAATCTGAAAACTCTTTCCAAAATTCAGTTTTTTCTAATCAGTCTCATCCTGTTAGAAAATCAGCTGATATTCCACTTTTAGATCAGTGGAGTAAAACAATATTTACAGATTCATTGGATAAACAGCAGCATAAAAAAGAAAAAATTCCAGCACAAATTAATCAACTGATTACTGACTCTCCTGATGAAGAAATGCTGGAAAATTGTGATAATAAGTCACAAAATGATGGCACATTTGAAAGTGAAGAATCAGAATTTTGTGAAGGTGCTAAAGTTGTTTCTAATAAAAGTGAAACAATCATAACTTCCAAGTCTCGGCCTAATCAGAAAAATTACAAAATTTCGAAAAGGTCTCACAAAATCTCACAGAAATCTACAGTAGAAGATTTGGTGAATGAAGTGGAAGAATCTGCTTCTGCAGATATTACAGCAGTTAAAGCTGGCAGTCAAGAGCTATCTAATGTTATTTATTTGTCAGATACAAAGAATCAATATAGTTCAGAATCTTTATCTCAACTAGGAAGTAAAATTGAACCAGATGTTAATAAAGTTGAAGTAATTGATCTTAAAATATCAGACATTAATAAATTTGAAAGTGAAATTGATATAAATGGTAAGGATTCTATGCAGTCTAAAAAGCCATATGCTAAAGAAAAATTAAAAGATTATTTTTCATCAGATGACTCTGATAGAAGCCTTTCTCCTACTGAAATGCAGAAAGATTCAGGTAACTTAGGAAATGTTTATTATTTATTATGGTATAAAATTTTGAATAATAAAATTATATGTAATAATATTTATGGAATAATAAATTCTGAATAGTACTAATCATCATAATAATTCACAAGTGTTATTTACTAAAATCATTTTAATAAACTTGAAAATAATATCCTCTCATGTATTAATGCTAATCCATCAGTCAGATTAAAATGATCCATTAAATGACTAGTTTATCTCAATTGTGAATTATTATTACACTATGCCCATTGAAACAGTAAGATTCGTATTCGAATTTTAAGTTTCACCTTTTTCTGTCATCTCTCACTGACCGGTCTATCCCGCCCAAATTTAAACTTTTTGATATCGAATTGTGTGTGTAACAATATTAAAAATGTATAAATATATGTAGAATTCAGCATAAACACGCACACATTTCGATCTCAAATTAAACGCAATAAATAGGGATAAAATAATATAATTTAGATTTCTTTTAGTTATATAATTTTGTATAATTTTAATCATTTATTTTGGATTATAAAGTTCGTATTTATTGCTTTGTTTAAATTTCATTTAATAATAATTCTAAAAATATCTAATGTAATATTTAATTAAAAGTTAAAATAATCTTATGTTCCCTTTTTGTTTTTGAAATTTAAAAGCATCGGTCAGTGATAGATAATAGATTAATTAAAGAAAAATTCCCCAAAAATGTAATTAGTAAATGTAAAATGTAAACAATAGAACGGCAGCTTTCTTTAATTAAAAACCAACTAAATGCATTGATTATCCTCAGGGCAGATTAAGTAGAACCTAAAAATATCTTAACAAAAATGTGAAAGATCAAGATAAGAAAAGAGGCCATCTTAGACTTGCTGGAGACATTCACTAAAACTTTAGCTTTGCTCTCGATCACTGAGAGTCTCCAAAATAGAAAAAATTATTTGTTCCTGCCAAGGTATGACCGAGTAAAGCACCTAGATTATTCTCCATCGGGAGATGGCCTGTCGGATGCTGAACTTTCCATTGCCCGTCATAAATTAACCATGAAGGTCTGCTGCCTGAAATAAATGAGAAAGCTGCTGCTGCTGTGAAAGTAAAATGAAACGTCTAAATACAAGAAAGAATGGCCACTCATGAACTATTTGCTACTTAACCAATGGACTCGGAAAACTTCTTATAAAACAGGTACCTGTCTGTATTCAAACTCTAGAGTACTCTAATAATATGTTATAGCTCTTCTTCATAATACTTATCTAAATTATAAAATGTAAAAACTATCATTTGTATAACTAAACTTGAATAATTAATTTAATGTGTAAATTTCTCTAATAATCTAGCTTACCTCACTCTATCTTTCTTGGGTGCGTATTTCTCAAATCTACATTTTATCTATAGTTATTATTTAATTATTGCCTGCTCACAATTGTCTCTATTTTCAAAGTTTAAATCTATGATCGTTTAAAACAATGAATGCGTGTCAAATTTTCATTAATATTTACTTTCTTTAATAACTTAACTTTCATATAAATCGACACGCATTCAATGCTTCATTTATTGTAATGCAGGGGTCTACAACTTCGCAAATGGCTGGCATATTAGTTATAATAATTCCCAATTTATATATATGTTTTGTATTTACTAAATCATCATGAATAATTCCAGAAAATTACATTTCTTTGAGAGTTCGCCAACGTTCTTTAATAAATGTTGATAATGTAGGACCGAGTTAGAAATCTGTTGAAATCTCATCATAATCGTTTATACAGTATACATGTGTTACGTTTTAGAGACGCGATGATCTATTCCACCGTAAATATTCCGGATTCTTCAGGGTTGAAATTAACCCCTGTCGTCCTGCACAAGCGGACATAATAAATGCTCCCGTAGGATTTGACCTGTCATGCAGCCAGCTGGCAAATTGCGACACGTACCGCTTGTCCCTGGTTATGCTTATGTGACACCTTACTTCGTCGGGCCGCGGCAGAGATCAGCCTGACAGTTTTATAAACTCATTCGCGGCATTGCAGTTTCAATATACTGCCATTCCATATCGCCTTTCTAAAGCGTACCACGTGTTTCTTTGCTCAATTCTATTATTCTATATATCACTCCGCCTCTGCATTATCTTCATAATTCACTCTCAAATAAATGTTGCCCTTAGTCATAAAATAAATAGTTTAATTAAGTAAATATATGTCCGCCGCCACTCTTAAATCTTACTTTAGACTCTTACATTGCAAAGGTATAAATTCCCCAAGGCATGCATTAGAAATACTTACTCGAGAATTTTAGGTAGCTAGATTACGCCTTCAAATAAATGTATTCCTTTTGTAAACATTACAGTATCGGAAATACCGCTACTGAAATCCTCAATATCAAATAATGTCTAAATAAATAAATGTATTCTTTAAAATATAATCATGTCGCAAATCCCGCTACTGAAGCTTTAAATCCACAAAATATTGTTAGTAAATGATCTTATTAAAATGTATTAATAAATAATTTTAAACTATACGTCTGCAGTTACGTTTCATTCATTCGATACCCATTCTATATACTATTTCCTCGATTATGTAAATATGAATGTTTAATTAATATTAGTTTGATTATTGGCTAACTCGAGAATAAAATCATGAGTCTCTTGCATATCCCTGACCACCGTGCCTAAGGAAATATTTACTAATGTCGCATCAGATGCGTTGTTTCGTGGATTGTATTGTGGAACCGATAAACTATGTTCGAACTCAGTACCACAGGTGGCTTCGCTACTCGATGGTGCTGCTGTTCTGTATGGTGGTCGAATTCTGCACTATGTTTACGAGTCACACGTTTTCTGACCGTTACACCATTTAGAAATTTTTATTTTATAAATATTATTCTCAGCTATATTTTTAATAGTCATTATGTATTTATAGAGTTATTAAAGTTATCTTTAATGTGATTTACTTACAAATCAATAGCAAGAAATATCAAATAAGTAATTTCATTCAAGAACTGGATTAACAAGAAAATCTACAATAGCAATATATTTTTCAAGAAACATTGAGCTTACATCTACATTTTAATTACTTGAAAGACATGAATTACAATATTATTTGGCAGATCCATTTTCTGTTTATGGAAATCTAACCTACATAAATGCAGATTTTTATAAATTCCTGACATAAAAGAAATGTAGAAAAATTTGAAAAATGTGATGACCAAATTCTTAATTTCTTGTTTGTCTCGTGCATCTCTTGTATTATATTTATTTTCGTTTGAAAAAGGTATTGTCATATTTTGTAACATGGATATTGACAAATATGCATTTGAAGAGAAATCTTACTTATGTAAAATTAAATTTATACAAAAACCAGAAAATTAATCTTTGCTATAATATTGATTTTTATTGTCGAAGCTGTTATTGTCATGTGATTATTCACATGATAAAAGAACTGGAGTAGGTGGTGTCTCATCAGCATGTATTAGCCAGTGTAATGAGATTTCTGGCTTTTATTATCTCTTGAGTTTTCAAGGCCAAGGAAAATACCATGATGCTTAGATATTTGTTTGTAATTAATTGAAATATTGATTGGATTTACTTGAAGAGGGGTTGTGAATATTGATTATTATTTGCATTTGTAATGATAACAAAAATAAATTATGGCCCTCATTTTCTGGATCCAAAAATATCATAAAACCCCAAAAAGAGTAACCATGATGTGGATAGATGAAATAAATTAATTGTCGGAGTGATCAGGAGAAAATTAAGAATGTAGAAAAAACTATTAAACTCTGAGAGACCTTCATTCTGCAGTAGATTGATAATATTTAAAATTGATGTTGGTGATGATATATACTGGTAATCATCTATTAAACAATATGGATATTTTTTTTTACACAAGGAGTAGTTAAATTGTTACATCTATATTAATATTTATTTATACAAATTTATGTTTGTATTTACTGTAAAAGTTAATTAAAAAAAAAAAATAGTAAGAATATTAGAAGAAAGCTACTTAAAATTAATGCAATTTTCAGGACTTCATTTATTAAGACAGAAAAGAAGAGGTTTCTAATAGTCAGTAAGAATGTATACTTGAATTATAAGAATATTTGCACAGCCTGTTAAATTAAAAAAATTAACAGTAGTTTGAAATTAAAATAAAATGGGAAGAAAACAAAGATTATGGAAATAGGGTATTATGAAAAGGTTAGAAGTGGAAGTCAATACATTAGATTGAAGGTTTAGATATTTAGAAAATGGATGGATTATCAAACATGAAATGAGAAATTAAATGTAAGATTGCACTGGATAGCCAGGATTATAATCAAAGAAGTAATTCTGTGAACAAATATGACTGAATTAATATAAAAGTTAATAGATATTATCTTTACAATTCTATCATGTATAAAAAAAGTAAATCTTTTGAGATATAAATGATCAATTGATATCAGTTCAATTTATAAATATTATTAAGTATTGCAATAATATTGATGTAAAATAAATTGAAAAGGTTTTATCAATAATTTCTGATGACTGTATGTCAAAATTGGAATTGGGAAGGAAATACGCGCAAATGGATGATATGGACTTGAAGGCAAAAATGAAGCAAGAGAATAATTAATAAACTTCTGGAAATAAAATATTTGTATAAAAAAATTGTTATCTCAAGGCAAAGAACTTTCTAATTAATTAGTAATTATTGATCAACAGCGTTAAACAAACAAGTAAAAATCTCATAATTAATTGTCTTAGAAATGAATGATAATGCCCTAATTTTGTTATCAATGCTAATCAGCTGTCTATAATACTAGAGTTGTAGGCATCTATAATAGAAAAAAATAATTGAAGAGCATCAGAATAAGACAAAGAAGTTTTTCATATCCAATCCTAAAAAAAGTTGATGTGAAGCTGAAATTTCACAATGTAACTCCTTCCTCAAATATTAATTTTGAAATTTTTAAGCTTTAATATGCATGGTAATGTTTTCATTAATAGAATAAAACATCATGTGATTTTCTTTGGTTTCATTCAGCATATGTTTTTAGAAGCAGATATTCACTGTTTGCGCCAAAAGCAATCTATATTACTCTTGACTTTTTAAATGGACATTAAATGAATAGCGGTGGGTATAATCCACACACCCAGACTACTTTATCTTTGAGTGTTTTTGAATTTCAAGCTATTAGCTTTTTAGTATAAGGAATTGATGATGCTTGCTAGATTTATATGTGTAAATAATCCAAAAATCCTCAAGGAAAAAGCCACTAATCAGAAACTAAGTTAGGAATTTATTTTATAGCACTTCTATTTAGTGTTTATTGATTAATTAAATTTATAATAAATAAATGTGATGTAAATAGTGAATATCTGCTGCTAAAAGCTATATATTCATAAAGTATAGGAATGTCTAACACTGAAATTTTATTTAGAAAGTATAGGAAATTATATTTCTAAAATAATTTCAAACTATTATTTGAGATAATATGTTAGTATATTGAAACAGTGTAATATTATCAACAAATCTTAAAAGTCATGAACATTTTTTTTTATGAACTATGTAGCTAATAGTTTTATAGGCAGTACTCTATACTTTTTGAACAATCAAAAAGCAAACTTCATCACTTATAAATAATGCATATTCTGTTGTCAGTGCCATTGTGTCATATATAACAGTAGAGTTGAAGATATCTTGAGTGTAATAAAACAGTTGAAGAATATAAATACAACACAAAGAAGTTTGTCATATCAGTCTTCAAAAAATAATCTTGACAAATAGTGATGTCTGAAGCTGAATCTTCAGAATAAATTCCCTGGTTATTGTCTAATTCATTAGTGTTCATCTTTTTTTTCTATACATATGACTTATTCAGTTGGTCCATTATGTGATTAAAAAAAAATTAGTGTGTAACATAGATATTTTATTAGAATTGTAAAAATACACTTTGGCTTTTTTAGAAATTACTTTGTATGAAATAAAAAAAATAAAAAATTCACAGTCCGAAAACAGTTATTATTTCTGTGAACAATTTTCTTTTTACTCTAGAGCTCAATTAATCAATGGAATTTTATATCCAGATCCTCAGATTAATTTTTAGCGTGTGATCTTTACCAGTAATGAGTATTTGGCTTTTCAGGTTCAAGAAAATATTAGGATCCTTAATCAGATTAAAATTCATATGATTTTTTTAAAAAAGTTTAATTTCAAGATCCCAAGTAAATGTTTATAACATCTGTACATATTAGGAAAAATTAGGAAGAAATATATATTCTAATCACTATACTTATTCTTGTTTGCTGTGATATTACTAACAGTTGAATGTATTTGAAATATTTAAATAAAATTAAATTGTTCTAAAGACATTCAACACACATATTAGATGATAGAAATAGTCCAATATAAAAATACAACTATACTTATTCTATTTATATATGAATATATAATAAAATAATATTGTTCGTTTCACATAAGTCCTGTGGAAAAAAAAAGTGTTAGGTTATAAAATACTCATATAAATACCAGCTACAAAATATAATTGATTTTAAACATATATGTAGATAAATTATACATTTTATATCTTTTTGAATATCTTATTTTCTATTTCTAAAATTGCCTTGAAATTATTTATTCTAACAATGAATCTTAAACTTGTGACCAAACCTTTTTTATGAGATTTTTAATATTTGCTATTGTTTTTATAATTTTGTAATTGTTACTATCATTCTCCCCCCAATTTATCAAATTTAAATTTTCATTCAGCTTATAAAATGCATAAATAATTACCTGTTTTAATTTACAAATTAATAAGTTTCTTAAGATAAAGCTTGAAGGGAGACATATTTAGATAGTGTGTTATTATTTTTTGTCACAATAACAAATTTTAAGATTGTTTTTATTTATTTTAAATATATTTAGAAAAAAATCTCTCTTATGCTGATCCATCCGAGGATGAAGGTAGTAGGGTCACTATTGCTGAAGGAAAAGAACAGCATTTCAAAGACATTGACAGAAAAAAGAAACCACATGATTCAGAAAGGTGGGTAATATCAATATTTCAATTATTTGACAAATAAATTTTATATTTCCTTTTATAAAAGAAATGTAATTAAAAATATATAAAATTAATAAATAAAGTACATATGACAGATAATGTATCTGTATAAGCAAATAAAAGGTAAGACAGTCTTTAATAATCACGCACTATAGGATCCAGATCCAAAATTCCTTACTGATGGGAGCCATAGGAGAGCAGTAGAATTTGCAACTAAAATTTTAATGACCACTGCAAGACTAAAATCTTTTCTACATCTTTTCACAAATTTTAGAGAATATCAGTAGTCAAATTCAATTGGTGAAAATATTTGATGGTTTTACTTTTTTTTTTATCCTCCATTACTAAAAAATTTGATTGAAAATGGAAAATCAAAACATTATAATAAGTTTTTCTCTAATAGTTATTTGTGTATTAGGATTCATGTTTATACTTACTTGTGTAAGAACACAAATAGAAAAGAAAGCTATCAAGATATTTTTATAACCAAATAAATTCTGAAAGTTGTGAAGAAAGCTGTTCTTCAAATCTTTTCAAACAAGCTAAAAAAATAAGATTCTAATTTGGATAACAGTTTGTGTAAACTATTTCTGACAAAATAACTAGAAAATTGGTGACTTTTCAGTGTATGTTGAAAATAATTACTTCAGAGATTCCTGTAACATTATTTGTTAAGAAAAAAACATATATTAATCCATTTGAGGATGAAGTCAATATAATTAAGTAATGATAAAGAACAGGAATTACAAAGTGAGTCAAATAAGTGATAGTATGTAGATCAACAGACATAAAGATGTATTCTGAATCAGGTTGGTTTTATTTCTCCTATTATCTTGTAAATTTTTGCTAGGAGTATAAAAAAAGTGGCAAAAATCAAAATTATAAATAAGATTGCTGCAAAAATTTATATATAATATAAGCAAAAATCTATTTTACATTTTAACTCTGTGACTAGTAATAATTTAATTATGGCATATCTATTTAATACTTATCAATGAGATGGAAATGGATTTTAAACAGGTAAGTATGAGAAGGTTTGGATAAAATTTTTAGGTCAAATGCATAAAAAAGGTGAATAAAATATTGTCATATTTTATTGCATGAAGAGCTTAAAAACTTGGATACGTATAAGACATCATAATAAATGCTTAGCATACTTCATCACATTAAGTGCAGTTTATTAAAGTAGAAAATAGCTAAATAAGGGTGATAAATTTTATCCATAAAATAAGGGTGATAAATTTTATCTATATCATTTTAGTAGTAATAAACGAAATTGGATTCTAATCCAGCATAGAATTTTTCTTTCAAGTAGCTAATCTATATAATCATGGGTATTAGTCATATCTAACCATTCTTAGCTTACAGGTAAGGAACAGTGAAAAACACTCAAATCCTCATTATCAGTAATTGTCTAACCTGATGAGTTAATGCCTTTTTCTTTCTTTTATTCAGTGGTTTATTTTTGGAAAGACCTTTGCCCTGCAATGGGATATTTAAAAACTAATATAAATCTATGTTATAAATATTTGTATTGTACTTTATATTTAATACAAGAAAAATAAAATTTGCTACCCAAGAAAAGTATGAAATAACTAGACTATAATATGCAGCATTGTGACCAAGTGATAATACCTGATCCTGATCATCTATGAATCCAGTCCTTTATAAAACCCAACACTATTTCTGTATACTTTATATTTTCATCTAGCGAAATGCACTGTAATATTTTCTTATATATATACTGTATAATACTACTTTTACTATAATGAGTAGTTTTTTTAAAAGCTATTTTATCTACTTTTACATAATTTTAAGTTATCAGTATTTGTATGATATAATATATATATATTTCATATTTAATGAAGAAAAATATAGTTTGCCAAGGGCAGAATGGGACAATTAGTTAACAAGGAACATTACTGTGACTGAGTGATAATACCTGATTATCTGTGAATCCAGTTCTTTATATATTTTAATATTAATTTTATATATCCTTGTAGGTACTGTATAAATAATGATTTTAATAGAACGTTGTTGTTTTTTTACACATGCATTATTACAAATTGCAGAAGATAGAATATGATATGATTATTTTACACATCCACAAATTGCATTGTTATCTTTTTTGAATCTTCTCTTATCAAAGACTCTCCTTTTTTAACTTAATATATTGCATCTTGTCATTCTTTTCTCTCAAGTTAATATTCATTCTTTATATTACATTTATTCACAGTGATTTATAAAGTGTTAATATCTTTTTAAACCTTAAATAATTAAAATAAATATATTATTACAAAATTACAAACTATTAAATTAATTTTTAAAGGCTAAATATTTATAGATTAATAACTTTTATATAACAGTTATTAATTTTAATATATTAAAATAAAAAAACAAACATGTATCCTGTTGTGTTTATACAGTAGTGTGGCTGAAAGTAATATTCCTGGTCATTTAAAAATAACACTCAACTCTAAATACATATAAAAGATATTTATTATGCATTTTTACAATACAAATATATGTATATGCAGTATTTCATATTTATGTATATACAAATGTTTAAATGCAATGATTCACCTGATTTACTATTGGTGAACCATGCAAGTCTAGTTGTTGGTGATGCAGCTAATGCTTGGGAAAGAATGCTATAATTTCCATTTAGGACCTTGATACTTACAGCCTAGTGTGATTTACCTTGTGTGCAGATATGGTGATGTCGGTAGGTAGCAACATACTGCTCCAGGCTTGAGCATGTCTTACTGTATTTTACTGTGTGGACAATATGTACTGCTGTTCAACATCTGACACTTGTTTGATATTGTCTGAATATCTGACAATTGTTTATTTTTTCTTTCAAATGGACCTCAATATCTAAAGATTCCCTCTTACTGGCAACAATTGGATTCACTGAGGTAACCTTCCAATTGAACTGTTTAGCCATTGATCATTTATTAGCTCTTATTATTATTTCATTAATCAGTTTTAGTGTTAATGATCATGATAATATTGTAGTAAGGACAAGTCCATTATTTGAGGGTGAGCTTAGATAAATTGGGATAAATTCATATAATATATGCTTAAAAAGTATAATTTATTGTATAATTATATAAATAATTATTTTCATAATTAATTGTATAATATCTCATTTTGTGAATAAAGATACTTTAAATATATATTTACTTATAACTTGTAGGATATTTCTAAAATTGAAGTGCAGTTTAAAATTTTAATAACTTTGATTTATATTATGAAAGGGCCCTGTAATTAATATTTCAAAAGTGTGAGTCTTCAAATTTTATTGGAGTACATAATAACTATCACTATTTATCTATTAAGCACATTTTCCCATTTATTGAAAAGTTCCACAGTTATTTTTCTTTTTTCATTAACTTGTTATCTGAATTTCCAAATAGTCAGCTTTTTACTGGTATGGTCTTTAAATCACCTAATGATAACATATAATTAATCTTTTATTGTTATATTTTTTATTCAGATATAAGGTCTGAAAAAAAAAATGTTTTAATTTATTAATAAAATTAAGTGCCATTTGAAAAAAATAAATTTAGCAAGTATGTTTCTAAATCTTATTCTTTATGTTTACACCAAAATTATTAATATTTAATATTGCAGACTGAGTATATATATATATATTCCTGGGTGTGTGTATATATTATTAATATTTAATATTGCAGACTGAGTATATATATATATTCCTGGGTGTGTGTATAAATATATATATGAATACAGCTTTCAAGTTATGTATGTGTGTAATTGTTTATTATTATAACATCACTTTTTTGACTATCTCATTATTTGGTTGTACTTGTGCCTCAGTAGCAACCTGAGATTGTTACAATATCCAAATAGTTACATATAAGATTCAGCTAAAATAACATTATTATAATAATAAGAAATCACATAACAGAAAAACTTAAAACTGTATTCACATCTTTAATCCATAAAACTCTTATTTAATTTATATATATATTTAGAGAAAAGGAAGATACATCTTCAAGTCTCAACCAAGGAGGCCTTTTTAAACTTTTGAAAACAGTAGAAGATTATTTGTCTGATTCGGATGCTAAAGATACTCTTTATAAAAGTAGCAGCAATAGTTCTGTAGATGTCATTGAACATATTGTCAAGTAAGTTAGTTACATTATTATTAAATAAATGAAAACAAAATGTATAAATATTTTAAAATTATTGCATATTGTTGGAATATGGTGACTGAGAATAAAGTAATGTTAGAAAATTGAAATTTTTGTTTGTAGAATTTGGAAATGTTTATTTCTGTAACATTTATGTTTCAGTTTGCCATATTAACAAAATGTACTTCAAAAAAGTTCAAAATCATCAGACACATAGGACAGCTTTTGAAAAAATGTAATTTAATTTGCTTATAATAGTAGTAATTCAATCTCCTTCAGATCCATATGTTGTAAACTTAATAATTAATAAACATTAAATGTTAATACTATTTCCACACTTCCAGATAATTTCAGGCTGTAGACTTTAGTTAATAGCTTGCCAGTGTAGAACATATGATTTTAAAGTAAAGAAAATAGAATGAATTATTGCTCCGAGAAACTTAACGTTATTCAAACAGATAAACTCATTTCAAAAGTTGTGCATTAATTAACTAGCAGAATCATGTTATAGTAATATGTAATGTGCATGTGAGGTCGTACATTTCTAATATGTTTAATTGTTCCTTCCTCTATATCCATAACACTGCAGGTTGTTTTAAAGTATTTTTATAAATGGCAGCCAATAAATTTGCATGTATACTTGGTGGCTGAAAGACTTAGGAATCAAGCTGGTCATAAATGTACCTGATTTTTTTGTAGACACTATTAGAAGATATTATTAATTTTTGCCATATTCTTTATGCCAATATTCAATAATGTGTACCAGAAGTCTTTGGATTTATAAGTTTACTGTGAGGGAGCATTATACTATTTACAAATAGAAGCTAAATATATAATATATATCCTGGATTGTTTATTGACTTTTAATGGTAAACTTAATATTATTCATAATTTATTATTTTTAAAAAAATGTTCAACCTTATATAATTTATTATATTAAAAAATTAAAAATTATAGTACATGAGTCAGATCATTGAAATATCTTTTATTGAATCCCATAAGAAATGGCTATAATATATATATCATCTATCTTATTTTCACATGGAATTCAGTAGAGAAAGCTACAATATCCAGATTCATGTTTCAAAGATTATTTTATAAAGCATATTATGGGTCAGAAATTTTATTAAATTTGATGTTTTTACATAGCATTTGAAATCTTGAAAATTTTGCATATCAAAACTATACAAATGTTTAGATATAACATCATAGTCTCTATCTTTGAATTTATATTTAAGAATAATTCATGTGTTATAATTAAGGAAAATGCCTTTGAGTAAGTAATTTTAACCATCTTAACGAATCATGGTCTGCTATTGTACTTTCAACAAATAATGTTAATTTTAGTGAAAGGAATAATTATGGAAAATATTAATTTGAGGAGGATATGTTTATTTGGAAAATTGATTTATAGGATGATAAAGATTTAGATGGAGAGTGTATGTATGAGACAGTTAAGAGTATAGAAAATATATTAGTGAGTAATTAAAAAATCAGGAAACGTAGAAATATTAATGAATAGAATTAGGATTTAGATGGAAAAATATAAAGTCTTGGCGATTCGAGAGTGGATTTTATTCAAGGAAATGGATAGGAGATAATTTATGCGCTGTTATTTAATTGATTGAAACGCTTTACAGGGGAAATAAATTATTATCTATGCAATTTTAGATATAGAAAAGGCTTATAGATAGATAAGAATATTCTTGGAGTTGTTAAAAATGATTTATAATTTTTATAAATATCAATCAAGGATATATAATCATTGAAAGTTCATGTGAAATTAGTGATATTCATTTTCACTCTTATTACTTATTTATTTCTAAAATAGTTGGAGGTTGAAAAAAAAGATTGGAAATAGGGGTTGTTTCCATAATAGGAAGCAGAAGAATGCATAATGTGGCAGCTATGTATATATTACAAACAGTATGAAGTTATTATTAGAGAAATGTGAAGAATTAGGAAGAATTATGAAAATTATATTCAGTGAATTAATATTTGATAGGAATAGTAAAACTGGAAGCTATAAAATAGGAGATATTTTGTTTTGAAGACAGATGTTTAAATAGTTTTGTTAAGTGAAAAAAAGGAAAATAAAAAATTAAATGGGATTGATTAAAAATTTAGCATGTTTGTCATAAGAAATATGAGATACGTAAAATAATTTGTATTTGCTTTAACATTTGGAAAGGAAGTACTTTATAATAGACAAAGAACTTGGAAATTTTTAGATTGAATTTAATAAGAAATAGGTAGATATGCTTTAGTGGTGAATAGTAGATAGCAAATGAAGCTATTTAAAGAAAAATGGAATGAACTTCTTTTTTTTTTAATGAGGAAATTAAAAACAAATGAACTTGGAATGTTACAATGTATAAAGGAAAATATTGCTTGAGAGGTTGATTATTGAACTTCAATCCAGGAATGTTTAGTTTTTGAATTTGTTGCTCTGTAATTATAATAAACTGCTGACAGTAAATATTTGTTCTTTCTAGGTCAAATGCTAATCCTCAATCTCTTATGAATAATACTTATAGTCAGTTTTTATTTATTAATATTTATCATATCATATAGATGATTCATTCTTTCAATAAAAAGATTTTTTAGAATACAATTTAAATATTTGCATAGATATAATAAAAATTAGAAGCTCCTTTTTGATTTAATATCCAATAATTGTTGATGTACAGAAAACATTTCAAAAGATAACTAATATATTGGTATTTATTATTAATGTCATCATATATATTATTTTTCTAGGGCTGCAAATAGTACTGCCTCAGTAGCTGAATATGAAGATGCTGTAAGCACAGCCATTCTAAATCACTTACCTGGTTTTATTCAGCAGTTACCAGGAGGATGCCTGTTTTCTGAAATATTACTGCAGCAGTTCAGTGTTCATTTTACTCCTTCTGATATCAAGTAAATTTTTTTGAATATTTTTAATATCCATCTATTTATTTCCACATTCATTTACATATGTGAATGTTGTTCAGAAAGGGAAAGTATTATATTTAGGGTTAATTAATTTATAATAATTTGCATTATTGCTTAGGTAATGTGTGTTAATGTTATATTAAACAAAAACTGAAACAAAAACATTAATTTTCGAGTCATACAGCAAAGTTTTGATATATAATTTGATTTTTAATTATTCAACAAATAAAAAATGAAAATTCATTGTAAAAAATTTTTTTTAATTATTGGAAAAATAGTAATATCAGTCAAGGAAAATCTTAATGAAATAATTAAAGTAATGTTTAAAATGTTTTCAATTTAATGCATTTCTTCATCATTTAAAAACTACTTTTAATGAGAGATAATGTTGATTCCACATATTATTATCATTGTTATCTTATTAGCAGCTGCTCAAATGTGTGTGATCATTCTAACTTCAGAAAAAAAATAATACTGAAAAACAAACAAAAAGATATATTCTCACACATGCTTGTATGCAGAGCAGAGGGGAGGATTGGAATTAGAATTGCTATGCATGTAATTAAAGTATAGAAATATGATTGCCAAATGTCCAATTTTACTATCACAGTAAGTACTGTGAGATGATCAAAAGCATGACATGCATATTCACATCTAAATGAGTGAAGATAATAAGTAAAGAAAAATAAAATAGAGTGAAATATAAAGTATCTCTTAAAAACATGATTTATCTGATTCTATTTTAGTTCATAATTTCAAATTGCATTATATACTTTTTGGATATTTAATCTTAATTTACAGTTTCTTTTAATTATCTTTTTATAACTCTTTCAGCTTCAAGCCGCCATATTGAACTTTTTAAAATACTGGCCTGACACACAATTTTCACAATAACTTCAGTTTTAATTATGTTAGAGCAAAAACAATTACATTGCTAGAAACTAGAAACATTAAGGAAAACAATAAACATAAAATAAATAATGATAACTATATAAAAAGTAAGGAAAAAAAGAAATTTTCACATCCGAAATACTTATTATTTTATTGTTTGTTCATAATATGATAAGTAACATTAACTAAAATTGAAAATACATCTTCAGTGATAATTTCTTTGCATTCCTCACAAAACTATCTTTCTAAACATGTATAACATGTCTTACCTGAAATAATCCACAGCTTCACAATCTCCAAAAGAAGTCGGATATGACTTCTTCATTTTTATCTTGTACCCCAAATGTTCTAAATGTCAAAGGCTTCTATAAAGAAAAAGATTCATCCTAATAAAAGATACAAAAGAAATCATCATAGCAATTGGCTTCTTATCTGTCTAAAACTAGAAATTGTAGGCTACTGTCTAAATCACTATGATAAAATGAGTTTCATCTCTTCATTTTATATTTTTTGTGTACATCAGTGATGTTTATATTCTTTATGGACACCAGTTATGTTTATATTCTTTATGCACACAAGTGATTCTTATATTATTTATGCACAAAAGTGATGTTTATATTCTTTATGCACAGAAGTGATGCTATCTTATTATATTTATTGTACTACATAGATATAATTTATTTGCATATAGTGTATTTGTTAGCTATTGACTTGAAAATAATGTTATGAAACATATAGCAAAACCAAAGCATGAATCACGTATATATAATTTATTTGCATACAGATCATTTGTTAGCTATAGACTTGAAAAACATAAACAAGAATCGGAATTATAACAAATTACTTATAAACCATATTATATTATATATATAAACATAATTAATGATTTTTGTAATAAATTATACTTTTTGAAAAACATTATTTTTATAAGTGTAGAACGTTAAAAGTTACGTTAGATATTAATTATATACGAACGTAAATAACTAACACACACAAATTACAAACTAAAAATAATTAATAAAAATTATAATTTATATAAAAATATATTATGCTTTTACTAAAAAAATAAAAAAAAAAAATTTTAAATGTTACTTACAAAATTACATTCAACCGCTTCTGTCAGCCATTTTTTAATAGTACCGGAAATATGTCATCTGTAGCCCCGTAAATTATTTTTGTCTTTTATCGCTCTGTGATAAGTACACAAATTATTAAAAAAGACAAAAGAATTAAATACTGTGGTTGATTAAAACTGCTGTCAAAAATTTAAATTTTAACCGATTTTTTTGAAATAAACATTTTCTGAAAGCTACGTCATGAAGCTTTCTAACAATCATATTTTCATCTACGTCACATTTATACCTTTTACGTCAGTAAAGAAAGAAAACAAAACATCATCTGAACGTCACCTGATGCGCGCTCACAGCGCTCAAGGAGCTGAAAGAGATGCTCATTTGACATCCATGATAAGAAAGTTCGAAACTAGACTATTGGGTTTTAAATAGAAAATGTATACTACATACATATAGTCTTATATATTATAATATAATATTTAATGAATGTTCATATGGAAATATTTAATATGTGGAGTTTTCCATTTATAATTTTTAATTAGAAAGCTCTTATTAGGACTTTAGCCAATCAAGATTAACTGCCCAAGGCTGAAAAAGAAAATAAAATTTTCAGTGCTAAACGCAATCAAAAGAAATTCTCTTTTGATTGCCACTCTTAGTCATACATAGAGAGAAAGTGCTACAATTTGTATATATAGCTATAAGAAACCAAAATATCACAAGCTTTTTGAAAAGTTTATGATATTTTAGTTTTGTCTATATAAAACCAAGAGTGGCAATCAAAAGAGAATTCTTTTTGATTACATTTAGCACAGACAATTCTTTTTGATTACATTTAGCACAGACAGTTTTATTTTCTGTCACAGCATTGGGCAATTAATCTTGATTGGCTTCTAATTAAATAATTATAAATGGAAACCTTCATGTACTAAATATTTCCATATATCTATAATTGAAATAAAAGTAAACATCAAACAATTCTCTCATTTTTATTTTTTATTGTTTATGCTAACATAGTGTAATGGGCACAGACGTCGTTACATTGTTTTTTTATTAGTAAACATGAAAAAAATAAAAGTTCGCCAATAAAAACTTCTTTTTTAAGAATTAAAAATTGGAAATTAAATATCATCTAAACTCAAATATATATATATTTAAAGTCGCACAGATGAGAAATTAAAAAAAATTATTAAAATAAAACTTTATTAAAAATAGAAAAGTATTTTAAAAGCAAAAACTTAAAAAGATTTAGAGATAAAAATATATCTTTAAGTTTGAAAACAAATTAATTAATGTTATTGAAAAATGGAAATGATTATTTTAATTAGTCAATGTAAACTAGCCTTGGGCATTTAAAGGTATAAGCAATGGTCAGATAGGAGAGAAAAACAATGGAATCAGACCTCAGCGAAAGGACCATCACATCGATGACGTAATGTCAATTGAATCCTTAAAATTAATATAAAAGGAAAAGTTTGGAAATGATTGAGTTAGTTATTACAAGATGTGACTATATGTGTTAGTGCGGAGTTGAAGGAGAAGAGATTGAAAAGACGCACTCTTCAATCCCTTCAGTTTTGTTAAAAAAAAAAAGAAATGACATCGTTTTTTTTACATTAAGGACCAGCTAAACTAAAAGACCCCCGGATAAATAAAAAAAAACAATGGCTAACTCAACCAATCTCTTTAGGACAGCGTGAGAATTCACGTTCAAACGGCAAACAACTACAAATTATGGACCTTTTAAAACCATAAACACGTTATGAACTTAAATGAATAGTAATTCGAAAACACTAAGAACTCAAAAATATAAACTTTCCCTGTATTTAAAAAAAATAGAAATAGATTCCTATCTGACCAAACTAAATTATTTATTAATTAGTTATAATTTTATTTAATGTATTTCTTTTGTAAAATCATTTCCATTTATTTATTTATCTATTTATTTGTTCTTTAAGTTTTATTATGATTTCTGTTTTTCGTTAAACTAGTTATCTAAATGTTAAACTTAAGTCGGGCGTGAATGGCTATATAGATTTGTAAAGTTATATTAGGGGAGGGTAATCTTAGGTTATTTGTTTCGTAGTTAAATTGGGTCAATGGATTGGATATATTGGTGTAATTAGTAGATGTAGTACGAGATTCGCTATGGGCAGAATCGCTATTATATGCCGCACACACTCGTTTTGCCTATGGGAGGAATTATAAGACGGAGACCGCAGTTCCTTCCTATGGAGTTTTTTTTTTTATTGCTCTTATCGTCAGGTAGATATAATATTCCTATCTGACGAGAGGCAATTTCTTCTCTTAACCTAATGGTGCTGTCGTATTTGTATTACATTGAACACATCGATATATCAGATGGATTGACTTTGGTTTAACTGCGAAATTTATAGCCTAAGGTTAAATAAGGGATAAAATATTTTCTTTTCAAATGCAATCTATGTAGTCTATTCATACTTGACACTCTAATAAAAATGCATTAAATTTAAGTTGGGTATAGACACTTGCATGGATTCGTTATCGGTTAATTGTGTTTTTGGTTTTCATATTTGATCAAAATATATAGACATTCGGTAAATACTGATACCTTACGGTGAGTATCCAAGATGTATTTATTTCGGATGTCTTTTAAGTTATTGGTGGTTTATGTGGCATCTTACGATGAATGCTATTGGGTTTTTTATGAATTTCCCTCTGCAATTCCACCAATGATTTTATATTTTGATCGTTTATGTTTACTTTGAAATGTTTTTGACCGTGTAATCTATGTAACCGATCTATACTCAACATTTATAAAACAAACTTTTATAAATCCATCTGTGCGAACTTATAATAGCATAAAAATTAAAATGTAAATTTATAAAAATTAAAATGTAAATTAAAATCAAAGTTAAAAATGTAAGTTAAATTTTAAAATGTAAACTGATACTAAAATAATTTTAAATATATATGTGCGTAAATAAATGTTTGTGTGTATAATTACTGGAAGTGGCTTATTTTATTCTTTTTTAAAAATTATTCTTAGATGAGAATTTATAAAATATAAATCTCTGCTGTTCCACTGAGCTAGTGACAATGGGCTAACGACCGGAATCAACCAATAAAAAAATTTTTTTTTTTTTTTTGAACTTACGTATCTGCCTACTATATAAATTTTCTAGGTTCAAATGCCTAGTGGCGCCCTGTAGTGCAGATTACGTTAAGTCCCGTTATCATCCGGATCGTTATAATAGAGAATATTATTTATTCATAGCTCGCAAGATTTATTTACTTCTGTTTCAATTACATATAGTATGTACCTAGAAATGCTTATTTCATATTGATAATCATTCATTTCTATTTGATTATTATACAAGATTTGTTCATAGTGAAATTCATTTTCCACTCTTTGTATAATTGATTTTAAGTTTAAAATTATTAATGACATATTTACATTTGGCTAATATATTTACTCGGAATTTCCAACAATATTAGCAAGCAAGAGTTATTAAAACTGAAACTGCAAGCTTAAACAATAGATAGTTCTGATCTATTCTTTATCATTTACTAAAGTAGAGATTTCTCTTTGAATAACATATTCTATATGCTATATGTATTTAATATGTACAATTATTAACTTCTATTTGATTGTTAACACAAAGTTTGTTAAAAGTAAGATTCAGTTTGCATCTTTTATGTAATTAATTATAAGTTCAAAATTCACTTCTAACTAATATATTACGTTCACTTTGAGTTTCTGGTTATGCTAGCAAGTAAATCCTTATTAAAACTGCAAGCTTAAGGAATAGGTTTTGCCATTCTCTTTTTTATCATTTGCTAAAGTAGAGAGTATTATTTATTCATAATTTGCAGAGAGTTGCTTACTTACATTATAATTATATGTTAAGCTATACTTATTTCTTATGTCTAATTATTAACTTCTATTTGATTATTAACACAATTTTTATTAAAACTATGATTCAGCTTCCATTCTTTGTATAATTGATTAGAAGTTCAAAATTATTAATGCCATGTTTACATCTAACTAATATATTATTTTCACTGTGAATTTCTAATAATGTTAACAAATGAAAACATATTAAAATCACATCTTAAAAAATAGGTGGTTCTATTCTTCATCATTGCTCACATGGATATTGTTATTTATTTGTAGCTCATGAGAAAGTTGTTTTATTTTGTTTCAATATATATTGTAACCTTCTCTGATCATTGGACAATCAGGCCTACACATTTCTAAGTGCCATAATCCCAGTTGCCTTTCTCACTAATCTAACTAGTCCAATTTACATGATTAACCAAAGATGATTTCTTTAGTGGCTAAGCTCGCTTGAAACTATAATCTGAGAGAAGATCACGAGGTGGATTAATAATTTCTGGTCAAGCTAGCCTCAAAATCCACAAACCAGCAAACAAACAAAATTATAAAATAAACTTCGTATTTGTCAAACTAATAAATAAATAATAATTAGATCGATGGAATGAATATGAAATTAGAAGTATAAATTAGGCAATAAGTAACTGAGGGTGTAAATGATTAAATGAATGATGAAAATAAGTAATAATTAAATAATAAATAAAATGAGTCTGAGAATGAAGATATGTAAGAGTGAATGGATGATTAAGATGAGAATGGAATAAGAGCTAATGAATGATGAGTGAATTAGGATAATGAATTAGGATGAAAGAAGAGAATAAAGAAAGATTGAAATGACAGATGAGAGAAATGATGATGATGAAAGATTATGCACAGAACTCTAAATTTCGGTATTAAATTAAATGATAATGGAACAATTAAATCAATTATGGACTTCAAGCTCAGCAAAACCAGAATATCCACTATAAAGTCAAAATAAACTATATATGTTTCAGATAAAGAAGCAATTAACATTTTAATATTTAATTGACTTTTACAAACCAGTGAATGTTCCTAAATCCAATCCAACTATAATAAACAACTAAATTTAAAATCTATTATAAACTTTTGATTCTACACTACAAAGGAATATAATTTATTCTTCGCAGGGTTCATATTACTTAAAGGGTGATATACAAGATACACTTGGGTCAGTGAGAGGGATTTCGCCACTACCCAAGCATACCACACACAAAATAGCTCTTAATACTGAATTGAATTACTAAACAATATTCAATAATTTCAAATAAATTCCCTAACTATGCTAAACTTTAAGCTTCAATAAGTAAGAGTAATTTTTCAATAGCTAAATGCAATAGCTTTCCAACTTTCTTTCTCCATTAATTAGAAACAAGGTGACCAAGACCAGTGAATGATAGATCTGTGGATTCAAATGAATTGATCCGACCAATATTAGGTTTTTAATATTTTAGTATATCACTTAAACTAAAATTCTTTAGATTAGCATGTTTAATTATTAAATTAGGATGCCCTAGATATACTCATAAACTATAGGGCTTAACACAATTATTCTGATATACCTACATATAGTGACTTTTACAATATTGATTGATGACAATTTCACTATAATCACAGGATCTGTTGATAGCAATAACAATAATAATGTGTGGGTGTGTTGATTAGCAATAAGAACACTGAAGACTAAATAAAATTTTAACACAACAATATTTATTTACATTATGTACAAGTCTCTTTTAGACACATTACATGAAACAAGATAAATCCATTCCAAAATTAGGGATGGAAATTAATAATGTGGTAAGTAATGACCAACTAATATGACAAACATTTTTGGATATGTTTCTTTATTATTCTATCAGGTAGACTAAGATAGTTAAACTTATTTGAGCTATCTTAGCATTGAAATTGCAAACAAAATGTATTAATATCCTTTGGATATACGCAACTTTTAAATAAATAAAAATTATTCTAAATTACAATTTATTATATCAAACTGTACTGTTTGAGTTATTAGAATATGATAAGGGCAATTATCACATTCCAATACAAGTAATAATTTATTATAATTCACTATATAAAAAAAAAATTTCATTGCATTGATGTGGGGCAAACATCATCAATTAAATGCACACATGATACCAAAAAACATTCACTAGGTCCACAACTTAACTATTTATTATTTAACTGATCTTAATAATTCATCAGTAAATACCTATTTGTTGAAAACCAATCCACATTGTCCATGTACACACCTTGCTCTTTTATGTAGAAGTTCTACAAACACTAGTGAGTTTTGGTTGGTCTGTTTATAAACTGATGAAGATTACACATCATCATTAAGACACTATCCCAATTAAACAAACACTATGGATATACCAATGTCCCGTAAGCTGACTTATTTTATCCTTGCCATTGGATTATAAATACTAATCTTCACCATACACAGAGGAAAACTAACTCTGACTTCTTGAGGGATCTAAATAAAGGAGGCTCTACAAAACAACATGATAGTTGTATATCAAGAAATAACATAATAGTTGTATAAGAATATGGCCAATTCTGATACCTTTTCATAGGTATAAAAGTGTGGGCAGTGCCTCTCCACTGGAAAACAGAATTCAGACCATGGGATTATCTTTTTTTTCTTAGGCTTAACTATGCTCTAAGCATGAACTCTTAATCAGCCCAACAATATCATCCTCTCATATTAATCATCAATGGAGAATTCTCTATCATCCCATGTACAATATTAATTATTATTATATCTAAGGCTATTATATGTAGCCCAAACTCATCCTAGAATCTATCACAAATTCTGATCAATACAATAGCAAGGTAAAACAACACTAATAATCTAAGTGGAAACATAAATATTCCATTGCACATTGCAGAGACTGTTAATGTTTTATAAACAGACCACCAATATCAGTAAAATAACCATTAATTATTTCAAAACAATAATTATATCTTTTATTATAGCAAGCCATGTACACATAAACAAGGAGGATTAAACTACATTTTGTATTTAAAGTGGACATTCCCGTTCATAAGCCAAATTAAGCAATAATAAAAAAAAAATACTTATTAAATTATTTTATATAATAGAACAATGGTATCATTATGTGTATATTTTTGACCAGTTTGGGTCTGTTTATTCCCCTCCTCAATATAATATTAATATCTGTTTTAGCAGTGAAAGAGAGAAACATTTCTCTTTCTTCCCAGACAAATAATATTTAACCTTATGCTTTCCCTTCATTGGGAAAATAATATAAATATGGATAATAAATGTATATAACTTTATACACAGCTACATCATTACTTAGTATATTCTATACCCTGATATATATATAAAAAACTAATATCTGAATAACACATAAAAAAAAAACGCATTACAATATTATATATAGCAATTAACAAACTAAACAAACATTTCATTTCTACCATTGGACTTTATCGAAGTTTGATTCGTTCTTATAAGTAAAACAACATGAAAACGGATATGATAAGCAAACATTCCTGAGTAATATATATATTTTTGGTTATCCGGTTCAATATTAACATCTTCAGACAAAATTCAAACATTCTCCAATGGCAATAGAAATCCTTTATCGGTTTGTGTACTAATGTAAGCATACTGAAGCAATATTAAAACATTTTGAGAATAAGTCACTTAAAATAGGTTTAATTAATATCTATTGATTTGTCGATTTTTGTTTTTACTCTTTTTTTCATCTGCGCGACGATCTGTCATACTCTTAAATAATCTGGGTGATTTTAAAATCGTTTGAAATATCACGTTGCAAGTTATTCACTAACTATAAAATAAATAAATATTTATTTTCACTTCCCTTTTATTAGAAAATTATGATGTCTTAAGTTATACTGAGAAGAATCTATTTAATTATAAATACGCTCTTCTAAGCGATTTTAATTAATATGTAACATATATTTTCCCAAATATAGCACAATTATAATCAGTTTATTACGATCTTGAAAAATAAACTTTTAAATCATTTATGAATTTTGTTTACTTTGTTTTTTCCGTCCACAGTAATTGTTACAATCTTAAATAATCTGGGTAATTTTAAACACTTCAAATATTTTACTTTATATGTTGTATAATCAAGAGAAAAAAAAATCAATATTTCTTTATTCACTATTATTGGCAATTTATTTCATATTTAAGAATGTTAGGCAGAATTGATTTAATAGTAAGCAATTATTAACAGTATATATACGTGACTGCTTCCCGGGGAAATATTTGAGCAGACGATATCTCTTCCCAATGAAATAAGAAATATTTTATGAACTTTTCTTTTCCAACTAATTACTTTATATGATTTAAAGTGAAATTTTAATTTCTTCATTATTTCTTGAAACTTTTCTTCAAATGATTTAGAATATTTTCTTGAAATATTAATTTATAAATAAACGTATTTTCTGCTTAATGCTGAATTAATGGTAGTGCGAAAATTAAAATACTTTAATCTTTTTTTTTTTTCAGTCTAAATAACTTTTGTGTTACGATAATTGATCAAAATAAAGAAACAAAAATAATTGCTTACGTTTTTTGGTATTATTTTCCGTTCCAAATGGTGCATGTTTCTGCAAATACTTATTCAAATAGTGGTCCTTCCAGTGTTTCTTTAAGTTGGTGTAGAGATTTTACAGGGTTATTGAGTTACTCCATAGTATTCAAACCCATCTATCTATGAAATTTTGTTCCAATTAATTAAAAAAAAAAATTATTATTTTCTAGCTTATTTCTTCTCTTTTACTTCAGAAATGGAGTTGTAGTTTTGTTCCATTTATATTTCTTAGAGAGTCCCCTTCCCCCTACAAATTTTTTTATTATATACTTTGTATTACCTGGCAGTGGTTGGTTCTGAATGAGCCAGTCACTGTAAAATGTGAATAAATTAAGTTTTATCCCTCTAGTGAGAATCATCTAGACTGATGCATTTCAATTTACATTAAAATATAGTATATTTAAAGATTGTTTATAAAAAAATTTAGAAGACTTATAAATTGATTTTGCTGTTTATTTTTAATTGTTTAATAATAATAAAGTTTTAAATACTTTATATGCTTCCCAATAATATTTTAATACTATCAAAACAACATTTGAAATAGCTGCCACTGGAACAATGTGTTAAAATGTTTATGGGATTTATATTCACTCTATCAGACTTTCCAGTGTCTCACAAACAGTCAAGATCATCATCACTTTTTGAGATATTTATGAGTGCTTTTGGTTTAATTGGAAAATCTATAATCCAATAAGCCTTTTAATATATATAATTAATATTTCCACACCACTTTTCAATAATTTATAACTTATTACAATTTTAAAATTTAAAATTTTACCCATTTATCCACTGGATAAAACCTATTATCTTTGAGCCAAAACATATGGTTACAATATATATATTAAGTTATGCATATTTCATATATATATATATATGATCAATAGATGGCGTTTTTACCAAAAACCCGATCAAGCGTTCGCCATCTATTGATCATAAATACAAGCGTCAGCAGGTTTTAACGTGATTAAAACTTGCTTTTGTTTTTCATATATATATATGCATACTTTGTATATATATACATTCATACATACATAGTATATATAATACATTAATTTAAAGCAATTTAATTCATCCTCAATTGCAATTTATATATTTATAATATATAAATATGCGCATAAATAATTCTCCATACATTATAATTTTTTTAAATAAATATTCACCAATTGTCTTAGAGTTTTTGGCTCATTATAATTTTTTTTGAATAGAATAAACCCGCAATGAAATCTTCATGTATTTTCGCACCTTAGAATTGAAATACACTGATTTAAATTAGTTCTTTACAACCATTTTTCAGCCATAAAAGCATGAATTAGGAAGAGAAAGTTGTCCACTATATTTTGTAATCATCGTAGGATATTATTTGGAAAAAATAATAGAAGTACTATAATTTTATTTTAAACCAATTGAAAGTTAAGTATTTGATATAAATCTCTCCGTTTGTTGCGTATGCTCACAATATAATTATGGTTTAAATTACTATAAATATGAATTCAAAACCTTTAGGTGTTTTGAATATAGGTTATTATTTTGAATAATATAAAAGCCATGTAGATAGCTTTTGGATATGTGAGTGCAAATACAATTTTTTTAACTGATGAAAATGGTTGATAACCAGAAATTAGTGTGAAGATTTGAATGCTGCAATATCATCTAATGTCCATTATTTATCATGCTTATGATAGATGGTTTTGGAATAAGAAAAAATAAAGCATTGCTACTAATGCTAATATTTGAAAGTAAGCTGGAAAAGTTATGTGATACTTTATTTTGTATATGAAAATTCATTAAAACACCATTGTCAAATTCTTTTTGGAAAAAAGAATTTTAATTATAACTATTTATTATAAGTTAAAAGCAGGGCCTCATGCTGTAATGGGTGATACAATATTCTGTTATAACTGAATCTAGGATTTGAAGTAAAAGTGACTTGCAAGATATTTTTAAGTAGTTTGAAATTTCCTAAGCAAATTTAGGATTACTCCAATCAGTTAACTTATTGCTAAAAAAATTAACTATTTAATAAAAAGTAATGCAAATAAAATATCTCTTCACTACTCTTCTAGAGAAACTTAGAATGATAAAACAGTACCACCAGCCTTGGCATTTGCCAGGTGTGAGAATTTGAACAGATTTCTATCCTTGTTTTATTTTCTAGCTAAGAATAGTTTGACACCCATTTACTAATCAATATTAGATTGTTATTTGGGTTAGGCTATAAAATTGCCGGAAAGAAAAATTCTAAATTTATTGAAAAGTTTTTAAATTTCCTTAGCTTGGATTCAAGCTCATATCATAGGCCTGGGTTTTTAATAATCAGTAAAATGGGTATCTAACAATTTTTAACTGGAGGATTGGTCATTTAAGTACTGATAACATCTGCACAGAACAAATGATTATTTTATAATTCAATCTGTTCTGGTGCAAGATAGTTGTAAAAAATTTTTTATATATAAATGTTGAATCCATTATTTATCTTTATTTAATATATTATCTGAAATTTCATAAAGGGTAAATAACTATTTGGAAGTTTTGACTTTGCTTTCTTCGAACCTTGAGTGTTTTTATCGTGGCATATTGTTATTATTAAAATGATTTTTTTCGAACAAAAAACAATCTCATCAAATATAAATGTTTTTAATAGCAGTCATAATAAAACAGTACAATTCTACAGTGCTCATAGTTTCAATTAATTTGAATATTAAAATGTCATTCCAATCAGTAATCATACTTCATTTTACTATAAATTGCTTTTGTTTTGCCATAACTCTACTTAAAATGAATACATATTTAAGATATATATATAATTTTTGTACTGTTTTTCAAATTATATATTTTTTGCTTTAAATTTTATACTGAGAATTGTAATCCTAGTTAATATTATGTTTATTTTTTAAATATTTTTCTAAATCAGAATTGTGAAACAAATAAATTTGAAATACCAAAGTTTCTAAATTATTTATTTTAGAGAAAGACTTTAATAATCATTATTGTATGCACCTTGAACGTTTATAATACTCAAACGATGTCTTTTTTCCCCTCTAAAAGTATTTACATATTTCCTATGCGCTTAATAAATAATCACAACCTTAAATTGTTATATATTAATGTTTAAAACATTTTTTAAAAGTTTATTCAATTAATAATTATTCTGAATTAAGTTTGATATAAGTTTTGATCAATTTTGGATGATTGATTTTCTTTCTTTCATTTTTCATTTGTACTTCAGGTTAAAATTTGTAGTGCAGGCTTATAAACAATTTCAACCAGTCATTATAAGTTCAGCATATTACTTGGTGTAATTTTTGGGTACAAAAATAGGAAATAATAACGAATATGTGGTATAGCAAGGAAACAAACGTTAGCATACTTGAAAGATTAGAAATTCTTCCTCGTAATAATACTGAAAATGATCTAAATCACCACCATGTGCAAGTTTAGAATAAGATTATCTTCATGCAATAATGTGGCGAAGAGAGTGATAATGAATCAACACGTATGGTTAAAGTGAAAATACAAAAAAAAAAGCCACTTATATACTTGGCAGTAGAAATTAGAGTGAAGCAGTAAATAATTGGCTAAAATCAGCAAGTAAAAAAAAAAAAAATCTTCAAACAAATATAAGAAGGATTTCCTTTAGATATTCATATTATATAAATCGGTGATAAGACAAAATGAATAGCAATTACTGATGATGATCACTATCCTGAATGACCTCTACAGTGCAACATAATTAGGAAAAATATTGTTGGTTTTATTATGTCAGTCAAAAAATAAGTATTGACAAAATGAACAATTTCTGAAGGTGTTTATTAATGATTCTGAATTGAAACTGATTAAAAGGTTATTGAAGTGAAAGCCATGAAAATGAAAACTGAAAATTGTTTAGAAAAATGAAGTTTATTTATTATAATTGTTTTGTGCATGAAATGCTTACATTATAAAATGGAATTGGGTAATTTATGGAATAATTTATGGATCTGCTAGTTTTATAGATACCATAATACAGAATATTTGAGATTTGATATAAAATCAAGCAGATAACCATTTAGAATATGATAAGTTTATTTTAATATTTGAAATATGGGATAAATTTATTTACAATTTTAAAATCAATTATGTACCTTGAGACAATATTACAATAGATGAGAGTTGTTTTTCTAATACAAATAAGGAGCAGATTATTCAGGGCATGGTAAATAAATTCGAAATAAAATGACAGCATAGCTGTTAATGTAAAAATTAAATATTTGTGAATGAATTTTCCTGTTTAAGATCTTTATAAGCCCTAATTATTAAACAGTTGAAAATTTCTTAATACTTTTTTAGTCATATAGTAATTAGGGGAAAACATTATAACTGAGAAGTTTTCTTTTTGCCAATTTAAAACTTCCATAACAACTAGCAAATATAAACTTGGTGATTGAAGGATCAATAGAGCAGGAAAGGAAATTCGTGATATTATAAAAAGAAAAAGAGATGAATTTTATTAAAGTAGTATTGAAAAACAAGAATAATGAATATAATATTTATAATGTATCGGGAAAAAGCAAATAATGATTTTCTCCACAGATCATTATACATATTAGCTTCTGTTATTTATGTCATGAAAAATAAACAGAAATTTTTATATTAAAATGCTGTAAAATATATGTGGATATGATCAATCAAATGGCAAAAACAACTCAATAAAAGCTGTTTTGCAAAGAGAGTCATAACATGTATATTGTATGCACTTGATCTAATCACAATCAATGCTTATGTTTTATATAAAGAAATTAGTGAGAAAATATAAACAAAGAAATTTAATTTTGAAATTAGAGAATTGGCAGCCCAAGTATATAAAACATATTGAAGAAATGACAAGGAAATTAAGTGAAGTTGAACAAATTGTTACAAATAGAGAATTTGGATATTTAAAAAGATTTAGCTATCATGGAGTAAAAATGTGAAATTAAAATGTATTTGATGTATGAAAAATATAAAAAAAATTTATATAGGAAGTGCAGAAAAAACACATTATTATGACCATTGTTAAGAAATGTAATGTGTATTTTTTATTTAAAAGAAATGTTAATAAAAGTATAAACTATTATCAAATGAATATGAAGTCCAATTTCTGTTTTTCCACTTATGCAGAAGTAACATATGATTTCTATATAAAATATCTCATCTCTGAATACCATAGTAATATTTTGGTTTTTGAATTAAATTGTATAAAACTGTTTAGCATCAAATGTGTAAATATTTTAGATTTAGATAACACAACAACTTAATCTTTTAATGTAGGAAAAGAAAAACCATTTAAAATTTATTCTTTAACCCATTATAAGATTACCCAACAATCAAACTGAAGGAAGACTAGAAATAAAGGGATTTGTAAAAGTAGCCAAGTATAAATAAGGATGTGATATTTTATATTATAGATTCTTTTCCATTAGTTTTATTCATTAAATATATATATATATTAAAATTTATGTTTATAATGAACATATGAAAGTTTATATTAAACCTCAGCTACATACACAATATTTATTTTACCTGATGATCAATAAATGATTTTATAAAATGTTTTTCAACAAAACTGTTTCATTTATTTATAATTTGATTTAAGGCTATTAAAAATTATAAATATATTTTGCATAGGAATTATATTATTCCATCTAATCGATTGCTTTGGGATCAGCTGCAAAATCATTTTGATGTCTTAATTAAACATAAAGCATTTACTCCAAAACAGTTGGCTTGTATTTTTGGACCATTACTTATACAACCTGATTCAAGTGACTTTGAAAAAAAGAAGGTAATTTATATAGTTTGTATGTATTGATTGTATATTTCTTTTTCACAATATAGAGGTAAAGATAAAACAATTTTAACTATTTTCCAATTGGTAAAGATTTTTATGGTTTTCTTATTTTACCTTTTAACTAAAAATAACTAGATAGACATTTGGATAGTCACTTATGAGTCTAAGACTATCTACAAAATTATGTAAGTTTTGCTTTTAAAATCTGAATTTGAATTCCAGATTGTGAACTAACCATTCCACAAAATGTTTTTCTTTGTATTTATATATTGCTACATAGAAGGTATGCTAGCAATTTCAGAGCAAAAAATAAGGGATCTATTATGAAATATATAATAAATTTATCACATGATCACCATTTCTTATGTTTGCTAATGAGCTTGGATTGAAAATGTTGTGTGTTTTTAATTTTATTCTCATAGTTTTGTAGTTAAGTAGAGATAAAAGTTGGCTGCTGGAGGATTTCAATAGATCCTAAGATCTAAGTGCAATGCTTTCAGATCCAAGACTCATCACTGATGAAAGCCACAAGCTAGAAACTAGTCCAGGGATATTGGATGAGTATGCACTAGATAGGAATTTTATGCACAAGCTTTCTGGCATCCATTGATTACCATGTCTTGCACTGAGTGGCACTACTGTATGGAGAGTTTTGCCTGTTATAATAAATTTAATTACTAATAGTTTTATTAGATAAAAATTATCATAGAATTAACTTTTAGAAGCATATAACCTTTATCAATTAAAATATTTATAATCTAAGTTATACAGAATTATTATATTTCAACATGCAACCAATTGGTTTAGGCATCAAATATCTTTACTTTAGTATTTTGCAGATTAAGCAAATAAAAATTGCCTCTTTTTTACAAATTTATTTATATTGTCAAAATTAAATTTTTTATTGGAGCATGTTCCATGCTGTTTAAATACTGAAGAAATTTGTTCTTTTGGTATTTTATTTTGCTTTGTTATATATATATTTATTTATTTATGCTAATTAAATCAGTATTTTAAAGTACACCTTGATACTCCAATTTATGATTTTCTGCATTATATTAATAGCAATCTTACATTATTTTGGGATATCATAGCAATATATCATCTAGTATTTTTTGATTATTCAAACTTTTACAACAGATAGCTCTAGAATGAGGTGAAGAGAAATATTATTTTTATATCTTCTCCTTTACTTTTTTGCATTCCTTCATATATTCATATGAAAATGAAGAGAATTAATATCTTAAATAATATTCGTTTTGTAAGATTTGTTTTGATCATCTTGAAGTTTGGATTTCTAATATATTAAGCATGTATAGAATTTCATAGTTTGAAAGTCTTTGCAATTCTTTAGAATTATAGGATTAAGAAAATATTGGATAATCATCACACCTAATGACACTGTTGGAGATTAGTGATTCTATGCCATATTTTATGGACATCCTAGTAATTTTGAAAAGTAATGGCTGCTTTGTTTTCTTCTTCATCTAAGATATTGATTTGAAAATTGAATTTTTTTTTTTTTCAGGTAGATTAATTATGATGAACATCTTAAAAGGAACTACAAATAGTGAAAAAATAATTATAATTTTAAGCAAGTTGATAATTAAGAGTAGGATAAAATAAAACATAGAGAGATTAGAATATTTGTAATTAGCTATAAATATTCTAGGTAATAATTGTCTCTTAATTGGAACAATTATTTTTGTATTAAGAAAAAATTTAAGATGAACCAAAGTCTCATAACGTTATCAGTAGATGATGTTAATGTTAAATAGTAATTCTTAATGATCTTTTGAAATGTAAAAAGTAATAAGAAAGATTAATTTTTACTTTTTAGTAGGAACTATCTACTTCTCCAATTTCAGTTCTTAATGTGTGAATTATTCATCCATTAACATTGTTCTTTACAATTATATTTTCAAGAAACTTATATTTTTTTCAAATATTTTAAAGTTTCCAAAATATTACTTAAAATTTAGTCTATCAAATGACTTATTAAAAACTTTATCTATAATGATCTTTGTAATGTTTTTTCATTATATATTATGTATGATCACTACCTAAGGTGAAACCATTATTTCATGTTAATGATGAATTAACATTTAGGTAGAACAGATCCCATTTAAAAATTATTTTAAAATAAAAAACTGGTTAAGTTATATTTTGAAAAGTTTTTCGAAAAATTTGAACACATTTTATTTCTCTATTATTACTTTATTAGTCAGATTTTTTTGAATCTTAATTAATTAGTGAATGTATCAAAATCAGAAGGTTTATTAAATCTCACTTGGTCAAACATTATTGAAAATAAATTATTTTTATATAATTTTTATTATCAGGAGATGTACTTCTATAAATATATTCTTTATAACAATCATATTAAAAACTAAAACTTATATTTGTTAAGCATTGCAGTGTCTTCTAGTAAACTAATGACAAAATATAGATGTTCATCTGAAATTGATTCTGTGAGACTTATATAGTCTTAATTTACAATTCAGAAGTTGACAGTTATATAAAATTTAGAATTTTATTTCATAAAGAACGTATCAGAGGTTATTTTAAAATTCTAATATGAGTTATTTTACATCATATTTTTTAAGTATGTATAGTATATTAAATGTAGTAGTTCAATGCTTCTTCACTGAATAAATGCTGTGTGTAATCCACTTATTTTTTAAATCAAATTTGTTCAGTATTTTTCATTTATAGTACTGACTACTAATCATACTTTATGCTGACCATTGCTGTCATGTTTAAGAATTGTTTTTCTTTTACATCTCCCAAGAGATTTTTTTAGTACTTCTCTTGTCATAGTTTTTTGTAATTCAGTAATTAGATAATTATAACAAGTTTTTTTTTTTTTTTCTTGCTGAAATTGAACCAGGAATTTTTGTTCACCAACAAGATGATTAATGTTAAAATAACTGTAATCAAAAAATAAACATAGTTGCACAAAAATTGTTGGAGTTCTCATTGATAATTTATATCACTGTTAAGATATTAATATGATGATTTTGATCTGTTTTGAATGAAAAGTTTGAAAATTAATGAACTTTGTGTTTACATCTTAATCATATGTTAGGGATAAAACATAAAATTCAATGATAGATTCAGATTTGAAGTTATGAGCTTAAGTCTGAATTGGAATTTAAAAATGAGTCTAATCTTAATATAATTGAACCTGTGTTATTACAGAGAACTTATTAAACTCCTTTGATCGAATCTACTTCTATTATAATGTTATGTTGCATTCCATTACAGTCTAGTCATTGTGAAGTAGATTAGATTATTGATTTCACAGTATACATATAGTTAATAGATTTTGTTCAACAGACTATTATTCTGAAATATATTCATGATATTGTGCAGACTAAAATAATTTTTTTGTATAACTGTTTTTCTCTGATTAAAATTTGTACTATCAATAGTTGCACGATCAAGTCATTTAAATAAAGATGACCATGGACTTAAATCCCTAGAAGTACAATACCTTTCCTACCAATGTCTAAGGCTATTGCAATTACATTTGTTTTTTTTTACAGAAAATGTATCAATTATCTTCTGATTAATCCATATTAATCTTACGATTTTATTCTAAAAACTAAGAATTGCAAATTGTTGGATACTAGTTGGTATGGCTATCGGTCAGTAATCTGAAAGAAAAATTCTAAATCTGTTTCTGTTATGAAAAAATGTAAAGATTCACTCAATCTGACTAGATGCATTAATTATGCTATGAAATTTTTCAGTTAATGTTGACTTTAACCATTGTATTTTTTTTTTCTAATTTAAAATTTGCACTTCTCAGAGCTTCTGAATTGAAAATTAAGAAGTTGATTATACAGCTTTTATTAGCTATATAATTTCATATATTGCCTTTTATATATCAAGTACAAAAAAACTGATATTGTGTGAAGAATGTATTCCAAATCTTCTTTAAAAATTTATGGCCTTGAAAATTTTATTTTGAGGTGTTGCATTAATGGCTAAAAAACATAATCATTTACCAAAAAATGTTAAACAATAAATCTATTGCAATGAATCATTCATTTGAGAAAGAGAGAGAGAGAAAAAAATTGCATAACTTGTTTAACTATAAATAACGTGACATTATATAATCATTTTAGATAGAGCAAGAAATATTATATATATAAAATTAAATAATGATATTGTCATTTGCTTGGGAGGTCAAATGACATTCAAGTGCAAAGTGACAGGTTGAGCATAACAATGTCATTCATGATTTTTTTTTTTTACTTTCTTTAGCTGAGAATCTATGATTTAAATTTACAATGTGTTGATCCTTCTGGATTTCATACAAAAAGTGATATTATTCTCAAATAAAATTAGTCATTCTTTTTTTTCTTAACTTTAATTACTAATAATAGATATTTTTAAAAGTTTTTAATAATAAAATATTTTAATGTTAATGATCTAATTTCATCTTCACTTAATATTGTCATTAATATATATATATATTTATTTATATTTAATTCCCTCTTTTCTTCCAAGCGTAAGCTTGTGGCTAAGACCTGTAGAGGTCCCTACCTTCGAATTTTTCAGACGCTTATTCCTAAGGTTACAACCTTAGTAAATATTACTTAATATAATAATGTGCGTTTAATAAAAATTTATAATTACAAATTTAATTATCATAAAATGCTAATAAATATAATCTATTGTATTGTTTTAGGCATATGACTGAAACTGAAAAAGATTATACAACAACAAATATTGTATAAAAAGTTTCTTTGTATAATATTATATTTTTTATACAAATCTATATTAACAAAAATTAATAATTCAAACTATAAATAATAAATATTATATAATGAGTGTGCTAATAGCTCTTAACAAGCTTTTCCGAATATCCCGATCCTCAGAATGGTTTCTAGCTCTGGCTGTCGTCAGTAAGGTGCTAGGATATAACATTATATAACATTTGTAGTATAAGCTTATTAAATTAAGTCACATGATGTATGACTTGATTTCCTTGTAATTATAAATAGTAAAAAACTTTATTACTTTTAGCTTGGCGGTATTGTTGTTATTTTTTGTTGCTATATAATGTATATAATACTTTTATGAGAAGAGAGAAAAATGAGAAAAAAGCTATATTAAAAAAATATATAGATGTAATAGTCTGTAAATGTTTTCAATGATGTACATATATATTACACTAAGGGGGCAAAGTTGCTGAAAGAAGGTTTTTTTTTTTTTGTACAATATTTGCTGCTGTTCAGTTTTTTTGAGATTATTTATTTATTTATATTTAATTAGTATTAAGGTACTTTACCATTATTTATTTTTAGGCTGAACTGATTTTACGAACAATTTTTACATTCAGTGAAGATGATTCTAGTGACTCGTCTTCTTCAGCGGAAGCTTCTTTTTCTCAGCAAGAACGTGAAACTGAGAAACAATCATCTAAAGATACTAAGCCTAATAGTGAGTTCTTAAGAATACTGCTATGCAAAGTAATAAAAGCAAATATTTCATCTTTGAGTTTTTAAATTCGCAATATTGTTTTTAATATTTTAGATAGTAAGGAATGTTTTGGATTGATATTGTTGTTATATTTATTTTATCAATAAAGTAAACATGCAGTAACTATTTTGATCATTTATGATTGTAGAGAAACCAATATTTCATCACTCTTCAGAAAGTATTAGTGAAGCTTCTTTGATTTTGCCAACAGACAAAGAAGAAATAAATCCTAAAAAAGAAGTAACTAAAAATGGTAAATATATAATTATTTTTAATAATTAGAATATATAGAACTATAGTGATAGAATACACAAGCAGGCAAATGTGCATCAATTAATTTGTTGGGTGTTTGTGTGCAGTATGATCATATTAAATTGATGAGGAACTAATCAACTAATGTCTGTTTGATGATGCTAAAAAAAGTTCACTACGGCTCTGAGAGTTTGACATATATGTTTAGCATACTAAATATTCATATTAAACTACTAAAAATTAAATATCCTACTTTGTTTAGTCGTTACAATAGTATAAAGTTTTATTGATTTTATAAATAGTTTTTATTATCATATTTTAATAAGAACATTTTTTATAGCAGTCTTTTTTTTGTAGTGTAATCTGGATAAAGATTTTGATTAGTTTTTGATTATAGAGAAGATAGCACAAAATATGTTTTTAATTTAGCATTTTGATTGGGATGCAGTATGTGAATGTTAAATTCCCAACACATTTTTAATGAAAATTACCAAGGCAATAGCAATAGTAGTTGATCATCATTAATAATAGTTTGGCTTTGCTTGCCACCCCTTTAACATAATTTGTTATTTAAATCTAAATCATAAGTTTTAATAATCCTTTATATTGTTAAGATCCTCTATAGAAAATATAATTGTGATATTAATGCTATTTTTTTTATATAGTATCATGTAAAATTTATCTAATGCTTTTATTGAAACATATAAAATCATATTTTGTGACAGAATTTCAACATCACTATCAAAGTGTTTGATTTTATAAAGAGTTAATGCACTAGTTCAATAATTTGTCTGCATAAAGTATGTGAAAGGAAATTATTACCTTTTTTTTTTTTTGTGCTGGTGTTTTTTTTAGAGCTTAAATATATTTTGTATTTATGAGTAAATTATTCATAAGTAGTCATAACAAGTGTAACCACTCTAAAATCTAGAAGAAAAAATTGAGCTAAAGAGAAAAATAATAAAAAAGATTAGTTTTGTTATGACTATACAAATCAATCCATGAACTCAGAGTATGACCATCACATACATTATGTCCTGTCCATTTTCATTGTTTATTTGACATCTTGTGATGCTGTCTTTCAACTTCAGCTGCAAAATTTTAATCCTGAATTACTTAAACACCTATTTAATTCTAATTTTCCACTGTACTGCATCTTTAACCATAAATTGATTGGACTTATGATTTTAGATCATATTTTCTGACTTTTATGAAGCATCTTTAAGTGAAATTTTCCCTGTGCTTTTATATTACAAAAATACGAGTTTGTAAATGCAACAACAGCACATTGAGGTCAAAGATGCATCTCAGCATCCAGATTTGACTTTTTACTTTAAAAGTCACCAAAATATTTAAATGGTTTTTATTCTTTATGTGAATGTTACAAATAAATGTTAATATCAGTTTTTTAACTATGTTTGATTCTCTTCATTGAGATTGAAAATCATTCAGCTACCACATGCAATAATTTACTTCCATTTTAGTAGATTAAATTGGATTTGGTTTATTAAATGTACCGATGCATTATTATTTTTATTAAATGTATGTTATGCTCTCTGCCCAAAAACAGGTACTATAATCAAGTGATATTATATCACATTAAATATACTCTTACGAATAATATTTTTAATCTTTGATGTTTATTTGCATTGTTATCTTTAAATATTATCTATAGATTGTAAAATAGTAATGTAATAAATTGTTACTTGACCCAACAATGGAGAATGTTAAAGAAATTTTTTAGAGGAAAACATAAGATTGAATATAATGAAATAATGTAATTAGAGAATCTTAGAAAAGATTAGCTTGGGCTAATAAAAATAAGAATTTATATATCTGAAATGAAAATGAAAGATGGTATTGAATATATAAAAGGCTTAAGTAGCAATAGCAAATAATAGTGGTTTTTGGGATATTTTCTAAGAAGTTAATGTCCTAGAATAAAGTTGGAATTATGGAAACATTACCAAGATTTGATAGTAAACTACTAAACAGGATAAAGTACTCCAATTTTTAATTGTAAATACTTCATGTATAAACTCTGCTGTAAATGCAATTATATGTAGATAATTTTCAGTCTTTATTTTCTAGGATTTTTTTATCATGTTTAAAAGATTCAATAAACAACTGCCTTTTGAAGCTGTTCATTTTACCAAGATTCATTTTTTTTCTTTTTTTGTTTGGCATAATATGTAAGATCAGGATTATGTCAATTGTCACATTATATTGCATTGTTGAATTTTTTGTGGTTTTGATCAACAGTAACAACTACTGATCATTTTATTCCACCACATATCTTTTAATCAGCATCAATATCTAAAAAAAAATAGCTTTTTAAATTTATATAAAATAGATTTTATTACTAAATTTTACTAATTTTTGCTGCTTCATTAATGTAATATCTACTACCAGATATATGTTTCTTCTGTATTGTTACAGTAACAAGTTGGTGCTTTGTCAGAAGAATCTTTTGAACTTGCAGTTAATAAGAATTATTTGTCTCATATTTATTAGAATCACTATTGTTGTCTTCATCCCTGTTTATAAATTGAGAATGATATTCATTTTTTGAACTAGTAGCTGATAAGAAATAGTTTCTAATTTTTCTAAGCATGATAAAGCTTAAGTTAATGAAATCTCTTACTCATTATTACTTCACATTTATTACATACAAAAGAAACATGTTTTTTGAACAGATTTATGTAAATTGTGTATCAAACTGAATTTGGAACATTATATGAATTGAATGTAAATTTTATAAAATATCATTAAATATTAGTACACCTGGCTCTCGTTTTACACGATAGATACGTTCCTTAGAAAACAAGCGCAAACGAAATCGCGCAAAAATAGACGTAACTTACCTTGAAAAAGGGGGGATACAGACTGTGATTTTTCAAAAATCGTGTAAAAGCAAAGCACCAATGTAAAATTATTTTAAAATTTGTGCAAAAAAAAAATAAGAAAATAAAATATGACTAATAAAAAATTTCAAATTTGAAAAAAATTGATACAAGACAAACTTTTTTTTATCTATAATATTTAATTTTATTCAAAACAATATATTTTTATGCATAATTTATAGTAATTTACATTTTTTTATACACATTTTAATTATTATCACTATTTGCCAATAAACAGGTTCGTTTGCAAACTGGTAAAAAATCAGATTCTTCAAAAGAGGAAATACAACTAGCGCCAACGTCACTCTCACATTGTGTTAATGGTTTTCTGGTGATAACGTAATTAGTAATTAATCTAACAACTAAAAATTAAATTCTTATTTTTGTCTTTAATTTTTTAATTTTCTATTTTAATTGTGCCCACTGCTATTACTCACCTTTTAAAAATAAACTTGCGGACACTAAATGATTAATAATTGATTACATTCTTTTTTAAAAAGCAAAAACAGAATATGATTTAAAATGCAAAATTAACACGCATAATGTTTGAACAAATTTACATTATAATCTTGTAAAATTTAATATGTGTATACATAAAATACAGAAGTCATGATTTTAATTTTATTATTGCATAAAATCTTACTATTATAAAGCACTGGAAATATTGAAATTACTAAGATGAAGGTCGAATTCCAATAATGTGCTATTACTTTCAATATACGCAAAATTTATTATTTAAAGTAATAGCGCATTATCGGAGTTCGACTTCCGGAGAAACGTGAATCGCGTAACTTCAAAATCGCATTAAATAAATCCGCGTAAAAAGAGACCCAGGTGTATAATTAAAAGGTAAAACAATAAAGATCTTTCAACAGAGAAGAACAGTGAAGAAGCTTTAGATTTGTGTTTTTTTGGGTAGTGACTGTTTGAATATTTTTCATTCATGCTTTTCTCTTTAGCTAAGAATTGGTTGATACTATTTTATCAATTATTGTTAGATAGTTAGCTGGATTGGCTGTCTGAAAGAAAAAATTCTAAGTTCGTTGAAAAAATTTTGAAGTTTATGTAGCCTGTATTTGAATTCAGGTCATAGCCATGGTAAGAAGATGTGCTATTCTTGCACTATTTAAAGTAAATAATTTATAAGTTTTTATATTCCAAAATTATTTGTCATGTCTATTACGCCAGAAACATATTAAAAAAAATACAATCATATTGACTAACATGGCAATTTTACATATAAAATTCAAAATGTTATGTTTAATAAGAAAATAACATAAAAATACATTTACATTTTTAAATTAAGTCCAAAGGATATCTGTTTAATACAAAAAAATAAATAATTTACAATAAAATGAAATATGAATACCAGTCAGAATGACCAATGCAACAGTTCTAGTAATATAAATTTAAATGCAAACCAGTTATTATTTTAATTTTTATTATTAATTAGATTACAAATAAAAGGTTAAAGAAATTGTAAAATGTGTATTTTAAAATAAATGAAATGCTTAATAGAAAATCTTTCCCTAAAGCAATGAAAGTTTACAAGATTAAATAAAAACCCTTAAAATCTTTAATTTCAAGCCTTACAGATTTAATGAGATTTTATAATTAAAAAAACAATAATAATTGATAGTTGTTCTGGAGTTTATATGATGCTCAAGCACCAGAAGCAACACTTCCCATAGATTTTTACTCTGCAGTTTATTGCACTATTATTGGCTTAAATTGCACAGAACTTGATGCTAATTTCATTATCTTATGTTTTAAGTAAGCCTTATACTGAGAGATATATGACATGTCCCTAATATTTTTTTTATTATTTCTTGGAAGTTAAAATTTAAAAATATTTTTTTAATCATAATTTTGTTCTTTTATTCTTGTTTTTTTTTTTTAGTTAAAAAGATCAGCATAGATTCAGACAGTGGAGAAGACAGCTTCTTTGATAAAGTTACTGTACCTTTGTCAGGTAGATATGGTTTTATTAATTTTTTTCCTTTTATTTAAAAATATAAAATGGTATACATTACCTTGCCAAAACCCATTAAATACTTACTAAAAGCATTAATCAGGTTGACCTATCTTTGATCTTAAACATCTGCATTTCAATCAGAAATACAAGTGCCATTAGCTTTGTTCATTTTTAAGCCCAGTTTTCTATCTAGTACTTTAAATTTATCATAACTCTTCTCAGATCTTGTCAGGCTATGTCATTCAGTTTTTGAAGTTTGCAAAAAGGAATTGATAATTTAGTAGCAGCTTTACTTTGTTATTTATATATTTGATATGAATATTTAATCATTTTTCAAGTCTCTTTAAAAATACCAATAAACTAGCATTTTATAGTCAAAACTCTCAAATTCAGTGCTTTGATATCTTTCTAATCTGCCAGAAGTGTAGAAAAAGCACTTAATCACATTCTTACTATCTACTAATTTGCATTACTGAGTTTATTGTATATAGATACAATGTGGATTTTTTATAAAGTGTTTGATGGTTTTGACAGTTTAATGTATTTACATTTTAAAATGCTAAGAAATTATGTTGCTTTTATAAAACTATGATAAAAATGATATTATCTTTGTATGAACATAGATGTGTGTGTATGTATCAAGTTGACTACTGTGAGCAGTATTTGGTTGTTATATGTGATGGTGTCTGTTCTTATTGTTTGTTACCACAAATTATTTTAGTATCTTAGCATAATGTAGCTCAGTAATTGACTTACATTATATATTTTAATAAGTTTTTTATATTAGTGATATATTTATAGATATATTAAACAATCTCCACACTTCTCTATTCTTTTTAAATTCTTATAAATAAAGATACAATAAAAGACAAATGACCTCCATTAGATATATTGATCTTTAACTGAGATTTAAAGTTTATATCTGTGCTACAGATAATCTCTAGTTTAGTAAATTTAGTAATAATCATTATTGTATTTATCTGAGGTGGATGGTGTCAAAGTTGTGAGTGGAGTGAGTTTGACAGTTTTTTGAAACTTAAAAAAAACACCATCTAAAATAATTACTTGCATAGTAATTAAAACAGTATCCTTCAGGCACTAAAAATATAATTATCATTAGTCAGACTATAATTTTGTGAATTTTTCTGTTTTAATTATTGCTTTTTCTTCTTGAGATTATCATTAAACTTCTTAACTATCTATCTGTCTGTCAGTATTCATACTTTAGCTGACCTTCCTACTTATTTAGTTCTTTCTCTCTCTCTATATATATATATCAAGATTAATACTCCAACAAATAAATGAAATACTCTCAATCTAAAGCACAAGATAAAACTTTTTGAGAGAAAAGATCAAAGTAAATTCCTAGCTGTTATTCCCATGTCATTATTCACATGATAAATGAATGTGGATGGGCTTCTCACCAACATGCTTAAACTAGTGTGGTCAACTTACCATATTTTACCTCTAAGCTTAATTAATCTTTAAGAAAACACCATGATAATTCTAATAGTTTTTAACCGATATATCAATTTTTTTCTTTTTTTGAAGTTAAGATGACTAGGAGTGAATATTGTGAATTATTTATTATAACCATGGCTAATAAAAATAAATTATGTTTTTTCATTTCTTGGAGGCTTGAAATTCATTAGCCTCTTACAGTTAATAAATCAATTTCTCGTTTGAAAAACTAAGAAAATATTTGTCTGACATTGTGAAGTTAGAAGAAAAAGTGAAGCAACAACAATTGATTTAAAAAGTGGATATATACTTTATTATAAAGGCTTCAATAGTGGATGCATAAGTGCAGTGGAATTCATTATAAGTGAAAGATGATGAACAACACTGGGAGGATTGATGATATATTATGCAGAATGGTAAAATTAATTATTCAACTTAATGGAAGATCTCTAATGACAGTAATTCATTTACATGACCCAGTCAGTCCTTTTTGTGAAGAAGAAGAAAAATACTTCTGATCAGAACAAATGCCATTTTAAAATTGCTGCAGGAGATTTTAATGCTAGAATTAAAAAAACTATTTGGAAGATGAAAGTATTGTGAACAAATTTGGTAATGGAAATGAGAAAGAACATACAGTTGTGAAGTTTTCAGAAAAAGCAAATGTATATATTTTCAATTTCTTTTATGAGAAAAATGCAAAGTAGATATAGTAATGAAAGCATCCAAATGAAGGCACAGCAGAGTTGGATTATATTTTGATTACTAGAAAATATTGATTTGATAGATTTAAAACAAGAAAGAATCATGGATTAATGATGTGTAGGATGTACCTGCAAAGTTTGAAAGAGAAAAGCTATTAATAAAAATAGTATTAGCAATTGATATTCTATTTTTCAGAAATAAAGCTTTAATGAGTTTAAACTAGAACTTATTAATCATTTTAAAATATAAACAGATTTTAAAAATGATTCTGACTTATATGAAATCAATAAGATCAGACTTGAGAGAGATCAGTAAGATAATTGGTACTCAGCAAACCCTGCTATACAAATAATCAGTACCAAAAAGCAGCATCAAGAAAGGGATTGTATGGAAAAAGGGGAAATATTAAAAAATGAAATATTTTGAAAAACAATGTACGAAATTCTGTAAAATGGTATGAATAAGAGTTAATAATGACATAAATAAAAATAAATAATAGAATGTGACATTGTTTGAGAGTTAACTTTGAGAGAGCTGATATATGATCCATGGACTTTGAGCTCCCGAATCAACCACGGTCTATTGCATCAAATTATTATATAAAAATGATAATACATGAAAATATAATTGAATTGGTAAAGAAAACTAAAGGAAAAGAAACAACATCTTAAAAATATAAAGTAATATTTTGATATTAGAAGGAAAAATTGATTTAGTATTTAAAAGGAAAAATATCATTGTTACTAAAACGAGAGATATTATCATGATGAAATTGAAAAATTCTATAAAAAAATGACATAATAATTAAGAACAGGAATACAAGATACCCTCTACAATTATGACATCTTTTGAAATGTCATATATTTAAAATGAAAAGAGATATGAAATTAAATCTATGAAGAAAAGAAAAATTTTAGGAAGTGATAGACTTATAGATATTTTAAAAGAAATATTAAAGAAATAGAAAAATTGCTATTAATTACTAATAATTTGATATATACCATATAATACTAAATTGTTCATTCAGTTTACCACCGTTACACAATGCTTTATTTATCATTCTTTTTTACAGTTTACAGTTTTGATTGCCCCAGCAATCCTATTCAGAACTTATTAAAATTTGAATTTAGAGTTGAGGCTAGGAGAAATAAAGTTCTGAAGAAGATTGCTGGGGCAATCAAAACTAAACTGTAAAAAAGGGTGGTAAATAAAGCATTGTGTAACAGTAGTAAAGTGAATGGACAATTTGTATTATATGCTATACATTTGGCAATGCAATAAAAAAGAATAGTTATTAATTTGATGTATACTTATATAATACAGTATTACATTTTTATATTAAAAAAAGAAAATATTCAAGATCAATTTTTATTATTAACTGTTAAAATTGTAAAATTTTAAAACTAAAATTGAATTAATTAAATAATTCTTAAATTTGTTTTCAGTGTATTTATTTATTTATTTTTCCTAAAAATTATTGTGTGCACAAGTGTAAATAGAGTTATATATATTGCTTTATTTAATTATTTTGTTTAGCCACACAAGCATATCAAACATTATTAAATAAAAGTAAATCTGAACAAGTTCATAACGATTTTGATGATAATGTGGATGAATTTGACATTGAGGATGAATTAACTTCTGCAGTATCTCGACAGTCTGTGATATCAAGGTAATTTTAAGTATTCATTTTTTTTAATAAGTTTTTTAATTATATATAAATGATTATATACATTATAATGGTATGAAAATGAGGGGTGATCATAAGGAGATGGGATACATCATCATCTCATTTAATAAATGAAATAGGAAATGAATGCAATGAATAAATAAAGAAATTGAGCACGTATAAAAGAAATAAGAATTATAATTAAATATGACAATAATTATAAGTTACAAGATGCATCATCATTGATGTCCTAGCCATGGAATACCACAATTATAAAGTCAATTTCTTTTTAAAAAATGCAATGAATGGACTTTAAAGTTGATACCATTCTTCATACATATATAAACCCATTGTTATTGCTTGTGTTAGCTTGGAAAGCAGGGACCCTAGGGGATTATAAATAAGAGAAAATAACCAACATAATATTTTAAATCTATTTTAGTATGAAGTAAATTCACTGGAATAACTTAAAACGATATACAAATTTATTAATTAGAAACAATAAAATCAAATTGAAGATTTGTTAAGTATGCTATAAATATAAAAACATCATTCTGATTTTGATTCATAGATTGAAAAATAATAAACTACACAAGTAGCATTGTTTATAATTTCCTGATATACAAATTGTAAAAAATATTAAATAATCACGTACATATATATGCATGTATAAGAATATAAAATGTACTACTTATTAACAAACTAATAAAAACTATTTATTATACTATATAAATGTATGTTTATGTGTAGAATAAGCCAATCCAGTGCATTTTAAAATATACGAATAATACTCTATTTGTTAATATATGCCAATATTATTCTATCATTAAATAACAAATATATACATAATAAGCATGCATATACATACTTATTTCAATGTAAAATAAAATATTTTAAATTATCAATTCTAATTATTTTTACTTAGTAACAAGTTACTTATTTTAAAGTGTTAAACAAAAGTTTATTTTTTTTTTAAAAAAAAAGTATATATATATATTCTTTCTTTGTAAATCCTGCATAAAAGTTTTTTTCTTCAGATTATTCTTAATTGTAAACATCTTTAAGGTGTTGCTAGAAAGTTCTTTTGTTTTCAATTTTTGTCCTCTAACTTTAAAAAACTTTCTCAAATTATTTCCATCAGTTAATTGCTTTAGTTTCATTCAAAATCATCTATTCTTCATCAATACAGCTGATGTTAAATATTTTCTTGTAGGCAATAAATAGAAATTGACTTTCTGTCACTGCAAAATTAATGATTGAAAAATATCATTCTCAGTATATAATAAATTCTATTCATCAGCTAATTGCTTCCATCAGTCCTAATATTATCATTCATGAAATAAATATCAGCATGGATAATCATTATATGACTGACAATAATTGTATGTTTGTGCTTCTTTGCATATAGATGAATCAGCATATGTATAAAATCATAGAACGGTAATCTTACAGTAAGCTGGCTAGTACTGGAATCTCTCAGTAAACTAGCCTATTATAATCATGTCCATGATAGTAAAGGACTTATTGACATTTTCAGAAAAAATACACATCAGGTAAATGTTGGCAGTCAGTCAGCCTTATTCAGTCTCTCTAGTTTGATAGGCTTTAGGCAGGCAAGCCATCTATTACATGCATATGGATTATGAATCATAGAAAAACCATCCTTCCATGTGAATTCAAACTCTATTATTGTGAAACTAGCAGCAGCTGGCTTGTACTCTACATCTACCTTAAGTTATTACTTAATAATCTCTTTTTTTTTTTTCGAATCCACATTTTATAGTATATCGTGGAATTTGAAAACACAATAACTAAGTTAGGTTTTTGTTTTATCTTGATCAAAAAACTTAACGACTCTTTACAATTCATATTAATGAAAACCAATTTTTACCTAAAAATTTTCTTAATAATGCAAACAAAATCAGATTGTAGAATTTAAAATCAAAGTATATTCTAATAATTTTCATTTATCTCTAGTAGTTTTAATTTTAAAAAAAATTTCTTTCTTAATCCAATTAAAAATGGATAGAGGAATTTTATGATTACTGTTATTATCTGTTATAACATGAAAACAAGCTTGTTTTAGATTTTTTTTTAATTATCAAAATCAGAATTAAATAAAACATTAAATAGATTTTTTTTAAATTTTTGATTTAAAATACAATAATTTATAATAATTTTAAATAGATATCTACAAAATTTTTTGTTTGTATTAATTTTTTTTCCTTTCAACTTTATATATATATATATAATATCAATGAAATCAAGTCATATATCATGTGATTTATTTAGCTTATACTTACAAATATAGTAATATAAAGAGCATGCTAATATCTCTAAACAAGCTTTTTTTTTTTATATTTTACCGTTAAATGCAGCAAGAGAACGCATTCAAAATCTCTATATAGATTTATCCCCAAACCGATTTTGAGCTAATGGCTCTTGTCAATGAGGAGCTAGAACATCCAGACACCAGATCACAATATATAAACTCAAGCCCAGCATTTATTTAATACTTGAACTATTATGTAGGAAATCTTGCGTTTATTGATAATATATATATATATTGTAACCATATGGTTAGGCTCGATGTGTGTCGAGCCTTATTTAAGTGGTCAAATGTGAAAAATTTTAAATTTTATTTGACAATAATTGAAATATATTAAATCAATATATTATTGTAGTGGTATGTAATAGTAGTTGCCAAATTGTATTTTAAAATTAAGTAAATTTTATCAGTAAATCTCCTGAGAGTGATAAAGACTCTGACTGTTCAAGTTATGCTAAGCCCTCTGGCAGGATGTGTATGAGATTTCATATGCAGTTTGTCAGGTGGACTAATTTCCAATATTAAAATGATAATTTATTAGTGTTATTATTAAGTATGTTTTGATATTTTATTATTATTAAATAATGGTTAGAAAGATTTAAATTTATAACTCTTCTAAATCAACATTTGTAATCAATCCTTAAGCATATACTTACTGTGATTTAAGATAGTAGTTAACAGCCTGATTAATTACCACTAATGAATATAGGGGGAGAAATATTAATTATATGCGCACACCATGCTGTTATTGGTTTATTTTTTTTTTGTACCACAATTCAATGTAATAAAAGGTATAAATAACTTAGCATAAGTAGTAGAGGGGGGACTATTAATAAAAAGAACAAAAGGAAAGATATTAACATCTCAAACAACAAAATTAAAGAAACCAAGAAGGAGCAAAAAAGTAATAATCACTGGATTTGAATTGACTTGAATCAAGATATATTGTAACTCTTAGATTGTGGAGTAGAGATTCTTGATTCCTTGTATTCATTATGACTTACTTATCATCGATTAACAATTGCCAGGATTTCACACTAGGAGAAAAATGGGATCCAATGAGTATTTCACAAATGGGTTCTTCGCATCTAAAACTGAACAAGAAATTGTAAGCATGAGATTTTATTTTATACATTATTATACATTTAATCATTATAATCATTATGGACATTTAAAAATCACGTGTCAGTTGTTTAAAATGACAAAAAGAAGAAAAAAGTATTTTGTGAATTCATTTATAAAGGAAAGATAAAATGCGTTTTGCCTTTTATATCAAATAGTAATAAAAATCTGATCTAAAAAAAAAATAATTTGGACAAAGCTTTTAAAATTCAAATTGAACAAAGTAAAATTTATTTCAAATGAATAATAAGGTTTACTGATTTTATAGGTGTGTGAATTTGGTTTATTTTTTAAAAAAAAAAAAAAATATTGCGCTGATAAATATTTTGGAACGCTAGCTTACTTCGTAGTTAAAAATGAAAATTGAAATATGTTTACTGTACTGATAAATGCAAAAGAAAATGTTTAACTCATGGTTATTAAATATATTTAATGGAAATCCTGATAGGAGAAAACAATAACCATTCATTATATTATTAAAGAAAATGTTTAATATTATTGATATAAAAACATAAATAGTAATAATTAACTACTTCTTAATAACTATTGTGGAATGCTAGATTTAACACTAGTTTTAAGTATTAACAAAAGATCTCAAAATGTTTTGAAATGCTGAAGTTGTTGCCAACTATTTAAAATATATTACCGTGGATAATATAAAAATTGCTTTTGAAAAAGTTTTCTCTTGCTATCAAACTTGAAGCTATTATTAAAGCTACAATTTAGTTAAATAAGATACATCCAAATTTCTGCAGAAAATAATTATAAGCACTTTTACATTGTTATTTTTATTGCAATAAAGTCTTGATGACTTTATTTTACTGTATTAGGATAAAATATAAAAAAAATATGGATGCATTGCTTGTAAAGTGTTTTGCCCTTAATGGCGTTCTCTCGTCAGTCAGCTTATAGTGAAGGAACTTAAATTACGAACTATGGGTATAAAATAAAATATAATAATAATTTTTTTTTTTTTTTCTATTGTTCATGGTCATTATTATATTAGTTTTGAATATCTTATTAAGCTATATTTTCTTTTATTTGTGGTATGAATATGCAATTACTTTGAAAACAGATCACGGTAAAATTATATGCATTTATTTTTACTGGTTGGTTTAAAATTTAATATTAAATTCCATTTGTAGTTAGAGAGATATTCCTCTCTTACATTTATGAAAATAGTTTATTGACATTCTATTTATGGATAAATAGACATAATAGTATTTACTTAATGACACAATTATTTTATTATATGGAGTTTTCCATACAAACAGGTATACATTCATATTATATCTTTATTATATTTTGCCTATAATTTAATATGTCCACTTTAGTTTATAGAATTTATGCTATTTTTCATTGACTGCACGTTTTTTATTACTGAGAATTTTATTATGCTTTTAAAATATTTTATAGTCATTTGACTTACTATAATACCTTTGTTGGTTCCATACACTATTTAGTATATATATTGTGACATAGGATATTTATCTTTTAGCTTTTACTGTGAGAATTATTTTGTCTTGCCATTATTTTGATGAGGTTTTGTGCTAGTTTCCATTTTATAGGTGTGAGAAACATAATTTCATCAAATATTGTATCATTGATATTGTGCATGGGTAGATGGAGTATACTCTCCCATTGCTTATTCCATGAGAGGATTATATTGTCGAGGCTGATAATTAGTTAATGCTTAACTTGCATAGTTTAATCCCTAGAGAGGATTATTTTCATGGCATGCATTCTGTTTCCCTGTGTTGAGACGATGTCCACACATTTTGTACCTAGGAAAAAGGTATTGGAATCTGCCATATTATTATACAACTATATAATGTTGTTTTGAAGAGCCTTTCTTTATTGTCTGATCCCTCATGATGATGTCTAGTTATTTTCCACCGTGTATGGTGAAGTTCTTGATGTTTTAAAATTATATGGCAACGATAAAGTAGAGTTAGCTTCAGGGACACTTGTTTATCTATAGTGTTTAGATAAGTAAAATAGTGTATGTATTGTGCTGTTGTACTTTGTCAACAGTTTACAAGCAAACCAACAAAACTTACTAGTAATTTTAGAATTTATCTTATGTATAGCATAATAAGAGATACACATGTGCAATGTCATTTTATTTCCATCAAGCAGTAGTTCACCGATGGATCGGTAAGATCTTTCAATAGTTAGAATGATTATTTTATGGACATAGGCAAAGTTTAGTATCCTGCATACATTTGATTTCTGGTGTCTGTTTCCATATTTATGTAATAAATTTCTTCATGCTAAACAGTAATAATTGTCATTTGTGCTTAATATGATAATTACCATTATGAAATTACTGATTAATAAAGTTTAGTTATATTTTAATGCTTTCAATAGTATACTATAAATGGATGTTATGTTACTAAACATATCAGTGCATTAAAACTTAGTAAATTTAAAGGGAATATACTTGTAACCAAGTAAATATACCTTGCTTTATATTGTTTCTAATATATATATATGTTTTTCAATTGTTTATTTATTTATTTTTTCTAAAAGTTGTAAATAGTGTAAATAAATCTTGTTGTTTTGAAATTATATTTAGTTGTCTGTGGTCTTATTGCTAATCATCATCCATATTATTATTGTTATTGCTATCAACACATTATTTTATTGTTTAGAAATTAATGCAATATATTTTGTTTTCATTAATATCATAATAATTTTGGTAAACTTTTACATTCTAAAGTACATTTAGAATTTATGGCTTATTGATTAGAATACTGTAGATCTTAAGCCCATGTCTTATTTTAAATAATATTTTAATGATCTATTGGTTTTGGAATAACTTATTTATTTGAGTCATTAGATACATCATTCACTGATCTTGATCATATTTCCCACAATTATTTAATAAAAGAGAGTTTGTAAGTTATTGTGCTTACTTTATTAAGAACTTATTTGTACTTCATAAAGCTTAAAGTTCATATTACTGTTGGTATTGGAATTGCCAAATATTGTTTATTAATTCTATTTTGTTTTATGAGCTGTTTTATTTGTTATATTTAGGTAGTGGCAAAATCCTTCTTATTGACCCAAGAATATCTTGTAAAATGATAATATTTAAGTTATTGGAACCCTGAGAAAAGTAAATTATTAATTCTTAGTTGTAATTTTGAATTTGTGGTAATTTTACATCTAAAGTTATTTATTGTGCTTTGATTTGAGATATGTTTATCTTCACAGTTTAATTGGATTCACTATAACTTTAAGATGTAAATTTCTTTTTTAATTTTTAAAACTTATAGTTTATCTTAATTTCATGGTTAAATATTCTGGTTTAGTCAAGCTTAGAATCCATATTTTGTTTCATTTTGCCTTAATATTATTTAATACAATATTAGTTTATAGTTCAGGATCTCATTCTCCATTATCAACATTGTTCTCATATTTCATCTTGATTTTTCTTCTTCTTCATCTTCATTTTATCTTAATTCATCACCACAATTGATTTATTCTTCATTGGCCCCTGTTCTATCATCATCTCAATCATTCATTATCCCAACACATTTTTTTTTTCTTAAGTTTATTCATTTTCATTATTTAATCCCTTATTTATTTCCATCACCTATTTATTATTTAATTCATAATTCTAATTCCACATTCATTTCATAGATCTGGTTATTAATTATTTATTGGTTTACAAATATTAAATTTATCTAATAGTATTTTGCTATGGATTTTAAAGCTAGTTTAACTCATGTCTTTACTAGAAGTTATTAACTTCATGGAAATTTTGTGACCTTCCTTAGATTTATTGTTTCATGCTAGCCTTGTAGGTTTTAAGAAAATAATATCTTTATTTTATCATTTCTTTTTATGCATATATATTCTTATTGTTCATGTAGAGATGGTTACAAAGGGTTTCCATTATTATTATTTTTTTTATCATCATCATTATCATCATCATCATAATAAAATAAGCTTGTTTAACTTGTTTAGAGCTACTAACATGCTCTTTATATTACATTTGTAAATACAAGCTAAATAAGTCACATGATGTATGACTTGATTTCATTAATATAGTTTGGCTATTAAGGTTTTGGCTATATTAAATTGCTAAAGCTGTTAATATATGGTGTATCTGAATTCAGTTCAGTCTTATATGGCTATTTGAGTTAGATTTGAAAACATATAGATGTCTGAAAATTTCAGATTTTCAACTTAATATTTAAGTATTAGATAAATGCTGGGCTTGAGTTTTTATTTTGTGGTGTGTCCTAATTCCTCACTGATGAGAGCCATTATCTCGAAACCGGTATGGTGATAAGTCTAGATAGCGATTTTGAATGCGTTCTCTTGCTGCATTTATCAGTAAAAAAAATTTTTAAAAAATAAAATACAATGAAATAAGATTGTTTAGAGCTACTAGCACACTCTTTATATTACATTTGTAAATACAAGCTAAATAAGTCATGTAATGTATGGCTTGATTTCTTTAATATTATAGTTTGTCTGTTAAAGCTTTGATTATATTAGATTGTTAAGGCTATTAACATATGGTGTATCGAATTTAGTTCAATCCCATATGGCTATTTGAATTGGAGAACTGGATTTGAAGACATATAGATGTCTGAAAATTTCAGACTTTTTACTTAATAGTTAAGTATTAGATAAATGCTGGTCTTGAGTTTGTATTTTGTGATCTGGTGTTTGGATGTCCAAGCTCCTCACTGACAAGAGCCATTAGCTCAAAAACAGTTTGGGGATGGGAATAAGTCTAGATAGAGATTTTGAATGTGTTCTCTTGTTGCATTTATCAGTAAAAAAAATATAAATAAAAAAAACTTGTTTAGGCTCTTAACAGGCTTTTTATATTATATATAATTATAACAGAATGGATAGATAAGGGGTGAACCTGAGATAATAGTAAAATATCATCAATCCCAGTTCAAAATATAAATATAAAATTTACATAAATAAGTATAATATTTAAGATAAAGTATTATTAAAGTAAAAAGATATTATTTAAGTATAATTTATAAAGTAATGTTTATTAAAGTAAGGAAATGATATTAAAGTAATGTTTAATATCACAAATATATAAGAATTTTTATATTTTAAAGAGAGCATGAGATCTCTGAGAGATCAGCCCAGTTAACTCCTTAGAGCAACCATAAGTATAATTATCCATACATCAACCAGCATTGTTAATAAGTATAACTAATACTCAAAAGAAATAACCATTCATCATTATGAATGATAAACAATAAAATAAATAATCAACAGTCAATCTTGTGACTGGATATGAAATGGGTTTACTGTAGACCAGGCCAGCTTGGGAAGTTATTTTAACATTAACTTGGATGCACCAACTTAAATGCTAATCTAATAGAATATATAACCATAAAACCAATAATGTTGTAATATTAAAACATGCTGATTATCATCAATTCTTTGACCACATTGTACTATTAATGTACTGGCCAACTAAAAACTTAATTTCTAATAGAGACTAAACTAAAATAAAATGTAGTGCATGAGCTTTAAAAAATATTCTCTTTGCACCAACCAGGATGATGATGATGATGATTGATGGGAATATTATCATTATCACTGGATGACCAGATACTAATATACATTATTTTTTTATATATCAGACTGTTATGCTTGAATCTAGCACAGTGAACATAAGCTCTATAACTGCTACTGTGATTAAGAGATGATGCAAATATATATTCTATAAGCATTTAGAATTAGGTACACTGGAATAATTTTAAAAGTAACATACTAGGTTATTAACAACAATTAAAAAATAAAATTAATGTCTTTAGAATAGGGTTATGCATATATAAGCCTTCTAATTTTGATTAATTTACAAAATAAAAAACTCACATTTTGATTTACAATACTTCTTAAAGGGTTTACTTAAAACACACATATATATGCACAGACATACATTTTATAATATATAATGAATACATTTCAATTGATATTTAATTAAATTTTACATATGTGTTTACTTGATTAATATATAAAATTCAAGTTACTATATTGTAGTTTACATATATGTTCTAATAGGTTTACTTAAAACACCTTCAGCACACAGACATGTGTCTAATAATTTCTGAACATATTTGAATTGTTATAAAATAAACAATTTTAGTTATCACTTTTAAATGATATAAAATACCACAATGGGTTTACATAAAACATATAATTGACTAACATATAAATGAAATTCATTTTTTTATCATATTGGAATTTATCAAAATAATAAAATTATAAACATATCTTTCATAATTAATTCCATTTAGAAAATATACATAATTTTCACTGCTTTAATAATAAAGGCCTTTTTCTTTCCTTTTAAAAAAGAAATAAATAAAATCAGTTTTGACAAGTTACTCTAAAACTATTTGATTGATTAATTGTAATGTCTTTAAATTTAGATTTTAAATGATTCTTTTTCTTTTAGAATATAATTGTCAGTGAATTGATTCTTGTCTTCTTGATTTTTAATAAAATTTAAAATGATATTCTTTCTATATATATATCACTATCACAGATTGTTCTTAATTATAACATTTTTAAATTTAAAATATAGATTTTAAATGATTTAAAATAATATTATTCTATATATGTCTATCATTTTTAAAATGTCATTTTTAAATGAATTATTTAAAACAACTGACTTTATATAAATACAACCCGATGCGTTTATCTGTGGTTCCTGTGTATAGACACAGCATATCTATAATTAATTGGTAATAGTATGAATACTGAATCCTACCATCTGATGGCACTCTTTTTCGCCCAATTCACATCAGTGTACCAATTCACAGGCCATCTGTTTGTTTACATAATATTATGGTAAAAGATTTTTTTTTTCAACCGGTTTTTATTCTTTTTTCATTGGCGACGATAAACTACCAAAGTTTTTTTTTTATTACATAATATTACAGTAAAAGATTTTTTTTTTTTTTTGCAACCAGTTTTTAATTTTTTTCTGTCAGCGATGGTAAACCACCAAAGTTTTTTTTTTATTCCATCCGGGGTTTTTTTTGTTTTTAATAAACAAATACTTTGTTTTTAGATGGTCCAGGGTGTTGGTTTGTTTGTAAATTAACGGCTAACTGTCCATAGGTTTCTTTACATAATATTACTTACGTAAACCAAATTTTTTTTCCAGTTTTTTTTTTGTTCGTTTTTTAAAGAAACAAACACTTTGTTTTTAGATGGTATTGGGGTATTGGTTTGCTTTTAAATTATCGATTAACACTCCATTGGTTTGTTTATACAAAAATACAGTAACAAACTCTTTGTTGTTTTTAGATGGTGGAGGGGAGTTGGTTGTTTGCTTTTAACTTATCTTCTTTTTTTTTGTTGATGTTTTGATTTGCTGAAAGACTTCAACAATTTGGTATTTTTGAATAAACCAACACTTGTTTTTTTAGAGGGTGGAGGGGAGAAGGGTTGTTTTGACTTTGAATTGTCGTCTTTTTTTTTTTTTCTGTTAATTTATTACAAGGATTTTTTTTAAAAAATTTTACGCTACAGAAAGCTTTATATGATAGCGAAAAGTTCTTCCTTAATTTTTTTGGCCTTTAATTTTAAAAAGAGACAAACAGTTCGTTTTTAAAGAACACTTTTTTTTAAGAGGTGGGGCGGTGGGGAAGGTTTGTTTTGATTTTTAATTATCGACTTCTTTTTGGATTTTCTTTTTGAACATTTTATTACGTTACCACACAGTTCTTTATTATTATTTTATTTTATTTTTTTTTGATGGGGCCTTTTGAATAAACTCTTAAACGCTTCTTTTTTTTTTTGTATAATAAAATATTACATACTTTAACTGTTAATGAGACTTATCAAATATTACCTACCTACTTTATAATCATGCGAACAACAACAAGTTTCCCATAAAATAATTTATTGAATCAAAAAGAAACGAAACTTTGGACAAGTTATGAACCAAAACAAGTAAAAAAAAAACCATTTTCAGGGACATAAAAAACAGCAGCCAAAAGTATCATGCAAATAAAATAACAGGAAAGTCTCAAAGCTGTAAGTTATGGGATTTTGGAGCCTTCGAACCAACTTCCCTTATGCAGACCTATATAGCTACGCTTGCAGGAGTGTCTCTTTCTGGGGAAACACAATATTGTGCATCCACTCATGTGACCAGCCAGCAATTGACTTAGCTTCATTCAATTCGGACAACTTGCAGACAACATTTGACAGTTCTTGCACGGATTCGCGCATAAACGGGCATTTGCATGCGAAATCAGAAAAAACTCTGCTGAAAAGAAGAACCTTTTCAAATTGTGTGCAGTCAAAAGCATAGGAAAGCGTGTGTGATGACATGACAATTTTTAATATGGAATACTAATTCCACTAAGCTTTTTAAAAAAATTTTGACACTGAATTTTTGAGAGTTTCATCTCTTTCAAATACGGCCATCATCAAATCAGACCGTAGCAAGAATTCAAGAATGTTCACTTGTCAAATACTGTCACAATGCAATGGGCATAGTATTTCGTTACATAATCTTAGAATACATCGCCCTCAGGCGGCCTGTTACGGCTCAAAAAACACCTTGTACTGTCAGCCGTAAGTTAAGGACGCTCAAATGATATTGATGTGCGTTTTGTGAAAAAGAGCGCCATCAGATGGTAGGGTTCAGTATTCATACTATTACCAATTAATTCTTCAGCAAGCTGAGCCTCTCTTGGTAAGTGTCATTATCAGGAAAAGTATAGTCGTGTAACTGCAGTAACCCTCCCCCCATCTAACTAGGATTGGATAGGCAAGCAAACTATCTTTTGTAATATATTTGTAGTTATGATTATTTGAAGTTGACCCTTTTTTCCATATGAATTCAAACTCCACCATCATGAACTAAAGAGCAACTTTTGGACTTGCCCTCCTAGTCACGTCTTTATGGTAATTTTCTGTCCTGATCAGGACTACTCTGCTAGCCAACTAATTGCTTCTCAAAAAAAATTACTAACTAAACTCTATTCAAAAAACTCCTATTAGCCAACTAAACTATTCTTTTTATCAACTCTTTTTATATAGTCAGCTGAGGTGACAAAAACTCTAATTAAAGACTGTTTTTTTTCTTTTTAATGTTTTCAAATCACTCTTAATTAAAAGCTACTTTTTGAAATTTTATCACACATATGGTAAGATTCTTAAAAATAAATAATAAACAAAATTAAAAGCATGTGAAGTGCTTGAAAGAGAATCTATAAAGAGTGAAAAAATATTAAAAGTTTAGCGATTTCGAGGCGGGTTGCTTCATATTCATAACAATACTGAGCAGTATGAGGCAACCCGCCTTGAAAGCGCTAAGCTTTTAATATTTTTTCATTCTTTATACCTTCTCTTTCAAACGCTTCACACGCTTTTATTTTTTTTATTATAATATTGAGAGAAGATTAAAATTCTTGATAATTTAAAAATAAATAATAGAAATGTTTACAATTATCAGTTTTATTTTATCATAAAACATTCTTGCTTTTAATTTTAAAATCAGAATATAATATTAATATTTATTTAGACCTTTTTAAATGTTTAATTTATAATAAAATTTTATTTTAAATCCAAAATTATTTAATCTTTTACTAGGATTATTTTATTTCAGGAAATATAGAAAAATATCTAAAAAAATTTTTATTTCTACGTTTCCCTTCAAACTTTAGATATAGTTGTACATAAATGCTATGTTATTGTGTGCTGTGTAACAGACCTGTTACAATATATATTGCACACACACACTGCTATGTTGTATGCCATGACACATTACCATCTCAATATATACATTGTGTAAACATAGTTTTTGGATTCATCGATGTGTATGATTGCTTATTATTAGTATGAAATTATATTTTGGCTAGATTTCATTTGCCTTTATTTGATTAATAAAGATAGCTCAGCAGATGCTACTGTAACCAGTGACTTATTAGTAATAATTGCTTCAGAAGATGGATTTCATCCAAAATATTCATGCTATTATATCAATAAATAATTATATAATTTGCAACTCAAGAAACCCATATAAGTGATTGACTAAAACTTTGGGAATCTTTAGTTTTTGTCTTCTGTACCACAACAATCACATGTACAAGATGAATCTGTAAATTATATATATATCTATTCCAAGAAAATTTTCTCAAACTTCCAAACACTTAATATGATTTTGTCTTTTTAAAATTTGAAATATTTTCAAGTATTGTTTTTATCCTTTTTAAATTTGGAATATTTTCAAGTATTCAGTAATGGATATCTAAAATAAATCTATCAATATTTTAAAAAATCTATGAAATAGGAATATATCTGTAATCAGTTGAAATGAATTTAAAGTTTAAACAGTTGGACTGTAGTTAAAATAGGAATAATATCAAAGAACATTAAAACAAGAACTTTTAATTGAATTTGCTGCTTTATTTTTGTTCTATAAATTGTTGAAGTATGAAATTTAAAATTATTCTTTATATCATAACTTTTCAGTAATAATTAATATTATTAATAAATTAATGCTAAAATTAAGTAAAACTTTCATAAAAGTTTAAATTTAATAAAGGAGGCCAATTGTTCTTTGTGTGCATGCGGTTTAATTAAAAAATGAACTTTTATAAACATAAAGATAAATAATGCCCAAAATTTTAATATTTTTAAATAATTCCAACTCTCTCTAAATCTAAGTCTCCCAAAAACATCATTGAAAATGATCAACATTTTGATAATTGACAACATGTACAGAACACACCCAGATTTGAAATATTTTATTGTATATATTGGCCAGCAATTTCCCATTTAAAATTCTTAATATTCTAAACAAGCTTAGAATTTTTCTTTCAAGTGATGACTCCAATTAATAATCCAAAATTAATGGTTAAATGGATATCTAAGTACTCTTAGTTAAAAAAATAAAGCAAGTTGGAAAATTCACCACTTAGCAATTAACAAGACTACTGAATAATGTATTCTCTCTCATTATTCATCTATGAGAGATTGGAGATGTCATTGCCCTGGGGCCAAAATTATTTAAAAATTGTTTTATGATAGTACTGGATATTTATAAATTCAGTATTATTTCATTAACATTTCTGAGCCAAAAAAAAAAAAGAATCCAAATAATCTATTCCTAGAAATTCACAATGAAAAGAAGCTATTATGAAATTTAACAGACTTTATATAGAATTCAAGCAATAACCCAGAATTATATTGATAGTAGCAAACTTGTTGCAAAGATTAAAAAAATCAAAACAGGATAACTCATTGTAGTGGATCTTTGAAAAAATCAATTGAAAATGATAAATAGATCCTAATCTTGCTCATTATAATAGAATTTTACAATTTGTACAAAGCCTTTTGTTAATTGCCTGCTGACCCAGAAGTGTCAAAAATTACTACCCATTTGCTGAGCATCTGTCATTGTTGCAATAGCTTATTGTCTTGACGATGATTGCACATTGAACATTATAATTGTTGAAAGCATTACTAACTCGTTTAGTTTTACGTTTTTATGTAATAAAAATGAAGCAAAATTTAACATTAATATTAAAATTCCCCATTTAATTTTCTAAATTTTTAATATATGCTGACATATTTACTGATTTATATCTACCTATATTTTTGACCATTGCCTCCGATAGAATAGAACTACAATCTGTAAATGTCGAGTTACAAGTCTGTCAATGTCACTGCATTAAATCACAAAGAGCTATAATTTTAATGATAATATTTCATGATGCTTGGATTTATGTGTTGTAGTTTCTAATATCTCATTTGTATTTGTAGCCTACTTTTCAGTCTAAAACTGGAGGCATGAATATTCTATGATCACAGATAGTTATTATTTATGTCACTATGATCATTATTGCCACTTATGTCCACATTTACAGTTATTATTTTGTTTTTATTTAGTATAATATTTGAAAATTATTTGTAACTTTTGTAAGTGATTTAAGTAATGGGATATTTTACTTTTTACGACATTTTAAAAACAATTTTTAGTCAAGATATTAATTTTTGCTGTACAATATTTTCCAAAAAATTTTTCATTGTGGTGTTTTTCTATTTGGCTTTCTATTTAATATATTTAATATAAAACTTTTTTTAAAAAAAATGTTTACTTCAGACTATTATAACCATTTTTTTTTTTTACAAAGATAAGTTCTTAAAAGTGGATAGGAACAAGTCGTTACTGTGGCGAGAGTTATAAAAAGGAAAAATATTAAGACATGGGCATGGAGATGCAGATATTTGATATCTCTAGTTCATCTGATAAGAAGAGGTTGCTCACAGAATGCATGCATAGTGAGAGAGGATAGTATGAGTTTCTGTGCTGATGCAAAAGAAGTTGAAATATTTTTTTATATATGTTCTTTTTAAAATTTATTTTCTTATTATTTTAGAATTTCAATAGAATTTAATTTTCTATATTGACAAAATTAAATTCTATTAAATTAAAATTATAAAATAATAAGAAATAATTACAATAAAACACAAACACACATATATACATATATAAAATTTTTAAAGTTTTTTCAGCCTTTATCAGTGCTCATTTCATTTCCATTATATCACATTCATCTACCAAGGTAATTCAGACAATCAGTTGTTAAATGATTTAAAAAAAATTCAAACTTTATTTAAACTTTCAATTACAAGGGTCATCCAATAAATTTGCATATATACTTGATAGATGAAAGACTTAGATTTTGTAGATCCTAGCTTTGAAAAACAGTTCTGATATATATAAACTGATTGCAGTTTTTCTTGTATATATTGATATACTGCAGTACTTACAATCGTTTTTTTTTTTTTTTTTTGTGATATTTATTTTTTTGTTAAGATTTTTTTTTATTGACAGTTAATGGATAATCATTCTTCATGAAAGTTTATTCTGTATACTACTTTCTCCAAGTTACAGGATTCTGAACAATTTTTTTTATTCCATAGTGATAGTATAACTCCACTTTTTGTGTTTCTATCATAAATTGCATGTATGTACTAGAGTTTTCCTCTTTAGGTTATTTTTTTTTGTTATGATTTTGACTTAATGGAGTTTCTGCCACAAGAAGATCTAAGAATTTCAATTTTTTTTTTTTTTTGTGAACTTAATTGGGAGATATGTTATTGATATTTGTCTAGAATATTTGTAATAATGCTTCATCATATGGCTACGCAACAAATATATTGTTAACATAGCAAAACCAGACTTTAGATTGTATATGACAGGCTTGAAGTTTTCCATGAAAAAGGTTGCTGATCAGGAGTGACAGAGATAAGTCTATAACCATTCCTTGATTTTGTTGGAAAAATTCTGTATTGTATTGAAAGTATGTTGTTGATATGCAGAATATTGACAGTTCCATTATTTTATCAATAGGAAAAATATACTTTGACATAATGAATTTCTAAACTAACAATAGATCTTAATGGAACTTGATTATTATGTATTTAAAGTGGATCTTAGAGTTGTGGAATTTTGTTGAAATATATTAGTAATCTCTTTTTTCTGAATTAGTGAAATACTTATGATGTTTTCTGAGTAATGCTTGTAACTTTATTTTGTAGCTGATATAGGATTTTTTTTTTGCCATTTTTATATATTGAAGAGCTCTTATTTTGCTGTCATAATCAGTAATATCCATTACAACTATCACATTTACTTTGTCAGCATGGAGATTGATTATAAATGTGTCTAGTTTGAAATATTTAATAAATTTCTTCTCAATATAGGCAATAAAGATTTATTAAGCACTGCCATCTAGTATTTATCATTTACTAAAGCTTTTACTAGATATAAGAATAGAGAAAATAAAAGAATTTGCTAATGAATAGCAGTGTATAAATTGGAATCAGGTGATATATTGTTTGGCCATGGAGTGTATTATTGGTTTTGCATCATAACTAATGTTCAATTTGGATTTCTGATATTTCTTAAGCAATCTTTTTATTCTCCACATAATTCTGCTTTTTCTAAATACAATTTTTGAGCAGTTTCATCAGTAGCTGCCATTATATTTAAAAAAATGATATTAATAGATGGTATGGTGGCACAGTGCAATTCTTTTTCCAGAACAGAGGTTTGTTAGATGTTTAGAACTATGAAGATACTACATTGTTTGTACAATATGAGATTTAATATGCTCATGTAAATTTATTTGTGTTGATGGTTTTTTTATTTTTTCATATAATTTAAAATATAATTTTCTTACTAATTGAAAAACTCTTGTGAATTCTTTATCAGTACATTTATTTTTTAACAAACATTCCATAACATTAATATTGTAAGATTGATACTTAAAAAAAAAAGAACATTTATTCTTTCTCTTAATGAAGCCTCACTTGTTTTCTGGGTAATTTTCTCAGTTCTTGGGTTTTAATTGGAGGTATAAGTTGTAAGTCTTTATAGTTATTCTCTTTAGATTTACATTAGTTCTTTGCTTTTCTACTTTGGCCAGCTTTAAACATAATTTTTTCATAATATCTAAAGTTTGATATAGAATTGGGTCCACATGGAGTACTTTTTTTTTAAAAAAAAATTTGTACTGACTGCATTTTACTTGTAGCTATATGTAGGACTATTTCTATTATCTAATTTTTGTATTAAATGTTATTAGAAAAACTAAAATTTTATTTAAATTTTCAAATACGATTCAGTTAATAATAAAAACAAATTTTGAGTGGAGTTGCTCTCTTTTCTACATAACTTAATTGGCTTGATTAATGTTAACATGGAATTGAATTAATGATATTTACATTTGTGAAGACTAGAAATTTATCACAAAAGGAAAAAGTAAATTAAAATAGTTTTTTGTAATTTTAAAAATTGAAGTCCTGAAGATATTACTGGAGAAATTTATAATATGATCATGATTTGTTAGCTTCAAAACTATTAAAAAAAATTTAGGAGAATATGGTTTTACCAAGTTGTATGATTGATATTAAAGCTTCCCTATTGTCACAATTTATGAAAATAAAGCATATAGAAAGGTCTTCAGAAATTATGTATTTGAAATATCATTGAAGTGTATTTTTAAAGATTTTATTGAGATTACTTCTTGACATAAGTAGTTATTTGAAATAGATTAAAAAAACATAATAATGCGATGTTTATTTCAAGGCAAATGCAATAAGTGTTCTGAGCAAATAAATATTGCTTTTGCCAATTTTGTAGAGATATTTGACTTAGAGAAAAAGATGGTGTATATTGTTTGAAATTAACAAGTTAGATGTATAGTTTAATATTGCACAAACAGCTTCTATTTGATAGTATGAAAAGAAACTTTATTGCTAGTGATAGAAAATCTGAAATATTTGAAATGAAGTGTTATTAAATGGGAATGTGTATTAGTTCTAACTTTTTTTTTTTAAGGAATAATTATAGACTTCATAAAACAGATATCAAGATTTGATATCTGAGTACAAATTTGCAACAACTCATTGCAAAAACAAGAAAGTCATGTTTTGGTTTTTAGATTTACAAAATACTAATGATTATGCTTAGATAATATCTTTTAATAATTACATGAAACCTATAAAGATTTTTCTTTACTAGATAATGTTCAAAAAATTCAAGTGCTTTATCAGCCTGTATTGGAAGAATTTTCTGAATGGATGATTATCAGCTTGAGATTGTGATAACACTTAAAATATTTTGTTACCTTCTTAAGTAGAAAGATGAACTTGAATATTAAGTTGCATAACAGATTAATTAGATGTACTGCTTTGATAGATAAAGTAGTCATATACGAGGATATTATTCTATAAAATTTTTTGTTCAAATTGAGATATGCGGCTATTATTTCTATAACATAATAACTTTTAGATAGAAAGGCAGATATGGTTGCTGAAGTATCATGCAAACTTCACCATACTGCTACTGTATTTAACATAATAAAGAATTGAATATTTCATTATAGTGATATAATTATTTCATCTAAATTAATTGTATACAGAATTTTTACTCTGGAAAATGTATATGGAAATGAAACATGAACCCTTTGTTATTATAATATAAAGGCACTAGAAAATTTTCATGTAAGTTAGAATGTTAAAAAGTCAATTGGTATATTCTTCAGTTTGCTAGATGTCTATTGCAAGTGCATATTTTTGATGAATTTGGCTCGTGAAGTGTTTAAATGGTAACCGACTTTTTAAGAAAAATATTTTATGGTGAATTTGAGTATGATTTTTATGAGAGAAATAATCCTCAATGTTATAAAGATTGTCCTAAATATTGTCTAAATACGTGCAATATTGATTGCTTTCATTGGATAAATGGAGTTGGGAGTAGAATATAATAGAGAAGTACAATTCAGAAAGATGTTGAAAGTTTTTAGAAAGAAAGGTTTGTTGCAGAAGAGGTTAAAAGATACTGTCACAAAATATTAAATAAATGGTCTTTAGGCCAGCATGATATATATATATTTGAATATTAATATGTCTATAAACCAAATGCACCTATTCAAAGTATACATCACGTACAGTGATTTGAATAGTTATCACAAAACTAATTTTTGATCTTTTTCATTTATTTATTTATTTCTATGGAGTTAGGATAGTTATAGTTATTTATGCGTAACTGTTAATAAATAAAAATAATATTTATTATAAAAATTTTAATTTTAATTTCACAGTATATTGCATTCATTAATTTTTTTCCCCACATAAGTTAATATCATTTTCTTTGATATTTTCATATGACTCATTAACCATTTTTTTTTTCCCCCCCCCCCCCCCCCCCTCCCCCCCCCTTTTTCCCCCCCTTTTCCCCCCCCGGGGGTTTTTTTTTTTTTTTTTTTTTTTCCTCTTTTTCCCTCTTTCTCCCCCCGCTTTTTTTTTTCCCCCCTTTTTTTCCCCTTTTCCCTTTTTTCTTTTTTCTCTCCTTTTTCTTTTTTTAACCTCTAAAAAAATAAAAAAAAAAAAAAAAAAATATATTTTTTTTATTTTTTTTTTTTTTAAAAGGTGTTTTTAATTTAAATTATTTTACATTTTATAATTTTACACACACCCAAACCAAAAAAAAGAAAATTTAAGGGGGAGAGACGGGCAGAGAGAGGAAAAAAAAAGGGAAAAAAAGATTCAAAAGGATCTTACTGTTTCACCATGTTAAGCTAGATTTTCTATCTATTATTAAGGTGTTTATATAAATAGTATTTGATGTCTTTTTAAATCTTAGGAGGTTAGATAGGAAGGTTATATGGCGTATGTTTTAATATTCATATATTGATGTTGTTGTTTTTTTTTTCAGATCTAAAGACTTTTAGAAAAAAATGAAGATGTCATGATTCAAAGAAGAAGAAAAAAAAACAACCATATAGTGAAAATTTAAGATTGCTCCACTTAAAATATATTTCACTTTTTTTTTAAAGTATTGTTTCTTCATAAGTATGGAAAAAGGAGATAGAAATGAAAATGTAAAAATTTTTATTTTTTAATATAGGAGAAAAAAAATAGTGTGGACAATTCTATTTTATCAATAACATTTTTATATAAATAATATTTGGCAGCTGTAATGTTAATTTTAAAGAAGTGAATAAATATTAAGAGATAATTGCTTTCATTTATCACTGGATATGAAACATTTTCTTGATACTATTACTTTGATATAAAGGAAAAATAGTTTCAATATATTTGGATAAAGAACATGTTGCACAATCATCATCTTAGAATAGATAGATACTTATAAGATGTTTATAGAATATATAAATAAAAACTAAATAAATGTATAAATTTCTACATTAATGAATTAGAAAATAACTACTGCTGATGATGAAATAATATAGTTTATTATAATGCCTTCTTTGTGTAATTATACACATGCTCACATTAGAGAATCCTAAATAAAAAAAGTTTTTTTTGATGGAACATATAATTAAGTCTTAATTTGATAAAGTATATTCATATGATATTACATATTCAAAGATTGACTTTAAAAAAATATTTTTTTTTAATAGCAACTATAAAAATTATTTTTTAAAGATATTTTTGTAAAATAAACGTAACCCACTTTATACTGATAAATTATATAAATACTTACTTAAAGTTCTGGAAATAATTAGTGTACTGAATATGTATTACTTCACATAATTTTTGTTTTTAATTGATTGACCATTATTTAAATAGATGGATCTTATGCTTATCTGAAGTATTATAATCAAGCATTTATCTGAAAACTCAGATTAAAAGAAAATACAATTGTTATTTGTAATTGCTTTAAAAATCATGTGACTAAATATGGCAGATTGAACTTAACAGTTCCATTCAGTTAATCTTAGTTGAATTTATTCATTTAAGAATCAATCCAGGAACCTTTAGTTCTGAATCTATTATTGTACAGAACAGGTTAGAAAAGTCATGATATTTTTAAAGACAATTTTAGGATTGTGTGTGGAGTAGGAAATTATGTGATCAATAAATAGGTTTTTTTTGTTTTGAAATTACTTTTAAAAAAAATAATGAAAATTAGTTAAATGCTAATTTCTGTATTAGTTGAAAACCAGAAATAATTATAAAAGAAGTAAATTTTCATTTGCTTCAAAACTTAGCATTTTCCTAAAGGATTTTGCATTAATGTGTGCATATTTAACCCTTTTTTTTTTCATAATTATCTTACTGATAAATGTAGCATTATTATATCTTTTTTTTTAACACTTAAAGAAATATTTACTAAGGCTGTAACCTTAGGAATAAGCGTCTGAAAAATTCGAAGGTAGGGACCTCTACAAGTCTTAGCCACAAGCTTACGCTTTGAAGAAAAGAGGGCTAAGACTTGTAGAGGTCCCTACTTTCGAATTTTTCAGACGCTTATTCCTAAGGTTACAGCCTTAGTAAATATTACTTAATATAATAATGTGCGTTTAATAAAATTTATAATTACACTTAAAGAAATGAAAGTTTTTATATTCCCCCCCAGTCTCTTTTTAATAATAAGTCAATAAATAGAAAATTTGCATATATCTACAGGATTTCTTCTGTTTGAAAATTTTTTTTTAATGTGTATAATTTAAAGCAATTATTAACTCTTTGTAATGTGGACCTTATAGAGCCAAGTTTATTCTGTTATAAAAAAATATAATTTATTTATATGTTGAAACAATGATTTACAATGAAAATGGTAAAAATACTTAGAGGTTCATTTTGCAAATAATAGGGATTTTCACTTTAGTAAGTATATTATGGAATATTCTAGTTGATTAGCTGATAGAATTTTATAGAAAAAAATCAATTAAATTTTAGATTGATAGAGCAGAAATACCTTTTTTGACCTCATAAAATTATGGATATACAATAATCTATGTAAATGCAACATCGGTATTAAAAATTAAAAAATTATAAGATGAAACAATGCAACTGCAAGATCATCGTAGCTGATTGGGGATTTGTATGTTCTATTTGTATATATGTATATTATTTATTATAAAATAAATTATTTTCTTTAATTATAAAGTTTTAATTATTTTTGAGAATTCTTTGCAACATATCAGGTAATTAAGTTTTCAAAGATTTTTAGCTGTAAAAAGATAAACACAAAGAAAAATGGCATTATTTAATAAAAGTAAAGAATGAAAAACAAATTTTAATGAATATAAATCATTATGTCCCTCTGAAATAAATGTATATATATTCCACCTTTATTGTTAAAAAGGAAATTGCCTTGACAGCAGTTTGGGATTATATTGATTGTTATCTATATTGAGATTGTCTAAGTGCTGACTGGTTTCTAATGGTTATATATATATTACTAAGATTAAATTTCATAGAGAAAATAACTGAAGATTACTATTGAATTGTTATATATTCTACAAAAATTATATTTAAATAAATGGATAATAAATATTTAAACATAGGATTTCTCATAAATAATAGAGTATATTATACATAATTTAATAATAGCCAGAGTTTAATTACAATTGATACAAAAATAAAAGTACCCAAGTATATTAAGATTACAATATATAATCACTAAAAAAAACTAAATTATTATATACATAATTAATGTTAAAATATAATCTATATATTAAATATAGCAATGACTATCAAAAATATGCATAAAGAATTGGATTAATAGTTTAATATCCTCAATATTTATACATGAATTAAAAGAATATGAAGGAAATAATTCATTCTAAATATATGATTGATATTTTAATAATATTTATAATGATATTAATAACTAAACAATCCAAAACAAAGCAAAACTCTCCATATAGTAGTGCCATCTTGTGCTAACAAGAGCAATCAATGGATGCCAGAAGGCTTCTGCATAAAATCCCTATCTAGTGCCTACTCATCCAATATCCATTGATTGCTCTTGTTAGCACAAGATGGCACTACTATATGGAGAGTTTTGCTTTGTTTTGGATTGTTTAATAACAATTATTGTGCTAGTATGAGATAGTGATCATGTTTAGTGATATTAATAACTCCTACATATGATATTAATTTTACTCTTTTGAAATTAAAATATTTAGATGTTGACATTTATAAAGTTAATAATGCTGATTAAATTAAATTTTATTACAGATGCCATTAAGAAAAGTAATTCCTATAAAATAACAAATATGGATAGGAAAGATGTTAAATATAAAACGATAAATATAATGCTGATTAAAATATACAGCCAATTACAAAAAAAAAAAAACAGAACTATATATTAAAAAAAATGTGGATATAACTCCAAAACTATTAAAAATATGTTTTAATGATAAAATAAGTATAGTAAGTAATATTCAAAGTTGTTATCCTTTTTATCTTGTTTGTAATTAGTTACCAAAAATGTTTCTAAAGTTGGCTAAGGAAAAGGTTTATTCTGTCTATTAACAATCAGCATGCTTTCGGCTAGAGAAGACAAATTCATAGCACTCATAAGATGATTAGTATGCTGCAATAATTGTAATTAAAATGATAATTATTTAAATTAGTTATTTACATACTTCATTTGTTTGAGCTTTGGATGCAATTCTCTTTTATTCATTGCATGATTGCTGTTAGCAATACTATGGTTTCTCCACTTTTTTCTGTCATTTCACTTTATGCAAACAATTTTAATGTTTATTGAATTGAAAATGTTGCTGGATTTTTGTTTGTGCCGCCAAAAGAACAGACGTATATTCTGAATTCTTTTTAACTCACTTATTTAAATATTTATGTTGGGAGACTAGTGGTTATATTTGCCCTAGATTCACCATAATATACAGATTTGCAAGTGGCATTGATGCATTCGATTTTATATACGATCTGATGTGTTGGATCAGGGGGTATTTTATTGCTAGTATTATTATCAATCAATTTAGGTTGGGGAGAGGTTAAGATATATATATATGTGGTAGCACAGATCTTTTTTTTTATTTTGTGTGGGAGTTTTGAAATATATATGGTATGCTTATTCATGGTTTGCTCTCTTCCTGAGGTTGTATTGGTTATTTTATTTTTTTATATAATTTTTTTGATTGTTTTTTGTAGAGTGACACACAAACTTTCTGAAATAAAAGGTTTCTTAAAAATAAACTCCAATCTGCAAATATTAAGTGGATTGAAAAGCTAATATAGTGAGCTATATAAACAACTTATGTAAATTAGGATATAATAGAAATACTCTACAAAAAATGATCAAAAAATTCTATAAGCGAGTTAAAAACAACCCAGAATATAAGATTGTTTTTGAAAGCATGAACTGAAATCCTGCCACATCTTCAATTTAATAAATGTTAAAATTGTTTGCATAGAGCGTTATGACAGAAAATAAAAAGTGAAGGTAGCATGATTTATTGCAAACCGCAAACATGCTATTAATAAAAAAATGAATTGTGTTCAATGCTCAAACAAATGGAATATATAAATAATTAGCATTGTTATTTATAAATATTGCAGCATATGAACCACCTTATGAATGCCATGAATCTGGCCCCTCTATCTGAAGCATGTTCAGTTACTGTTAATAAATAAAGATACGGAATAAACCTTTTCCTTAGTCAATGTTAGAAACATTTTCAGCAATTAATAGTAAATAATAATAGAATTATTTTTTCAAATAATAACTAATAATAATAAAAATTCCAAGAATAATAAATAGATAAAAAAAATCCAATTTTCCATTGATTTACAAAATATTAATCAAAATTAAAAATCCCCCCCCCCCCAAAAAAAAATGAGCTGAGTAAAGCCACTATGAAAAGGTATAACTCTGTAAATTTATTCTAACTTAAAAGCACCGAGTTAACTTTCAGTGAATTATTGCAGAATCATAGTGCCAAACTTAATTAAAAATCATAATGATTTATTGGATAATCAAATAGTAAAAAAACTAGAAACTCTTATTCTAAAATGAAAGAGGAAGGAGAAGATGGCACTATATACATAGTATAGAAGTCAAGTCATTGTTGAGTGTTTTTTTTTTACTTTTTTTTTTGAGATTGTAATATAAGTTTATGCTTACTATAAGTTTATAATCAATTTATTAAACATAAAAAGGGTAGTTTGAAATAAAAAACCTCCCTAGATTAGCATATATTCCTTCTACTTACCACTGCAGTAACATCAAGGTGGGCACAAAATGGCCTGGTGATGGATGGGACGAGTAGCAAAACATTCACATGTAGTATACAAGCAGCAAAAAAATGCATGAGCAATCATATAAAGTCAGTAACGTAGCAAATAATAGCAAAAATAAAAACATACAAAGATTCCATCGATCCACAGCAAACGAGCTGATCAAATTGGATTTGTTCATAGCAACATCTGACTATGGATTACGAGAGTCAAAGGGCCATGGAATGGTGAATTATTAAAAAAGAGTCTTTGAAGCCTTTAAGGGAATAATACCAAAAGAATTATATAATTCATTCAAACATTTCTTCATTGAAAAATCGATAATCATTGTGATTATAGATCATTTTTGTAGCCTATTTAGATTCCTGAAAAATATATTATTCGATCTACTCACAGCCAAAAACGTAGGGGAATCTATTCATTGTATAGCTGATCATCCAAATCCTAGATACATTGTGCTCGAATTTAAAACAAGAGTTAAGGGATAGTTTTCAAAAAGAAATCAGAATTTTAGATCGCTACACATTAGTAGTAGTAAACCTGAATAGACAACGTTATAAATAGTGCACTGAAGAATGCCTATTTAAACTACAAAAGTGAAGACTTTGTTAAATTAATGGAGCCATTTAGAACAGTTCTTCAATTTCAGCCAAACCTGCTCCCAAATACCCCTGTACCAATATACAGAAACAGTTTCTCATTTAGACTTAAGCTACATAAGACTAAGAACCAAAAGACATTCCCTCTCAAATAACCGATTGGGAGATAATGTTGCGTTTGATGTTAAAAGGAATAAAGTTTGTGTTATTGCAATCAATGTTTGTCCTAAAATGCATTGTACCCAATGTAAAATAAAAATGACTCCATTGCATCAATGTCTGAATATAAGTAATGATTTGCCTGAAAATGCATTAAATAATATCTCTCAAATAGCAAGCTGAAAGAACCAAGTCCACCATTGAATGATGAACCGGAAATACAAATAAATGAAATCTCTCACAATCTAGCATTCTTATCCCTGTCAATAACACAATTAGTTCTGTTATAGAACAATCGGAATCTCAATTTAATATTTTAAATAACTTCAGAGATTATGGAATAATATGCTGATAAAAGGAAATTCAAAGGTATCCAAGAATCTGATGTCCAGTCGGCCGCTACGTAAGAGAAGGGATAATAAAGGACAGACAAAAGATAATGTGGGCACTGATGTAGAAAAAAACAAACAATATCAGCAACGAACACACTGACTCTTCAATTCCTGTTGATGAAAATAATTTTGTGGAGGAGGTGAATCATGCTCTTCCATTATAACTATTAATAACTTAACATAGAATGTAGATCAATCAAAAACAGTTGATAATTAGAAGATAATTGTAATTATAAATACGCGAAATTGTAATGTGCTTGTTGCTAAGTAATTCGTTTTCATCCTAGTACTGTTTAGTTAGTTGTAATTTTTTGAGTTTTTGTGGTGGGTTTGATAGTTGATAATAAAGATAAAAATTACATCCTTAAACATTAGGGGTCTTAACTCCATTAATAGAATTTATCAGTTGAAACAATGGTATGATATTGTCCATCCACATCTAACAGATCTACTTGAAACCAAAATTTATAATGGCTCACATATTGACCTTTTCCGTTTACTTTGTAAATAAAGGTTTTGCAGCTTTCTCTAAATCTTCCACTCTCCCTCTGCAGGTACAGGGATTATTATAGATAAACTTAGACTTTTAGCTCTTAAAATTTGATATATTGATGAACACTTTACTATTATTTCATTGCGACATAAAACTGGTGCTAGATGTAATTTTTGTATATATTTCTCCAGGACTTACAATAATGAACAGGCTGATCCTCACATTAAATTTTATGCTTAGCTCTTCTCCTTAGCCATGCATATTTATGAGTGCTTTTAATTTGTCATATGAAAAATTTGTTAAAAAGTGGTTACATCTTTTTTTCTTCCCACTGATGAGTGGGGAAGATTTTTTGCCAAATGGTCCCATTTCCTTTAATAATGGAAGGCATTCTTCACTAATTGATCTCATGTTTTATTCCCCATCTATTCATCACCTTATTAATTTAGAAATAAAAACTGCACCCTTTTCACACCATGCTGTACTTGTCACTAAAATTGATCTGGATTTCAATAATAAATATGTAATATCCACTGGACACTATTAGAATATTATTACCATCTAGAACACCTGAGTTTCTGTTTTCAGAAATTTATAAATAAATTGAGTAAGATTGATATGGATCCAGTGCAAACCTGGATAGCATATGGAAGCATATTATCAAACATGATTCACCATATTATCAGAGCCACAACATCACCAACAGGTATATTGGCACTAATGGAAAAAATCTTCAAAAATATTATACAGACTCCATCTTCAGTAAATAAATAACAAAAATTAAAAAACCTTAAAAATTTATATAATGGAACAGAATCAACACTCAAAGAATATTTAGCAATAAAGAAAAGAAGAATATTTATTGGACAAATTCATACATGGTCTATAAACTATATCAGATGGGCCTTGGGTCACCCATCAGAGTGCCAACAGCTATCTAAGCACAAATGGATGGTAAGTGGGATTTATATGCTGGAATAAGCCTATTTGTATTATAGGGATAAGTTGCAATCTGGCAGCTCTTATAACCTTGCAATAAAGCCTTTTGGTGAGTCAAAAGAAGATAATTTTTTTCCCAAATGAATTTACAAGGAAACGAGTTCATAGCTGAATCTTGCCATCCCTGCCTTCATGAAATACTTCACTTTGTATATCGACATTTAAATTTCTTTACCTCCAATTACCTATCAAAAGAAATATGCACAATACAAAATTTATATCCTATATCATTAGTATTTTTTTTAAAAAAAAAGAAAAGATATCAACCATGGGAAAACTAAAGACTAATTTCAATGAGTCCATTAGGGATCAAGGTATTGAATGCTGTTATAAAAGATAGAATGGAGCCATACCTTTTACCTATGCTCTCTAAATGCCAATTTGCAAAAAAGGGCACATCCACAAATCAACAGCCTTTATATTCAAAACTTTTTTTGACAAGGTTAGAGTAAAGAAAAAATCTGGTCCTATTGTGATTCAGCTGGATATTAAATCTGCCTTTGATATAGTTCACACTGACATTCTGAAAACATCAGCTGAAATGAATATACCTAAAGCTTACCTTTATGTCTTGATGAATTTGCTTCAGAACAGGGAGATACATGTATCTATAAATGGATGAACATCACCTATTCCCAATTTCTCTAAATCTCGAGGTTCACCACTGAATGCACTTCTCAATATACATAAACCCTTTACTAGCAGCCTTAAAAAAAGAAATGACAGGCATATATATCCTAGACTTAAACACCAGTATTAAGTGTGTTGCTTACATGAATGATATTGCAATTTTCTTATCCAGAAAACAAATTCCACTTGTAATAAAATTGCTAAAACAATACACTGACAAATTCAAACATATTTAATATGGAAAAATTACACAGGATGTAATATTATAGAACATTTTAAAAACCCAGCCTTTTTTAAGTTTGTCCTTTTTACTTAAATCCCACACAAATGAGAATAAGTATTCAAAACCAACTAACAAATAAAATGGATCATATAATTAACTCCCTAACAAAAACCTATCTTTCTCTATATGCCAAAGTTTTATTATACAACATGCTAATTGTGACTAAAATGATATATTATACACCAATAATAAAATTTACAAAAATTTATTATTCATAGTCATACACTACTAAGAAAACTTCTCTGGGGTAGAAGGATTTCATCAATCTCAATCAGAAAACTCAGTGTCCACTGGCAAGCAGCGGCCTGGGTCTACATTCTATAAAAGTATTTGTAATACAGAAATCACAATATCATCTCAAGATGTACTTAGATGTTTCCTTAACCTACAAATAGACCACTTCCACTTAAGGATATTTAAAGGCCATTAGTGACAGTCCTAGAAATACAAAATCTTGTCTATAGTCCCCCAAAGGGTAAATATCAATATTGGGAAGTACTTTTATTACTCTCCCCAGCCACAAAAATTTACTTAAAGTCTATACTTGAACTTACAAATAAACAATTATTATGCAAATTTAGATATTGATCACTTGAGCCTAAATTCTTTGATTTTCTGGTTAAGATCAATCAATAGATGAATGCTGTGATCTTTGTAAAAGGGAGTCCGAAACCCAATCTCCATTTATTTTTCATGTCCCAGCTTAGACAAGATCAGGGAAGAAATACCAATCATATTTAAGAATAAAAATATAAATATTGAATATATGTTTAAGGAATTTGGTAAAGGACTTTTTTTGAATGTACATGCTATACTATATGGTGCACAAGATGCATATGGGTATATGAAAACAATTCAAGAAGACCACTAATTGCATTTAGAAATAAGTTGAAACAATAAAAGAAAGTGATAGAAAAGTTTCCGATTACAAGGTATATTTGGAAACCTGGTTGAGACTCTCAATCTTCAAAACTATAGCTTGCCTCAATAATAATATCTGGTTTTTGTTGAATGATTTGTTGTATCTAGTGTCTATGATTTATTTAATTTTGTAATAAAAAAAAAGTAAATAAGTGTAACCAATGTTTTTCTGTACAAAGAATGAATAAAGTACCTTTGAAGCATAAAATAAAAAAGGAAATAAAGGATAAAAGACATATAGTCTAAAATTAATTTTGGAAAGTATAATATGATTTATTACAATCTTGTTGAAATGCAATTGGAAAAAAGAGAAACAATAACACCAATTAACAGAACAGATGAAAATCAGATGATAATTATTTAACATATGGCTTCAGAATAGATTATCAAAAAAGTATTAAATCTTTACACCACATCAAAGATTTTAATAGAAGGACGTCTATGAGACTCATTACATAAAATGAAAAAAAAGGATGTATAATTAATCAATAATAGGGCATTTAATCACAATGGAAGATTTCCATAATATTTTGTAAATATGGCTATGGCTATGAGATTTATGTATGCATAAATAATTAAAATATTACTTTTAGCCTGTTAAGAAGATTATTTAAATGCATGATAATCTTATTTATTATCTAATAATTGTTAAAAAAAATTGGAATAAAAAAATGTAGATATCAATACATCTTGTTATTAATAGTTATATTATACTGAAGATGATTATAAACTAACATTGAAAGAAGCTTCATATTAAAATGTATTTGTTATTAAATTACATAGTTATTTAGAGGAGGAGGGGAGTTATGAAAATTCATTTTTGAAACATTTTATTACTTAATAAAAATCTTGTGGCATAGTGGTTAATACATGAGTCAATAAATGGATATCTAATTATTATTAATTGATCAGATGAACCTTGATATATTATACTCTTATGTGTATTGGGCTTTTGGTTTATATTTAATGTGTATTAAAGTTTCAAATGTCTATATTTAGATGATTAATGTGATATATGTTTTATTTTAATATTAGCTAGGATATTATAATTACAGTTCTAAGTGAATAGCTTATTCAATGATTGTGTTGTTGGGAAAATGCATTATTTGCATCCAAAATGACTAGTTTTGATCTTCTAGTATTTTAAATTTATGTTACTAAATCTTAAATTTTCCTTTCATTGCTCATTAACATATTTAGAAAATACTAGTGTGATATTTACATATCTTTGTAGATTTGCAACAGCAGTGATAGAAATTAATCTTGGGATGGAAATGGCTTGCTCAATTTTTGCTTATCTATGTTTTAATTCACTATAAGAAGAGTGGAATATTTCAGAAAGACATTTTTCAATTAGTAAGCATGAAAGTTCTTAGTGTTTTCCTGAAGGTATGTAATGATGGTGTTTTAGTTGTATTTATATATTGAACTATGGAAACCACTAATCAATTTTGCTTTTAGGAAAAAGTTGAGAAATCAGGGGGAACTTCATAAATAAATATATGTAATTTCAGCTGACTGTTGCCTTTGGCAGCTTGGCTCAGTTGGTTAGATCATTATCTTAAAATTCAATACTCCAGAATCTAAGGGTCTAGGTTTGAGTTCCATGCTAGTACTGTCACTGGTCAGGCCAGCAACACCTGAAGAAGAGGGGAGAATAATACTTCTTGAAATGTGCATATACTAACCTGTGTGCTATTACTAACAGTTGAATGTATTTGGAATATTTGAATACAAATGAAAGTTCTTAATTTCTATTTTAATGATATTTCCGCAGAATTTATTTTTGTAACAGAAAAAAGTAGATGTCTACAGCATTTCCTTCACCATTTTAAATTATATGTCAATCTCTATTATTAAGTTTCTTTTATTCACAATAGATTTAATGTAATCATGAGCTCAGCACCTATATGAATAGAACATTTTCTACAAAAATAATGAAAGTCCAATCATATAATAATCATATTTATTTTTTCAGTCAGTGCATTCACATCTGATCAACCTTTTATCTAAGAATAACTATGAGCCTGAAACTAAATCCTAAACCAAGTCATGGCAGGCAGTTGTGTCAGTTATCTTGGCATGCAGCTCTTATAATTGTAAATTTAAGATATGGCTATCCTTAAATTAATTCTTACCACTTTTTGGACCAATATTTATTATTAGATGGTTAAGTTATACAAATGAGATATTAGGAGATTGATTAGAATTTCATAATAAGGAAATAATTTCACCATATCTGTTTAGGCCTTAGAGTTCAGATAGCTTACATGGAAAGAATAGATACTTCATTGAAATTGCAGGTATCAACTTACTGGTTCAAAGAATGACAATGATATGTTTTATATGATTGATTCAAAATTGAGACAAAATTTTGTGATTAATGACATTATGAAAATTGTAAGATTAATCTTGTGATGTATTGATTCATGAACCATATAATGGAAGCAGCTGGGAAAAGTTATAGATAAATTTTTTAATATAAAGATTTTTCAGTAAGTTATATATTAACTTCCAATATCTTTAGCAGCGTTAATGTTCTCTTTGTGAAGTCAGTAGATATTTGTATTTTAATAATGATCATTTAAGCATTTAGTTTTACTGAAGTCAAAAATTTTATCCTAATTCAAAAAATTATTAGAAATCATAAAAATTTTAATTATAGATTTATTAATATTTATGCAATGTTTTAATTGCCCTGCATGGTTTACTGAAAGGAGAGCCATATTCTGGAGATTAATTCCATTTCTAGCAACTCCAATGCTCAAACATTTTATGAACTCATGGGCAATAAAACCATTTGATTGGTTTTTTAATATTTTATTTATTCTTAGAATAATATCTTCAGTCTTTAAAAGAAAAAAGAATGTAGATAAATATTACTTGTTTCTAGTGTTACAGTTATCATGTTATATGAGTTAGTATTTTTAAAAAATGGAGATTAAATGTTATTTTATTTAGTTTTTTGAGACATTTCAGATGCATGTTTTCAAGGTCCTATTGCAATTACCAAACTATTTCGAAGAGGTGATGTATGCACTATCAATATACACAACAATGCTATTCCAGGGTTGTGGAACCTCCAGCCCTCATTAGCTTTCATAATATGGCCCCAGATATTTTCAAAAACGAATATAAAATGGTAAATTTCTATTTAAACATGCCACACTTCAAATATTAAATTAAGTAAAATAAAATATTTTCTCAATTACATCCTCTCTTTATAATAGTTCTAGTTCATTCTATCAGACTTGCAATATTCCAACAAATAACTGTATTGTGTGGTCTATCTGAGTAAACAGATTTAATCTATGATGCTGGGACACTTTGTTTGCTTTTATAGTGACTTTTGCTTTCTAATTATATTGGCAAACATAAAATTAGAATTTTACTTTGTTTTATTATTATTTTACATTCATTTTATTATGATGCCTACAAAAAAAAAGTAAATTGATATGTCTGCAAAGTATTTCAATTAATAAAAGACACTATTTAATACATTCTGATTACAACAAAATTGTTAGGAAAGAAAGAAGTATTAAAATAGAAAACTTGAAAAGAAGCTTCAGCAAATGGCTGCCCTGTCTCATAAAAAGTCCAAACAAGTCAGAAAATTCTGTGAAGGTAAAATACTTTTTTTTAAAAGCAGCTTTAAAAAAAAACATTTCTGGAGGAAAGTTTATAAATGACTGCATCCTAGCTTTGGAAGAATTAATCTGTCTAGAACATAAAAAGAAATTTGCAATATAAAAATGTCACAAGGAATAAGGCAAATTTGAAAAATTGTCATTAAATGTGGAACAGTCATTAATGGTTCTGATGTTATTTTATTTTTAATTCACAAAAAATTATGACCCCTATTTAAAAAGGATAAGTTGAAATTGGCCTGCCAGCTGAAAAGATTGCCCATCCCTAAATGATTAGGGGTAAATTAATTGAATGATCAAATAGAGCAGGTTAATTTTTACATTGATAATTTTGTATGGCCTGTGAATGTTATTATAAATATCTAAACACCCCTTGGCAAAAAAGGTTTCCCACCCTTGTGCTATTAAAAAAAATGTAAATAAAAAGTAAAAATTAAAATTTGTAAATGCCATTTTCCATCTTGGAGTGCTGCATGCAATCACATTTATTAATAAAGTTTACTCAGTTTACATTGAAAGCATTTACATTTTATTTTTCGTTTGGTGTATATATTATTTCACTTAATAAATGATTTATGAAATTTAATAAAATTTGTAAAGTATCTTTAAGTGATAAAAAAGAACTGTAAACCATTTTTATATTGCATCAGAAAACTAAAAATTTGAAAAGTTTAAATGATAATAATGCATACAGATGACTATAAATTCTGGAGTCAATACAGATTTATAAACATTAAAACAACTAGAAAAGCAATAATCTGTTGATAAGAGACAGCTAAAAAGTTATTGAAGGAAACATTACCAGAATGTATTTAATTGCAATGAAATTTTGCTATTCATTTTATTAAAAAAAAAATAGATATGGTGGTCATCATTTTCAATCATAATTGATCCATTGCAAAATGAAGACCTCTCCAAGAATGAATCCATTTGCTCTTATCTATGGCCTCTCTCCTCCATATCACACCAGAAAACTTCATTATTTCATTTATCCATCATGTGGTCTCTTTCTAGCTATTTTACAATTTCTTGGGATCCAAGTTAAGACTTCAGTGGTCCATCTTTTTATATCTTCTAGAAATATGTCCAGCCCAGATCCATTTTAGTCTTTTAATCCTTTTGATATTTTCCAGTAAAACATGTTTGTTTTTTCAATCATATATATTTTGTTTTTGTTCTCATCTTGTTATTCCTAACATTGATGTCTCCATACATTGTTGAGTGGTCTTAAGCTTCTGCATTATTTATTTGTTAAGTGTCTACATCTTAGAAACATAAAATATGCACTGGTAAAACACATTTATGAAAATCTTTTTAAATATATATTTCTTTTTAATAAGTTATTTCTACCAAAAGTATTCTACTTGAATTTAATTTTATGATTAACTTTATTCATTATGTTCATCTGTATTAATAATCAGTCCAAGGTATTTTCCATTGTTAACTTCTAATTCATGACTGCCAATCTCTTTTAAGAACATCTATTAAACCACTAATGTATGGAGAGTTTTTCATGTTTCAATAACATCTATTAAACACTACTTTAGTCTTTTTAGTTACTTTCATCTGATATCTCTTGCAATATTTTCTGAAGCTCTGAAGAATTATTTGCAAAAACAGTCATGTCATCTTCAAAACTTGGTTAATTTAAAATAATTTTCATTTACTTTTCACTTCCATAGTTTCACATTTTAATCCACAAAATACTTGTTGTAAAACTGCTGTTAAAAGTTTTAGAAACATGGAATGATCCTAATGTACTTCCAAATATTAAATATCACCATGTGATGTAATCATCATTGCATTTCAATAGATATTCCTTAGAATATGACAATATTCTGGATTTTGATGATTCAATGATTTAATCACTATAAAAAGATTTTTTTTATAGAATCAAATTTCTTTTCATAGTCTACAAATCCAAAGCATAATGACAACTCTTATTCATTGGTCTTTTCTATAATTCTTTTCAATGCTCAAGATGTGATGCACTTTGCTAAAATTTAGTTTGTTCTTTTGGTTGGTAACTGATAAAAGTCTGATAGGTCTGTAATTTCTAATATGGTAATAGAGACTTTTCCATCATATATTAAATGTACAATAGTGTTAGATCTATAAAATAGTGTTATGTAGGCAAAAGAATTACAATGCCTTATTCTTAACATGCATTTTTTCTTTATTACATTAAAATGAGTTTACATTTAGTGCATTTAATTAGTAGTTAAACTAATATAGTTTTGGAATTTAATATATGATGTTACCGTAAATTTTTTGTCTACATATCACTATTTTATAGATCTATCACTGTTGCACATTTAACATATAATAAAAATAATGATTCTATGTTACTATATGCAGGCAAGAATAGGGAAAATATTCTCTTGGTAGCAGGAATTTAGTTCTAACCTGCCATTATTACGAGATATTACTGCATCAATATGTAAGTTTGTAAATCATATTTATTTAATAATATGCGAAAGCATCATAAATATTTAAATATGTGTATAATTAAATGCATTTGAATATTTACATATTTATAGAGTTCATTTTTTTATGTACAAGGGTAACTAGAAGTTATTAATCATTAGAAGTATTTTGTAAGAATTTAATCGTTTAAACAATACTGGTAGGAGTAAAGATGAAATTCATAAATTGAATGTGTTTCGTGTAATAAATATCAGTTCACAAAATAAGTCAGTAAAACATTTTAAATAAAGAAGTTGTTCAGTTTTAAAACCTTTGATCTAAATATAAGTTAAAAATGATTGATATGGTCCACTGCAAAACAAAGATCTTACTACCATCATCCTATAGAAAAACAATTAGCAAGGTGATGAATTTTTAGTATTTTCCCATCATTTTATTGTTCCGCTAAAATAACTTGATACTCATTTATTGCTCAATATTGAATGCTTTGCTGAGGTGGTTACCTGAATGAAAAATACTAATCCTACTAATTGGAGTCTGAAAACAATGCATGTTTTAGCCTACTGAGATTTGAAGCCAGGTTGTGGGAGATCCACTATACTATGAGACCCTCCTATATATGAATAGATGGATGTAGTTAATGTCATGTACAGTTAGGTAAATAGTTCAATATTATATCTATTTATTACTTCATGTAATAAAATTATCAAAATGAAAAGATGTTATATTTGAAAACAAAAGAAGTCTAGAAAAAAATTATCATCAATTTTTATGTAAATATTTCAAAGAGTCATAATTGGAAGTTTATTATTTTATAGACCAGTACACAATCCAGATATAAATATTAGACACGCTAAAGTGCTGTTAATTTTGCCAGGAAGTTTGATAACTGATAATGAACGAATTGATTGAGAAATTATAGTGAAAATTGCAACGATTAAATAGGCTTTTAATAAGCCAGAAATTTTTTCTGTGATCTATTGAAATTACATCTAAGAAAATGATTTAAGTGTTTTGTTTGGATTATAGATATAGGAAGGAATGTTGAGTAAACCAAATTTACAGTACATATTTCTAACTTTGTAAAATTGAAAAATAAACTCACAGTGCAGACTGTAATAGACCAAATACTTTATGCCATTAAATACACTGCTCATCATATTCAGTTTGTTAATTAATAATGAAAACATATGAAAATATCTACCGTAAGAATCAAGCTGGACGCTTTGATAGCTCAACAGTGAAAAAAAATTTCATAGGGTTAGTTGCTACAAATATCATCTGGTATTCGAAGACAGATTGTGCATCGCAGTTCTATCAATCGTTTTTTCTTTCTTTCTGGGAATTAATCCGTATCTTTAGCTCTTGATTCCACTCTTCTGCCACTATGCTAAACAGTACAGGTAAATAACAGCATAGAAATTATTTAAGACTGGATCAAAGTTAGATGAATTTTTGACTAGAGATGACTTTGAATAGAATATTTTATTTAAGATCGCTTTTTCAAATGTGTGTGTATTTGTATATACATACTAAACTTTAAAAAAATCTCGCATTTTAATTATTTAATAAATCTTAAATTCAGGAAACGATTACAAAAAAAATAAATAAAAGAAGCAATACAACTACTATTAAACTTCAAGTTTAAATTTAATTGATTTCTTTATAAACATATATATAAAAACCTAACTAAAAAAAATTTCTGGTCAATGAAAATTAATTTAAAATAGTGTCAAGGTTATATAAAATAAGTGAAGTTGGTGTAAAACTAAAATACAGTGTATCCTTTTTGGAAACTTTTTTAATGAATTATTTACTCTAAGATTATTAATATATAGTGATAGAAATATATTAAGGTGTTTTTCACGTTTAAAATCATTATCGTTACACCAGTGTTCTGACTTCTTTTAAATTCTTACGCTTGACCGTATTTTTGACTTGAAAATCCACTAATTAACCTGCTCTTTGGGCTATAAAATATGTTAAAATTATTTTCTCAAATAGTTGTCTTTCTGAGTTGAAAGAAGGTATTAGCAATAAAAAAAAAATCCTGATATTACAGGTAAGTTAAAATGTGATACTATATATTGTAAAGTAAATGGAGTAATTTTAAAGATATATACAATTTATATACGATTATGATTATCATTACATTTACTTAAATATATACTGTATATATCAAGATATAAAACATATATATATATGTTTATCCGTAATTGTTTTTTTTTTTTTTAAAAGCATAATTGATGTAATTATAAACGTAATAACACTGTAATTGCAATATCAAATTTTTTAAAACAATACAAGTGTTTTTAGGAAGAAAAAAAACGATGGAGGTTTGAGAATTAATTTAACTAAAGAGGAAAAAGCATATCCATACACATTTTTAGAACATATATATATATTTGCAGACTTGATAATACATGACCTGAAAACGAATCGTTTCTTTCACTAATTTGATATAAACTGATAAAGATATTTTATATTTATGAACTAATCTTTATAATTTTTTATCTTCATGCCTATTTTTGCATATTTTTAATTAACTAAAATCTAAAGAATAACTTTTTTAAAAAAATTAAATAAATTTTTAGTTGGTGCAAGTTTCTTACATCCTTTAAAAGCATCTTTCCTATATTTATTGATGGCTTACTGCTTAGATAAGCATAATTATTCTCTTTAAGATCTTCCATCGATCTTCTCCTACTTTTTTGTTGTTGTTTGTTTTTAATTAAAATCTTTTCTAATATGTCTTTAAAAATCTATCTAACTTGGAGAAGATGAACAATTCTTTTCCATTGTTTTTTTTTTTTTAATTTCTTCATTAGTGACTCTTTTGTTCACAAATTTAGTTACGTTTTATGTTGCTAATTTTTCTATTCAAGTTATTATTTCCATTTTCTTCAAACCTCACTGCTATTTCACAATTAGATATGAGAAAATATGTACGTGTACAAGAAGTAAGCGATTTTAGTAAAGCAAATATATATTTATAATACTTATTTAAAAAAAGAAACGAATAGAGAAAATTAATTAATTTATTCCATGTCAGAATTACAAATATGTCATTATTAATATAAAAGCAGTGCGTCCTGGGATAAATTCCAGTGAAGGCTTGAACTTATTGTGAACCTTTCACTTTATTTTTTTTTAATAATATCCCTCACCAACACCAGTAGACAATGATGATGAAAAATCCAGAGATTCGAATGAAGATTTCATCATGAAACAAATCATCTGATTATTAATAATTTATATGCTTTTAGTTTTTTATCGTTGTAACAAGTTATTAAAAATATTTTATATTTAATATATTAAAAGGTAAATATTACAATGGGCTCGGCACCCATATGAATATATCATACACCTGCAGTAATTGATACATTCAAGGTATCTATCTTGAACTTTAATCCCAGGCCATAGGTATGGCAAGTGGGTGCCCTAACCGTATGAAACAATGCCCTTTATATTTAAAGTGGTAAAATGTGTAATTTTTGTACACTAGTAGTTCACTAATGAGTAAATATGATAAGCTAAAATATATGTGCAGTATATATATGATATGAAATTTGGAATGTATAAAATGATATTGGTTATATGTTTAAAAACCAGCTGCATAGAAAAGAAAATATACACCAATATTCATAGTTGTATTTATATATTGGACTATATATTACATCATTTAGTACTGAGTATTGAGTGTCTTTAGAAAAATTTAACTTCATTTCAATTTTTAAAATACATTCCAGTGTTAATAATAGCACACAATTTAATATATGCATACTATTTTGAGGTAATATTCTCCTCACTTCTTCAGGTGTTTCTAGCCTGACCAATGACAGTACTAGCATGGGATTTTAACCTGGACCCTTAGATTCTTGTAACACTTTAATGAACTGAGCCTTTGGCAGAAACACCAGAAGAAGAGAGGCGAATAATACTACTTGAAACATTGTGCATATACTAACCTGTGTGCTATTACTAACAGTTAAATGTACTTTGAAAATCTAAATTAAGCCAAATTTTTCTAAAGATATTCAATACTCAATATTAGATTACAGGAATAATCTAATATAAAAACACAACTAAAATACCACCATCACCTACCTTCAGGAAAACACCAATATTCACAGATCAAAGTTATTTTTATTAAAAATAAATTGTTACATGCTAAATACGAGAGTTGATAATATTAACGTTTGTTTGTTATGCTTCACTTATAAACTAAAAAAAAACAAAAACATTTAATTTATAATATCAGTAATAATTATTGTAAAAAAAAGTCTTGTTCCACTGAATCAAATAATATTCCGTCAAAAAAATTAAATATTAAAAAACTTAAGTATTTACTTAATCAATAGTTTCGTAAAAAAACGAAATTGAACAACGACTTATACGAGTTACTTTTTATACATTAATTAATGGTGGAAGAATATTGAATCTATGTTATTGGAGAAATTTTAAGTACTGATAAAATATAAAACATGCTATCTCTATCTACTGATTTATTTGTATAAAAAAATTATTTGATAAAAGTTTAAAAATTTAATGGCAAAAATAAAACTTATGATATATATATATATCACGACACCACCTCGTGCTTGTGTATAACTGTTGTTAAAACATACAATACTCACTATACGTATACCACACACAGCAAGCTAGAGTAAGCAATGGATGCCAGAAGGCTTGTGCATAAAATCCCCATCTAATGCCTACTCATCCAATATCCCCAAACTAGTTTCTGGCCTGTGGCCTTCATCCGTGAGGAGCCTTGGATCTGAGAGCACTGCACCTAGATCTTAGGATCTAATGCAACCCTACAGCAACCACCTTCTATCTCCATTTAACTACAAAACTATGAGTCTTAAACTGAAAACACCTTAATGTTTTCAATCCAAGCCCATCAGCTTGTATAGTCATATGGGTCTGAACCCAGTTCAGTACCCATACATTTTGGTGTCTTTGGTTCTTTAACAACCATAGCCACCACTATCCTATTAGGCAGGATTGGTTTTAAGCCAATAAACATCACATGACACCACCTCTTATGCTTGCGTATAACTGTTGTTAAAACAGACAATACTCACTATACATATGCCACACACAGCGAGCTAGAGTAATCAATGGATGCCAGAAGTCTTGTGCATAAAATCCCATCTAATGCCTACTCATCCAATATCCCCAGACTAGTTTCTGGCTTGTGGCCTTCATCAGTGAGGAGCCTTGGATCTGAGAACACTGCACCTAGATCTTAGGATCTAATGCAACCCTACAGCAACCACCTTTTATCTCCATTTAACTACAAAACTATGACTCTTAAACTGAAAACACCTTAATGTTTTCAATCCAAGCCCATCTGCTTATATAGTCATATGGGTCTGAACCCAGTTCAGTATCCATACATTTTGGTGTCTTGGGTTCTTTAACAACCATAGCCACCACTATCCTATTAGGCAGAAGTGTTTTTAAGCCAATAAACAACACATGACTACCACCTCTCATGCTTGGGTATAACTATTGTTAAAACAGGCAAAACTCACTATACGTATACCACACACAGCAAGCTAGAGTAATCAATGGATCCAAGGCTCCTCACTGACAACAAGCCAAAAACTAGTCTAGGGATATTGGATGAGTAGGCACTAGATGGAGATTTTATGCACAAGCCTTCTGGCATCCATTGATTACTCTAGCTTGCTGTGTGTGGCATACACATAGTGAGTATTGCCTGTTTTATATATATATGTGTGTGTGTGTTATGGTTTTTGATATCAAAGTGCAAAGAAGTGAAATTGAGAGTTCTTGTATGGAATTAATTGGATGGTGCAATGATTGTGTATCTGCCTGCTATTTCCACAACCAGGTTTGAATTTGAGACAGGTAAACCTTAAAAAATTTTTATATTCTAATAGGCTTAGATTTTTTTTTCAGACAGCTAGTTCACAGACACCTCAGCTAATTATCTAATTTCAGTAAATGATTGTCTAATTATTCTTAACTAGAGATAAAACAAGGAAAACTCGTTTATACCCTCATCCATCTGCAAGTGGAAAAACTTTGTGAGGAACATCTTTTTGCACTGTTTTTTTTATAAAGGGTGATTAAATAGAATTTTGCCTTGTAGTGATTTATTTAAAGGCCATTTTGGTCTCCTTTTTTGTCTTTAAATAATAATAATATTTATAATATATTCATAAATATTAAGGAGCAATTGTTCCCCATAGTAGTATTGATTGAAAAATAAATTAAAAAAATTGAATAATAAATTAATTTAAAATATATTATAACATTTAAGACTATTGATAAAAGGACATATATGATATAAATTGATCGTCTGTTTTGTTTACATTTTTACTTTTCCATTATACTTTTAGTTATTTCATTATTAATGTATGACTTTTATTGGCTTTATTATTCTTTATATATTTTAATGTCTTTATAGCAAATTTAAGTATCTTCCAATTGTCAATAAGCATAATTAGAGGCATTCTTAGGATAAAAATGTAAATTTGTAAAAATATGACATCTCTTTCCTAAGTCATGATGGTTTCATTATATTACAATAATGTTGTTTTCAAATCAATGATTTGACATCAATGAGTTTGTCCCAGGAGTTATCTTTATACTTCAGCTAAGAATACCTAAATACTTATTATACGTTTTCTGAATTTAAAGCTCCAGTCATAGGGGAGAATAATTAATGCACTAATTATTGTACTACAATATTTCTGATTGTGTAATTTAAACCTTGTGCAAAGTGTCCTCTCAGTTTTCTTTAAACTGTCAATATACTATTTCTTTGATAAACCATACTTCTAATTACTTTCCGTTTCTAACTTTCCCTTTACAATCTTCATTAGTACTTACCAACTCATATTTTTTTAATATCTATCTCCTGCAGCCATCTATATTTAATTTTTTCATTATTATTCTTAAGCCAAAAGTTTATTGTTATTATATGATTATCCTTTAAAAAAAGCAAACCAGTTTTTCACATCTTTCTTATTTTCAGATCATAATTTGTAGCAATCTTTTCCTTTATCTTGACCTACTGCAACATTCCAACCTTTTGTTCTCATTATAATTTCTTTTTATTTTTTTTACATTCAATTTTTTTCTTAATATTATCAACTTTATCACCATTATAATGAATACTAGGAAGGCTCTCTATTCATGGAAATGGGCCAAGTTCATCTGTAATCTGAGGGTCAAGATTTTTCTCTTTTGCTAATTATAATTTTTAATCATTTATTTATTTGATTAGAAAAATCCTGAAAAATAGTTACAGAAAGTTAACTCTCTTCCCCATTCTTTTTTTGTTAAGTTAATTTTTATAAAATGTACATTTATTAAATTAAAAATAATAATAATTTAAACTATAATATATGCTGTATCATCATATGATACTGTTGATTATAGCTAATAATCAAATAATTAAAATTGCAGTTTTTTGGTTCAAAATTATAACTTTGTTAAATGTACTTATAGTCAAAATTAAATAAAAAATGCTATGTTTACTAAAATAATAAAAGTTTGCAATTATAAAATTTAAGAGTTCTTTTATAAGTTTGTCTTAAATACTAAAAATCAAAATGTTGATGTATGGAGGATAGGAGATGATATTAATTTCTAGGGTCATCTGATGAGATTTCTGTTGTTGGGACAGGTGATGAAATGGCTGTTGTTGTTTTAATTAGAAGTGTCTGATTCTATTCAAGAGAAAAAGAAAATAAATAAATAAAATTCTAGAAAAATGCATATTTATATATATATAAATTACAAATGTTATGCCAGGAACCGAATTTCAAAAAGCTAATTACTATTTATAAATGATTATTGTATATAATTACAAAACACACACAAATAATATATCTAAAACACATCAAAACATGATTAAATATACACAACAAAGCTGGTTAATCAAACCACACATAAGAAAGTAAATGAAAAAACAGCTTCTTACCACTATAAATACATAAAAAAACAATAATAAATTCACCATTGTACATTATGTCTTATATATATTATTTATATCGTGAATTTTACAATTAGTATAATAATCATTGATCGATAGTAATTAGTTTCATAAAATTCAGTTCCTGTCATATTATTTATATATAAAATATTTGAAATGCTGCATAGCTATATTATTTCAGCCACATTCCCCCTGTATATAAAGAAAAGCTAGAATTTTAGCACTACATTGAAAAGAATTTCCCATTCAATGTAGTGCTAAAATTAGAGTTTCTTTATTTAAAAGGGACGTGTGTCTGGTATAATATAGCTATGGGATGTTTCAAATATTTTATATACATTTCAGCTAGCAGTAAACATTGTTTCTATTTCATATATATATATATTCAAAAATAAATGTTTTTATTGATTTGGTGCAGACATTTATAATTTTAATAGTGCATATAATACTCATGAATATATCACAATTAACATTTTAAAATACAGTCCCTGATAAAATATTTATAAATTTGTACGTACATAAATATGGGGCCATCCATGTGAATAAAAATGCTTTTATAAAAGTTAAATTTTAGTATTCTAACCCCTTGAATTAAAATTTGTAAAATAAAACAAAATGAATTCTACAAAATTTTATTTCACAAAAGATGTAGAAACAATAAAATATTTAAAAATGTAAGTAAAGTGAATAAAATAATATACTCAAGCTCTTATTTCAATATACTTAAGATTTGCCTATATAATTGCATTTAGGTATGAAGATAAGATGGTCATTCTTATCTTTTCAAAGTCTTTATCTTGTGGCTTGGATTGAGAGTTTACTCATATTTAACATCACTAATTGAATATTATAGTATTAGCACATGTGCATATGTAGAGGGTTGATTAATTATAGCCTGACACTGTGCTAGTAAAAATTTCTTGAATGTTTATATAATTATTTACATTATTTACACTGCTACCTTTTTATTTACATATTAACTCTCTTTTCTTTGGTAACTGCAAAATAACTTGTAGAATTTTTCTCTTCATTTAATAAATAATGATAATATGATTGCAACAGAATAGTCTTTAGGAAAATCCATATTAACTACCTAATAGAATTTTTAGTTAAATTTTATGTTCATAATTTTTGGCCAAGTACCCTGTATTATTTAAAATTTAATGTAACATCAGAAATTTCAGGGTTTTCACTTTCAGAATCACAGATTTCTTCAGCTTCTGATGATGCTATAATCATCTTTCTCTGTTTTCAGCTTCAGATAACATATTTTCCATTTTAATTGGAGAGATTGGAACAAATCAATATAAATCTTTCACAAGTAGAATGAAAAAAACACACAGGATACAATGACTCAATGACAAGAGGAGTAATTTAACATTAGGTTAATGAAAACAATTAATTATATATACAATGAAATTAATATACATATTTGAACTAAATAAGCATATATGATGTAAGTTACATATCTATAAAACCTTATATACAAATACATATAACTATTTTTACATATAGTATATGTTGCTCTATAACTTTCATAAAACATATATTACAATGCTAGAATGGAGATCTCAATCTAAAGACATTTTTTTGTGTGTTGTTTTTATTTTATTAAAAAAATTATTATATTAATACAATAAAATTAAGAAATATTTTATTTAAAATCAATAAATATTTCAGTTAAGTTAATGTAATAAAAGTGAGTGGATGTTGATTATTATTACAACCATAAAATATTTTATTTTTAATTAGTATTGTCATTGCTAAAAATTTGGTATAAGTAGATGAGAGAAAGGAATTTATGTTAATAGAAGCATATAAATTCTAACGCTTATATATAAATTGAAATTGAAGAATGTTACTTAATTTTGCATTTTATAGATAATAACTGAAATACAGGCTTATTATATACCTGTACCAATATATGTAATATATGGGGTATATGAGCACGGTTGTGTGAAAGTCTGTGCTCATATATCCTATATATTTTATAGATAACAAAACTTTTAATTGAATAGAGGAAATTATAGAGAAGGTGGTGGGGGTGTGGGTGTGAAATGGATTTAATAAAAAAAGAAAGAAAGGTTGGGTGGTAATTAGTTTTATCTGAAGTTTAGCAGCTGGCTTGTGAGAATAAAGATTGGAGAGCATTTTGTTGTTTAAAAAAAAACAAATCAAAATCAGATGAGAAGTCCGGCTGATAAATGATTCCTTGAAAAGTGTTGGTGGAAGAGAATTTATGCTGTAGTAATTTTAATAAAAAAAAAATGTTCAGAAATTGAACTATTGTTTTCAAAATTTGAAGAAATGGAAAAAAATCATGATGGCTTAAAATTAACATATTCCCACCTAAAGTCTGAAGCCATGTGGAACTTTTGTCTGCTGTTAGTTTAATAGAAAGAAACTTTTAAAGAAGCATTAGAATCATGAATATAAAGGTTAAAAGAAGTAAAAAATAAATGCTTTGTAACACCTGAACAGTTAAATGGATTAAATGATCTTAGGATAGAGTATGAAGATTGGCTATCTTAATATAAAGCTGAGCACTGATTGTATATATGTGTGGAGATAGTAATCTGGACCAATCGATGATTGCTGGTTTAGCATGAAATACGTCTATTGGTGATTATTTATCTTTTCAACATGTGTGTGATCAGGTGGGTCAGCAATATGAGACGGCATGGAGAGTTGAGGATCGTGTGAAAGTCTGAGTTCGAATCCCTTATATATTACATTATATATGTGCAGGTGGGTGTAAGCCTGTACAGTGTATTAAATCACTTATTTTAAGATAAAAGAGTATTTCCCTTTGTACGATCATATGTAACCTTAAAGAAATATCGCAGTAATATTTAATTTATTTTACAAAAAGGACTACTACTAATAATAAATAATAAAATCGTATTATTTTTTTTTTATAACATATACTGTCAATTTATATATGCACTAATTATGAGTAACATTTTCATTATTATAGAAATATTTGTTAAAGGTTTATGGTAAGGTTGCAAAATATTTGTAGATATATATGTGTGTGTATATGTCAATTATCATCATGTTTATATATATATACTTGTATGTTGTGCGCAATCGTTTATTAAATGATTAAGAAATAAATTATATAAATTTTTATTTATAATGCCATTTTGATCTTGTCGAACAGTTTCATTTCTATCTTAAGAGAAATATGTTCTTAGCTGAATATGTGGAGGATGTGTAACTGGTTATTTGAACTACTGCACATATACTGCATTCTCTCCTTTTAAAAAGTGGCATCCTTATCCATAATGGATCTGTATTATTCATCCCAAATGGATAAAATAAAATTTTGTATATTTATGAATGGGTAAATTCAAGAGCTTTCTGAATAAAAACTTCGGTTCTATGATTAGAGGTAAGTTTCCAATACAATATGTAGTCTTTTTGTGTTAAACCATGTAATATTTTGTTTATTAAATTCCCAATGATTTGACAAAATATTATTCATAATTGTCAAGATTAAAGTCTTAATGAAAAGCTATTAGATCTCAAGTAATATGGAAGTTGAGTTTGAACATGATGTAAAGAATAATCATTTATATATATATGGTGATTGATTGTTCGGAATAGGTGGATTAACAAAAAATTATTTCCTTCAGTTTTACAATTATTTGATTTTCAAGTTGATTTTAGAAAAAAGAGATAAACATAAGTGGTTATTCATAAGGCTGAATACGTTCTGCTTCATCAGATTTATTTTAACCACTTAATCTTTTTAATATTTCAATAGATTCTCTCTTGGTTCTCAAATCATATTTTTGCAAATTAGCAATTTCTAGTATTATATATATATATATACTTTTACAAATAATTCTACTTATAGTTTACCTATCTTTACAATCTAAGCAACTCTGTTGGGCTTACTTAAAACATAAGATCAAGGTGACTTGTAGAAACCTATAGCCATTAACTAATTATCCAGGATATTATGGTCAGTGAATTTTTCTGCTATTTCTCGTACCTATTTGCATCCCCCCCATCTGCATCCCTCATCACAAATAAAAACAAATCAATTTTTTGTTTTTTCTATTCCTTATATATCAACTTGTCTCTTTTATTTTTTTAGGAATGCAATAGTTATACCAAGATTGGTGTAACTAAATTTTATTAGTATTAATTGGATGAACTTCAATTGGATGTTAACTCATTTATTAAAAATAGTTATTGTTTGATTCAAAACCTTAATAATTAGTTTTAGTTTAATTCAGAATCTCTCATACATAATTTGTTTATATTTTCTGCTAACAAAGTTAGTTTCTCAAACATTTATACAACTTCATTGTTTAATTAATAACTTAGTCATATTGTACATAGTATACATTATTTTATACATGCTATGCAGTCTCATATCTATGGGTTAAGGATTTATAATTTTTATATTTACATTGTTTATTCGATACAATTTTAGCACACCTTTTATTTTCTTTGTTGAATGATAGATTATGTTAGATAATCCAGAAAATCAAACTGGTTTATTCTATAAATAAATATTTTTAGGCCCTTTACAATAGAGTGATCATTTAGATTTCAAGTGCTGTTGGATAATTGTTACAATTAGTAGAGTAACATTAAATGATAATATCATTATAATGCAATTTTTTAAGAATTAAATATTTTGATACATAATTTTTGTTCTAAATTATGTGTCTTTTTTTTTTTTTACTAATGTTGTTTTTCTTAGATTTGGACTGTTTGTAGCTTAAAGGGACCATAGGCCTGCAATGGCAATGAGAATTTTCAGGTATATTTGGGTAATATTGTGGATGAATTACTCCTTGATGATGCAAATCCAGAGAAAAGCAGATCAATAAAACTTGTAAAACGATATAACAGTATTAAAAAATTTTTAAGTACTCAAATGGCCTTATTGCTCAAACAGCATCCAAAAGTGATCATAGGATCCCCCTTTCCTGAGTCTAATATTCTGTCATTATATTAAACCATATAAGCTACATTGATCTTAAGAAATATAATTGATATATCTACCAGAAAATTGTTGTCTAACATATTGCAAAATTATTACAAGACAATATTTTTAAATAAGTTTATTTTTAAGCCAATAAACATCACATGATTACATGGGGATATTGGGTGAGTAGGCCCTAGATGGGGATTTTATGCACAAGTCTTCTAGCATCCATTGTTACTCTGGCTTGCACTGAGTGGCAATACATATAGAGAGTTTGGCCTGGTTTAATAAGTTTATTTTTAAATATTATTTTAAATAAAAATTAGATGTTTAAATAAAATAAAAAAATTTAAAAAAAAAAAATCAATTATTACAACAGTTTCTTTAGCTGTAACATAATCCCTTTTGAATGGCCCTCCCTAAATACTTTTTTCTATATTTTGTACTTAATGTTTTGAATGCAACATTTAAAGACTTGTTTAATAATTAATGAAGTTTTTTAGTTCTCAGCAACTTTTAATTTGGATAGTTATCAACTTGAGAATGTTCACCAATTTAAATACTTTGGTAGTTTTATAAGTAGAAAGATGAACTTAGATGATGAGATACAACAGAGACTTCAATGTACTGCTGCTTTTAATGGGTTAAAAGGTGAGGTATTTCACCACAGATAAATAATTACTGTATCTAAATTAACCATACACAGAGCTATTATTTTACCTTATTGTATGGAAGTGAAACATGGACATTATATTAGCACATTATAATGGCTTTAGAAAAGTTTTATTTAAGGATGCTCTGTAAAATTTTAGAAATACAATGGTAAAATCATAAAATTAATCAATATATTCTTCAATTTACTGGATGTGATATTATAGTCTATTTCAAAAATCACATTTCAGTGGATTGAATATATAAACAAATGAATAATGCCAGATTTTCTAAAAGACTGTTTTATGATAAACTTGAGTATAGTTTTCATGGGAAAACATAAATCCCATATACATTATAAAGATCATTATAAAGAAATTTTAAAGAGGTGTGATATGGATTGTTTCCACTAGGAAATTATGGGTGAAAATACATTGGAGAGCTATAATTAAACATAGTGTTGAATTAATTCAGAAAACAAAGTTTTCTGTGGAAGAAATTAAAAGATCATATCACAAAATATTAAATAAAATAGAAAAATGGATCAGCATGTTTTATATGAGGTCATATTTATGATTGACAGACTTGTTTGTATAATCATTGCAAAACTATATTTCTAAAGCAGTTTTCTTTTTTCTTCTTTTCCTTGAATTTGAAATCCACAGCTACTTTACAGTATATTTGCATAACATTGATATATAACCTAAATGTCTTAGTAATAATGATCTGATTGTAATCGTTTAATATAATTATTAAATATGATAAACTACTGTAACCAATTTCAATGTTTAAAGAGCTTTTATATATCTATATTAATATTTTATTAAAGTATATTTAAAATGATAATAAAACCACTAAACATCACATGATCACCATCTCATAGTAGCACATAATTGTTGTAAACAAAGGCAAAACTCTCCCTACAGTAGTGCCACCCTGTGCAAACCAGAGTAATCAATGGATGCTAGAGGCCTGTGCATAAAATCTCTATCTAGTGCCTCATCCAATATCCCCAGACTAGTTTCTGGCTTGTGGCCATCATCAGTGAGGAGCCTTGGATCCGAGAGCACTGCACCTAGATCTTAGGATCTAATGCAACCCTCCAGCAGCCACCTTTTAACTCTACTTTACTACAAAACTATGAGAATGAAATTGAAAACACAAAAAAAATATTTTCAATCTAAGGGTTGCATTAGATCCTAAGATCTAGGTGCAGAGCTCTCAGATACAAGGCTTCTCACTGATGATGGCCACAAGCCAGAAACTAGTCTGGGGATATTGGATGAGCAGGCACTAGCTAGGGATTTTATGCACAGGCCTTCTGGCATCCATTGATTACTCTGGTTAGCACAGGGTGGCACTACTGTATGAAGAGTTTTGCTTTTGTTTAAAATGATAATAGTAATTCTATTAGTGCAAATTAATCATCTGTTTAACTCATGATGTGATTAAACCTTAAAAGCTCTGCCATGTATTAAAAATTAATAATAAATATTATTAGCCATTAAAAGGTGTTTTACTGCTATCTGTAAAATAAATTCACTCAAAAAAACAAAAACAACAACAACAACAATCTACTGAAAACTACCATTGACATTTTATAAATATAGTAATACAACTTATTCAATCTATATTTTTATAATAAGCTCAAATGTAAATTATATTTTCTAAAGGGCCTTTTGACATACTAGGTAAATGCCCATGACTTTGGACTTGAATCCAAATAACCCGTGGATTTTTTGTCTGATTCCAAAAGTTCAGATCGCGCTTAATCATCCATTTATGGGTTAGTAAATTGGTATTAAGCTATTTTTTTTAGACTAAAGAAGGAAGGAAAATTAAATTGTCCCATCTGATATTTGTCTAACTTGGAAAATATTGTTTTCCTCACTGGAATACTTAAACATTTTACCTACTTACATCTAAATTCTATCATTTGTATTTTATCAGTAATAAAAAGGTAGTCCATCTACTTAATGAATAATATTTCTGTAGTGTAATTATAAAAATTATTAATAAAAAAGTACTGTTCTTTATTTAAAAGATCTAATCTCAAATGTTTAGTGTAAGAAGTCTTGATTTATGTGATTTATAAGTGATTTTCTTATCAAATAGATAATTTTGTATAAAATTCGCAGGTAGTTGACCTTCTTTCTTTTAAAATGGATTTTTTCGAAGGTTGTCATTAGCCTCAAGGTTTTTTAATATTTACCCATATTTGTCAAAGTATTACTTGTTTTATTCTTAATAAAAATTTACTACTCTGATATTATCTTCTATGGTATAATTTATTTTAAATTAACTTTATTAGATTTACTATATACATTGGAGATTATTTGCAAGTCTTATTGAAGCAAAAGAGATTTCAAAAAGAAAAGCGATAAGATAGATGTTCATATAATTGAGCAATAATCAATATACATCTAATGCATATTAATTAGTACATTCAATAGCCAAAACACTGGGTTGTTGTTAATAAGATCAAATTTCATATAGCTGCAAAAATATCAACCGGTGCATGGGTTTAATCTCTGGTCCTAATATTATTCAATTTTTTTTTAGAAAGAATGATTTAGTATTGTGAGATATGGGATTAAAGCTTGGATAGCATCTTACAAACCAGAGTGAAAAAAGAATGAATATAATCATTCTTATATTGGGAAAAGGACCACTTTGTATATTTTTTATGAGATTGTTAATTGTTAATGAGTTTGAATGAGTCATGTTAGGGATAAGAGTATGACAAGGAAGAAGTGAGGAACAATCCATAAGAAAGTGTTCTGATTTTTCATTTCTATGACATAGAGAACATAGTGCATCTAAATTTGTGCAGTATTGCTTGTAAAAGAGAAAATAATTAGTAGGAAGGGCATTGGCATTTATTTTTATTAAAAAGTTCCAGATATTTAGATTTCTGGTGCCAATATCTGAACTTTTTTATAATGTATTTATTATTACATAACAAAAAAGATGGTCTGTTATTTGATATACTACTATTGTTTTCAATTTCATATGTTTGCCAATAGTTAATTTTATTTAGAAATAGATTATGTGAGAGAGTAGTGTCATTATTTATGAGAATTATTAAGGTTTTGATAAAATCATTGTTAATGAGTGGTAGAGTGTCAGTAGGGTTAGTGGAATTATGCTACTAACACATGGAAAGAAACTAATTAGTTTGGTTATTTTATTAATGGCTGTCTGAAGATAAAATGTAGAAATGCCATGTAATGAGAAACCATTGAATTTAATATGTGTTTGCATATTTTTCATTCTTAGAGCTACTGCTTTTTTCTTCCAGATTAGTTTGGTGATAAGGGAGTATATATTTTTTGAACGAAGAAGTGAACTTAATAATGGGTAATAAATAATTAATTTTAGGAAATATTAAGATATTGATTAGTGATATCTTAGTATATACTGAAAGGTATGCTTCAGATAACACATTGATGGTGCATTGATTTTGAATAGCAGTTTTCATTGCATTGTATGAGTGATGCTATGGGAAATCTAAAAATTTATGAGGAGTAGAGAAAAAATTGGAAGGAATGATTTTACTTATAAGAATATTCCAAGTAAAAAATTTGTTTTTATTAAAGTGGATTGAAAAATTGTTAGTGTAATTATTAAATACAGTGTCAAATGAAGGAAGGAGCTTTTTTGATGGGAGGAAAATAATTAAGTCATCCATGTAGATGTGATTAATGGTTTGGTTAATTATAAGAATATGTATTCCTGTAATTTTGCTTTCTATTTCCAAAAGAATGAGGTTGATATAAGTTGTGAAGAGAGGTTTTACTATGTATAAAATTATTGCAATCAGTTTTGTTATTAGAGGAATGTGTCTCCATAGTATTTTTTAAAATGTTTTTATTACTATTATTTGCTTCGATTTCCTAATGTAGATTTACATTGATAGTAGGCATAAGGCTAGAAAATTCTATCATAATAATGTATTAGATCAAAAAAAAATTGTACTTTTAACTTACCTGATACAGTAATTTTTATTTTTATCTGAGATTATGATATTTATGTATAAAAATGTAGTTTTAACCACAAACACGAACACTATTTTCCGATTAAAAATACATTTTAATAAGGTAATCAATATCTTTTTCAAGGTGGAGGATAGGGAGTAGGGATGCTAAACTATCTCTTTTCTGTATTGCATGTGTTTGTGAAGATTTCTACCCAAAGGCACGTGGAGTACTAAGCTTATATTTTATTAGAGCTGGTATTCTGTCACTTAAAAGTTATCTATTACTAATATTATGACCAATTAGAGGTGATCATGGATTCAGTGCCTATAGAAGTATGACCCTCTTGGTCCATCAGTGATGGAGACAGCATCATATACAATCATGTTTTTTTATTTTTAAATTCAGTTTATCTATACTTATATATAATCGTGTTTTTTAATGTTTAAATTCAGCTTATAAATAAGTATTTGATGAACTTAGATTAATTCCTTTATTCTTAATCTAACAATTGGTATCCAATTACTATCTATTAGTAGAGTAATGGATTGTATGGGATCACCATTTGAAACAAAAATCCTAAGCTCTGTCTGTCACCTGGAAACAAATGCTATAATTTATCCAAATTATATCAGTTTATGGGCATGGCAGAGGAATGATTCATTACTACCATCTCATTAAGTTTTTTTTAACCTTGCAATTAAGTTTTTGAATTATCAGTTTTGTATTTATGCAGTTGCTCTATGAAATAATCAATATTCAAATTTCATACTAGGTGCAATATATCTATTTAAATGTATATACATTTCACAATGGATAGCAACTCCACTCAATTTCTTTACCAGAGGTCTGGATAGGTCTAAGCTAATGATTGCAGCATAAATTTACAATTTATGATGACAACACTATCATTACTAATACTCCCCACTTCCTTTTAATTATTATATTTTCTCTCTAACTCAGGGGAGCACAACTCTTAAGAATTAATGACTGATCTCTTCTATTTATATTATTATTATTATCATCATCATCATCATCATCATCATCATCATTATTATTATTATTATTATTATTATTATTATATAGTTCATATTTATATCTTTTTCTTTGTAATGTCTGTATACTGTTTAGTATCTAGTTTATATATGTAGAGAACAGTAAACAAAAATGCAATGGTTAATCAAAATAGTATACATTAATAATTATGCATGGGAATTTAAAAGCATTATAATTTAATTGTGTACATAATTAAAGAATGCAATGAATGAGCTTGGTTATTAACTCTAAGAAATGGAAGTAATGAGTGTGTCCATTAACTACAAACTTAAAGGAGATAAATAATGACTGAGAACAATAGATCAGAACAATTAAAAGACAAATCAACCACAAGAATATGATGGAGGCCCAGAATCACTAATGTAGCATCATTTAGAAGATGGAAGACTAGAACTGAACTTCATAGCTAGTTAATTCCCATTGAAGGAACCAAACAGTGATTTAGTGTCACATAAAAGCCATCACAGGTCTCAATTATCATATTAATTATCATTTTGGTAAACATAAGGGTTTTTTTTTATGTAAAATGTATTGTTATTAAGTTATACCATCTATGTTGAAAGTTGTTATATTTAATCTAGTTAGAAATCAAATATCTAATCAAATCAAATGTTATCTGTAATCTTTATTTTAAGTTATGGGTTCATACTCTAGTATGAGCAATGATTGTTTGATAGCATAGTCATAGCATAGATTCAGACACAATTATAGTCATGATAAAATCTGGCACAAACTTAGACCACATGGCACAAATATCCAGCAGAGTTGGAAAGTGAACTGTATGTAGTTGGTAAAATGACAGTAGCACCTTTAGGAATCAAATTTGATTTAACACTCACCCAAAGTGTATATTTAACAAAGTGTATAGAAAAATATATCATTGTCAATAAAATTATGTGAATAAAATTGCTATATTATTACTTTTTAGTGGCATAAAAATAATAGAGGTTGCAAACATCTATGCAGACTTGATGCAATCAAATGATTGAAGAATTATTTTATCCCTGAGCTATCATAACATATATATTGCCTGAATTTTGGCAATGATATCAAGTGAGGTGAAGTGGGGAAAATTGCAAAGATTATAATACTGGCTGAGGAAATTAGCAAAAATTATATGTAGAGGGATATTTGGAAGAAGCATTGCCAAAACAGATTTTGTGGAGGAAAGGCCAATGACAGACTTTGACAACAATTATGAGCTATCATCAACCTGTCATATAAAGAGGTTTTGCATTCAAATTAGTACTAAATAATGCCAAGGAGTTTCAACAATAAAACATGAAAGGATACAAACATCAAACATTCTTAACACAAGTAATGCTGAAATATCGCAAAAAGAAAATTTAAACGCTACCACTGAGAAAAGCTTGGAAATATGGCACATGAATACAATTGTAAAAGTGCAAAGTGCAACCACTGTTATAAGTTTGGTAACCTAGAAAAGTCTGTCATTCAAAAATTAAAATATAAACAAAAAACGTACAGTGGGAAATGCTAGGAAATCAAAATGTGTTATTAAAATCTACAAGGCTGCTACTGATTATGCTATCAGAACATATCTGTAATAGCCCCATTGAAAGAAAGATGGACAGGAGAGCTGGTATCTATCACATCCAAGAGGAAGCAAATGCAGATATAAAGATAAAGCTGCAAACAGAATCTCTATAAATTTTGTAGGTGTAGTTAAATAGCGATAGCATTAAATAACCATTGGAAAAGGCTAAATCTATAGTTAGAAATAGCTTCTATAATAGGTAAAGAATAGTTTACTTCTAGGAAATAAAGTTTGCATGATTAATAAAGCTAACATGGAAAAAAAGAATGTGAGGTTAAATCCCCTCAATTATTAGGGTCTGAGCAACATAAAATAAATCTGACTCTAGTTGAAATAGAACTTTGTTGAAGTGGTAAGTACATCTACTCTAAGCTAAAAAAGTTATCATTTGCAAAGAAATCAAACTTTGAGGAAATTTTGGATATTTTAATAACAAAAGGTGTATTAATACTGGTTGAAAAGTCCAAATGGGCTAATCCTAAAGTGGTTATAAAAATCAGAAATATGAAATTTATGTATGCAGAGACTATAGGATAACAGTAAATAAGGGAATAGCTAAAAGTTAGTACAATGTCTCAAAAGTAAGGCAGATACTAGCTAGGTTGGATGAATCAAAATTTTTAACAGATCTAAACTTAAATGCTGTATTCCAGCAGGTGCTGGGACCGAAAGATGCAGTAGCGCTTTTGACTATTACAACTCATAAAGGGTTGTTGAAATATAATCACCTTCCTTTTGAGATAACCATCATTTTTATAAGCAAAGATTGATATCCTGTCAGAGGAGTTAGATGAAGTATTCCTTTATTTTACTGATATACTCATAACAGTTTAAGCCCAAAAAATACATTTAGGATGACAGAGTCAGGTTTCTAGGCCATGTCATTTCCACTGCATTGGACTGAACAAACATCTATAAATGTGAAAGTAAAACTTATGTAGCTATTGCCTCATATTAACTGCTTTAAAAAAATTGAACATTGGAGTTAGGGAGACACACAGAAAAGTGCTTTTCATAAAACCAAAGTGTTAGCCTCAAGCAACCAACTAGTTCATTTTAATAATAATCTAGATGAAACCTTAGCTACAAATGCAGCAGATTTTAGGATGGTAATGGTATTCAGTCATTTAATAGCAGTCATGTTGAGAACTTTGTCAAAGGCAAAAAAAAAAACTATAGCCAATTCATTAAGAAGGCATTAGTAATAATCATGTCTATCAGTAAATCTTATCATTATATCTATGGTTGACCAATTAAAAATAATAACAGACTATCACCTATTATTAGGAATTTTTCACAAATAAAAAGGAAACTCCAGATCATCTAAGTTCAAGAATAGTATGCTGATACAACTTGTTAGTAGAGTATGACTACAAACTTAAATTTCAGAAGCACTCTCAAATTAAATATATAGACAAAAACAGTAAAATAGTAGGACCAATGAATACTTAAATTGGTAGACAGTAACACTATTACTAGATGTACTAAGAAAAACAAACAGATACCATATGATAACTAGATTAGAGAAGGATGGTACAGCATACAACCTGCATATCTACATAAATGTTTATGAAGTGAACAGCAACAATTATCAACTATTAATGATTGTATAGTATTGTAAAATAAAGTATTAATTTCACCTAATAGATTTTCTCCCAGGATCATTGCAGCTAAAACTTTGGCACATAATTGTGTTTGGTGGTAGGCATTGTCAGAGATATTAAAAAACATATTAGAAAATGTAAACCATGTCAAATTGCAGCAAACATGCAATCAAAGAAATACATAATGTGGCCAAAATCAGACAGACTGTGGAACCATGTACACATGGACTACTCAGGCCCTTTCAAAGGTCAAATCTTTCTGGTTTTAATGGTAAGCAGAATATAAACTAGTGAAAAATATGAGTTTGTTGAAAACCAACCATACACAAATTAAGTGAAATCTTATGTCATGTATCACTGAAAGTTTTAGTGACAGATAATGATAACAGTTTTATTTCTGCTGAATTTGAAGCACTTTAGATGAATGGGAAGTAAAACATGTTCATGCACTTTCTATTGTGGTAAAATCTGTGCAGCATTTGAAGTAGAACTTTATTTTCTACTGTAATATAATAGCATTCAAAAAGCTATAAATGTCACATCACTACACCAATGCATTACACTATCTACTGATACTAGGAAATTTCTTACAGAAATACTTCAGAAAAACAAGAAAAAAATATAATACTACTGGAAAAAGAATTTGGTTATGTATGTAAGTTATAAATGGAGGGGAAAATAATTAATTTTGAATCAAATAATGGAGATACAAACAAAATCTAGTACATGTTTCCATCAGCATACATACCTAATACAAAAAAAAGTAGATGGATGAAGGTACTGAGCATGACCACAAAACCCTTGACATTGTATCACCCAGAACAGAGGTGATAGTAATGGACAGAAATTGTTCATTTTTCCAAATGAATAAATTTGAGAAGACAACTGAAGATGCAGTTGACTCAAAGATACTGCAACAACAAATGGAGGCTTCAGATTCCTCAGAAAAAAATAATCAGTACTGAAATTGTTTATCACCTGCACATACACACACACACCCTCTCTCTGCAGTGTGTGAATGCAATGGTGTATACATAAGAAAAATAGTAGTACAAAAATGTGGTAGAGATAAATAAAATAGTATACATTAGTTATTATACATAAGAATTTAAGTGTTATAATTTCATTGTGTAATTGGCTTATCTATTAACATAAACTGCAAGGAGATAATAGAAAATAACAAATGAAATCTGCATTCCCAATGATAGTTAACTAAAAATAATAACTGCAAATTACTCCAGAGAACAATAGATCAGAACAGTTAAAAGGTGAATCAACTTCAAGAATGTGATGGAGACCCAGCATTGCTGTTGATGAAGCATCACCTAGAAGATGAAAAGCAAGAATTGATCTTCATATCTAATTAATCCCCATTGGAGGTTACAAAGTGGAATCTATGATACTTAAAAATTAACACAATCCTAGTTATCATTTTGCTAAGCCTAAATTTTTTTGTTTATATATAAAATCTATTGTTATTAATTTTTACATATTAATAAACAATTAAATGTTAATTGTCTATATAGAAAGTAGTTACATTTAATCTAATTAACAGCTAAATATTTAATCAAAACTACTCTGATCTATTAAGAATTTGTATTCTGGTATTAGCAGCCATGATTGTTTGAAAGCAATAGTATCACATATAGATATAATATTGCAGACATATATATTATTTTATACAAGTATGCATATGTTGTCACATGGATAAAAATTATATCTCACATACACATAGGTATAGATGATTATGAAGATCAAATAAACAGAAAATAAACTTCTTTATTTAACACACAAAAAAATAATAATAAATTCGATCAACTATATATATACACACATGGACTCAAATAAGCAGTTCAAGAAATTCCAAACTAATCTAAATATTTTATACATGAATTATTATAATTATATATTAATCGATTTACATGAATATAAATACTAGGATTCTTTGAATAATGAATTTACCATAATATTTTCACTCACATTAATTTAAATAATTAACCTTCAATAACTGTATTTGATGCATCCCAATAACTTACAGTACTCTGTCTATTTATGACACTAAATATCATACAAAGTTCAATATCTATAGAGAACTGGAAAGGATTATTATAAATAATTTATCTTTAACAAATGGTAAATCAGAAAGAAAGTCTGAAAGAGAAAAAAAGGCATATGTTAAAAAAAAATCTCTCTCCTGTCTTGAAATTCCAATCTTAAGATAAATATAATAAATTTAAGATTAATACATGCATTGTACTATTTATAACTAATCCTAATCAAATTATTACTATGTATAATAAAGTATATTCAAAATTTTACTGATGTTTAAATAAAATATTTGAAATAGTCTCACATATATTTGCAATGTAAGTATGACTTGTTCATGATATGTCTGACCATACTCATATTTTTTTTTTCAAATTTCTAAATTTTATCCAAGATAATATCCAATTTTGGCCTAGTTATTTACACACCCTATAAATGTTTCAAAGATTCGTCTTTGTCTAGAAACTAAGACATTCACGATCAGATCCTAAATCTCTTAGAGACAAAACCACTTTTCATTACTTTGAGGCAGTTGACCATATGCCCAATGGTTATTGGATACACAATTGGGAACTATGTTAAATAATGTCACAACTATCTGTAGAGCTCTGTTTCCTGTGCTCCACTGCTACATTCCATAGGTGGGGCAGGGTGGCATCTGCTTCAGATACCAAATTTAAATAGACCCTAAAATGAGACATTACATTAAATCTATATGGTTGTATGAGATAAAGTCTATAGCTGAAGGGTGCTTGAAAGTCTTTGTTCAAATCCTCCACAATTACATTATATATATATACACACACAACTATTTTTATTTAATACCATATCTTTCTATTGCATACATTGTTTTATTTAATAGACTATTTTAAACAAGCCTTTTTAATAATTTTAAAAAGCACATCTTTTTTAAAGGCTTGCATCAGTTTGCCAAAATTGATTTCTAGACCTTATTGGTTTTTTTTTGTTTTTTTTTTACTGTTCTCCATTAATCGCAAACCACAAAGCCATATTTATTTTTAATTAAGTAAATTAAAAAAATTAATTAATGGTACCTTGTATAAATTTATTGCAAAACTTTACTTCTAATAATTTAAATTATATGTCTTAATTTTTTTTAATTGACTTATATTAGCTTATTTCTATGTCAATTGACATTTATTATCTTTTTCTATCAAGAAATATGATTGTTGTGGATGTATCTTAAACAGTATTTTATCTGAACCATAATAAAATATTTTCAATAGTAGTCTAATACTTCAATATTTAAACAATTTATTACAATAATATGAAGATTATATAATTATGGTATCATTGTTTTAAAATGGTGGAATAGTTTCTACTAGAGAAGCTACATAGAAGAGTTATTTAGCCTCTAATATCACACATTCGTATATACCTTATATGTATAATTTTTGTTAGAATTTTATTGCTTATTTGAATTAATTACAGATTATAGGTATGTTACTTTTTTTTTACTTATACTATTTAACTCTAGAAGACTCACAATATGAATACATTGTAGCAAAAACAAATTATGTTTATAAAAGTTTAATAATTGCTGCATGTGGATACTGACATGTTGTAAAAAGTTGTCATTTCAATATATATGAGTGTTACTAAATTAGACAAAAAAGAGAACATAATTAATAAAGACATATGTATGCATGGAATTTCAAAAAAAAAAAGTATTGTTTGCGAATTATGACGAAATTTACTTTTATCAAGATATGGTGCTTTCCCCATTAGCAATATAATTTAAGGGACTATCTGGATAAGAATTTCTCAAACCAATGGATTGCATAAAGAGGCAGTGTTGAATATATTCTTTACTATCCAGATTTAACACAAATGAATTTTGTTTTTATTTGAACTTTTAAATGATAAAATTTATGCCATAAGGCCCGACAGAATATCAAGAGATGTCTTAGTTGAAGTATGTACTTTGATTTTCCAACAAAGTTGACGATGTCTGAGATGCAACAAAAGATAATCTGAAGTATCTCCTCCCGCGCAATATATATTATATAGGAAATAAAAGCTCATGTTTTGTTTATAAGCTGTGCATACTTTTCAGCACTCTCTCTCACACACACACACACATATATATAATATAGATGCTTTTTATATATAGTACACATATACAAACAAAAAATAAAATAGAAATTCATTTAACACTATAATACTATTTAAAACAATAAAATTTAATTAAAATTATTATACACCCAAGGTTTAATCTATTAATAAATAGACCTTCTCAAGAGAAATTCAACTAAACATATAACACATATATATATGATCAATAGATGGCGTTTTACCAATACCACCGAGCAAAGCATATATTTGTTTACATAAATGACAAAAGAGTCAGAATTCACTATCTCTTTCTTTTGCCCACCCTCAGATCAGCTGATTTCAAGCTAATTTGCTATCATCAGTGAAGGATAGAGCTAGAAACTAGATCTAAACACTGACTCCAAGTGTTTATGCAAAAAGTTTCTATCAGTTTGCAAGCATGAATTTTTCAGACCGGTAAAGTCTTCAAACCCAGCCTAACAAGCCAGATAGCTATATGGGTCTGATCTCAGTTCAGTTAGTCAAAGCCTCTGCAATATATATCATTGCAAAAACCTTTAAAGGTACATTTATGAAAAACAAAAACAAGTTATAATCACGTAACAATATTGCTTGTATTTATGATCAATAGATGGCGTTTTTCATAAATGTATCTTTAAAGGTTTTTGCAATGATATATATTGCAGAGGCTTTGACTATGTGGTAAACTGAACTGAGATCAGACCCATATAGCTATCTGGCTTGTTAGGCTGGTTTGAAGACTTTACCGGTCTGAAAAATTCATGCTTGCAAACTGATAAAAACTTTTTGCATAAACACTTGGAGTCAGTGTTTAGATCTAGTTTCTAGCTCTATCCTTCACTGATGATAGAAAATTAGCTTGAAATCAGCTGATCTGAGGGTGGGCAAAAGAAAGAGATAGTGAATTCTGACTCTTTTGTCGTTTATGTAAACAAATATATGCTTTGTTCGGTGGTTTTGGTAAAATGCCATCTATTGATCATAAATACAAGCGATATCAAGTTACGTGATTATAACTTGTTTTTGTTTTTCATATATATATAACATAAATAAAATGTTCATTAATTAAAACACAATTGTAATTATAATAATTATTTTTATTATAATTATATATATATACAAAACAAAATAGTCTTTCCATCATTCTCTTTAAACCAACTTCCTTTCACATCAAAGGATGTTTTCATGAGATTGATGACATCAGATTCAAAAAATTTTATCATTAAAGTTTCTTTTACTCTTCTTTTCAATTCACTTTTTCATAAAAGATAATCTCTACATTGTCAAATAATATTTTATGACCTATATTCAGTTCATGAATATACAAAAATGAGTTATTACAATAGAATGACAGCCTGTTAAGCTAATTGCGCAGACGCTGTGAGAATGTTATTAATAAATGAATACCTTCGTTACAACTACTTTAGATTTGCTCATATATAAACATTTGAGTCGTAAGAGTAAGAGGATTCCTTTTTACTCTTATACAAATACTATATCATGTGGTTGTTCGAAGGTATTCATTTATTAATAACATTCTCACAGCGTCTGCGCAATTAGCTTAACAGGCTGTCATTCTATCGTAATTATAATCGCACGCAAGACGTTATAAAATAAATGCTTATTTATGTATAAAAATGAGTTATGATATTTATTTTTAACTCTACTCTTATGAACTTTGACTCTTTCATTAAAACTTAATTTACTCTGACCTATATAAATTTTATGACAACTCTAAGATATTTTATAAACTACCCCAGGAATAGATTTGCAATCAATTGATTGTTTTGATTTTCTAAGCTGAGAGAGTTTATTTCAATTAATGCATAGGTTTAGATACCTTGAACAGAGAGAGATGTTATCTTATATGAATATTTCTTTTCTCCGAGGAGTGTGTATATAATTAAAAATAAAATTTTCACAATTGCTTAATACAATATGCACCCACTTATCTATTGATACTTTGACTTTGCTTTGATAGATTTGATGTGCAAAAGATATTGAACATAATTGGTCACAATTCTTTACAATTTAGTTGAAGATCCAATTTTGTATTGTTACACAATTGTTGACCCAAAAGAAGGCCTGATACTACATCATAATATATTTAAAAAAAATAAGACTAAACATAATATCAAAATCAATAATTAAAAAATTTAAAGAATAAAAAGTAATTAGATTTATAAGAAAGTTTATTAAAATATTTTTCAATTAATTATTATACTCTTTTATTTAGCTTACTCTGTTTATCTGGATCAAATTTTATAATTCAATTTTCAGTCTAATTGAAACATTACATACATATATATTTCGAATGGTAATACATTTTTAAAAGAATTTTAAAATAATTTTAGTCAAAAAGTCACAATAAAATTAATTTTTAATTTTGATGTTTATGATGTGATGTGATGTGATGTACTGTAGCTTCTCCTTAAATGGAGTCAATAATCTCTCAACAATATGCCCAGAGAAACCTGTTAGATTATTTTCCATTCCCCAGTCTAAATTTTCCCATATTCTGCTCCATCCCATTTCCACAACATAATCTTTGTCAACTCTACAGCCTTTATATCTAAATCCCCCTTATCTTTTTTCAAACCCAGCATAAAAACCAATAATCAACTTTCTGTGTAATCACTTTTTTCATATTTATTTTTCCACAACTTCATTATACGTGTCCTTTCTGTTTTCAAGCATTTACATTCAATTAACAAATGCCTAATATTTTCTATTCCTTCCTTACATAATTTACAGACTAAATCACCCATATTTTTCCATTTCCATGTATATTCTCTTGTTGCCAAAGATCCTGTTTGAGCCATAAACAATAAACTACTTTCCTTACTATTATCATAAATTAACTCAACCTAATATTCTGTTTATTTCTATATATATTTAAACTCTTTTTACTCTTCATACTAGTTCTCCATCTCTCTAACTCCCTAGTCTTTATTAATAAATTTATTCTTTTATCCCATTCCTTACTACTATAACACTCAACAATCCTCCTAACACAATCATCCCACCTTTTATACAAGTATACCGAGATAAATTCTTTATCCAAATCTTTTGCATACCACATTACCTTTCTCACCCATCTTGTTACCTGCCCTTTACTCATAACCCAATTAAATTCTATTTTAGCTATTCTTTTATTATCCATAAACTGCAATCTTCCAAACATTTTCATTTTACTTTTTGCATCTCTCATATGAAAACTTGACCACTTTTTGTAATTTTAAACTGAATGATGAATTGAAAATGAATTTCAATAAGTCAGTATTACATACATAAAGTAAAAAGTAAAAAATAAAAAATATATTTTTAAAAAAATAAAATAAAAATGTGACTTTAAAAATTAATGAATCATATTCCCAAAAATTTATTTAAATAAACTAGCAAATGATGTCCATTTTCTAGTATCGATATCAATGATATTTATTTTAATCCGATGAATAGATTGGCGTAGATATGGAAAGTGGGTGTTATTTGCAAATTTATTTAAGTGATATTTTTGGGAATCTGATTCATAAATTATTGGAGTAATGGTTTTATTTAGAAAAAGTTATTTTTTACTTTTTAATGCATTTATGTGAATAAAAGATTTCTTTAAAAAAAATTTTTTATACAGAAAAACTAGATAAGGTTAATTTATATATAAAAAAAATTTATGTGGTGATGTGTTATATGCAAAAAAGCATTTTTTTTTCTATAACATGTTGATATTTATAAGAATCTATAAGCTTTCTTAACTTTATTAAAAATGACAAAATAAAGCATTTATTTATTACAACTTTTGGAACTATTGGATAAATATTATACAACTACTGCTTCCAGAAATTTCGCATGTTACCATATCTGTATGCATGAGTGGGATATAATTGTGGAGTCAAATTCATACAATATTATGAAGTTATGCTATTATTTTCCAGCAAAGCATGACAGAAATTCGAAATATTGGTAATAGCTCATACAATAATTTTGACTTGGAAGAGAGGGAAGGAACAATTTTTAAATTAAATCATAAAGTTATGCCAACTATGATATAACAGTAATACAGAGATATTTGCAATGGCTTTTCTAATATTTTCTCTTAAATTATACAATGCAGTAAATTTGTTGTTGCCATTCAAGCATTATTAAAAATATCTTTATTAAAATTATCAGGTCGTATGATAACAGCAATATTTTCATTTATCTCTTGTTTATAATATGCATATTTTATATATATTAGAACTACTTTAATTTCAAAATGAAAAAAATCTATTGATAAATGTTGCATAACTGATTTTTATTAACAAAATAATTTAAAATTTATTATCCTTTTCGTTTTTGTTTATAATAAATTGATCGAAACATTTTTAATGTTGATTAAGGAAAAGGTCTATTACATGCATTTATTTTCATTAAATATATCTGTGTGCTTTCAGTATAGAAAATCAGATTTATAGCACTCGTGGGTGGACTGGATATTCTGCAGTATTTATTTGGATTTCTAAGTCTAATTGATAGAGAAATTATAATAAAGATAGACAGATCAAATCAGAAAAGATAGATCTAAATACAACAATTAAGTTCTTTATCTAACTTAAAAAATGGAAAGGAATAAAAATCCTTATGCTGCTCTTCCACAAGATAATAATCAAATAAATAATAAAAAATCTTTACAGCAGCTATATAAACAAATAATAATTTTATACATAAAAAGCTTTTTTCAGCACCTGCTTTGCTGCCCTTTTCAAATGTTACTAATCTATTTAACATTAATGAATCACCTGACATAAAACCACCCAGTGTCCAATAATAGAATTAAAACAAACAATAATAATATAAATAATTAAAACAAATCAAAACCCTCATATATAATTTCAAATTTCAATCATCATAATCATAATTGTCAACAATTATTAATCCATTGCAAGAATGAAGATCTTTTCAAGTTCAATCCATCTTCCCTGATGTCTAGCCTCTCTTCTGCACATCACTCCTGCATGTTTTTTTTATTTTATCTATCCATTTCACATGTGGGCTATTTCTAGGTCTTTTACAATCTCTTCGAATCCAGTTTAAGATTTCAATTGATCATCTATTATCATCTCTTCTAGCAATATGTCCATCCCCAACTCCACTTCAGTCTTACAGATTATTATGTACCTATTTGTTTAACATAATGTAAAAAAAAAAGTGAATTATTTTGATTGCCATGAACTTTTTTTTTCCTAATGGAAAAAGCATATTTAATAATGTAAATAATTCAAATACAGATAAAGAAAAGATATGAAATATTGTTAAACCATCTACAAGTGATGATTACATTTAAAACATTTAATTCAAGTCCTACTGATTGTGTTATAAATACACAAATAGCTGTAACTATTCTGATTCATATTGAAAAATTTTAAAAAAATCAAAACATATTGAAATGTTTTGCAATAATAATGAGTTTTTAGGAATATATGAATTAATATTTCATAGTTATGAGAAAGATGATCATTCTTTCAATAAAGACAATTATATTTATACTGTGTCTTTGTTTAAATGTAAACTTCTATACACATAAAGTTAATCAAGATATGTTTCTAAATGCATACATTTTCAAATGGTAGTTCAAATATCTCTAGTTTATTATAAGATATCTAAACTATTAAATCAATTTTAATTCACACCTAAATTATTAATTTTATTTTAGTGTGTAACAGATTATTTGACTTAATATATGGTATATTTTAATTATCAATAAAGCAGGTCATATATAACAGTGACATTGCTTTATAAGCTTGGATTTACAAAAATAAAAATATAACATGAAAGTACTAAGTACTATAATTTGTGATAGAAATTATTAAAATGCGTAAATGAATTAAACAAATAATAATCTGAGCATTTTATTTTTCTATTAATTTTGTTGGAAATTAGTCGGTACATATTTTTATTGTTAAAGCTTAAGGAAAGCTTGCATGGAAATTCTCCAGAAGCCTATTATAACTTGATAAAGTTATTGATGATTTAACTCGATAGCTTCTTTTATTTTTAAATGAATATATATATATATATTCACGAATTAAATTTAAAGATCTTTCTTTATGCTGGAGTTATAATTATTAGTGGGCTTTCCTTGTTGGTATTTTGTGTTTTAGATAATATTGTAACATGTAGATATATTTGAAATTTAATTAAATAAATGGTCTCTCACTTATAAGAGATAGATGTCATACAGTTTAACAAAGTTTCCTAATTAACTATCATTGTAGGTCTGCAGATAATGATTATAGATAGACTTTTCATGCTTTTGATTCTATGAGCATTTGTCTGAACAACTGTTGACTGAATTTTTAAGCTAGGATGGGCCTTTTTATAATTTGGTATTCTTTTAGTGGACAACAGCTTAAAATATTTTATCTGCATTATTTTTTACACCATACTGTTATATATATTCGTTTTGGATTAAATTCAAGGGAAAGATGACATTTTTTAGATGAAATAGATTATCAATCCATTAGATTCTATCTCTAGAATATTATTCCGTTGAATGAATGTCTGTTTCAGCAACTTAAAATAAACATCAATAGACAAAAAATATAACGAGTAAAAAAAAAAGATTGAACAAGATGTCTTTAATAGCCATTCGTAAAAAAACCACGAAGGAAGAGGCAATGCTCACCAAAACATTCCTGAATAGTCAGGAGTTAGGCATTTTCATGTGTTTAATTTATTCTCTAATTAAAATTGGCTAGATATCCATTCATTTATTATTATTAACACTCGCAAAAGCGTATGCACAATTAGCTTGAAAGGCTGATATTTGAATGTAATCAATATTGTGTGGTTAGCTAGTTTGGATATGAGCCTGATAGTTGAAAGAAAAAAAATCTTAAGATAAATCAGAACTTGAAAAAAATTCACTTTTAGTCAGAGCTGATGTAAACTTAGGTCAAAGAGTATGGTAGGCTCGTGCAGTAACACTATACACTAACAGCATTTTAAGATGGGGGGGGGGGCGGTGACTAAAAAAAATTTCTAAATTCGAAAGCTAGATAGATATTTATAATAATACAAAAAATAGACATTCGTATTTTTAGTTGTCATAGTTTAGATCTATTTATATTTTATAAAATATGAAACGAATTTATAATTTTTTTTTTGATGTTAAACACAGTTCAACTTTTAGCATTATTATTATTTTTACATATATAGAACACTCTAAATTAGCTAGAAGTGGTTCTTGATTCCTCCTGTTTTATTTATTCGATTAAGTAATTGTATGAAAGTTGTATTACGTGTTTTTCTTTTAGTCATTATAATAATCTCCCCCCTCTTCCTTTATTTTTTTTTTACCTCTTGGAAGCTTTCAAAAAATTCTGACAACAATATAAAAAAAAATTGTATTTAAAAGTACTATGTGTATTTGACTAATTTTATTTCCTTCCAAGAATGCTGCACGGAAATTGACGGGTATATTACGAACTTTATTTAAATATAGACTAGATATTATTGTGCGGGTCTAAATGGAAAGCAGACGATATAATTGTATGTCAATATATTTACTTGCATGTGTATATGGAAGAGTATGCGTGCCTCATATAATTTAAAATTATGATTAAACATAATCAATTCTAAATTAAATTTTGAACCAGCTTTCCTTTTATATAAAATTCATAGGAAATAAAAAAGTAAAACTTGGTTTAATTAATTAAATTTGATAAGTAGTTTTCAAGGAAGGTCAAATTCTATGCTAAAGGTAAATAGATGAATGTTAACTTGTGTTACAAAAGTAAGGAAGAGAATATTTCTATTTTAGTTGCATATCAATGTCAATAAATATTCTCTTTACATTTAAGTGGAATGCTTGTGATGCATGTAAAATCCATCTGGAGAATCAAATGCTCTTCTAAGATATGCAGTTATCTGCATTTAATTGATTAATACATTTTCTAATGGGCAAACGATGTTGTAAAATTATTAAAAAAAAAGTATATTATTGAAAACAATAACAACAATAGAGATTTGATTTTGGCCAGTTTTTAAATGTAGCTGCTTTATCTATGGCATTTTTTTGAGACAGCCTAGCCTGTATAAACCTTGAATTTTTTTAAAAAGTAAATTGCCATAACCATTATAGTTTTTTTTTGATAATTATCAAATAACCATTATAGTTAGCCACATAATATTGGGAATTTAATTACTTTTAGCAAAATGATAGAGAACCCAGGTTAATTTGAATAAAAATAATTTTGAAAGAAAGTTTCTATACTTTTTTAATTTGATTTTTGGAGAAATGTTTCAGAATGGATTTTTGAATCAGATATAAAGCTTTGTGAAAAACTAATAATAGAATTAAAAAATAATATTGAAAAATTAATCAACTTATAATTACAAAAGAAAGGTAAGAACAACAACTATCCTCTAATGCATAAATTAAAATAGACTCCTGCTGGGCTAAAAATCTCTCTGACAGCACTACAAAAAAAAAAAAAAAACAATAAAGAAAAAGATTCTATTAGCCAAAGTTTTCCAATTGCTATTTGGTGATATTTTGAGTAGTTTTTCCACTTTTATTTTATCCTCTAACTAAGAATAGCTTGGTACCCATTTAATAACCACTACTATATTATTAACTAAGATGGTTAACAACTAAAAAAAAAAATTCTAAGCCTGATTAAAACTTGAAAAAAATTTCAAGTCATACCTGACCTGGATTCAAATCCAGGTTATAATTAAAAAAGATAGCTGCACTATTTTTTGTAATGGGCAAGTTTCAATAAATAAAATTTTCATAATCATATTAATATAAACTTTAATATAATTTAAAATGATATCTTAGTTTTGACTGTACTAATTGAATTTAACATGTCTGTGGTGAAGCAAGTGATTAGAAGAAAATAAATATTTAGAATAAGAAATGAAGCATTAAGTTTTATACATATATATAATTTCTTAAATTTGATTTACAGGATTAATAAAAGAAAATGTTAGAACTGACCGCACAAAGTTAGTTATCACAGTTAATCAATAACAATTAATAATGTTAACTATATTTACAATAATTAATTGAAAAAAGAAGATTGCATGACAAGTCAACATAAAATTAACATAATGCTCTTCCACATCATGTTAAGTATTATTGCTTCACTGTAAAATAAAATTAACATTGAATTTATTTTGATTTTTAATATTTTACTCTTTAGAACTTTCTTACCTCATTCATCTATGTGTGTTTTTTAGATCTCTAAAACCTCTTGAGTTTCAATTTAAAACTTCAATAATTTCTCTATTATTAATTGTTCTATAAATTGCTCTTATCCAATTCTATTTCAATTTCTTAAACATTGTAAGTAATATCTGTTTCTTTTCTCATTTATGAATTTCATTTGCTATTTATTAATTCTAACATATATTGTTCAATCTTCAATCTCTTTTTTTTTTTCTATTAAGTATCACAAGTTTTACTAACGAGTAAGATTCTCTCTCTCTCTCTCTCTCTCCCCTTCTTTTTGGTCACATTGCTATTAAATAAATAAATAAATAATTAAATAGGTTCACTGCTCAGAAGGTCTCAAGTTTTAGAAGTAATAAATTTTTTTAAGCCTTTGATTCTTGAGTTCATCATTTTTTTAATATAATAAAGCACACTTTTTTTAAAACATATTTTTTTTATTATCAAAACCATTTCTAATCCATTGCTATCCATTTTCTTAATATTTTATACGATTTTTTGCTTTCATTTAATCACTATTATAAAATTTTTGCAATTCTAAAGTAGAACAGTGTTTGCAAAAAAAAAAAAACAAAAAAAAAAAATAACTTAATTAACTTCACTTATTTTTAATCTTTTCTTTTCAATTTTAATACCTATTTAAATAAAACTACAATAAAAAAAGTTTGGAAAGGTGCATAACTAACCCAGACTAGTTTAGCTGTAATCTTTTAATGTTTATAATATATACGTGTGTGTGTGCACGCGTGTGTGTATTATAATGGTAGGAAGTCATTGATAAACCTGGGAATGGAAAACCATCATCAACCCCACTGCTGAATCAAATTTAAATTTAAATATACAAATAATATAAATGAATATGAGCATGGAAGATCATCAAAAACAAAGACTAACTATAAGTTCACCAGCATTACAGAGAAAAATAATAATCATTCATCATCATGAATGGTCAAAAAAATAAAAACAACAGTCAGTCTTGTGACTGGATTTGAAAGTGGTCCACTATAGACCAGGCTAATTATTTAGCCACTGTCAAGCTTGGGGCAGCAATACAACAATAATTTGAATCCACAAACTTCAGTGCCAATCCATTGGAATACAACAATTAAAAAAATAAGGCTGGGATGCAGAAACTTGCTGATCATCATCAATGCCCTGGCCATTTAGTACCATTAATGGACTGGTCAACTATAAACTTAATTTCTAATAATAAAAACTAAATAAAATGTAATGTATGGACTTTAAAAGATATCCTTTTGCACCATCCAACATTAGAGAAGTAATGAAATCATCAACTGGATGTCCATAACACTAAACATAAACCCCAATCCTTATACGTATCTGTTATAAATGAATTCAGCTCAGGTAACAAGATTTTTATAAATGTTACTGTAACAAGAGATAATACCAACATATAATATTTTAAATTATTTTAGGATTAAATAAATTCACTGGAATAACTTAATAAAATATAAACGTATTAATAACAATAAGATTAAATTAATCTCTGTTGAGTTATAAATATAATTTCAGCATTCTGATTTTGATTAAATAGTATAAAAATATGCTATTGCAACTTACATATATTTCAATAGATTTAGATTAAACACACTCAGATGTGCTATATAATAATTTAAATTTAACATCTTTGAATGGTCATATATCAATAATAAAATTTCATTTTTATAATACATAATAATTTTAACATATATGTGGCCGATGATTGATTTTAATGTAAATGGGTAACAATTCTAGCATGTGCACACACTGATGTTTATATTCTAATGATATTTCATTAGTTAATAAATAAATTTAATAAATCCATATTGCTATATTTTTACACAGCTAATTGATGTAAAAAATATCCAAACACTGAACATGTATGTGTGTATTACTTATTATCCCTATACAAATCAAAATCATTAATTAATTAATTATTTCTAATTGTAAGTGAAAGTTGTTTTGTCACAAAAAATCACTAGATACAGTTTGGAAAGTTCTTTTAAAATTCAGGCTTTTGTTTTTCATTTACAATAAGAAAATTTCAGAGTTTATTTTTTTAAATTTCAAAATAAATTTTTTATAAATCAATCTTTCTGTTTTGAGATATATAATTTAAACCAAAACTTATTTACTTTTAAACTTATAAATTAGAGATTTTAATTGCAAAGTTAATCATTTAAAATAAACATTTAAAATAAGATTTCAACAAATTATTTTTTTACTCACCAACTAATATCTGTTCATGAAATACAACTCCTCTATGCATACTATAATATATATGACTAATAACTTTGTGTTTCCTTTCATATTAGATAAAATTACATATATAATATAGCACTTTTTTCAGTAAGTTGGCTCTTTATTGGAATCACTTGATAAGCTAGTCCATTCTAAAGCAGTGGACTGGCTTACTGACATCTTTGGGAAAGATATAAATCCAGTAACTGTTGGCATTCAATCATTATAATTTGGTAGACTTCAGTTTAAGCTATCTAATACACATATATGGGCTATGAAACACAAAAATCTGGAACTTACTTCCATGTGAATTTAAACTCTATCATTGTAACATTTGCAGAAGCTCTACTTTTTGCCTTTAGTTATAACTTCATAATAATTCTGTAAAACTGTTAAAGTCTCGAGAATGATTCAAATCCACCTTTTTATAATATATTGTGGAATTTGGAAACAACAAGCAATTTTTTTTTCTTTATCTTGATTTAAAAAAAAACAAGTTAATAACTCTTTTCAATTTATCTTAATTAAAATCAAATATTTCTATCTAAAAATATTTTTAATTCTTCCAACAACAGAGTATATTATACTAAATTTTATCACAAGCTTTAATTAAAAAAATTATTAATCTAGTTAAAAATAAATAGTGGACTTCTTAAAAGTATATCTATTGCAATATTAAAAAATGTGAGTATTAACTATCAAAATCAGAGTAAAACATTAAATTGACTTGTTTAAATGTTTAATTTATAATTTTTTAAATTCAAATACCAAAATGTTGTTTTATACTCTTGAGATTTTTTAATTTCTTCTACATATTTCCTTGCTAGTTCACAATTGCATTTTTACATATCATTATCAATTCTTTTTCATACCATTTTACAAAATTTGAGATGTTCCATTCTTCTTAATGTATCATTTTTATATATCTCCATATCCCTTCTTTTCTTCATCTCAGTAGAATTTTATTGGTCAATGGCTGATTTTTCTATCTGCTATCTTTGTTGCAGTTTTTAAAAGTATATCAGTTATTTTCCTATTAGTTTCATTAAAATCAGAATCATCCTCAAAATCTACTAATACTTGAAACCAATTTGCAAGTTCTAATTTAATTCCATTAGAATATTTGTAAATATTTTTTTCTTAATAATTTTTGTCTTTCTAGTTTTGCATTAACATGTATTTTATATCTAACTAATCAATGATTACTTCCTATGTTGAATTTATTAAGAACATTGCAGTCTTAAAGTATGTATTTTTTGTTAATCAAAATATAATCCAGTTCTGCTGTATCTTCATTTGGATGCTTCCATGTCCATTTCCTTTTAACATTTTTTTAAAAAAAAAAATTCATAATATAAAGTTTTTCTTTTTCTGCAAACTCCACAAGTCTATATCCTCTCTCATATTTTTACAACACTTTCATCTTTTATTAGTTTACCAATTTTAGCATTAAAGTTCTCATAACAATTTTAAAATGTTGTTTAGTCTCATCAAAAGCTTTTTGTACATTCATATAAAAATCTTCTACTACTTCATCACTATGAGAATTAGGCAGCACAACATTTCAAATAAGGATCACAAATAGCATACTAAGGAGTTGATTCACTTTTCATAATCAGCCAAATAATAATGATAAGCTAAATAATAATCAGTCTGAAATCCCAGGGCTATTTATGTGCACTCTTATCTCTTGCATTATTTTTAATTAGAAATTTTTGCCCAGGGCAAATCTTTCAGACTTAATTTTAATTAAAAACTAAAAATCTGACTAGGGCTCCTATCTAATCCAAAATTAATTAAAAAAAAAACAAATTCAAAATTAAGTTTCAGGTTTTCCTTTTTTAAAATAAATTAAAAATAGATTACAATCAAAAATAAAAGAACCAGGAATGCAATGAAAACTTTCAAAATTAAAGTGTTTTTTCCCAAAAGATTAAACTTTTAAATTAGAATGTTTTTTTTTACAAATAGATAAAAGGAAAAAAATAGATTTTAAACAAAAATTTTTTGAAAATAAAAGCCATAGAATTTTAACATGTAAATGAGTACGTGTTATTGCATGTACTCTTAATATGTAAAAAATATATACAAAACTTTTAAATAGTTTTATTTTAAAACTTTATAAAAATAAAAACTACTTTTAATTTTGTGATGAAACTTTTGAAGTGGATAAAACATCTGGTTCAACTGCCCCATCATGCCATGCAAAAAAAAAACCCAAAAGCATTCCTTTTGCTATTTTTTTCCCCAAAATCTTTAAACATTTTTAAAAAACTCAGAAATCTGGCTGAATTTATGCCCTGCACTTTGTCTAAAAAAACATTTTATTTTTCTTAACATAATTTTCTTTACTCTCATAACCAGGTAACAAATCCTCCCCCCCCCCTTTTTTAAAAAAAAGTTCATCCGATTACTTTAAATCTGCCCTTTGTCAGGTGACTTTTTTTCTGAATGTTTGATCACTATGGTGGTCCAACCTCCTTAACTTGTCTATGGGCTCTCTGGGTATGTTACCATAATCTATTAATGTTAATAATTTCACCATTTTCTCGATTGACTGGCTGCTGCTCAACATCATTTGTTCTACTGTTGGTGGCACATTATATCAGATAGTTCATATGATCTGGTCATCTAAGAGAGAAAACATGGTTAATGATCTTACATTTTGCCACCTGTCTGAGGAAAATTGGGTATGTATTTCACCACAGATAATAGAATATTTCTCCTGGGATACCCTATAGAGTATCCTAAATTGTCTGGCTTTACTCCATAATGTCCTCAAAATGGCATGTCTGTACACCTCAAAGTTATGCAGTTTGGCATATAAGGTATGTAATCAATATGAGGCTATTTCCCAGAGGTGGCTACTAGTGCCCATACTTTATCATCTTCTGGCCAGTCTTGGACTCAAAACAGACTTGCTAAACTTTCAATGTGGTTTTATGGGTTTCCCTCCACATCTGTCTTAAATATTTCAATGAGAAATTGCTTTTCCAAAAACCTGCTGGTTGGTCCCTCCTGTCTCTTACTTCCTGACTCTATACTCATTTTCCCTAGGACCTATTTCATACTGCTTTCTTTCAGTACTGAAGCCTCTATATTTACTTTCTATTCCTGCTAACCTATCTTCAAGATCCTTAGTTATCCCAACACATATCTGTTGTACTTCAGATTTTAAAGTATCCTTACTTTCTTCAATATCATGAAATGCCTCTAATTTTTCTACTACATCATCTATGCCCTGCTCTATTTCCTTCTGGATCCCTCCTTTCTTTAATATAGATAAATTCCTCTTGTGTTATTTTCTGCATGTTTACCCACCCCTGGAACATCTCTTCTACTTGTACTACCTTCATTTCTATGTTACCACACCTAACACTTATCTTGTTCTAACTCATCTCTCACTTCCTTCATATCTTCTTTTACTATCTCAACTTCCTGAATTTCTTTGATGGTTTCTGTAGCTTCTTGATTTTTCTCAACTTTTCCATTACTTATTGTCTCATTTCTTTCATTTCCTTTATCATTTCAGCTTTGAACTTAGCCAATATTGACTGTTGACTTTGTTTTTATCTTGTCGCATTTCTATCATCTTGGCTTTTATCATATCTGTCTATTTCCTGTCCATTATCATCTTCATCATCATCTCCACACTCACTTTTTTCTTTTCTACTATTTGGAGATTTTTGAAAGAAAGAGAGCTTTCTTTCAACACTATCATCCCCCGCCACCAATTTCTATACTGACTTTTATTTTTGCAAAGATGACTAAATCCACTATTTTTATATTTCTTAACTCTTATTTTCAGTTTTACAAAAAGATGTAACTTCTTAATAATTATTTATTTAACTTTCTTAAAACACTATTTAATTGTTTATTTATATCATATTAAAAGATGTATCTCTTACTCCAACTGTTTCAACAATATATACAAGCTAGCACAAAGTGATCTTTAATACTTAAATCTTGCCTCCCACACATGAAATATTTCTCAATTACCTGAACAAAATCTCACATGGGTTTTAAATTCAAAGCCTTACATTGGCAGCACTAAAATTTTAATACCTATTGTACTGGTTGCTTCTCCACTTTTTTAGCTTCTTAAGATCACTGAGGGTGCCACTAGATTACTAACAACCTAAAAAAATTAATTTTCAGTAATCCAGAAATTAACGATGATGAGGAATGCCACCAGCTAGACCCAGTGAGAGAAAGAAGTCTTTAAGATTGTTCAGACAATTGAGAAAATACTACAGAGACAAATGTCAGCCCAAAATAACTTTAAATAATTTCATAGTTTATTAAACTCAACAAAAAAAATCAATCTTTAGCAAACAAAGTATAAAAGTTTGACTTAGATTCTTCTAGCATATTTTCCAGAGAATGTATATGAGCATTAAAACATTAAACACCCTGGAAAACATGTACATTTCTCACCTAAGGTTCAAAAAGGGGATCTATAATATCTTTTTACCAGCAATTTATAAAAAAACTAATTCTAGCTTTCCCATTCAGAAATTGCAAGACAAAAGGTGTTTTGTAGGGAATACAATGAAACAGTCCAGGTGAGCTTTCCTTGGTCCAGAAAAGAAACCTTGGGACCAAGAATATCATATGTCCACAGAACAGCTCATGATAACCATGTTGAAGATTACCGAGGTTGACTCCAATACAAGACAAGGAAGCATAATAAGAAAGATTATGATTTTACATAATCTTAAGTAGAAGAAAACAAAATCTCTAATTCAAGAAAAACAACTCTACTCTATAAACTGCCAGTCAAAAGATTTGTGATCTGCAGGAAAATACAAACCAGGCCTAACTAAACTAATTATTATAAAAGAGACAGATGAGTTAAAAAAATATGAATGCCTGTCAAAGCATTTATCACAGGTTAGTAATATAAATAATATAAAAAACACTAAACATATAAAAATAGAAACTCGCAATACATTCCTGGATAAATAAATTAAAAATATGGAATATTAAAACTAAGATCCCAATACATATTTTAACTACACTAATAAGAAAGTATATAAAATAATTAAAATATTAAAGGAATATTCAAAACTTATAATAATAAACACAGGATTATTTTAAGATTAAGCTGAGACTTTAACAGAGATTTAAACCCTGGTTAGAATATGAAATTTTTTTATCTCAAGGGCTAAGGTAAAGTCCATCAGATTTCCTCCAGTGGGGTGCATAGAGTTCTTTCTAATTCAAGTCCATTATGAAGGCTTTTGATTTTTATCTTTCTGGTAGGAAGTATGGAAGCAAGTTTTGGGTGAATTCTTGTTTAGGGTTTTAAGACATGATCTTGAAGAAACAACTCAAAATCTGGGTCCATCTTTGGGTTGATTTAGCACTGCATATTGTAAAAAGAATTCCTCATAGCACATAATTTTAGCATTCAGCAGAGAGGCTGACTATTTAGTAACTAGGAGTCAGCAATCTGATTTCAGCAGAATTTCCGATCAGCAGATAGCAGAAAGATAAAATTAGCAGCATTGATCTCCAGACATGAACAGAACTCTTTAAAAATCAGGCAGCACAGCAATTCAAATAAGGATCACAAGTAGTGTACTAAAGAGTTGAATCACTTTTTATAATCAGCCGAATAATAATGATAAGCCAAAAATAATCAGTCTAAAATTCCAGGGCTATTTATGTGCACTCTTATCTCCCACATCATTTTTAATTAGTTTTTTCCCAGGGCAAATCTCTACCTCAGACTTAATCTTAATTAAAAAATGAAAATTAATTTAAAAAAAAAACAAATGCAAAATTAAGACTTAGCTTTTAATTTTTTTAAAATAAATTAGAAATAGATTACAATCAAAATTAAAAGAACCAGGAATGCAATCAAAACCCTTTCAAAATTAAAGTATTTTTTTTTCAAAAGATTAAAATTTTTAAATTAGAATGTTTTTACAGGTTTCTCAAAACATTTATTAAACTAATTAATATGGATGATATATTACAAATATGGATAATGAACAATTATAATATTAGATGAGTTATGGAACTAACATTATTGAGTTAAACAGGGTTAGGTATTTAGTGGTTAAGTTCTTTGTTAACTTTATTAGAGAGTCTGATATAGCTTCCATGTCTCTTGAAAAATGAATGTTGTGGCAAGAGTTTTGTCTCTTTGTTTAATTTTCTCTATGCTCTGAATAAATAATGAGTTTTCATCTGGCTTGGGATGTTGGTATTGTGCCTTGCACCTTACAATCCAAATGGCATAGGTGATGAAAATTGACAGCCTGATTGTAGGAATATCTCTTCCACGAATGCATTCTTTTATATTAAGTATTTTGTAGTAGAATGTTTTTTACAAATAAATAAAAAAAAAGAAAATAGATTTTAAACAAAAATCTTTTGAAAATAAAATTTGTAGAATTTTAACATGTAAACGAGTATGTGTTTTATTGCACATCTTCTTAATACATAAAAAAATATACAAAACCTTTAAATAGTTTTCTTTTAAAACTTTATACAAATGAAAATTATTTTTAATTTTGCAATGGAATTTTTGAAGCAGATAAAGCATCCGGTTCAATTTATTCATGTACATTTGCTTTTTCCATTATCTTTAAATTTCATATAAGTAAGAACAATTCTTATATAAAAAGTCACCAATAAAAGAAATACTTAAAATAAGATTTGAAAATATAATGTAAAAAAGATACAGTGAAAAAAAAATAGCATGTTTTCATTTCACTTGATGTATTTGGTGGAATTCTTTTTTTTTCTTGATTTAATAATTCAAGCTCTTTATATTCACTGCACCAATCTCTACCATAAGAAATTCTATAACTGCTGCATATTACAAATCAGTTATTATTAAATAACTCTAATGTTTAGGTATCTATCTATATTTCAACAAAACAAGTATGCAGTTGATCTTAATCTTAAAGCTATTTCTTTTACAGCAATCACCTATCTATCTTCATTTAAATAGATCTATTTATTCCATTTTTTATTATTATAATTGCTTTGGCCAACTTCTTATATAGACATTACTTTTAAACTTATCTGAAGATTTTCTGGATTTTGCTTTATAAAAAAAAGTCTATCTTAATTATTTTTATTCTCTAACTTTATTTAAATACTACAAATTACTTAATTAAATTATCTTTTTATGCAACTTTTGTTTTAATTGAATGAGTTTTATCAAAAGTGGTAATTTTACACTTTAATATCTTTGTATATGTTTATATACATATAAGCTTAAAAAACTTTTATTTCTTAAAAAAGTTATATATGTAAGTCTATGAGGACTCTCATGCACACATTGGTATTGTGATCCATATATTAATGTCATATTACAACTTTAGACAATTACAACTTAATATCAACAATTATTTTTTAAATATATAATTACTTAACCTTTTTATTTTTAAATGGAACGTCTTTCTAATTGTAGATTCATTAAAATTATATGCAAAAAAAACTAAAAGCATTTTTTAAAGTAATATCTTAAAGATATTATTATTTTTAAAATTCAAATTGCCTAATAACTCTTACATACAAATATTTGCATAATATATCTTTAAGTTTTTTTCTTTAATGTCACAAGCTTTATCGTTGCAAATAAAACCTACTTAATCAAAACAAATATAAGTTTTGCTAATAAATCATAACAATAGAATATAATAAAACTCATACGCAATGATTGCTTTTGATGTCTAAAGAATTGTATATACTATACCAGGAATGAACAAACTCTATGTCTGCAAGAGCCACATTAAAATTGCAATATCATAATTAAAATTTTAAAGTATTCAACAGAAGCACATATTTGATTATTATTTTTTATTAATATGATTTATTATTTATAAAAAAAAATCAAGAGAATAAAATTAATAAATGAAACAAAACCAATTAAAGGTTATTTATTATTTACATCTAAGTGGCTCTGGTTAACATTAAAATTTGGTGTGCAATTTGTTAACTGAGTATGTCATAGTTCTGTAAGATGTTCATTCATCAGTTGTACTCAAAGTTTTGATTTTATACACTTAATTGTTGAGTATAATGATTTACAAGAATACATTGTGCCCAAATTCACATTAAATGAGGATACCAAGACAATAATTCTTTACTTTTCTAAATATAAATTAAAAATAATACCATTTATTGCACAATTAAATTAGCTGAAATTGATGTTTGAAAGTCAAAATAGAAGAACACATTTGATGATGTTTGAATTAAAACTGTACAAGGAATAATAACATCATTCGATGAAGTCAAAATAATAACAAAAGTGATAAGTTCAAACAATGCATCATATTTCCAGGAAATGATAACAATAAAGCCACAGAAATTGATGATGTAAACAATCATTATAAAATTATCATTATAAAAAAATAAAGCATACACGGTTTCAAAATAATATGTAAATACATTATGCTAATATAAATTATATTATGATTTTATAAGTTTCATGAGAGCTGCATTGAACCATCTGAATAGCTGCATGCAGCTAATGAACCACAGTTTGGCCAAGCTGACATTATATCATGTGTAAGTTTTCAATATTCTCTATGCCATATATGGTTTAGTGCAGCACTAGAGTTTCACACTCTGGATTTATAAGGTCCTGCATATGTTTCAGTGCTAGCACTTTATTTTTATGAATTCTCAGTCAATAAAGTCATTTGATTAGTTATTCTTAATTAGTATTTCTATAACCAATCTGAATCCACAAGATATAATAGCTACTGCAAACCAGTTATTTCCATAGGAATGTAACTTTAAACTATCAAACATCACATGATCACCATTCTTTATGCTTACACAAGCTGTTTTTTACAGAGGCAAAACTAGATAGGGATTTTATGCACAAACTTCCTGCATCTATTGATTACTCTGGCTTGCACTGAGTGGTGCTATTGTATGAAGAGTTTTGCCTCTGTGAATGTAACTTTACTAAAAGTATTATATTCTCTACAGTGAAAAATTTCAGTACATGATTATGCAACATATATTATTCCTCAAGCTATTTCTTTTTCTTGTTACTTCTTATTTCATATTATTTTTCTTCTCATAGCAAATTTTTTGGCAGCTTTTTATTAATGCAAACAACATTATTATTATTATCATCATACTCAGCTTTTATGAATAAAAAAATTATCAATTAAGCAGCAATGAATTTTTGATTTTTTTTAATCAAAAACAAAATGTTTTAATATTTTTAATATTCATTGACATACATATGCAATGTGCTCATAAAAGAATATATTCATAAAAGATTTTAAAAATCAATTCATATTTGTTTATTTCTACCACAAATACTACTATTACATCTATTCCTATTAATTAGCCCTATTATTATTACTACTTCTATTATTTCTGCAATTAAGCATATTTAAATTTGTATATCTATAATTTTTATTATAAATCTAATGTCATTAATACTGACTATTGTAATTAAAGATATTACTTACGCGATAATAACTATTATTAGTATTACTATTATTGTTATTTCTCCAACTAATAATATCAATACTACTATATTACTATTAGCATTATTATTATTGATATTAATATCAATATTACTGCTGCTTTTGTTACTATGATTGTGAAGTAATAATATTTTGTGCAATGTGGCAATTATTCATCAAATACTTATATGTTTTATTTTTAAAAAAATTATTAAAAAATAAATATATAGGGTTGTTTAAAACCAATTGCAACTTTAAATATTTTTGGAGTTATATATGATAAAAATTCATTTAAGTGTCAGATAAAAGTATAATTTGTTAAAATTTTATATTCATGTTGTCAATGTTATACATAATAATAGCTTGGTCATCTCGACTTCATCCTATTGGATATTTCTTGAATAAAGTTAAGATCAAATTCATAAATACAATCAATTGAACTTTATTTGGAAAATATTTTAAATGCGTTTGGATAGCCATATTAAATAATTCTTTAAAAATAAAAGATGGTTTTTATGTTTAAATTTAAAATGCGATTAAATCTTTGTAAAGGATGTATTCTTATATTATATTAAAATTGCATAAGAACTTTATAATGACCTCCTATAAACATTCCTTGTTAGTTTAATTGAATATTTAAGTTGTTTACTTTAACAAAAGTTATTCATTATTAGGTTATTAGGGATATTTTCAGGCTAAAAGTTGCTAGAACAATTATAATTACCTGTTTCACAACAGTTTGATCACACCCTAATTACAGTGACTTTAATAATTAATTATCTAAGATTTAAAAGCAAATTTGTGATTAAATATTTCTTTCAGTCCAATGGATAATTAAGATGACAACTGAAGTTATATAATGTTTTACAGGATAAGTGGCATGACTACATTAAATGTATCTGCAATATACAAGATTAATTCAATGAAACTTGTGTATTGAAAACTAATGACTTTATCATTCTAATAAGGGTTTGATGAGTTTTCCTTTTCTTGTAACTAAAAATAGCTAAATATCCATTTATCAATCAATATAGAATAAATAATGATTAGCTTAAAGATCATTTATCTGGTAGAAGAATCCTAAGCCCTAATTAAAAATGAAATTTTTTAAAAGTTTTATTTAGCATGAATTTGAACTCATGTTATAAGACGGCAGGCACATGTTATACCATAAGATTCTTTCTTATATCTTTATAAAATTATAAATAATTATTAGCTGATTTATCTGTAATCTTTTTTGTCTTATATATTTTTTTAAATATATAGCATATATTAGCAAACACTAAAAAAAAAAAAACTGACTTTTTTTTTGTATTTTAATAATAATTAAATCCAATGATAATTTTTAAAATGACAAAATAAAAACTTTTATTTGTAGAATTTGTTCGATGTGTTCAGTATATTGAGGCAATCGCGAATGACGTCGTAACACTAATCTAAATTTAAGTGAAAAATAATATAAGTGTATTGAAAGGTTTTAAGTTAGGAAAGTAATTTAAAAATAAAGATTTTGATATATGGAATCACAATCAAAAAAGAGTGAACCCCATTTATTACATGAAAAGATAAGTGCCTCCAAATATATATGTGTTGGGAATAAATTTACAACATTGAATAATTTTTGTTGCTCATTTTATTTTATTTTCCATATGTCATAGCATCAGCCGAGAGGCGAACCCGCACCGACCGTCTGCAACCAACTGCTTGCTTGCAAGGCGGCTGCGCTGACCTCTCGACTAACAACGCTTGACAAATAAATTTTATTTAATTATTTAGAGCATTTGACTCTGTAATAAAAATTGAAAAGAACTAGTTAAACAATTCTGGGATTATTCAGGGTTAGGAATTAAAATAATTTTCATATTTAATGGATAACTGCATAAATTCTGTCGAGCATACTTGCCAAAATTATTTAGATAAAATTCCACCTTTGATTTCAATGGAAAAGGGAACTGCTTTTTTCAAGAGCATATAGCCTTATAATTGTAGCGATAAATTTGATTAGTCAATAAATCAAAATTCCAAAAAAAAATACATTCAAAGGTATTTAAATGAGAGTGAAAATAATAATTTGCCCAAATTTATTATAAAAAATTCAGTTTTACCAAGCATAATGTGAAACAATATCTTCTCATTGTCAATTGTTAATTTGGTATAAAATTAAAATATTAAAGATTATTGAAAAAAAACCTATTGCCCTTAGAAGTCACATAAAATTAAAAATTTGGAAATCGGGTGAAAAAAATCAGAGGTAATTTTAAAAAACAGACTCTAAATGAGCAGACTAGTTTCTAAGTTTTGCAAACCATGTTTTTTTTTTTTTGGTTGGCAGTTAGGTATCAGTGTAATAATATTATAAAAGGTATGTAAAAAAAAGAATTTTGGCAGATTACAGATTTCAAACTTCAGAAATGAGACTTAAAAGAATTCAGTCAAATCAAAGTTTAAGCATTCACTGGTTCTGTCAGTAAATTCTGCTTGCACCAATAGGGGACAACTTTAGAAAAGTATAGAAACAAGTTACTAGTAAGGAAGATCACTTTTCAGTGTATTCCCAGTGAAAAGATGATAAACCATGTTTATGCTTAGAGATTTTCCATATATGAATCAGCCCACTACTTTCCAACCATGATAGTGCTTATAAGAAATGAATGGCCTGAAAAAATTTAGTATTGAGTCTTAAATTGAACTCTATTGCCTGCTGTGTTAAACATACTAACCATCCCTATGATAAGCTGTTTGATGTCCCTGGATCAAATTACTAATCAAGTTTGAGGATTACCAACATGTTAATGAAACTGATCTATGATAATAGCAATAGATAATTCCTATGATGATTTAGAGAGAACTGTGATAGGAGTGAGAACTATTGAAAATTAATAGTGAACTTTCTGATTCAACAAAATATAAGATAATATCTATAATATATTTAATTATTTTAATTTGAAAAAGAGTAGCCTTAAAATATAGATAATTTATAAATGTATAATGGATTTATTCTTTATAAATACAGTGTATTATTTTTATCATTTTACGATTTTGAAAAAGTCATTCTATTTTCTAATGGATAGATCGAAATTTTGTACATGAAATTTAATAATTTTTCTTAATGCACTAATATGTTTTTTTTCTCTTTTCTTTTTTTCATATATTAAACATTTAAGTTATAATGTGATGAATCCTACATGTTAAACAAATGCTGCCAAGTCTGTAATTTAATGAATAATACTTCTAAAGACATTGGTGTATAATAGTAATAAAGTAAACTAAAAGAAAAAGGTTTTTTTTAATCTAACGGACATATATATATAAACATTAAAAGCATAAAGCTAAACTAGTCAATAAATAATCAAAATTATCCCAAATTCATAACTCAACCAGACTAGCCAAAAAAAAAAAAAAATTTAAAACACAACCAGCAGATTTTACACTTGAGAAGTCTACTTGTAGCTGTAAAAACATTGGTTGGGTTTTGAGTTTATTTTTTGGCTAGTCTGGTTGAATTATGAATTTGGGGTAATTTTGATTATATATATATGATGATAATACACATTCAAACCACTTAATATGATAAATCCATTTCTTTCTTTGATTTTCATAAATAAAGATATTTGTTAATTTGCTAACTGAATCTATTCTCGTTTTATTCTAATATACATTTATGAACACCCCCCGATTAATTAGTTAAGATTAGTTAATATGGCAGTCATTATTCTCAAAGTTTAAGTAACATGAAAAAGTTAATCAAAATGCAAAAAGATTAGAATCAAGGCTGTATAATAGCCTACTGTGTACCATGACCTTACCAGCATAAAATATGAATAAAAAGTTAGTTTATATTTTTTTACTAACTATTTAGGGTTAAAAATGCATTGAACTTTGAAGAGGAGAATGCAATGAAACAATTGTAAATGGTGTTTGCTATGCTTAGTCTAATCATTATCAGTTGTTTGAAGCTATTTTTCATAATATTATCCAGGACTGCAAGTTATCAAATGGTACAGTTGAAATCTTGCTACATTTGAAAGCATGAAGCTGAGTGTTATCAGATATTATTTATTTATCTTTGCTGGCTTGTGCCTTCATATCCTATGAAATATTAGCTTCCTATTATAATTACATTCGAATATCGACCTTTCAAGCCAATTGTGCAAACGCTTTGCGAGTGTTAAATAATAAATGAATACCCTCTGACCAATACAAGATATAGAATTTATGCAGGAATAAAAAGAATCCCTCTTATTCCTTAGACTCAAATATTTATATATGAGCAAATCTGAAGTACTGGCACAGAGGGTGTGACAATATAACAGTCACTTTAAATTACTATATACAATGTCTGAATGAATGATGCCGATGAAATTTTCTAGAATTTACTAAGCGTCATTCCAACTGAAACTTAATCATATATATAAATAAGCATTTATTTTTATAGCGTCTGTATACAATTTGTAATTACATTCATAGCGGCCTTTCAAGCCAATTGTGCAAACGCTTTGCGAGTGTTAAATAATAAATGAATACCCTCTGACCAATACAAGATATAGAATTTATGCAGGAATAAAAAGAATCCCTCTTATTCCTATGACTCAAATATAAATTTAGATAAATATCCAATGCATGGTAATGATATCAGGAATTTTAGCATTATATGCCTTGGTAATGTACTGATGTAAGTGTTCAACTATGATAATTTTCTTTTTACAGATAAGGTATTCATTCATGCATATTTTTGTAGGAATTGAAGTCTATATAGACACTATTTATATTTTTTTAAAATATAAAATATCTTTTTTTATTTTATATTATTTACATATATGTACAATTATTATTATTCTATTATACATATTTTTTTCAATAATGTTTTTTATTTCTTCTTCTTGCAATACAAAGATTTTAACATTTTCTTTCACATGACTACTTTCCAATCATTGTATCTTCTGTGTAAATTTTACTATCTCTTCTTTTAATATTTGTGTTTTAATAACACTTCTGCATTCAACCCAGATCTTTTCATTCCAGTTGGGTATGTATGCTTTTGACACTTTTGTTTTAGCAAAAATACTTCTTATGACTCCAGAAAAAGCAATAAAAATTATCATTAGTTAATCTCTGTGAAGGTTTATTAAATGATTTTTTTTTAAATATGATTTTTCATAAATTATTTATAAAGTTTACTAATAAAATTTTATATAATTGACTTGAAAAAACTGATTGAAATCAATTAAATTTTTTAATACGTAACATATAAAAATATAGATATAACACAGGATTTTTATTAAATATTTAATTTCTTGTTTTATAAATAATAATAACAACAATAATAATAATAATAATAATAATAATAATAATAATAATAATAATAATAACAACAACAACAACTTTATTTATTTATTTGATTACATCAAAGAAAGAAATCTAATAAGCAAAACAAATGCTTTTTATAGGTTTTATAAATATCATATAAATTTTTATATAAAGAAATTGACATAATCTTACGATAAAACAATAAACAGCAATAAAATAATAAATATGAAAAATCGACAAAATATATATTAAACTAAAAATGGAATACAACATAAACTGAATATAAATCAAACATTACAAATTATGCACAAAATAACCACAAAATAAAAAACAAAATAACACATTACTAATGTAATTTTAAGCCACATGATCACTATTTCTTATGCTAGCACATAACTGTTATTAAAACAGGCAAAACAAGCCAGAAACTAGTCTGGGATATTAGATGAGTAGACACTAGATGGGGATTTTATGCACAAGCCTTCTGGAATTCATTGATTACTCTGGTTGGCACAGGGTGGCACTACTGTATGAAGAGTTTTGCCTGCTTTAATAATGTAATTTTACAGACAAAGAATATTTTTCAAATCCTTTTTTAACAAATTCATATTTTCTATGTTCTACATATAACATGGTAATTTATTAAACATCATTAAAATATATACACTTCTCAGTCTACTCCCACATCTATTCCTGTACCTAAATAAAATAATATTAATGATAATAATAATATATGAATCAAAACAGGTTTAATTTATAAAACGAAACAAGTTTATTCTAAGCAATGTCTTGATTTAAATATGATTGATTACATTAAATTGACACAACTATCTAAAGATTTTTAACTTATTTAAAGCTTAAAATAAACTTATAAACTAAATTTAGAATCATAGAAGTAAAAGCTTTTATTATAGAATTTGATTAATATCCACACACACACACACACACACACACATTCATTATTTCCAATATGCAAATCTAGATATTTTATCCAGTCAACAGACATACAATTAATGATACCAGTATTAATACACTTTTAAAAATTTTCTCGGAACATAATTCCATCAACTAGTGGGGATCATTTTTTTTATTTTGTTGAAGTTAAATTTGATACACATATTTGTAAGCTTTAAGAATGTCATAGATTCTACATTTTAATATCACTAGTGAGCAATGAAAACTCCTACCATTATACAAAAACAACAGTTACCATATAAATCAACTATTGCTATCTTTGAAGATTTACTTATTATTAAAACAGGCAAAACTCTCTATACATATTGCCCACTCAATGCAAGCCAGAGTAATCAATGGATGCCAGAAGGCTTGTGAATAAAATCCCCTTCTAGTGCCTACTTATCCAATATCCTCAGACTAGTTTCTGGCTTGTGGCCTTCATCAGTGAAAAACTAGTCTGAGGATATTGGATGAGTAGGCATAGATGGGATTTTATGCATAAGCCTTCTGTCATCCATTGATTACTTTGGCTTACATTGAGTGGCAATATGTGTAGAGAGTTTTGTCTGTTTTAATAATAGTTATGAGCAAGCATAAGAAATGGTGATCATATGATGTTTATTGGCTTAAGGCAGCGGTCCCCAACCTTTTTGCATTTAAGAGCACATTCTATAATACCGGCCAGGTGGCGGGCACCATTTATTTTTTCAGTGTAAATTTATAGTTGGATATTGTTAATAATACATATAATAGAGAAAAAAATATTTATTTAAAAAATAAAATTTTAGCATTTGATTACAATATAATACAATAATTTATAAGAAATTTTAAAAATTAAATTTATTTGTATCAGATAAATAATTTTTTATCGTGATTGGATAGTGGCAGGCACAGGTAAAATGGTCTGCGAGCGCCATGGTGCCCGCGGGCATAGGGTTGGGGACCCCTGGCTTAAGGTTTACTTATTTTATCAAATAAGGTTTCTATTTCCCTACATTTTAATATTAGTCATATGCATTATATAAAAATTTTTTTTTGGAAAAAGTGATGACATAAAGTAACTGAAAAAAGTAATTCAGTTCAAGTAAATTTTAGAAATCACTTAAATTATATGTTGAAGTAGGAGAATAATAAATTATGATTTGCATGTGTGTAAAGGAATGGAATGGAAAAATATGATGTGAGCATATCAATAATAATAAAAATATATTCCATCATTAATAGACTAAAAATTTATGCTAGAGTTTAAATAATTTCTGACTTGATAAATAGTAATTGGTTTAAGCATTCCTATATTTATTAAAATATAATCATTGTTAATGTGTGTGTGCAGGAAATGCAAAGCTTTTAGAGTAATTTGATGTTATACATATATATAAAATAAATATCAACTTTGAAATAGTCTTTTCAGATATCTAGTGGATACTTGCTATGAATTATGTATTATTTTGTAATCACATGATTCACTGACCTTATTATCTAATTAAAGTATGTCATCATCATAACCTGATGAAAAAAATATATATAGTATACTGGATGGGATATATTAGAGGATCAATTTGATAAATAAGCAAAATATCATTAATGTTCATATTGATAATAAAAAAACATAGCATTTTATTAATAACAAAATATTTGTAAATTAATAATTTGTAAAGAATGCAGCATAGAGAACTGTGTTGGAAGATGAATTAAGAAAATACTAAGGTCATTCACATTAATAAACAAACAAGTGTTTAATCCATCTAGAAAACATAAAAATTAATAGTTGCATAATCTGTAATATATTTAGATTGTAAGACACTGTGAGAAATTGTTTATAGTGTAGGAGAAACTGATTTCTATTAAGTGGGCATAAATGAAAAATCTATGTGCTTGAAGTTATTAACATTCTGAAAAAACTTTTAGGCATAAACCTATTTTAAAAATGTTAATACGTATCTAATAACTTTTAAAAAGATTGCAAATAGATTTTAAGTTAAGATTGATTAATCTGTAGATAACAGTTAACCTTACCTATTGCTGATTATCCCAGTACAAAATGAGGTATTTCACAATAACCACTATGTGGTATTTGTTGGCTTCTGTGCATTGAAATTTAAAATATAGTGTGCTTGAAATCTCTCCATTAACTCATTATTTAGAATTCAGTGGTAGGAAGATTTACACTTCAACTATATCATATCAATAATGTTTCATAATTAAATATTCTAAAATAAAACATGGCATAAAAGGGCAATTGCCTAAAAATATCAGTGTCCTTGTTTGCTAGATCATCCTTCAAGATATCTGTTTAATGCTGACATGATAAAATATTCAAATATAGTAAAGTAAGACAAGATCATGTTTTATTTTCAAATAAATCTGTTATTTTAATATATATTCATATAAATCTGTGTTATTTTAATATATATATATTTTGTATAAAAGCACATGAGAATTCAAATTATTTTGAAATTCGAAACAATTTTAAGAATTGTTAAGGAAATAATATATTTGTTTCTGTTACTCAGGGCATTAATTTTTTGACATATGGTATCGACTAGCCTTCCATTTACTTAAATAAAAAATAACATTATTAATTTATATATATATTGATTTAAATTTAAATCTAACTTATTAATTTAGAATGTATCCTTTTAAATTTTGAATCCATTTAAAAGAAATAAACATTAAATTAAACATAGCTCAATGTATATGTAAAAAAAGGGAGTAAATTATCCTCCCCTAGGCTATGAGTTAATGAATCTACCTATTCTTGATAGCTGTGATGTTTATATTGCATACATTTGTCACATTATATTCATAATTAATTATACAAGATTGGAGACAGCATTTCTCTTTTAACACTTTGGTAGTAATAATTAAACTAGATTTAATTACACTTTTAATTACAAGTATCAAATTAACTCAACCCACATCTTTGACACCATCCACTTTAAATAAATATAGTAATGACTATTATTAATCATTTATTAAACTAGAGATTATCTCTAGCAGAGATATAAACTTTAAAACAGAATTAAAGATTAATATGTCAGATTTTTAAAAATTAAATTCACTAACACATATAGTTATTCACATTTCTTTTTTCCACGTGTAATATTTTTATAAATATATTAAATAATCTTAATATTACCTCATAATCATTCAGTTTAAAAAAATCAGATATATTAATCTTTAATTAAGTTTTAAAGTGTATATCTCTGTAGAGATAATTTCTGATTTAGTAAATAATTAATAATAGTCATTACGATATTTATCTAAAGTGAATGGTATCAAAGATGTGGGTGAAGTTAATTTGACACTTGCAATTCAAAATGTAATTATTTAATATAGATAAATATTTTTCATATAATAAAGATAAATATGAGAGATAGTGACCTGGACCAACTGATGAGCGCTGGTCCAGCATGAAATGCATCTTGGTGGTCATTTGTCTTCTATTGTATCTTTACTTTTATGAATTTAAAGAAATATGTGGTAACATTGAGGCTATTTAATATATTTAATCAAGATTTAATATGTAAACTTTAAGTGAAACATAGCTCTTTATTTATGTAAACAAAGGAAGTAAATCAATCTCCCCCAGGCAATGACTTAATGGCACTCTAAATGTTGAAGAAAAGATCAAGAATAGAATGAATCTACCTATTCTTGGTAGCTCAGATGTTTATAAACATACTTTTGTCAACATTGTTGGTAATTCAGAGTGAAATTAATTTATCAACCAGATGGAATATAGGACTTAAGAGGTAATAAACTCATAATTAATTATACAAAGCTGGACATAATTTAATTTAATTATTTATAGACTTACTTTAAACAAAATGCTTTGACTGACATTTCAAATATCAACAATCTTGAATTAATGCCCAATAGTTAATGTGTGTTTATGTGACATTAGCGTAAGCTTGTGTTTAAGACCTGTAGAGATCCCTACCTTCGAATTTTTCAAACGCTTATTCTTAAGGTTACAGCCTTAGTAAATATTACTCAATATAATAATGTGCGTTTAATAAAATTTATAATTAAAACTTAATAAAATAAATAAATTACTGAATAACTTTATTGTTTGATAGTTCTCAAGAAGTTCAAGACCAGAAGTACCAAAATTAGAATCAATGAAAGATCTTACATTGAGTCTGACCCTTTACTATTATAAAAATGCAAGAAACTTAAAGAAATGTTTCTAATTTCAAGTATCTCAAAAATCATAATATAAACATATTTTAAATGATAATAATCTTTAAATATTAAATTAACAAAATCTGTTAAATTTAGGAGTTTAACCAAAATTTGTATTGATATGTGCTGTGTAATTGCACAATAAATAAAACTTTTAAAATTAAATTCAAAATTAAAAGCTATTTGCATATATACCTTATACCTGCTCCCATTATATACAATAAATAAAATTACACAATTATATACAAATAAATATAAAAAAACAATAATACTAAATTTTCCATTTTATTTTCTCACTAGGGGTAGCCACTGGTTTTTTTTCTGTTTTACTTTTAACAATATAAAAATTACTCTTGTCTTTTTTTTATTTATTTTTTAAAAAAAACAAAAACAATTCTATTACAAGAATTAAAACAAAAACAAAAGTAATCTGAAATCTAAACTATAAACTTTAAAAATAAAAAAAGTATACTAAACAGAAATAAATAGGCAATAGGAAAGACGTACTATTTTATCTTGAGATAAAAAAATTCCATTACATCTATATTTTTGTTACAAATTTGTATAAAATTTACATTCAAATAATAAAAATGTCTTTCAAAATATTAAATCCAACCTTCAATTAATAAAAAAAATGATAAAGTTTTTTTTGGGGGGCAAATTTGATTTGACATTATGTAAATTTACAATTGAATCATTCTGTTAAAATAGTACTGCAAAAAGAATAAAACTTTAATGTGAACACAAAATATTTATAAACAAATAAATGTTTTTGCAATTCTTCTTCTTCTTCATCCTCTACTACTACTACTACTACTACTACTACTATTACTACTACTACTACTATTACTACTACTACCACCACCACCACCACCACTACTACTAATAAACTACTACTAATACTACTACTAATAATAATAAACTACTACTAGTACTACTACTACTACTACTGCTACTAATAATAATAATAATAATAATAATAATAATAAACTACTACTACCACTATTACTACTACTAATAATAATAATGAACTACTACTACTATTACTATTACTACTATTGCTACTACTACTACTGATGATGATGATGATGATGATGATAATAATAATAATAATGATAATAATAATAATAATAATAATAATAATAATAATAATAATAATAATAATAATAATAATAATAATAATAATAATAATAATAATAATAATAATAATAATAATAATAATAATAATAATAATAATAATAATAATAATAATAATAATAATAATAATAATAATAATAATAATAATAATAATAATAATAATAATAATAATAATACATGTGAAGAAATTAAACCTTAAATGAATTTATGTATATTCAAAGAAAAATACTGCTCATATTTAATAGGGACTTTGTCTTCTTTGAAAAACTTTAATTTCATTTCACACTTAAATTGTTCATTTTTAGTTATCACATCAATGGAATAGAATTATGGCTCAAATCTTAGCTCTTTTTAATTCATTTTTTGGCCATTAGAAATGCAATGAAAAGAAATGAGAACACCTACCTTTGAAATACAATGTTGTGTGAATATCAGTTGATTGATTAAAGTCATTAGCATTATTTAAAAATTTTAAAATTAAAAAAATGCCTTTGTTTTAATGTTCTTTTAGGCACAACAGTAATTTGACATTACTTAATGAAAGCAACAAATAAATTTTTTAAGCATAAAATATCAGACATCTTATTCATTCGGAACAATTAATATCAAAAATAATTTGTTGATTAAATATTTATTTGGAATAATAATTTTATTTCTCAAGATCAATAGTCATCATCATTATCAACCATTATCAATCCACAACAGGATGCTCTCTCCAAGTTCAAACCATCTTTTCTGATCTTTAGCTTTTTTTCTCCACATCACCCCTGCACACTTTCTTATTTCATTCATCCATCTCATATGTGATCTCTTTTTGTGTCTTTTACAATCTCTTGAAATCCAGTTTAAGATTTCAATTATCCATCTATTATCGTCTCTTTTAGCAATATGTCCAGCCCAACTCCACTTCAGTCTTTTAATTTTTTCAGTGAGGTCAATAACACCTGTTTGTTCACTTCTTATTATCTCTAATATGCATCTCTCCATACTTCTTTGAATGGTTTGAAGTCTCTGTATTGCTCTTTTATTAAGTGTTCATGTTTTAGATATTTATTTAAAACCATTGTTTTCAAACACAGAGGTATATTTCCTTTTAGTATCAAGTTATTTCTACTAAAAGCACTCCAAACAAGTTTAATTCTATGATTAATTTCATCCATTATGTTTCCATATGTATTAATAATTTGACCAAGATATTTGTAGCTGTTAACTTCTTCTAACTCATCATAATCAATCTTTATTTTCATATTTTGAGAAAATCCATTAAACATTACTGTAATCTTTTTAACATTTATCTTTAGTCCTACTTTCCTACTTTCATCTGATAACTCCTGCAACATTTCCTGCAGTTCTAAAGCATTATTTGCAAAAACAACTACATCATCTTTAAAATCTAAATCACTTAAATAATCTCCATTTACTTTCACTTTTTTAGATTTCCATTTTAATCCACAAAATACTTCTTGCAGCACTGCTGCAAAAAGCTTTGGAGATATGGAGTCACCGCATCTTACACCCTTCTCAATGTTGACTTTTCTACTATAATTATGTAATATAACTGTTGCTATTGCATTTTTATAAATATTCTTTAAAATATGACAATATACTGGATCTATACCTAGATGATCCAATGCTTTAATCACTGAAGAAATGTTTATAGAATCAAATGCCTTTTCATGACCTACAAATCCAAAATATAATAGCAACTCATATTCATTTGTCCTTTCTATAACTTCTCACAATACCTGGATAAGATCTACTGTACTAAAACCACTTTTAAATCAGCTTGTTCTCTTGATTGGTGGAAATCCAATGTTCTTTGTAGACAAGTAGTAATTATCTTGGTAAAAATTTTGTATAAAACTGATAAAAGACTGATAGGTTTGTAATTTCTAAGATCTTCTTTATCACCTTTTTAAAATATTAACATTAATACTGCATTTTTTCAATCATCTGGTACATCTTTATCATTTAGACATTTGCTATATAACATTGCTAAAAAAAAATTCTATTTCTTCACCTGCTTCTTTTAATATATCAATTATAATTCCAACATTACCTGGAGCCTTTCCTTTCTTTATAAATTTAATTGCATATCTCTCTTCTTCATTTAAAATTCTGGGCAATTTGGAAGATATAATAGATGTAGGAGATATTTTTTCTTTATTACTATATAATTCTTGATAAAAGTCTTCTACCCATTTCATGACGTAGTCTCAGTAAAAATTTTATTAGTCAATTGTTGCTTTTTTCTACCAGTTATCTTTGTTGCAGTTTTTTAAAGTGTATCAATTATTTTCTTATTAATTTCATCCAAATCCGAATCATGTTCAAAATCTATTAATACTTGAAACCGATTTGTAAGTTCTAATTTAAATTCATTAGAGTGTTTATGAAGATTAGGAATATTAACTGTAAATATTGTTTTTCTTAATAATTTTGTCTCTCTAGTTTTGCATTAACAGGCATCTTACATCTTACTAATCGATGATCACATCCTGTGTTAAATTTATTAAGAACATTACAATCTTGAAATATGTATTTTCTGTTAGTCAAAATATAATCCAATTCTGCTGTACCTTCATTTAGATGCTTCCACGTCCATTTCCTTCTAACCTTTTTCTCAAAAAAAGAATTCATAATATAAAGTTTTTCTTTTTCTGCAAACTCCACAAGTCTATGACCTCTCTCATTTCTATTACCATAGTCAAAATTACCTACAGCACTTTCATCTTTCATTTGTTTACCAATTCTAGCATTAAAGTCTCCCATAACAATTTTAAAATGTTGTTTATCCTGATCAAAAGCCTTTTGTATATCCATATAAAAATCTTCTACTACTTCATCACTATGAGAACTTGTTGGGGCATAAACCTGAATCATCTGCATTTGGTATCTGCTATTAAGTTGTATAACTAAACTTGCCACTCTATCCAATACACCATCAATCTCCACAATGTTGTTCATCCACTTTTTATTTATAATGAATCCTACTCCACTTGTATTTCCAATATTTGTGCCTTTATAATAGAATACATGTCCACTTTTTAAATCAATTGTCTCTTCACCTTTTCTTCTAATTTCATAAAGTCCAATAATGCCCCATTTAATATGACAGTTCTTCTAATTCTCACAAGCTTCCTTCACTTAAAAGTGATATACAGTTGTAAGTATCTAAATAAAAAGTCATCATCATATGGAAGCCTGGGTCCACAATCAGTGGATTCTTAGCATCCTCTGCCTTCAGCCACCAACTGTTGCCTTGGTTGGTGACTTTACAGCCTCCTGGGAATAAGGGCCATGATTTATTTTGGTCTGTCATGATTGTATATATCTATTGGACAAATATTTATCATTTACACATACCTTCAGTCTGCCTTATCAGGCAACTAAAAAGAAAGACCATGGTATTTTTTCATCTTAAACTCAGGGGTAAAAAGCCAATAAACTCACCACACTGTCTAATGCATGGTGATGAACAGCCCATCCATGTTCATATATTATATGAATAAATACATAGTAATAACAGCTGCAATGACAAGAATGTATGGAGTGGACATTAGGAATTTGCTCTGCTCAGTTCCTTTAAGGCCTCCAAAAGAAATCAAAGGATCTTTCAGTTAATAGAAAACTCCTTTCTGCAGCCAGATCAACAGTATAGATGCTTATTTTTTAGAAATAACAATTCTGGGGTATGAATTGAAGGCTCCAAACATTTAGAACTTAAGTGTGCTTTATAACTTTCTCTTTATCTATATGAAAATGGCATTTATTTTTGCAGGAAGATTAATAAAAAAATATTATGAGAAATTAAATCCTTGAACTTTGAGTTAATTTTCTCAATTTTCTATGCACAGTAATTAAATTATCAAAAGATTTTGGGGAAAGATTTCTTTGTGGCACAACTTTTTTATTTATAAAATTAAATTATTAATAATATTGGGAAGTATACATTTATTACTTTTAGCTTTCTGGTTTTATTAATGACTAACATTAGCAAAATCTTTTCTTTTCTCATTTAATGGAGATTTAGAATAAAAATTAATGAAAATTGCATATATAAAATTGTTTATTGAATTATATTTATTTTTTTTAAATGGAACCTTTGATGTAAATTTACATTTCAAAAATTAGTTTTATGTAGAAATAAAATTCTTTCTATTAACGATAATTATTGCTGAAGTAATTTTTTAAAAAAGCTGTTTAAAACTAGCTTTTTTTTATTTTGGTAGAATTTTATATTCCATGTAATAGAGACAATGAAATACTTTTAAAAATATTTTAATATATATCTTTTTGAGAATTTTCTTTTAAAGTCTATGTACTTATCCATTACTCTCTCTGATGGTTCTGACCAATTATTAGCCCCTATCATAACATACACATCTCTTCTCCCTTTCTTTTTTACTTTATCTGTAATATTCCTAATTCTAGCTCCAGGCAAACATACTCTTACATACCTGTTTCTATTTTCCTTTGCAATTATATCTCCACATTCTCTAAATAATGAATACTGCCTCATCATATACTTTCTTTACTTTATCCATAACATTCTCTACCACTTTCTGGATTTCTTTATGTACTTCTTCCTTATCATTACTACTCAATAATTCCTTTATCTGCTCACACTTTGTCTCTAACGATTTTAGTTTTTGTTCTACATCTGTTATCTCTTCCTCTATCTTACTTATTCTTTGGCTAACCATCTCCATTTCACTACTAATTTTCCACTCATATCTCCTGTCATGCCACTACAATCATACACTATCTTATCTCCCTCAATTACATTTTGCTTAATTTCTCCTGACTTTCTCCTTAAACCATCTATACTTTAGAAACCATTTTTTCACCTCTTTTATCACATTCACACACTGTCTACATAACCATAAATCTGCTATATCCTTTCTAGTCTTATTTAAACATTTCAAGTGAAAAACCTCATCACATACAGTACACTCTACCACAGCATGCCTAATTTCTTTCTAACTATTATATATGCATTGTGGAATACAAATACAATTCATGTTCCTTATTTTCCAAGTCACCTACTTTATATTTGACTTTATACTTCATATCCTTCTCTTCAAACCTCTTTTCATGGAAGGATAAAAACTTTACTTTCTTTCGATAACAATCGATCGATAACCACAAGTTTTCAGAGCTTAGGCCTCCAAAATGTTATCTTTTGCCTCAAATAAATCACTTTTTTTCTTAACTTAATAAAAAAATCTTTTAGTAACAAACTTACTAAGAAATGTCAACTAATCTTACATACAACTTAATTATAAAATATCCTTACATTAACACAATATACTATCCACTAGTTGAGGCCACTATCCATATATAAAAGCTGATAAAAAGTGCTAATTATTTATGTCCATAATAAAAATAATGTCAGTCCATGTAAAAAATACAAAATATATATAAATAATATAATTTATTTTTAAAAAAAATTTAAACTTTAATATATAATGAAAATTAATAAAAAAGCTCATTTGAAATAGCAATCAAGCATTGTAACTCATTAGCAATTTTATGTTTAGTATATAGTATATTGCAAAACTCATTCAGGAAATAAATATTTGGTGCATTTTTGTCACCACATTATTTTTTTTTTTGATTTGGGAAATTGTTTGACCTTGTCAAGCATTTCATCTTATCCAGAATGTTTACATTGATGATACTTAATTTAATGTTTTTTTCAATTATTTTCATTTGTTTTATTTTTCTCAAGTGCTTTTTAATTCTTTTTTACTAAACATATTAATTACATATCCATTGTCAAAATTAGGTTTTTATTAACATTGTTATTTTCATATTGTTTGTTTTTCTTCAAACATTGCTATTGTTATGAGACAAAAATAAATCAAACATATATGTAATATCATTTAATGCAATTTCTATAATTACCTTTTAACAATGCACTCATTTTTATTTATTTATTGACAATCAGTTTCCATACATATATGATCACAAAATTAAAACATTTTAATACATCATACATACATAGATATATTTAAATTAATATAACTCATTATATATAGAACTTCATACATTTACGTATTATATTTTTATAGGTTACACTTATTTTTTATGAACTTAATACATATATATTCTATACATATTTTATAAACCAATTTTATAAATATTAACCTCTTCTTTATTATTGAAACTTTTGTATAAATTTTTTTTATACATATTTCTATTTTTATAACGTTTAATACCATTTTTTACATTAAATTGATTTGTTTTTATTACATTATCTATTTTTAATTTAATTATGCAATTTTACTTTTTTAAGAAAATTATTGTAATTTTATCTTATCTTCATTACCTTTTATATCTTTTAACTAAATAAAAATTTTTATATTTTTTATACCATATCGTAACTCTTTCTATTATATTTTTCATAACCATTAGTTCTTTTATTTTCAAATCTGTACATTCAATTAATTATTTTTTTATAAAAGTAATATTTTTAAGCCCAAATCTTTATTTAAAAGTTTAGTATTTCTAATTACGAAAGCTTCTTTAATTTTTTTTACCTCTTCTATCAGTCATTCTTACATTATGTTTTTCAAATGTATGTCCTATCTCTATTGAATGTAAACAAATAAGTGATCTCTGTCATATTTGTGTTGGGATAATCTTGCAAAAACTGAATTTTTCATCTCTTATATATAATTACTTTTGAAATTATTTGTTAAAAAATATTGGCAAGAAATAAATAAAAATGAATATTATAAAAAAAGTGATTATAGAAAATGTATTATATGATACCATACATATATACAATCAATGCATATTAAGAATAAAGAGAAATTGTATCCTTTACAAAACATACACTATTTTAATTATGGAAAAAAGTGAAATAAAGGTTTTTTAATCATGTTTTGTTTATTAAATATTTAGAAAGAGAAGGGCTTTAACCTTTCTGTATATGTGCTTTAAACTTATGTATAGTATCCAAAAGATGTAATTTTTGACTATAGAGGGATCTCTCAAATCTCAACACAAGCATAGGGACTTTATAAAAGATAAGAACGGCCATCTTCTCTTTAACCTTCATTTGGCTATTATACATACGTTTAAAACACATGTGGAAAAAGGTTAAAGCCTTTCTCTTTCTAATTACATACTGCCTGGAATGTTATTAAATATTTATAAACATAATATTATTTCCTTGTTAGCATCTCCCTTGTTTCCTAAGTACATTGTTTTAAAGAAACTGATACAATTTTTATTATTAAAAAAAAAAATGAAAAGGATTGATATAGAATCTTGGTTGATGGTCTACCAATGGGAAATACTATGGTAAGATTGGAACCACATTATCTACCTTCATTTCCTTTTTTCTAGAGGTTCTTGACTTTAGAAGATTATAAGAAATTGTAGGCTTTTGTATTAAAGACAAGAATACTTAGACTCTTAGCAAACATTCACTTTAATTGCTAAAATAGTTTACTTTAATAAAAAATCATTAGATATTAACCTTTCATTTTTTTCCTGATACAAACATTGACAAAATAAGAAAAAAATGTGGAAGCATCAGATGAAACAATTAAGCAATTGAATAAAATCAATAATGAAAGAAACAATGAAAAAGAATGCTTCTCACACACTAAATATAGCTTTTGTTTTTAAATAACTGATTAGTTCAAGAGAAGTGACTTTTTTAAAAAAATACCCACCTGTTAATTTCCATAATTACATATAATTTAATTTTAAATTGCAGCTAATTTATTTCTCATTAAATTAAATCACTTAATTTAATAAATACATTTTTTTAATAATGTAACTACATTTAAATGCATGCATATTCATTCACAAGCATTTCAATTAAGTCTATTTTAATTAATTAATATTAATTAACGAATATTGCTAGATAAATAAGTAAATGAAATTAGCGCTTTTTATAAAATGATGTCATTCTAATTATCTAATAGAGAAAACGACTCTTTTATTATAATAAGTTTACACTGATAAAACTATTCAAACTGCTAAACAATTCCTCTTTTGTTTTTCTATTTCTCTTTACGAGTCATTTTGCTACATTTAAATAGATATTTTTACTAATAATTTATTATTTTACAAGTATACACCACAGACACCACACACAGATCTGATTGTTACCATATGTAAATACACATAAAAGTGGCCGTTAAGTAGCCCATTGCAGTGTAGACACCTCTCCAGTAGTCCCTCATTAAAGAACAATAAAGTAAAATACATTAATCAGTTGGCTTGGTAATTTCTGATTGGATTTTCATTGTTGATTTATGCTATAGCTAAGAATTGCTAGATACTCGTTGAGAAATATAGGTTGCAGTAGTCCAGCTTCTTGAAAGATATAAAAAGTTTTAAAATTTAGATGCCTTGGATTTAAATCCAAATTATATATAACATGCAAGCAGATGAATCACCATTGGTGCCACAAGTCCCTTATAAGTATTATACATATAGAGTATATCTGGATTCCAAAATCATAAGGTCTATTTTACATACCATGATTTATCTGAGCAGTGAAAAACAAATGAATTCTACTCAAAGTAAAATAAAGAAAAACCACTGTAATGTTTAACAGGTTATATTTACATAATCACTCAATAATGCAGCAAAGATTTGGTCCATAGATTAAAGAAATAGAATTTATACATAATAAACAATATTATATATAGAGCTCGCACATAAGCTCTTAACAAGCTTTGTAGAATATCCCCAACCTCAGACCGGTTTTTCCTATTGGCTTCCTCAGTGAGGTGCTAGATATTATAGATTTAATGCTTGAATATCCTAGCACCTCACTAAGGAAGCCAGTAGCAGAAATCAGTCTAGGGTTGAGGATATTCTGCAAAGCTTAAGAGCTTATGTGTGAGTTCTTTATATTACATTTGTAATACAAGCTTGTTAAATTAAGTCATGCGACAATGACTTGATTTCTTTGTAATAATAAACAATATAGAAAAGTTTAAGGAGATCAGTGATGGTAATACAGCAATATAGCAAGAATCAAGAAATTTGAATGATTGTACACTGAAATAGGATTAACAAAATGTAGCTTTTATCATATTCACAGGATTATAAACAGTGTCTTTATAAATTGGTGTTTCTATAAAAATTAAGCAATGATAAGTCTGAGAAGGAAAGAACTTTGTGAATGTGTAAATATAAAAGTTGGACATTTTATTCATTACACTGTAGATGCATGTAATGTTCATTATTTCTAATAACATTAGCATATATTTATTGAATTAAATACATTTGTATCTTGAAAATAATAGTGGAATGAGCAAGCAATATAAATAAAGGTTTTGTTTCTTTTGTTTTTATATATAGGTATTTTCTGATGATCCTAGACTTAAAAAATAAATTTAATTCATCATTTCAAAATGTCAATGTCTAATGATAAAGCAAATAAAAAGAATCCCTTTTTATCAATGGCATTAGATTTGTAACAACTATGAGAATAAAAATTCCAATAGATGGAATTGTTTAAACATTCTTATTCAATACACCTTAATTAATATTTTCAAAGCAGGCTCACTGAGTACTCATTTTAATAACCTTGTAAAAATCTAATCTTATTAAAAATATTGGAATTATACAGAATTGTTTCTAAACCTCAGACTGCCAAAGGAAGAAAATGGATTCATTTTGCTTGCTTTGCAATGAGATGTTGACTCTACAAAATGATCAAATTTAACTATAGATGATACTTAATAATTCATGACTTCAAAATATCATATTATCATATAATAATTTAATCATTTTAATGGATGTAATTGTTGAAAATATTTAAGTATGTGGAAATTTCCATTTATAATTTTATTTTTAAAATAATGCATTCAGATGTTAATAAGACGTAACCAATCAAGATAGTAAACTTAACACTTTTTTGCACTTAAAGAAAAGTCTCTCTTCAGTGCTACATTAGTTCTTATATAAAGTGCTGCTGCAAACATATATTAATATAAGACATTAGTCTCACAACATTTCCTTGGATTTTTTTAAATATTGGTATACTGAATATTGTAAAGTTAATTCCAGAGCATTTTGATTATTATATTTATTTTATTTTATAAATATGTGTAGAATAAACAAAGTAAACTAGAATCAATTTCTGTCTAAATAAACAGTGACATGTTTTAAGTGTGATATTGCTAGGAAATCAATTTCTACTGACAATCCGAAGGCTAAATCTACTTTGCTCTAGTTCTCTGTGATAGCATTTTTATCTTGTGTTTAATTAGAATAAAAAAATATACCTTTTTCATTTCTAACCAAATTGTTTTATGGATTTAAATCTAGAAGGTAACTATTTTTGGTATAGAAAACTCATATCTTTTTTGACATCCTGTAAATAATAACTGATCTCACACATAATGTTGTGTAGGTTAGATTAAATATTTTTATGGATTTATTTTGATGCATTGTTACCAGAAAATAATCACTTACTATGGACAGTCTTAAGACTAAAACTATTTTTCCCTAGTATACAATAATAACTTTCCTGTCTTGAGTTTAATTAGAATTAAAAATAGATTGCCCTTTCATTTCTAATCCATGTTTTTGTAGAATTTAAACTCCACTATTTTTATTGGTGTAAGGATTTAGAAGATTCACACAATCACCATTCTTAATGTTTGCACAAGCCAGTTGTAAAGAGGCAAAACTCTCTATACAATAGCACTACTTAGTGTAAGCCAGAGTAATCAAAATGATGCAGGAAGATTTGTGCATAAAATCCCTATCTTGTACCTATTCATTCAATACCCCTAGATTAGTTTCTAACTCATGGCTTTCATCAGTGAGGAACCTTGGATCTGTAAGTACTGCATCTAGATCTTAGGATCTAATAAATTCTCCAACAGCCACCTTTTATTTTATTAGCTAATTATAAAGCTTTGAGTCCAAAATGAAAACACAATAATGTTTTCAATTCAAGTTCATTAGCTTGTATAGTTGTACAGATCTGAACTCAGTTCAGCATTCATACTTTTTGGTATCTTTGGTTCTTTAACTATCATATTCACCATAATTCTGAGTGGTGTTACTGTATGGAGAGTTTTGTCTCTGTATAAACAGCTTGTGTAAGCATAAAGAATGGTGATCATGTGATGTTTAGTGGTTTAATACCAATCCTGCAAAATAGGATTATGGTGACTGTGGTTATTAAAGAACTAAAGACAGCAAAAATATGGATGCTGAACTGAGTTCAGATCTATATAGTACACAAGCAAGTGAGATTGAATTGGAAAACATAATTGTGTCTTCATTTTAGACTCAAAGCTTTATAATTATTTAATAAAGTAAAAGATGGCTACTAGAGGGTAGCATTAGATACAAAGATTTAGGTGCAGTGTTCTCAAATCCATGGCTCATCACTAATAAAAGCCACAAGGTAAAAACTAGTCTGGGGATATTGGATGAGTAGGCATTAGATAGGGTTTTATGCACAAACCTCCATACTTCCATTGATTACTCTGGATTGCATTGAGTGGCACTATTGTATGGAGAGTTTTGCCTCTGTGATTTAGAAGATTCATATCTCCATAGTTATTTACAGTAAAATATATTCAAATATACTTATTTACATCATAATAATAGCCAACTCTCTAGAGCATATCAATTATTATTTACACGAGGTTAAAGGATGTTCGTTTTTTAAGTTCTCATAGCAATAAAAATAGCTGCCTGGGTTTAAATTCATATGACAAGTTGAGTTAAAAATGAAAGATCATCTCTTTTATTTCTAATTAAACTCAAGACATAAAAGCTATTATTGGATACTATAACAAAGCAGGACTATCAGTAGAAATTAATGATTTTTTATTATTTACACAAAATGTCCTTATGTTTTAATACAAATATATTATATTTTATTTATGTTATCCTAATAGCATGTTTTTGTTGAGCCTTTTATTATATGGCATTTGTTGATCTAATATTGAGACTTTCATTTTTATTTTTATCTTATGACAAGAAATGTTTGTGCGCTAAAGATATTGACCTAGCTTAAATCCATTCAATTAGGCAAAATGATGTTTTTTTTATCATACAAAAATTGATTCAAGAACCTTTAGTTCTATTTACTCTCTTTCAAAGCCATCTATTACAAGTCTGAGTGATAAATTTTACCATAGAACATTTCTATAAAATTCTATATTTCAGAGTCTTGTCTGTTCTAATGATCCTCATTGAGAAATTGCTAGATGTTTAGTGTAAGTGGGCCCTCTATGTTACAAAGAGTCATTAAGTAACCAGAAACTAGTCTAGAGATGTAGTGAACAAAGTGAATTTCTGTTCTTAAAATCATAAAAAGAATAAATGAATTAAAATTGTTTAATTAAAACAATGAATGATTTTATAAATGTCTTGAGAAATATGAACAATCTTTGCCGATTAACTCTTCCTACTCATAAATTTGCACACCACATCAGGTATTCAAATATTTTGAGAATATGAATTTGGCATTTTTCAGAGATTAATTGGTGATTGAACAAAAAAAAACAATGCTTAAGTTCCAGTTAATAACATTACATAGTCAATAACTGTGTATACTGAATACAAAAGAATGGTTTCATCAACATTGGGTTTTAAATTATTTTTTAAACAATTACTATACATGGATTATTACAACAGGCAAAACTCACTATACGTATTGCCACACACAGCAAGCTAGAGTAATCAATGGATGCCAGAAGACTTGTGCATAAAATCCCCTTCTAGTGCCTACTCATCCAATATCCCCAGACTCGTTTCTGGTTTGTGGCCTTCATCAGTGAGGATCTTTGGATCTGAGAGCACTGCGCCTAGATCTTAGGATCTAATGCAACCCTCTAGCAGTCATCTTTTATCTCCACTTGACTACAAAACACTGAGTCTTAAATTGAAAACACCTTAATATTTTCAGTCTAAGCTCATTAGCTTATATAGTTATATAGGTTTGAACTTTGTTCAGTACCTATACATTTTAGGATCTTTGGTTCTTTAATAACCATAGTCACCACTATCCTATTAGGCAGGATTGGTTTTAAGCCATATAGCGAGTTTTGCCTGTTGTAATAATAGTTATAAGCAAGCATAAAAAATAGTGATCATGTGATGTTTATTGGCTTAAAATTAATATTAGGATTATGAGTTTTCATTAAGTTATTATTAAAGAGAATGTTGGGAAATAGAAACAGTTAACTTATGAAATATTATCATGCCTATTTATTTAGAATATAAACAGAGAATTAAAAAAACAAACAGTCATTAGTGACTCTTACTTACTGTTCTAAAATATAATTATTAAACCACAAAAGGTTTAAATAATTTTTCAGAAGTTCTTTTTTATAATATAGGCACTTTCAAGAAAATTATACAAAAGATAGAATGACCTCTTAGATCGTTTATAAATATTTAATATGATTTTCAAACACATGCAATCTGGTGCACATTATTGTTGTACAATATTAATCTATTTTATCAATATGATAATAGACTTATAAATAATGATGACAAATATATCAATCTGCACTCCTAGATCAATCTCATCCTATGATTATTTGAACTAAACATGACATTCTTGCCATAACACCACAATTTTATATTACCATCAGATCTAAGCGAATGAGAAAGAGCCATCATGCATTGTTTCTGTATGCCTATGAAAAAGTAATGTTCAGAAAACAATAATATCACCATTACAAATTTAAGCAGTGAGCTCTCAATCTCTTCATTTCCTCTTTAACATATCTTTAATTACAATTTGTACAATACATTTGTGAAATTGTTTCGTACCATTTGAACTACGATAAACCGCAAATAATAATAATAATAATAATAATATCTCATTTTAAAATATTGCTTTGTTTTCTTAGCTATTAAAAAATTCAGAAGAAGCTTTAAATATAATCCAAAAGAATCTTTATAGATATTTAATTAAATATTTTGTCATAATATTTATTCATTTATTTTTCAGATGGAAGGTGGCGTTGCAATTCTGACTGTTTCAGTGATATATCTTCTAAGAGACTATAGTGAAGGAATGGTATTAACAGATTCAAAACAAGCAATATTTCGATGTCTAAGAAATTGTGAATATTGTATAAATATGTGGGAGTCAAATTTGTATAACGGTAAATTATGTGCTGAGTCGTGTATCAAAAATGGTGGAGAAAGAATTGTTGATCCCGAATGTGATAGAATTGAATTCTTCCGTCTTTCTGTTAAAAATATTAATCGTATTTTAAAACAAAAGCGGCAAAATGAATTTACTGTTAAACCACCTACTCTGAATAAAGTTTCAAGTAAAGTTCAACCATTTTTTATTCTTTTTCCATCAGAACATTATTCAGCACGTGATCCAAGTTATTACCATAGGTTTTATAAAGAAGATGAGGACAAATTGAATGATAATTTATATATTAATATATAATTTTCAAAAAAATAAACATTGAATGCAATGAAAATAATACTAGCAAAAATCTAACTTCTGTATTATACATGAATTCAGAGAATTAGCTTAATGAACGTAAATTTAAGCTTAAAAAGCTGTCTATTGACTATTCAATAAAGGTTATTGAGGGTCGTGTGAAAGTCTGAGTTCAAACCCCCTATGTATTACATATATAAGTGCAGATATGAAAAAGCCTGTACTGTAGTAAAAATGTTGTAGAATGGAAATAGAGAAATAATATCTATCCAATTATTAAATGATTTATTCCTCCATTCAACCTGCACAAGTTTCTAATCTTAAATATAGATTTTTTTAAAACTCTCATTCATATGTTTGCTTTTATCATATTAATATCGATAAAGATGATAATATTTTCTTTCAGTACATTCATAACAGGGCAAATTTATATTTTAATGGAATCATTTTACTTTTAAAAAAGAATTTCCTTTAACAAATAATAGCAATTTTTAACAATGTTAAATTTTTTTATCAGCACCAACTCAACTTTCACTATATCTTAATCATTTACCAGTATAGAAGTTCCAGACTACTTTTCCACAATGTTTAAGTTTTTTTTTTTTACATGATGATTCTTAAATGTCATGCTAATCACATTTCCGAAGGAGGTGAAAAAGACAAATGGAAACATCGATTGGACAAGTACACTGTCAATAAGTATTGTAATCAAAAGTTAATTCTATCTGTGTGACATCAGAAAAATGAGCTACTGCAATCACTGTGCAATATAAAACTATCCTTCCATGAATTAAGTATCAACTTGTTTAATTTTATTATCAATCCAGTATTCACCAAGATGGAACATCTCACATTGGATTATTATAGAGGACCTATAGAGACGAGCAGAGTAATATTTGAACATTTTTCTGATCATGACTTTTTTGTATTTGATCTGTAATTTCTGTCTGTAATGCTTACTTTGAATACTTGTTTTGTAGAATTAAGTCCTCTATTAGAATGGAATAGCATATGAGACAAATTTTTACAGATCTGTTGCTTTCTTCTATGAAGAATGCCATTTGGTGAGTGAATATTTTGAAACATTTACTATAACGGTAAAACTGCCATTCTAATAGAGAACTTAATTGAAGCCAGTACTGGCTTTTTTTTTTTAATAAAAATTATAGAAATTGAAACTTTTATTTTCTAATTAAAGCATTTTATAAAATTGGTTACAAATACATAGCAATTTTTGTCAAAAGTATAAATAGCATAATCATAGTACAATCACTACATTATATGGGTGGCTACTATTCTTGCTCTTATTTACTTGTAGTGTACATAGAAATATTATAAACTATGATGAAGGAGGATGGGACTAGAAATATCCCAAATTAATAACTGATACAGCGTTTTGCATAGTCAGTTAAAAAAATATAATGATGAATCTCTTAAAAGTGAAATTTATTCAATATTATATCTTATTAAATAATCACCATCTTCTTACACCTTTAAGCAAATAATATTTATTATATAATAACTGTTTCATCTGTTCCTCACAGTCTTCTTCAGATCTTAATCTATTCCTTTCTCTTTCCAAAATAAAATAAAATGGTGGAAAGGGAAAAGAATAGATTGAGATCTGAAGAAGACTGTGAGGAAGAGTCAAAACTGTTATTATATAATAAACATTATTTGCTTAAAGGTGTAAGAAGATGGTGATTATTTAATAAGATATATAGTTATATATGAATAGGCTGCAGAACGGAGTTTGTTATTAACTAAAAGGAGACCCTTTGATTCCTCTTGGAGGCCTTAAAGGAACCGAGCAGGGCAAATTCCCTATGTCCACTCCATACATTCTTGTCGTTCCAGCTGTTATTACTAAGTGATTATTCATATAGTATACGAACATGGATGGGCTGCTTACCAACATGCATTAGCCATCATGGTGAGTTTATTGGCGTTTTACCTCTGAGTTTAAGATTAAGAAACACCATGGTCTTTTTCTCAATGCCTGATAAGGCAGAATGAATGTTTGTGTAAATGATAAATATTTTTTCAATACATATATACAATTATGACAAACAAAAATAAAGCATGGCCCTTATTCCCAGGAGGCTGTAAAGTCACCAACCAAGGCAGTGGTTGGCGGCCAAAGATGCTAAGAATCCTCTGATTGTGGACCCAGGATGCCATTTGATGATGACTTTTTATTTAGGTACTTACAACTGCAGATCACTTTCAAGTGAAGGAAGATTGCAAGAATTAGAAGAAGAACTGTCTTATATTAAATGGGACATTATTGGACTTTGGACTTTGTGAAGTTAGAAGAAAAGGTGAAGAGAATTGATTTAAAAAGTGGACATATACTCTATTATAAAGACACAAATATTGGAAATACAAGTGGAGTAAGAAAGTGGAAGAATAATATTGTGGAGATTGATGGTGTATTGGACAGAGTGGCAAGATTAGTTATACAACTTAATAGCAGATACCAAATGCAGATAATTCAGGTTTATGCCCAACAAGTTCACATAGTGATGAAGTAGTAGAAGATTTTTATATGGATGTGCAAACGGCTTTTGATCAGAGTAAACAACATTTTAAAATTGTTATGGGGACTTTAATGCTAGAATTGGTAAACAAATGAAAGATGAAAGTGCTGTAAGTAATTTTGGTTATGATAATAGAAATGAGAGAGGACATAGACTTCTGGACTTTGCAGAAAAAGAAAAACTTTATATTATGAATTCTTTTTTTGAGAAAAATGTTAAAAGGAAATGGACATGGAAGCATCCAAATGATAGTATAGCAGAATTGGATTATATTTTGACAAACAGGAAATACATATTTCAAGATTGCAATGTTCTTAATCGATTAGTAAGGTGTAAGATACGTGTTAATGTAAAACTAGAGAGACAAAAATTATTAAGAAAAATAATATTTTCAGTTGATATTCCTAATCTTCAGAAACATTCTAATGAATTTAAATTAGAACTTACAAATTGGTTTCAAGTATTAGTAGATTTTGAGCATGTTTCAGATTTGAATGAAATTAATATGAAAATAACTGATACACTTTTAAAAACTGCAACAAAGATAGCTGGTAGAAAAAAGCAGCAATTGACTAATAAAATTTCTACTGAGACTAGAGAATTTATGAAGAAAAGAAGGAATATGGAGATATACAAAAATGATGCATTAAAAAGGATTGAATATCTCGAATTTTGTAAAATGGTGCGGAAATGAGTTGAAAATGATATAAGAAAGTATAACTGTGAACTAGCAAGAAAAGCTGTAGTAGAGAATAAAAGTCTCAAGAATGTTAAACAACATTTTGGTATTGGTAGGAAATTTATATCTGCAATAAGAAAAAAAGATGGAATTATTGCTAAAAAATAGAGATGACATCATGAAATTCGTAGAAGATTTTTATCAAGAATTATATAGTAATAAAGAACAAGTACCTCCTATATCTATTACATCTTCCAAATTGCCCAGAATTTTAAATGAAGAAGTGAGACATGCAATTAAATCTATGAAGAGAGGAAAGGCTCCAGGTAATGATGGAATTATAATTGATATATTAAAAGAAGCAGGTGAAGAAATAGAATTTTTTTTTAGCAAAGTTATATATATATATATATATATATATATATATATATATATATGTCTAAATGATAAAGATGTACTGGATGGTTGGAAGAATGCAGTAATAATATTAATATTTAAAAAAGATGATAAAGAAGATATTAGAAATTACTGACCTATCAGTCTTTTATCAGTTTTATATAAAATTTTTACCAAGATAATTACAACTCGTCTACAGAGAACATTGGATTTCCACCAACCAAGAGAACAAGCTGGATTTAAAAGTGGTTTTAGTACAGTAGATCATATCCAGGTATTGAGAGAAGTTATAGAAAGGACAAATGAATATGAGTTGCCATTATGTTTTGGATTTGTAGATTATGAAAAGGCAATTGATTCTATAAACATTTCTTCAGTGATTAAAGCATTGGATCATCAAGGTATAGATCCAGGATATTGTCATATTTTAAAGAATATTTATAAAAATGCAACAGCAACAATTAGATTACATAATGATACTGGGAAACTCAACATTGAGAAAGATGTAAGACAAGGTGACTCCATATCTCCAAAACTTTTTATAGCAGTGCTGCAAGAAGTATTTTGTGGATTAAAATGGGAAACTAAAGGAGTGAAAGTAAATGGAGATTATTTAAGTCATTTAGATTTTGCAGATGATGTAGTTGTTTTTGCAAATAATGCTTCAGAGCTGCAGGAAATGTTGCAGGAGTTATCAGATGAAAGTAGGAAAATAGGACTAAAGATAAATGTTAAAAAGACTAAAGTAATGTTTAATCGATTTGCTCAAAATATGAAAATAAAGATTGATTATGATGAATTAGAAGAAGTTAACAGTTACAAATACCTCAGTCAGATTATTAATACAGATGGAAACATAATGGATGAAATTAATCATAGAATTAAACTTGGTTGGAGTGCTTTTGGTAGAAATAACTTGATACTAAAAGGAAATATGCCTATGTGTTTGAAAAGAAAGGTTTTTAACAAATGTGTTTTACCAGTTCTTACTTATGGATTTGAGACTTGGACACTTAATAGAAGAGCAATACAGAGACTTCAGACCACTCAAAGAAGTATGGAGAGATGTATGTTGGGAGTAACAAGAAGAGATCGAAAACACAATGTATGGGTAAGAGAACAAACAGGTGTACTGACCTCATTGAAAAAATTAAACGATTGAAGTGGAGTTGGGCTGGACATATTGCTAGAAGAGATGATAATAGATGGATAATTGAAATTTTAAACTGGATTCCAAGAGATTGTAAAAGACCCAGAAAGAGACCACATATGAGATGGATGGATGAAATAAGAAAGTATGCAGGGGTGATGTGGAGAAGAGAAGCTAAAGATCAGAGAAGATGGATTAAACTTGGAGAGACCTTCATTTTGCAGTGGATTGATAATAGTTGATGATGATGATGATGATGAATAAGCAACATTAATGAAGAAGAAGAAGAAAGAAGTATATATAGAATTTTATTCAATATTATTAGCAGTTGCATTAATGGATGTTAATTTTAGTTTAGATACCAAAAAGAAGGATTTATGTGTTGGTACTCTGTATTTATTTATTTATTATTATTATTAGATCTTCCTGATAACATCTCTCAGTGATCACAAGAGTAGCATTTCTTCATGATAATATATTACCTGTTTGCCTTTTTAGGCTTACCAAAGGTAATTTACTATTGTGATAATGGAATTTATCCACCTCATTACTGGTCAGTCTTTTGATCATAAAACTTTTTTCACAGCATCATATACTCTTTTAATAAACTAAATTATCATGCAGTACGAAATAAATAGAAAGTTTTCAACTTAATAATTTATACAGTTAATTGAGAGTTTACTTCTCAATTGAGATTATTTTTGTCTGCATATTATATTTCCCTACAGTTCATGGAATTTTCAAAAGTTTTAACCAGCATTATAATTCAAGATCATCACATTTGTTTTTCAGCATTCAACATTCATGTCTTCAGATTAAAATGTACCAAAGATTGAAAAATTCTGATGTTCAACTTAAAGAATATATTCCTACATTTAACATTTTCCAGATTTTTTATTGCAGCTCTGTTTGATATTAGTCTATAATGAATCTTTAGGTTTGCAGGATTCTTTCTTGTTGATGAATCCAAAAACTTGCTAATAACTTTATGTATTTGTTATCAACTATTTAAATAAAACGTTTTAAAATTTACTTTATACAATGAATATATTATAATAAAGAAGAGGAAATGATCCATATTTATATATTACCTCAATTGTGAAATGAAAATAATAATCTATGTCCTCCTCTACAAGAAATTTAATATACACACATATAAATATTGAAATATATTGAATTTTTCAATGTAAGTAATTGAAAATGGTATTACAAACTGAAAACATAGGGTATAGTGATAATATAATTGGTTAGACAATTGCTAATATTATTGCTGTATCACATAGTTTCAGTTTATAATGCCAGTTTTGATTGTAATCTGGTTGCATCACAGCTGTAATTTTATCTAGAATATTATAGAAAAAAAAATCTATTATATTTCAATGTTTATATCCATACGACAGTAAAAAAAAATTAAATCTATTATATATATAAATGAAAGTTTGTTTGTGTTTGTTATTTTATAACTCAAGAAATATTGCAGCAATCTTGAAGAATCTTGCATGATTTTCTTCTTTTGTGGAGAATTATATTGGCTACGGATTATTGCTTGATGGTATTTTATTGTTTCAAAAATTTTGATAATGTGCAATATAAATTGTGTCAGAATAGCCACCATTTTTCTTGACATCATAAAATACAAAAAGAGGGCAGCACTAATTAAAAGATTATATGATCGTAACTTTATTGTAATAGAAATGGTTAGTAATGTGATGGAGGATAGAAACAAAGGTAGAAATAATAGTGAAAGATGTGGATGGATAGTGAATGATAAGAATAAGTTGGAAGAGTATAAAATAAAAGTTGAAGAAACCATGGAGCAGTTGGTTGGGGATGAGTATAAGGACTGGTGTGATGAAATAGAAAAAGTGGCAAATAGGATTTTAGTTGAGAATATGCAGAAGAATAAAAGTAATAAAAAATGAGAGTTAGTAAAAGTGTAAAAGAAAGGAAAGAAGCATGCAGAGAATATAAGTGCTATTAAGAATAAAGAAAGTGAAAATGATATTAATGCTAAATGGGGAAAGTACTTAGAAAAGAAGCTAGCTAAAATGGATAATTATGGAGAGAGGATGAAGTTAAATAGTAACTTGTTGGAGGATATTAATAAAAGTGGATGAGATGGGAGTAAAAAATTTTAGAATTACATTAAAAGGAGAAATGTAGGGGAAAGAGAGATAGTATTAATAGATGATGAGGGAATAGAATGTAGCTCTAGAAGTGAGCTAGAGAAAATCTTAAATAGATATGTAATGGATATAGAAAAGATGTTAGATGTGAAGGAATTAGTTATAGAAAACATGAAAGCAGTTAGTAATGGGAATATTAGGTTCACAAAAAATGAACTGAATGAGGCAGTAAAGAGATTGAAAAGTGGAAAGGTGAGAGGTTTAGATGGATGGGCAGCAGAGATGGTAATGAATTTAGAACATAAAGCAAAAGCAAAGTTATTATCATGTTTTAATAAGATGGCAAAGAAGACGGTTTTTCCAGGTAGTTGGAGTAATATAAGAATAAGATTATTATTTAAAGGAAAGGGTAAAGATCATAGAAAGTTTAATTATAGACCAATAGTGGTAACATCAGTTTTATATAAAGTTTTCGCATATATGGTAGCTGAAAGAGTTGTAAAATGGATGGAAGAGAATAATGTAGTGGGGGAAATGCAAGGAGGTTTTAGGTCAGATAGGCATATAGGAGATACTTTGTTTGTAGTTACACAACTTATGGAGATGAGTAAGAATTCAGGTAGATTGTTATATATGAGTTTTATAGGTATAGAGAAAGCATATGATAGAGTAAATAGAAATAGATAATGGGTAAGATTAGCCAATTTGGGAATGGATGAAGCTTTAGTAAATATTAGTAAGAAATTATATGAAAATAATTATTATACTTACCAATTAGGGGATATAGAATCAGTAAAAGTTAAAAATGGGGTGGGATTAAGGCAAGGATGCCGCCCTATGTCACCAATTTTATTTTTGTTGTTTTTGAGTGAAATGGAGAAAGCAATAGAAAGACTAGGAAGAGGGGTAGAGATACCATTAATAGGTGGCAAAGGAGTATATACTTTGTCGGGTCTTTTTTTTTTACGGATGATATCCTTTTATGTGCAGAAAGAAGAGATGGTTATTATGCTGAGGACATGTGCAAGGGTGGGTAAAGAGATGGGGATTAAATTTAATGAAGAAAAATCAAATATAATGATGGTTAATACTGGGGAAAGAGAGGATGTATATTTTTTATTGGGGGATATAAAGTTAAGTGTAGTGGATAGATATAGGTATTTGGGAATCATCTTATGTAATCAGGAAAATTGCTTGGATGAATGGGAGAAAAAATTGGTAAATGAAGCAAAGAAAAGAAAGGGTTTGGTAAAGAAAGTAACAGTATTTTCATATAATAAATATGATGTAGCTAGAATTGTATGGAAGGGAGTTGCAGTAGCAGGGTTAACATATGGCAATGATGCATTATGCATTAGTAAAAGGATTTTAGATTATTTAGAGAAAGTACAAAGAGAAGTAGGAAGACATGCATTAGATGCAGAGGTGTGGACAGCAAAGGAGGCAATTCAAGGAGAAATGGGATGGTCAAGTTTCTATATGACAGATGCAAAAAGTAAAATGAAAATGTTTGGTAGGTTGCAGTTTATGGATAGTAAAAGGATAGCCAAAATAGTGTTTAATTGGGTTATGAGTAAAGGGCAGGTAACAAGATGGGTGAGAAAGGTAATGCGGTATGCAAAAGATTTGGATAAAGAATTTATATCGGTATACTTGTATAAAAGATGGGATAATTGTGTTAGGAGGATTGTTTAGTGTTATAGTGGTAAGGAATGGGATAAAATAATAGAAGCATTAATAAAAAATAGGGAGTTGGAGAGATGGAGAAGTAGTATGGAGGGTAAGAAGAGTTTAAATATATATATAGAAGTAAATGGAATATTGGAAGCGAGTTAATTTATGATAATAGTAAGGAAAGTAGTTTATTGTTTAAGGCTCGAATGGGATCTTTAGCAACAAGAGAATATACATGTAAATGGAAAACTATGGGTGATTTAGTGTGCAAATTATGTAAGGAACGTATAGAAAGTATTAGGCATTTATTGATTGAATGTAAATGCTTGAAAGCAGAAAGGGTACAGATAATGAAGTTATGGGAGAATAGGTAAGAACAAAGTGACTATACAGGAAGTGAGTTATTAGATTTTATGCTGGGTTTGCGAAAAGGTAAGGGGGATTTAGATTTAAAGGCCATAGAGTTGACAAAGATCATGTTGTGGAAATGGGATGGGGCAGAATATGGGAAGACTTAGAGTAGGGAATGGAAAATAAAGTGGCTAACAGGTTTATCTGGGCATAGTTGCTGAGATATTCTTGACTTTGTTTAAGGAGAAGCCAAATACATCACATCACATCACATATGTTGGAAAATATGGCCTGTGTTTTGAAATACATACTAGATAAATAGAAGTAATTAAAGTTTTAATTAATTCAAAATAAAAGTTTATTGCATAAATATATTTTAAATTAATTAAAATTTCTTCAGAACACATATTTAATTTTTCACTTGCAAGTGGAATGTGATCAAATTTCATAGTAGAATTATAGTTTTTGATAAAGCAAAATAAAATTTGATTTTGTAAATATATTTTAAATTAAGTGTATTTTGTTTGTATCACATATCTAACACAGATCTAAAGTGAAATTCTAAAAGTGGAAAATTTATATTTTTGTGATACTGCTGTTAATAACTCCTGTTTTATTATTTGCAATATAATAGTGCTTTGAAATCATAATCATTTTCATGAAAATATTACATGAATTTATAAGCCATTGGAATAACTTCATATCGCATCAATTTTTGATGAACTTTCATGCGTTTCTTGCTTTTTTTAATGGTACTTAATTGTTTTAAAATCTTTAGTAATTTGCTATACAAAATTGCATTACAATAGTAATTTTTATGTGAGCATGCCTTAGGCACAATGAGAGAAAACAAAATTGTCATTTACAACTGATTTCAGTTTAAATATAATTAACATTGTCAAGCGTTGTTAGCCGAGTGGTCATCGCAGCCGCCTTGTAAGCAAGTAGTTGGTTGCAGACAGTTGTGAGTTCGCTTCCCGGCCGCTGCTATGACATATGACATATATATAATTAACATTGTGGTCGTACAAATAAAATTTAAAATGCAAAAAGAGAGCAGTGCTGATTAAAACATTTCAGACGTTGGAAAGTGTTGTGGCCTGCTTATAAATAATTGTAGTTTTTGGTAATCTGAAATAAAATTTTATTATGTAAATATATTTTAATTTAGTTAAATTTCACTTGGACCATGTATTTAATTTCTCTCTTGCAAGTAGAATGTGAACAAATTCTAAAAGTTGATTAAGCAACTTTTTTTTCAAGAATTAAAAAAATACTCAATGAAACTAATCCTGGTATAATCAGTGACAGATATTAAAACAAATTCACCAACGACAAATGTTTAATAAAATGTATCACTTTTGTTTATTTTAAAATTATTTTTTTCAGACTTCATTTTATTAAAGAGTTATAGTAGTACTTTGCTGTTACTACTTTGTCATGGTACTATTTTTTTGGTGCACTGATTAGATATGTCTCCTAGAAATTCAAATGTATTAATATTAAATGTGAATGAATGTTTTTAAATATACACCTACAATATCTAATTCTATATAAGTGAATAATTAAAGTTATTACTTAAGACTGTATCTTCTTGGATTGTTTTGATTGTTAACGTTGTAATCTAAGCCATTATTTTATATCACATGCATGTTTTAAAAATTAAAATTAAAAATGAATAAAAATATATTCTACTTTTAACAATTTGATAAATAAAAAGGATTTATTATCAAAATTTCAAAATGCGGTGAAATGCATTATACATGGTATCAATAGTCACTTCTTCTGTCATATGTTATCTAAAAAAAAATGTAAACAAAGAAAACATAGAAATCACATGATCACCATCTCATCCATTGATTACTCTGGTTGGCACAGGGTGGCACTACTGTATGGAGAGTTTTGCCTTTGTTTAAAACATAGAAATATTAAAATTCATAAATTTAATACATTTTATGATAAAACAGAAGTCATTTTACCATCTCAAAGTACTATATGTGATCAGGCTTTTTGGCATAAATATATCGCTATAAGATAATATTACTGTGATGGAAAGATAAAGGGGAAATGATTGCATTAATTGATAAGAATAGTATGTTTAATCTTATCAATGAAAGTTGTGTACCTATTATAACCCCTGTACCTTGCACTGGTCTAAATTTGTATAAATATATGCTTACTGTTTAGAATATTAGCAATAATTTGTTTGATTGACAAATACATTTTTGTTTCTGTAATGACAAAAATATCATCATCATGATTATCTAGAAATTGACTTAGCTGCGAGATCAGTTCACAAAAAATTGTTATAACAAATGTTAGAGCAATGCTTCTTGCTAGTATATTTGATGTTAGTGTTATGTATCTTAGCTCTCTTACTATTTTCTTAGGCAGAGGAGATATTCTATCAAGTGCTTCACAAGTGGGTTTTATTTTTAATTTCAAGAAATTTTTAATATATGTATAATATCTGATTGGTGGGTAGAACTAAATCCAGTGAGTCATTTTTATTTTGGACAATGGTTAGCTAAGGTTAAATATTATTAAGTGAATTCGCTGCCATTGATTAGGTTGTAGGTAAAGAGATGGGGATTAAATTTAGAGAAGAAAAATCAAAAATGATGATGATGATTAATACTGGGAAAAAGAAGGCAAATAATTTTTATAGAGGGATATAATGTTAAATATAATGAATAGGTAAAACTATTTGAGAATCGTCTTAAGTAATCAGAGAAATTGCTTGGATGAATGGAAGAAAAAATTGATAAATAAAGCAAAGAAAAGAAAGGGACTGGTAAAGAAATTAATAGTGTTTTCATATAAAAAAAATGATGTAGCTAGAATTGTATGGAAGGGAATGGCAGTTGCAGAGTTAACATATTGGTAATGATGCATCATGTGTTTGTAAAGGGGTATTAGATTATTTTAAAAAAAAACACGAAGAGAAGTAAGAAGGCATGCATTAGATGCAGATGTGTGGATGGCAAAGAAGATATATTCAAAGAGAAATGGGATGGCTAAGTTTTTATATGAGAGATGCAAAAAGAAAAATGAAAATGTTCAGTAGATTGCAGTTTATGGATAAGAGAATAGATAAAATAGTATTTAATAGGTTATGAGTAAAGGTCAGGCAACAAGATGGGTGAGAAAGTTAATGTGATATGCAGAAGATTTAAATAAAGAATTTCTGTCAGTATACTTATACAAAAGGTGGGATGATTGTGTTAGGAGAATTGTTAAGTGTTATGGAAATGGGATAGAAGAGTAGATGCATTAATAAAGAGTAGGAAATTGGAGAGATAATATGGAGAGTAAAAAGAGTTTAAATATATATAAAAGTAAACAAAATATTGGGTGCAAGTTAATTTATGATAATAGCAATGAAAGTAGTTTACAGATTAAGGCTCAAACAGGATCTTTAGCAACAAGGGAATATACACATAAATAAAAAAAATGTTTAAGAAAGGCATAGAAAATATTAGGCACCTGTTAATTGAATGCAAAGTCCTGAAAGCAGAAAGGATACAAATAATGAAGTTGTGGAAGAATAAATATAAACAAAGTGATTATACAGAAAGAGGGTTATTGGTTTTTATGCTGGATTTGGAAAAAGATAAAGAGGATTTAGATATAAAAACCATGGAGTTGATAAAGATTATGTTGTGTAAATGGGATGGAGCAGAATAGAGAAGAATATGGAAAAACTTAGGGCAGGTAATGAAAAGGGAAGGTTAAGTGGCTAACAGATTTCTCTGGGCATAGTTGCTGAGAGATTCCTGATTCTGTATAAGAAGAGGTCACAGTGCATCACATCATATCACATAGGAAGGGAGATAGAGGTACCACCAATAGGTGGCAAGGGAGGATATACATTATCAGCCTATTATTTATGGATGATGTCTTCTTTTGCACAGAAAGAAGAGAAGATATGGAAGTTATTCTGAGGACATGTGCAAGGGTGGGTGCAAGAATTATTCAGAAAAAAGTAAATGATCTTATTCTAAAGTTTTCTTTTTACATTTATAATTAACTCCCCATTCCATGCATCTCAAACTATCCTTTTAAGAAGAATCAATCTTGTTTGCAAAAAAAAAATTAAAATTATATCATATGCCAAGTTGATTTTAAAGCTGGTTTTAATCTGGCAAACTGAGAACATTTATTTAGTGCATTTACAAATCTATTGGCTTAATCATAAACATCTAATTATCAACCAAAAAACAAAAAATCTGACCAAATACATGCATTTCATTTCACTTTTTAAACATATCATGGAATTTTACAGGTTTCACTGTTATCATCGCTATTATTTGCAATATATATATATACACTCTAAGAACAAAGAATTATGCAATGCACAAAAGGTCTCTTCCTTCCTCATCTATTAGTGATGTCCTGATAATCTTCAGAGGCCTTCAGAATATTGTCCTTTTTATTCTGAATGAGTTTCAAATGCTAATAAGATCTACAATATAGGGTCGTAAGTCATTCATGTGGCAGTTATTTACAGGTCATAAATTACCGTCATTTTTTATAGGAACCTATTCATCATTTCTTGGGATTCCAACCAAATTTAAATATAATCAAGTCATCATTTGGACCATCTCATTGTCAAGACAAAATAAAAGCCTTAATCTCAAAAATGCTCTATCCTATAATAAAAGCTTATATTGCCAATTTGCTTTCTATAGCCCATGGAAGCCTTATGTCTATAACAAAGTCATACAACAGAGAATTATTCATATCTGTCAATAACAACTGCTTGTTTTCTTATCTGTAAAAGAAGTTTTAACCTAATATGATTTCAATTATTTATTTCATATATTAAAACTAAAATATACATTACAATCTTAGTTAAACAAATTCTAAATCCCCCCCTCCCCATACAATTTCTTGCTTCACTTACATATGCACATTATTCCCTTTTCACTGATCTATATATAGAGCATACAGATATGTTGGAACAATGCAATATCAAATCTCTAGTTGGTGTCTTATTTAAAGATTAAAAAACATTATATGTCCTAATATATATCTATAATCAGCTTTGCTAATTATCACAATTTTAATCAGAGTCCAAAACATGTCTCTTCCTCACTCATGGTTGAAATTTCTATTTAGCTTATTACTAGGTATAATTCCTACTAAACTTTCCTTATCAACTGATTTAAATTAAATCTTGATCCCACTTGTGTCTTATGTAATAATCACCAAGAAGATGTAACATATCATGAAAACCTGTTATTTCTTATCCTTATGCCTTTCAGTATTTCACAAGTGTGTAATAAATCTCAATCAATTGCTCAAGAAAAATATTAAATTCTTTTATTCCCTTCAATGCCAGCTGTAATTATTCATATTCTTAGAACTATGTGGCTTACTTATTATTTTATTATATTTGAATATAAGTATAATGTATATATTGAACTTTAGATGTAATTAGAGAGTATTTGAACACAGATTTTCAAGTTCTCTTCAGCTATTTACTCCATCTTATACAACTAATACAAATGACTACATAAAAGATAAATGATCTCCAATATACATACTTTGTGCTGAACCAGTACTCATCAGTTAGTCGAGATCATCATCTCCCATATATATATAATCAGTGCTCAGTTTATATTAAAATAACAAATCTTCAAATTTTAATTGGCAGGCTTCAATCCTCTTCATTCTTAATTAAAGTTTAAAATTTTGCTATCTTAATATAAATTGAGCACTGGTTATGTGTAGGAGATGATAATCTGGACCAACTGATGAATGCTGGTTCAGCACGAAATACATATATTGGAAATCATTTATCTTTTTCACATACTTGTGGTCATGTGTATTGGTTATATAGGATAGCGTCGATAGCTGAAGGGAGTTTGAAAGTTTGTGTTCTAATCCCCTCCAGTTACTGTTCTATTAAATTTAATAATAAAATATACAATGTTCTTAAAAAAATAATGAAGAATTGTTTAATACATACTTAAAATGCTATCAAATTCTTAATTAGTAACACTATAAACAAAATTTGGCATTATAATAGTTTTCTGCGTTGTAAATTATTTCAGCATTAATTTCGTGACAATGTTATTAGTTCCAAAGCAAGCATATCTTTCAATACAGTTATATGCAAAATGTATAAATTGTAAATAAAGTACACATCTACCTACCTAAGATATTACTTTTTTCAAAATCATTTTTCATTTATTCTAAAGTATCAATTGTATTATCAAAGTTTTTATAAGTAGTATATCATGTGTTATGTAACTTTAATTTATTCTCTTGCACATTAATAAATGATGTAATTTTCTATTAATAAAAGTTTACTTTATGTAAACACATATGTGTTAACTTTATGTGGCTTTTTTCTTCAAACAAACCCCTAAAAAGATGCCGCTTCACTATTGTTGTGAAATTTATTTTAAAATGTTTTGAAAAGAGTTTCTAGTAGGAAAGCAAGGAAGAGAAATATTGATTCACTTCAAATGAAGTATAGGGAAATTGAAATAATAAAAAAAACGGGAATGAGGAAAAACAATAATTCACAAGTTCTATTTTGACTTAACCAGTAATGTACTGTCAGTCTTATTAGATTTGAATAATAAAAAAGTCTAATGAGATTTTTTAAAGAATATAAAAATATACCCACAAGAACAAAAGTATTATTTGGTATTAACATTAAAATATAAATACTAAAATAATTAAAGTACAATCGAAATAATATTTCAAATAAAATTATTATAAAGAAAAGGTGTAACAGTAATTTAAAAGACTAAAAAGTAATGTTTTTATACACATATATTAATCTTCAATAAGATCCAAAAAACATTACGAATATATATATACTAATGCTCATCCATATATTAGACATATTTAAGTGGCTGCAGAAAAGAATTTCCTGTTAATTGAGAGGAAATCCTTTGATTTCACGTTGAGGTCTCAAAAGAACAAAGCTGTCAAATTCTTTATATTCACTCCATATGTTATTGTATCACTGCAGCTATCTACTATTACATGATTATTCATACAGGGAAACAAACATGGAGCAGTTGCTCACTAACATGAGTAATCTAAGATTGTGTTTATTAGCCTTTTACTGCTAAGTTTAAGATCAAGAAACATCATGATCTTTCTTCTCAGTTGCTTGGTAGTTCTTAATTGAAACAGCAGTTGAGTTTTCTTAAAGCCAGGCTGAATTTGTGTATGAATGATATTTTAGTTTATAGATATTTATAATCGTGACAGACAAAACTAGATTACAACCCTTATTTCAAGAAGTTGTAAAGTCACTAGGCAAGGTAATGGTTAGGGGCAAAAAGTGGAGAGTGCTAAGAATCTCTTGATTGCAAGCCTAGACTACCAGTCAATGATCTTTCATTTAGATATCAATAATTGCAAATCATTTTTAAGTGAAGAAAGATTGAATGAACTGTTAAAAGAATTGTTAAATATTTTATGAAATACTGTTGGATTTTGTGAAAAGTTGAAGAGACATTTAATTTATTTACAATGAAGACATTTACTTTATTACAAAGGTACAAATATTGGAAGCTTAAATAAAATGCAGTATTGTGGATATTGATGGTATATAAGACAGAATGGAAAGATTAATTATTCAATTTAATGTAAAGTACCAAATGCTAATAATTTAAATTTCTATATCAACAAGTTCTCATTGTGATGAAAAAGACTTTTTATATGAATGTACAAAATGTTTTTGATCAGACCAGACAACATTTTAAAATTATCTTGGGTGATATTGATGTTAGAATTGCAAAATGTTTAAAAGATGAAAATGCTGTGTTTTGCAGAAAAAGAAAAACTATATAGTATAAATCCTTCTAAAAAAATACTAGATAGACATGAATATGAAAATATCCAAATGATCTTACAACTGAGGTGAGTTATATTTTGACTACAAAAAATGTATATTTCAAGATTGTAATATTATTAATAGATTTAATGTAGAAAAATGCACAACTAGAGAGATGAAAACTATTTAGAAAGACAAGTATTAACAGTTGATATTCCTGACTTTCAGAAACATTCCAATAAATTTAAATTAGAACTTGAAAATCATTTTAAAATATTGTCAGACTTTAAAGATAGTTCAGATTTAACTGAAATCAAATAACAAGTGATCACGATGATGATGATAATAATATTATTAATAAAGAGCCTTTTATAAATAAATGTAACTACTCTAACTCCAAAAAGATTTTAAAAAGGTAGAAAACTGCTCTAGAAATGGGTTTTGCAATGATTATACAAACCAACCTGTGAACCATAAATACGTTCACATATAGAACATAGTGGTCCATTTTTATGTCTTATTGACATTTTATGATGTTGTCTTTCAGTTTCACCTGCTGAAAATTATTCTTTATAAAATATTTCAACACCATATCTAATTGTAGTTCTGTGATATGCTCTATTTCTGCCACATTTTCCCAATGGAAACAAGTGACATTGTATTTCTTTAGCATGTCTTTGAGATAGTCCTTATAATGTAGATGGGATCTATTTCTCCCATGAAAACCATTTTCAAGCCCATCCTAAAACACCCCCTTAAGAAGCTTTGCCTTTTTATTTATTTCATATGCCAATTACAACAAAGATGTAATTTTACAATAATGGATACTGGAAGTTGAAGAATATTCTAATTGGTTTTATGATATTACCATTGTATTTTTAATATTTCATAGAACATTCTTATTTGCTGATAGAATGTGTAAATCTCACTTTCAGTTCTATGACAACTAACTTAGTAGCACTAATTATTTTTCTATAATAAAAGTCTATCTTTTAACTTGTTAATAATAGTAATATTGCATTGGAGTTTATATTGTAACTCAACATCTAAGTCCACCATTCTACTTATAAAACTACCAAGCTATTCAAATTGGTTTACATTCTTAAATATATATATATACCATTCAAACTATATGTTTCTGAAATTTTTTTTTCAATGTTAATAAAGAATTTAAGTTTTTTAAACATTGAAATCCTTTATGTAGCATTCAAAACATTAAGATTATTCTTCACCTTTTAAACTGGAAAAAATAACACTATCATTAGCAGATTGTAAATCTAAAATCCAAGAAGTTTTTGTTTTCACTTTTAATCAATTCTAATTTAAAAATTTTACCATCAAAAACAATATTGTATAATGATCCTTGTTTGGTAATCTGACTATAAAGAATTCCAAAGATCTCTGTCATAAATATTGAAAACAATGTTAAAACAAGAGCACATCATTGTTTAACACCAATTTTTATTTCAAATGCCTGTTTTTTCATCTGTAGTAATAGCATTTCCTCTAAATATGCAATTAATAAAATCAATCTATAAATCATTCTTATGTTTTTCCAACAAAATCATGACTATAGTGCTTCTTTATTCTTTAAATCCACATTGTGTCTGTGGAAATCATATATGACTAAAAACAATCTACTCAACAAAAATATTTAAAGTTCCTTTGTTATAGTGGACAACAATATTATAGCAATTACAGAAATCTTCTTGATTTTTTTTGTTTTTAAAAATTGGAACAATAAATGCAACCTTAAGACTAGGAGGAACAACTTCATAAATTTATAAATTCCTTAAAAATTCCAATATTTTTGAAACTTCACTATCATATTTTAAAGTTTCTTCAGGCATTTCATCAGGATCTGCAGTCTTCCCATTTTTTTAAGATTACAAAGAGCTGCTTTGATTTTACTAAGCTCGACATGTTTATTCCAATGTAAATAAATGAATAATATGGATATACCATTAAAAGTCATTTCAGTTCTTGTATCATTATTAAAAAATGATCAAAATACTCCTTTCACATATTTAAAATATTATTGTCTTCATATAAGAGACTGCCATTACTGAATTTAATAGCATTGTGATACCACTTCTTAGGTTTATATGTTACTTTTAATGCATCACAAAAGATCTCTAATGCTCATGATCAATGAATATCTGTATCTTCTTTGCAGTTTTAATCCACCACTTAAAACTTTCTTGTCAAATCTTGAATTTCTTCATAAATGAAGTTTCACAATTAATTTATTCTTCTACCAGACAGTCATCCATGTTTCCTTTTAATCAAATCACTAATAATACAATCATCAGAAAAATAATCATGATTTTTTTTAGCGAATCTAAGAATAGATTTATTTATATTCAAAACACATTCCTTAAAAGGAATTCATGCTTTTGTTTTATGATAGTCCTGAAGATCCAAATTAACTATAATAGCTGTTAACTTTGAAATGTGTGGCCAATTATTCTAAAAAATGAATATCAATTTTCTTTAAGCCAATAAACATCACATGATCACCATTTTTTATGCTAGCTTATAACTGTTATTAAAACAGGCAAAATTCTCCATATGTATTACCACTCAGTGCAAGCCAGAGTAATCACAGAAGGCTTGTGCATAAAATCCCCATCTAGTTCCTACTCATCCAATTTCCCTAGACTTGTTTCTGGCTTGTGACCTTCATCAGTGAGGAGCCTTGGATCTGAGAGAACTGCACATAGATCTTAGGATGTAATGCAACCCTCCAGCAGCCATCTTTTAGCTCTATTTAACTACAAAACTATGAGTTTTAAATTGACCCACAGGCCAGAAACTAGTCTGGGGATATTAGACGATTAGGCACTAGATGGGGATTTTATGTACAAGCCTTCTGGCATCCATTGATTACTCTGGCTTGCATTGAGTGGCAATACATATGGAAAGCTTTGCCTGTGTTAATAACAGTTATAAGTAATCATAAGAAATGGTGATAATGTGATGTTTATTGGCTTAAAACCAATACTGCCTAATAGGATAGTGGTGGATATGGTTATTAAAGAACCAAAGACATTAAAATACATAGGTACTTAACTGAGTTCAGATCTATATGACTATATAAGCTAATGAGCTCGGATTGAAAATATTATGGTGTTTTCAATTTAGACTCATAGTTTTGTAGTTAAGTAGATATAAAAGGTAACTGCTGGAGAGTTTCATTAGATCCTAAGATCTAGGTGCAGTGCTCTCAGATCCAAGGCTCCTCACTGATGAAGTCACAAGCCAGAAACTACTCTGGGAATATTGGATAAGTAGGCACTAGATGGGGATTTTATGCACAAGCCTTTTGGCATCCATTGATTACTCTGACTTGCACTGAGTGGCAATACATATGGAGAGTTTTGCCTGTTTTAATATCAATTTTCTTGTGAATATGATTGGAATAATACCAGATTATTTATGAAAAACCCAGATATGGAAGGGCCAATATTTCCAGAAGAAATAACTCCTACCGATAGGCCACTTCTCAAAAGTGGAAGGCTTTGGATTCAAAAGCAAATCTCCATAGTATTTATCTATGTAAAAATGAAGAAGCCAGGAACAATGTTCAACAACAAACTAAACTACTGGAACACATATGATCTTTATGAATCTGTAAGAAACTAAAATTGACAATATTCTTTCAATTGGGATATCAAGGTTCTCAGGGTTGACCAAACATCTAAGATTGGAACAGAGGTTTGTTGATTTTTTAATCAAGGTCAACTTCAGAGCCAGTGCACTATGTAGGTAAAGTGATGAGACAGTGGCACATATATTGGAAGAGTGTCAAATTTGGAATAGCATAAGAAACATTATTAAATCTCTCATTAAAAACAAAGAATCAGCTTGTGTAGATTTGATTAAAGCCTTCAAGAATAGACATTTTGAAATCATAAGATTGGCAACATTTATAAATTTTTGCATTTGGTCACTGAGAAATAGGATCATCTTCAAAAGTGGAGAAGAATATGACATGATTAAAATGTCTTTACACTTATTAGATCAAAAATTTTCTCAGAATTGGATGTTTAACCAGATCTGGTCCCTAATAAACCTAAAACAAAGTGAAGTACCAATGATGTAAAAAATATAAAGGTGTAAATCCACAGATACTAAGAAAATTTGAGTGAACCATTTACCTAAAACATTTTAGATAAACTTTATATGGAAGAGATCCAAGAACTATAAAATGCTATTATAAAGTTATTCACTTAATTGATGATCAATAGGAAAGGGCTTTCATTTGATTAACAGATCAGTTTAATCAATGACCCAATAAATATATTAAGACTGCTTTAATAATGCATAATGGTAATCGGTTTGTTTACTGTAAAGAACCTATGATATATTTTGTATACTTTTCAGTCTTAGGTATTCTATGAAAACCTGGTTTTAAGTAATTTTTATGAATGTTATCCCTATCTTGGATTGGCTAACCTTATGATCTATAAGTAAAGTGTATGGCTTTCAATATATGGTTCAAAATGACTAATCTCTAGAAATTTAAATGTTAAATTAATACACACAGAAACATTGGAAGTGCTCTTCACTTTGTAAGATAAAGCTCTGCAGACTAAATGGATAAATATGTTTTTAATCATTATCTACATGTTCGTAAATTAAACAAACTTATATGTGTTTGAATTGACTATCACTGTCATATATGTGATATACATGATCAGATTAATGTAAATGGGCCAAAACTATGATTTTCTGGAATGGGAAGTTATATGTCTTCAATTTCTGGTGATAACTAATGTCTTAATGCAATTGTTATGAAATTAATTGGTTATTCTATGTATACAAGCATAACCTCTGATTTTGTTAATTGGTCTCCATTGAGATTTATATGTAAAGATCCTTTTTTTTGTAAATGATTCTTATTGATTATGAATAAATTTTCCTTTTGAATGATAATGTCTATTTTTCAATGCAACTATCAATTAAATCTTGGAGCATGCTTATTCATGATCTGCCAGTAATCTGCGCTTGTAAGTGATCACAAACATGAATTTTTCTTGTATTTTGATTTCTATAGATTTAACTGATATTCTTTTAAGAACATAAAAAAAAAGCTGATACAAAACAAGTAACAATTCTCCAGTAAATTTACTACTGAAACAGCACAATGTATAGAAGAAAAATTCTCTTTAGAAGAATTGAATATTTAACATTTTGTAAAATGATACAAAAAATATTAATAATGTTATAAGAAAATATAAGTGAAAATTGACAAGGAAAGTTACAGAAGAAAGAATGCATTTATTACAAAAAGAGAGAAAATATAATGAAATGTGTGCAAAACTTTCATAATGGATTTAAAAGTTTTGCATACATTTTTCATGATAGTTTATGTTTTGAATTATGCAGCATTTTAAATGAAGTTAAGAAAAGCATCAGAAAATGTTTGAATTATGCTTGACATCTTTAAAACAACTAATTATTGGCAAAGTTATGTACTCAAGATCTAAATAATAAAGGTGATATTGAAAAAATGCAATAGTAATTAGATATTTTAGAAAGATGATAAAGACATTTTTATAAATTAAAGGTATATCAATCTTTTACCAGCTCTGTAAAAAGATCTTTACTAAATAATTATAATTCATTTACAATAAACTTTGGATTACAACCAATCAAAAAAACCATGGATTCAAATGTGAATCAGGTAAAAAAAATCACATCCAAGTATTGAGAGAAATTATAGCAGGAACCAATAAAAAAAAATTTATAATTATGCTGCGAATTTGTAGATTGTGAAAAGATATTTTTGTATAGTGATAAGTCAGAGGATATTGTCATATTCTAAAGAATATTTATCAAAATGCAAGAGACTACATGGGTTAATACTAAGAAGATTAACATTGAGAAGAGTATGTGATAGGATAATTCCATATCTCCAAAAACTTTTTATAATAGCTTTTCAAGAAGCATTTTATGAATTAAAATTAAAAGCTAAGAGAATAAAAGTAAATGGGGATTATTTAATTCATATAGATTTTACAGATTCTGTGGTAGTTTTTGCAAATAATGTTCCTGGACTTCATGAAATGTTGCAAGAGTTATCTAATGAAAGTAGGGAAGTAGAATTAAAGATATGTACTAAATAAACTAAAGTTCAATGGATTTTCTCAGAAGTAAAATAAAGATTGATAATTATGAATTAGAAGATAACAAATACCTTGGTCAAATCATTAATGCAGAACAAAACATAATATTTGAAATATAGGCATATTTCATATACTTGGAGTTTAATTGTAATTATAGAGGATTTGAACACAGACTTTCAATCTTCTTTTAGCTATTCACTCTATCTTATACTACTTAATTAAACTCTGATGAAATGCTTTTGGTAGGAAAATAGATTAATATTAATAATAAATATGCTTATATGTTTGAAAAGGAATATGTGTTCTAAAAAGTAATAGTAGTAGATCAATATAGATATTTTACATTACTTAATGAATTAGAAAGAAATATGCAGTAGGAATTAAAAAAAGAAGATTGAAAATGAAATATATGGATGAGAAAATAAATATTGGCCATTGACATCAATGAAGGAATTAAGAACCTGAAATAAAGCTGATCTGGATATATTAATAGAAAAGATAATAATATGTAAACAATTAAGTTTTAAATAGGATCTCAGAAGATTTAAAAGACCTAGAAAAAGACCACACATAAACTGAATGGATAACTAAAAGTTTGTTGGTGTGATATGGAAAAGAAACTTTATCGATCAGACAAATTTGGATTAAATTAAGAGATCTTCATCCTGCAATGAACTAATAAATGTTGGAAATGATGATGACATTTAAGTGCTTCCAATGATGATTATGATGACAGCTTTTCCCCTGAGAATCATTACATCACTTTGAATCTAAATTGGGATTACTAACATCTTAAAAAATAACGGCAAGTTTTGCAATAGAGTTTGCTCTATACATTTTTAATTATCTCTGAATTAATACTAAAATTAACATATAATCGAACACAGATTTTTTATCATCCATCATATGAATACTATCTCTAGCAGGGATGGCCAAACATTTAGACAATGGGATGACATTTTGGGTGAAAGTGTATCTGAGGGTGACTATATTTATTTTAGGACTTCAAACCAGAACCAGAAAAATTTTGGTCATCTGTCAGCCATTTTTGGTCTCATTTTTACTATTTTCTGCTTATTTTATTGTAAATTCATATCTTTATTGGTATTTAAATTTTAATTCCAAAAAAATGTGCTATTGGAAGTATTTTTCACAAAAAATCAAGTTCTGATTGCGATCTATTGTATATAGTCCCACCACATTTTCCTTATAAAGTGCAGCAACACACTGACTGTCAACTTCAGCTATTGTTCTCTACGTGTTTCTAACTGTCAAAGTCAGAAATCAAACAAAAATGTTTTATGCTTTCATAATAGAATTTGAACATAAATAAATATATTTCTTATATTTTTTACATTCATAATTAAGTTATTATATTAATTTACCTAAGTATAAAATTTGATTTCAAAATTTTTAAATTTTACAAGAAGAATAATCAAGGAAAAGTGAATAGCACTGGACTGCTATTCAAGACAAATGAATAACATTGACTGCTATTTGCATATCAATGACATTCAGTGATATCTAGCAAAACACAACTATTTTCCATAAATATTTATGGATTTTATGATTACTTTTTACACTATGTTGACTAATAATGTGGCTAGATTTAGAGTTTTATTTAAAATATTTAATTTTAGATAAAGAAAAGACAACAGAAATAAATAATTTGCTATCGAAATTTCTAAGACACAAGAAATCACTGTCGTTTTCATATAATGATTGGTTGAAATATAATTCCTTTGTTTTACTGGAGGCTATTTTTTATAAGTTATTAACCTTATTTTAAATTTTTTGTTACATTTAACCAATTTGAACATAAAATAATTCAATTTTTAGAAGCTAAATCAAAACAATTCTGATTATTGTACATTGAAAGGATACTGTCTAGATTTGTATTTAACCTTTTAACCGCTAATTAAATCATTGGTTGTATGAGGTAAAAATCAAAGCTTGTAATTGGCCAACTCACAAACTGAAGACAAAGCCTATTGTTAAAACATATTCGCCTATAATATTAAATTCAACTCAGATACGTTTATAAAAAGTATATTATTAATTTTTTCAAGTTGTGAAGAGAACAAAAGTTCTTTCAAAAATAAATTGCTATTTATTTATTCTAAAATATTCAATATCGGCAACATAAAAGCTATAATATAAACAAAAAGATCGACTTTTACGTTATAGAAAAGTAAATATTTCTTTTTACTACATCTTCAATATTTGTACTAAAATCTTGAATATTTTTCTAAAATAATTTTGTTTTTTTATTATTCTGTCTGATAATCATTTTTAGTTTCCATAAATATAATTTTATAATACTTAAAATTGGATTCGAAATGAAAATCTCAGCATTTTTCTTTATTTTCTTTGATCAGGTGGTTTCTTTGTTCTTTCCAGCCAATCAGAATGTCTTTTTCGGCTGAGAGCTTGCTATGAACCAATCACAAATAATGTTCTTTCTTTGTTTAGGTTTAAATGCGTTTTTTTTTATTTTTTACTTGTAAAATAAGTCGGAAGAGGTCACCATCGTACAGAACTTTTAAAAATCTCTTTAAAACGTATCGAACGAATTTTTTAGCATAAGAATCGGCTGAGTTAGAGTGACGTCAACTGCTTACGAGAGGTCGCGTCAAAGACAGGCTAAGCATTAACAAATCATATCTCTCAAATTTTTATTCGATCTGGCCAATAAGAAAATTCATCAGACAAAAAATTAAATTGCCTCAGCTCCCTCTACAATTATAATTTGCCCATGTTGCTTTATAAAATATTTATTAAATTACAATTTTAAATTACCTATAAATAATTATTTTCTAAAGCTGGTCCTGAATTTTTAAAAAATTCAAGAAAAAAAGAAGTATTGTTTTAGAATGATATGCAAATTTTACAAAAAAAAAAAAGATATTATGTAATCAACTTCTAGAGATATTGCAGTTGATGTTTTGGATAGCCCTGATCTGCTGCAGATGACTGCCTTCAGCTTTACAATACTCTACTGCTACTACAGAACATTTATTAAATCTGGCATAATCCACTTATTGAAGAGCATTCATCAGTATCAATCCCTGTTCTCTCCCTTATATATATGAATGACTTGCATATCTAATATAACAAGCAAGTAATAATTAAACAAATAGCACAACTGCAATGTCTTAATAATAAGAATGATTATTTATTCTTAGAGAATAGCTTAAAATAATAGATGACTAATACCAAATAAAAAGAATATAAAAAAATAAGAATAGTAGGAAGAATAAGAATAAAAAATAAGGAGAAAAAAAAAGAAAAAATAAGAAAAAAAAGAAAAGGGGGAAAGGAATGAGAATAATAATAAGAATAATAAGAAAAATAATTAGAAAAATACAAGTAATAATATGAAGGGAAAGAATATTAAGAAGAAGAATAAAATGAATAAGAATAATAAGAAAAAAGAGCAAGAATAAGAAAAATATTTAAGAAAAATAAAAACATGATAAGAAGAAGAAAAAATAAGAAAAATAAAATAAAAAGAATGAGAGGAAAAATAAAAAAGATAAAAAATAATAATAGAAAGAATAGGAATAATAATAAGTAGAAGAAAAATAGTAAGAAGAAAAAAATATAAAAAAAGAAAAATAATAATAATAAAAAGAAAAAAGAATAAAAATAATAAGAAAAAGAAGAATGATGATAATAATAATAATAAAAGATAAGAATAATGAGAAAAATAAAAAATAATAAGAAAAAAGGAATAAGAAAAGTAAAACGAAGAAGTAGGGAGAGAAGAAGGAAAATAAAAAAATATAAAAAAAAGAAAAACAAAAGGAAATTGGAAAAATAAAATAATAATAATAAAAAGGAGAAGCAGCAAGAGAATAATAATAAAAAGAATAAAAAAAAAAGAGGTGAAGAAGAATAAGAAGGAAGATGATGAAAAGGAGAATAAGAAAAAAGAAAAGAGGAGGAAAAGAAGAATGAGAATGAGAATAAGAAAAAAAGAAAAAGCCGAGAGAAAAAAGGGAGAACAACAAGAAAATAATTGGAAGGAAAAAAAATTTAAGAATAAGGAGAATTTTTGTTTATGTTACTTTGATTTATTTATTCAATTATCAAATATATTATTTGTATTATATAAATAAGGTATTCCTACCATGAATGATCTTGCTTATTATAATTGCTATAATGTTTATTTTAAATAATCCACTGTTTGGTTTACTCATATTTTAGGAATCTAAAATGTAATAAATCCATTACTATCTTTATGTAATTTAATTTTTATTATGCTATGATTGTTGAGAGATGTGTGTGAGTATATGTTTATGATAGTTGTGGATATATTGGTACTATACATCATGACATGAATAAAATAGCAGTATTTACACACACACACATATATATGTATTTATTTGACATACATAGAATGAATGCTAATGACAATTATATCGAGTGCATTTTTAAAAAACTAAATTACACTGTTATAAATTATCTTAATAGGAGTTATCCACACACCCATATGCTTTAAGAAAAATTCTAAAAAAGTATATAGTTATCTCTGTTAAATACTAGTTTGAGTATTTGTCTAATTAATTGTGCTGAATATCTTTCATGGTTCCTGATCTATTGATGACTTATATGAATAGTTCTACTTTGAAAGTTATATAATAGGATAGTTATTACATTTAACTTCTTTGATATCTTTATTAGGTTCTCTGGTGTTAATTTATTGATCCACCTTGCATTATTAAATATGAAAAAAAAAATACATAGTTTGTAAAATATGGGACGTCATTATACACAGCATTCTTTTAATAACAATTAAAGAATTTAATTTCATATATATAAACTGCCTTGATGTATATTTATCAGATTGCTTTAATTCGGTCAACTCTTTCATTATAATCAGCATTCTTAATAAATAATAATTTTACACTTTTTTTTAACAATATATAAATTATAGTACAAATTTTTCACACAGTAGTATACTTGAATAGTCATTAATTCAGTAAACTATATTACAATGCACATATTTATTGATTCCTTTAAATAATTACACAATTATTGTTTAGTTCAAATTTATCCTGACTTAAATATCTGACTTAGATAGAAATAACACAATGATATTACAATATTCTTTTAACGTTTAATTTATTGGTCAATGCATTCATACTTTATACGGTCTTATACGCAGAAACGTATGCTATAATTATTCAATTGTTTATATATATTTAAATATTATTTTTTTTGTAAATTGTTTCTAAATTATTTACTGCTCTTAATGAATGTAAATTAATGCTATTGAATTATTAAATGAAGTGCAAAATTGAAATTAAATATTTTCTACTCAAAAACGTAATTATAATGTATTTATTTAAACTTAATGCGGGAATAATGAATAGGTTGTTGTATTTTTTTTTTTTACTGACAATCAAATGTCTGCTAATAATTCAAAGTCTGAAAATTGCAAACATAAAATTTAAATCTTATTGATACGTATTCGTGTGTTTAGTTTTTAAATAGAAGATCTTGTTCTCAAACAAAACTTGAATCAGTTACGTTCATAATAAATTGATCCCTAAATTTAATTTTTGCTGCTTTATTTTATTTTAATAGGACTAAAAAATAAGAAAAATATTTTTTATTACTAATGCAAGATATAAATAGGCATTACATTTTTATAAATGATAATCAACGTTTTTATTAGGATTTCAATTAAATAAATTCAGCCATGCACTTATCTAGATTAGGTGAAATTCAATAACTTAAAATAATGGCGTTATATATTTGCTTTAATTAGATCCGAAGACAAGATTCATTTGCTATCAGATCAGTATTTTATATAGATAATGTTAATATCGATTGCCTCCAATAATTTGAGAAACGCATAAGACATTTCTAATTGTTATTAAAGAAATGCCAAACTAAAATTATTCATTGAGAAGATATTTTTTCTGGGCTACCTAATAGGCAAAAAGATAATTAATTTCACCTAACGAGTCACATGATTAAAAAATTTTGACATCATTTCAACAAAAAACAATTGAAGTTATTCTTTGGCCTAAGTAATTTTCATCACAGATTTTGCCAAGGAAACGGAATCATTGGTAAAATTATCCAGAAAAGGTTAAAAGTAGAATGAGCTAAAAAAAAACTCAATTATTTAAAAACATATAAAAATAATTTCTTTGAAATATTGTTGTAGCAAACACAGGTGTTGTATTTCATTAGCAAGATACTGATAGTGGTAAAATTCAGTTATTCTTCAATACAAAAAAAAAAAAACCTTGGAAATTGTATAGGCTTCTAGTAATTTTAATAAATTCTATTGGAATCAGAGGTGATAATCCTAAGCGTTCACAAGAGCAGACTAAGATATTCAAGCTGTTCTTGTAGACATTTAAGTATAAAATTATACACTGCTCTGAAACTGATTTATTTGGGTGCGGTTTACTTAGTAGAAATCTCATTCCATTAATTCAGTGACATCTAATGATGGCAAATATATTGATTAATGCCATAGAACTTACAGTAGATGATTTAACGCACCTGGATTCATTGCACAAAAACAACAACAACCCATATTATGGAATGTATTTAAATGATCAATTATCTTCAAGTCACTTAGCACATCAATAAAACAAGTGTTCAAAATAAAATATCAACTTGTTAATAATCTGCTCTTTTAGAAATCTAAATATTAAAAGAACCCATGAAATGTTTTAACAGCATGACTCATTAATAAAAACATTTGCATTCCTTACTTTTATGAACCTTGTAGTTCCTGAAAGGTAAAACAAATACTGTAAAGGTTGTTTTATTGGTTTATACTGTCTTCAAGTGTTTTATCAGCATTCAAGATAAAATAGATCTGCCTTAAATCTAAATCTATTAGTAAGATCTAGCCAAGAATCATATAATGTATTATTTAAAAAGAAACCTGATCAGGCTTTAGTTATATATTTCTATTGAGCACCACTACCTTTTAGGCAATACAGATTTCTGGTGATTATATATGAGAAATATTTCAAAATATGTCATTGCATAAGAGCTGATGTCATAAAGACAATAACTTTCCTATAAAACTAACCATTTATTTCTTATTGGAAAACCTATGATGATTCTTTGAGACCATGATTCATCACTTCTCTTCAAAAAAGTGGAAGACTTGTACTGGCTGACAGAATGTTAAACATGTTCTCACATCTATACGAAATTCTCAGATAAATCTATGTAAAAGAGCAATTCTGGATTTAACCTAACTTTTCTATATATCTTTAAACAATAATGAATAGGTCAATCAGACCAATGAGGTTATTAACTACATTTACTAAATCTTAAATAAATAAACAGAATTTTTACAAATATATATTCATTTTGGATAACACAATATCATCTTAATCAGAATCTGTTAGTAATATATATTCTGATCAACAATACACCACATATAAAAGTTAACAAAATAGTAATAGAGACTCCATTACAATTAAAAACCCACGTAAGTTCAAGGTTGGAGACTCATTTGAATTAAAATATACCATGCTAGTAAACCACTATTTTCTGTGGATGATGAATATAAATGTGAGGCAATGCAGTAATGAACCTATTCATGATATATAATAAAACCAGTATTAAGGGCATATAAAATGTCTCTGGCCTAAAATGATTAGGAAGTGAAGGACAATAGATGAGACAATTAAAAATTATAACACAATTTAAATCAAAGATTACATATATATTAGAAGATGGAGGGAGATGCAGATATATGAACTAAAAATATCACATACCATGGCCATTTCCATTATTATTTAAAACTAATATTCTACATTCAAAGTTAGAATTCTTGCAGTTATCTTAGGAAATAGATGATAAGAGAAGAGGAAAGAAATTACAAACAGAAAAGATTATTTATTGTTTCACAATAAAACCATTCAATATTTAAAAATATTTATAAAACTATAAATATTTAAAAAGGTGTATGCTTGTATCTTAATTTAACAAATAAAAAATCAACTAATTTATTTTATTTAAAAATCAACTAATAGATTAAAAAGAGAAAATAAACTGAACATTAAATTTTATTAGGGAATTATTTAATGAAATAAACATAAAACCTCCCTTGCTGCTAAAGATCCTGTTCAAGCCTTAAACAGTAAACTAATCTCTTTGCTATTACCATAAATTATCTCGCACCCAATATTCTGTTTACTTCTTTATATATTTAACCTTTTTTTACTCTCCATACTAGTTCTCCATCTCTCCAACTTCCTATTTTTTATTAATGCATCTATTCTTCTATCCCATTCCTTACCACTATGACACTCAACAATTCTCCTAACACAACCACCCCACCTTTTGTATAAGTATACTGACATAAATTTTTTATCCAAATATTCTGCATACTGTACTAGCTTTCTCATTCATCTTGTTTGAATGTCCTTTACTCATAACCCAACTAAAAACTATTTTGGCTATTCTCTTATTATACATAAATTGCAATCAGCCTAACATTTTCATTTAGCTTTTTGCATCTCTCAAATAAAAACATTTGATTTTTATACTATATACTGTTGCCCTCTTTTGATCATTTAAAAAAAGATTATTTTATGATTTTAACAATTATTTCTTTATCATTTACACATATATATTGTCATCATTAAAGGAAATATTGCATTTTTCTCTATACAAAGTTTTTTCAAATTGTTATTCATAATTATTTTCAAATTTAAAAATGTTTATTATCAATTTTAATTGTGTAATCTGTTTTAAGAAAGAAACCAGATGATAAACTTTAGAATTTCGCAATAAACATTATTAAATGTGTAAACAACTGCTTTGTGAATTACGATTTTTTTTATCCTTTAAATGTTATAATCTGATTTGCAATTTTATAAGTGTGTTTTTTAAATCTAATTAATTATTATTTTTCATTGTAGCAGTCTTCATATTTAAGAAAGAAACCAGATGATAAACTTTAGAATTTCGCAATAAACATTATTAAATGTGTAAACAACTGCTTTGTGAATTACGATTTTTTTTATCCTTTAAATGTTATAATCTGATTTGCAATTTTATAAGTGTGTTTTTTAAATCTAATTAATTATTATTTTTTCATTGTAGCAGTCTTCATATTTTATATTCTTAAAAACTACCTTGTATTTTAAAGTTATTGAAAAAGCTTATTTAAAATAATCTAAAATGTATTAAATAAAAATAAATATTTTTATTATATAATAACTGAAACACAGCCTTATTATATACCTGTGTCTATATATGTAATATATAGGGTATATGAGCACAGACTTTCACACGACCCACCACTCTCCACTCTATCTAATAACACCGATACACTTAAGCACATATATGCTGAAAAGATAAATAATCACCAATATTCGTATTTCATGCTAAACCAGCAATCATCAGTTGGTACAGATTATCATCTCCCACACATATATACTATAAGTGCTCAGATATATATATTAAGATAGACAATCTTCATACTTTAATGGACAGGCTCCAATCTACTACACACTCCAACTCTTCAACCGTCCATCCAAATGAAAATCTGATGATGGAATGCTCGAAGGCCACCCTGAGGCCAAGATTCTGGTCACACCCCTGTTGACCTAAGGTCAATCTGAAACCCCACATGTACAGAACATAATCCATTTAATACATATGCAAGGATAGGCAGACATCTCTATAATGTAATAACTGAAACACAGGCTTATTTTATACCTGTGTCTATAAATGTAATAAATAGGGTATATGAGCACAGACTTTCACACGACCCACCACTCTCCACTCTATCTAATAACACCGATACACTTAAGCACGTATATGCTGAAAAGATAAATAATCACCAATATCAGTATTTCATGCTAAACCAGCAATTACCCATATTATGTTTCATTTCAATGTTTATTTCAATTTGAGACTAGACAGGTGCTTGTTCTTATCACCTACCAGTCCATCCCTGTATATATCTCCCATACTTGCGTCATTTTTATTAATAATAGACTTCCTACTATAGACAAGTTGAATTTTATTTCTGGTTTATATATATTTTTTAAATTTCTTGTAGATTATATTTACTATTTTAAACGTTGTATTTTTTTAGCCACAATAAAGAAAAGCTTGAATTTTGCATTGTTTTTATTTATTAATTTCTTTTTAAATTAATGTGCATATTATTATTATTTGCTTATTATTATTATTTCTGTTTCTGTTCTTTATTTTATTTAAATATTATATTTTACAATGCTAGAATGAAGCTCTCAATCTAAAGATATTCTGCATTGTAATATTTAGAATTTTGTTTACTTTCATCAAAAAAATAAAATATTAATACAATAAGATTAAGAAATATTTTATTTAACATCTTTAAATAGTTCATTTATATTAATCTAATAAAAGTGTGTGGATGTTGATTATTATCACAAACATAAAATATTTTATTTGAATTGGATTATTTAGTATTGTCATTATTAAAAGTACGTTTGGTATAAATAGATAAGAGAAAGGAATTTATGTTAATAGAATTATATAAATTCCAATGATAATCTGTAAATTGAAATTGAAGAATGTCTATTTATAAAATAAAATATGACTGTTAATTAATTTTTTTTTATAAATAGCAAAACTTTTAATTGAATAGATGTAATTATAGGAAAACGGAGAAAGAAATGGAAGAGAAAGAAATGGATTTAAACCACATGGTAATAATTTTAAAAAGCAAAAGAAAAGTGGTTGGAATTAATTAGTTTTTAGTTTTAGTTTAGCAGCTGGTTTGTGAGAATAAAAATTGGAAGACAGTTTGTCAAGCATTGACGGCTACTGGTTAGCATAGCTGTCTTCCAAGCAGCTGGCCCGGGTTTTTTCCCCCGGTCAAGGCATTTGTTATATGAGAAAAAAAGATTGGAGGACAGTTTATTGTGTAAAAATATCATATAACAAGTTCAGACAATACATTTGACTTGGTATAATTGATCCCTAGTTAAGCTTTGGTGGAGGAGAATATATGCAGTGGTAGTTTTAATAAAATCATTCCTTAAATTGAACTGCAATTGTTTTACAAAATTTAAAGAAATGGAAAATAAACTTATGTCAGGCTAAATTTAACATATGCTCACTTATAATATCCTTAAGCCATGTGGATTGTATATGGTCAAATCAGTAGTGGTAGTGCCCTATAAAAGAGTTTGAACATAAAATCCAAAAAGATGTCTTAAAATTATCATTTACCATCAAACATCACATGATCACCATCTCTATACTAGCACATAATTTGTTGTAAACAAAGGCAAAACTCCCATACACTAGTGCCACCCTGTGCCAAACAGAGTAATCAATGGATGCCAGAAGGCTTGTGCATAAAATCCCTATCTAGTGCCTATTCATCCAATATCCCCAGACTAGTTTCTGGCTAATAGGATAGTGGTGGCTATGGTTGTTTAAGAGCCAAAGACACCAAAATGTATGGGTGTTTAATTGAGTTCAGAACCATATGACTATATAAGCTATTGAGCTTAGATTGAAGATATTAACAATGTTTTCAATTTCATTCTCATAGTTTTGTAGTAAAGTAGAGTTATAAGGTGGCTGCTGGAGGGTTGCATTAGATCCTAAGATCAAGGTGCAGTGCTCTCAGATCCAAGGCTCCTCACTGATGATGGCCACAAGCCAGAAACTAGTCTGGGGATATTGGATGAGTAGGCACTAGATAGGGATTTTATGCACAAGCCTTCTGGCATCCATTGATTACTCTGTTTGGCACAGGGTGGCACTACTGTATGGGGAGTTTTGCCTTTGTTTACAATTAACACTTACCTGGGATTTAAACTGTTGCCACTCTTGATTAAATGCCTACTTATAAGAAATATGATTCAGTCATTAATCTTTCATTTATTTAGTCATTTATGTTTTTTTCAAATTGTTATTTAAAATATGTGATTTATCTGTAATTTCAATATTTCAATGCATGTTGAAAATCTACATTCTACCTAGAGAAGATCTTGTTTGGAAAAAAAACTATTAAAGAAACATTAAGTACTGCTTCTCTAGGATTATGAATATAAAGAGGAAAAAAAGTAATCATTTGGAACACCTGAACAGTTAAGATTAAATGATCTTGGGTAAAGGAATTTGTATAAAATTCCACAGTAAGATTTAATTTATTTTCCAGAAAAGGTCTAATAATAATAATAATAATTCAATTCAATTCAATTCTTTATTTATTTAATGTACATATAATAATAATAATAATAATAATAATAATAATAATAATAATAATAATAATAATAATAATAATAATAATAATAATAATAATAATAATAATAATAATAATAATAATAATAATAGGAAAACCTTAAGACTTAATAATAATAATAATAATAATAATAATAATAATAATAATAATAATAATAATAATAATAATAATAATAATAATAATATATAATATAGGGTATATGAGCACAGACTTTCACACCACCCACCTCTCTCCACTCTATCTAATAACACTGATACACCTAAACACATATATGCTGAAAAGATAAATAATCACAAATATACGTATTTCATGCTAAACCAGCAATCATCAGTTGGCTCAGACTATCATCTTTACACACATATATAGTATAAGTGCTCAGATATATATTAAGATAGACTATCCTCATAGTTTAATGGACAGGCTTCAATCCACTCCACACTCCAACTCTTCAACCATCCATCCAATTGAAAATCTGATGATGGAACGCTCAAAGGCCACCCTGAGGCCGAGATTATTGTCACACCCATGTTGACCTAAGGTCAATATGAACCCCACATGTACAGGACATAATCCATTTAATACATATGCAAGGATGGGCAGACATCTCTATAATGCATATACCCTATATTACATATATATAGCCACAGGTATATAACAAGCTTGTGTTTCAGTTATTACATTATAGAGATGTCTGCCCATCCTTGCATATGTATTAAATGGATTATGTCCTGTACATGTGGGGTTCAGATTGACCTTAGGTCAACATGGGTTGACAATAATCCGCCTCAGGGTGGCCTTGAATTCCATCTCACTTCAATGATGGTGTGAGTTTGGTGTCATTCGCTAGGTCAACATGGGTGTGACAATAATCTCGGCCTCAGGGTGGCCTTTGAGCATTCCATCATCAGATTTTCAATTGGATGGATGGTTGAAGAGTTGGAGTGTGGAGTGGATTGAAGCCTGTCCATTAAACTATGAGGATAGTCTATCTTAATATATATCTGAGCACTTATACTATATATGTGTGTAAAGATGATAGTCTGGACCAACTGATGATTGCTGGTTTAGCATGAAATACGTATATTGGTGATTATTTATCTTTTCAGCATATATGTGTTTAGGTGTATCAGTGTTATTAGATAGAGTGGAGAGAGGTGGGTGGTGTGAAAGTCTGTGCTCATATACCCTATATTACATATATATAGCCACAGGTATATAACAAGCCTGTGTTTCAGTTAATAATAATAATAATAATAATAAGTAAGAAAGTTGTATGAGCCAGTTTTTATGCTATTAATTTTTAATTTATACATATGTAGTAGTCATGATTAACGTTATTGTTATAATAGAATATTTGTTAAAGATTTGCCCATACTTAAACGTTTGGGTTGAAAGAATAGGTGATTCATTCTATTCTTTCACAAAGACTTTATCTTATATTGGAAAATGAGAGTATTTATTTATTGTTAAGATCCACAAAGCACGTGCATTAGCTTAAAAAGCTGATCATTAGTTTATTAAAGATTTATTATAAAGTTGCAAAATCTTTGTAAATATATTTGTATGTATGTGTGTCAATTATCATCATGTTTTTTTATATATGTGTATGTTGAGCATTTTCTTTGATTAAATGATTAATGAAGAAAATTATATAAATTTGTTTATCACATACCATTTTGATCTCATTAAACAGTTCATTTTAAACTTAAGAGAAATGGGTTTCTTAGCTGAGTATATAGAGGATGTGTAATTGGGTTATTTTGAATTACTGCAATCTATTGCATTCTCTCTCATCGGAGAGTGCCATCCTTATGCACAGCAAATCTGTATAATTATTTATTTGTCCCAAATGGATGAAATAGCATATTCTATTGTAACCATTTATTCCAGTGTAAACACGTATATATGTGATATACGTTTATTACGTATTTTAAACTTAAGTTTTGCTCTTCTATTTAACAGAAATTTATAACATGAACACATATATGTGTGGTTGGTTTTGCGATGCCCTCTAATTACTCGCCCAGCATATTTATGAGCATCAATAATGACCTCACGCGCCAATCTTACCTACGAATAAATAAGAATTATGCTGGGAGAGAATGAGTATCTATTTCTGGTGGTTAGAGCTTGTACCTCTGGCTAGCTCACTCAGGGGTAGTAGTCGGTGACCGTGGGAAAGAGGTGGAGGGAACATATAAAAATGCGCATGTAGCGCATGAACGATTCGTTTGCTTTCCTACTTTTTGCTTTTTAATATTATTTTAAGAAATTAACACTAACACACACAATTAAATTTATAATACTAATTAATATTTATTAATATAAAACAAATAATAAAACAAAACCCATAGAATCCCAGAATTGGATATTGGTTTGTGCCGAATAATTAAATAACCCCCATGTAAATACACTCACACAAGATTATAAATGCAATATACAAAAATACAGATCATAGCTTGAAAACAATTTCAATCAGGCATTGTCTATTAAGGCGTATACAGGGTATTATTTCAACATTTTATTCATTTACTTTAACCCTTTTACACATTATTTAATAGGACGTGCTTTCATTCAAAATAGTTATTATCACTTACGAAAATGTTTGGTTTATCTCACCCGGGTGTAGATTATTAGCTGTACGATTAAAACATTTCTTTCTTTGGTCAATTTCCATAAGGCAATCAATGGCGTCCAGTGAATGCTGTTCTTTTCATGGTTTGAAGAAGGGCTTCGCTCCTACATTTACAGTGATGGTAGTCTCTCCATGGGATGGATGGCATAGCCTGGCCCATTCTGCTCTTCTACCCCAGCCTGTTCATGATTTTTCGATTATAAACTTTTTTCTTTTTACTAACTTTTTCTTACGATCCTGCTCGTGGCAGTCACAGCTATATATCCCCTTCTCAGTTCAGCTTTTTGACTCTCATTAATCATGCTATTGTTCTTTCTTCTTTAATTGAACCACGTGGTTTGCGAAATGAAAATCTTTTCAATACTTTTCTTTTCTTTGTTTCTTTTATCTAAGCTTAGGAATTTCCAATTTACCTTGCGATCTACACTCGACCGTTTCATTGTCTATTACTTTTAACATTTTATTTTATTAATTAAAATGTCTTTGTCTCAAGATAGTGATCTGCAGCTGTTCGGGTCCTTTCTTTGCAATTAATTATTTTTTTTTATAATTTGTGACATTCTTCCTTTAATCGACCATCTTGGAATCTTTCTTTTTAAATTAAAATAACTTTATTTCTTTTTACGAAATTATTACATTTATTCACTCATGCAGCAATATAAACACGCGTATAAATAAATATCAGAGCACAAACCATATAATCCCCCATCCCTCTTATATTTCAATCTGTTTTTATTTAATTACTTAAATATATATGTATGCACTCGCATACAAGACCACAACGAAAAAAAATAATAATTTACTTAACATTACTTTTGATTTAATTAGATATATATGCTCGGTAATATTACCCTCTGACTTAGAACAGGGTTTGAACTCAGCCCTGTTATAATACCCCCCCCTTCGAAAGCCTTTAAATACCATTTTAGTATTTAAATGGCTCACTCCTAAAACCCCAAAATAATTCTAGTTATTACTCTGATGGTATGGGTTTGAGTGACCGAGCGTTATATGATCCCTTTATTTCCTGTCCAGTGTCTACCCAAAACACATGATTTCCCTGACATCTCACAATGGTGAATGGACCCTCATACAAATTGCAGAATTTTTTACATATGAACTTCCCTGGCTCACTTACATGTGGTGTCTTTATCAACACCCGGTCACCCACCTTGAACCTATGGTATCTCATTGGCATTCTATTCCACTTCTGGCTTTTTCTTATGAGGTTGCGATATGCCTGTCTTTGATCACTTTCAGTATCTACTGAGTTTTCCTCACTTCTTGATAGATTATCCGGTATTAATTGAGGAGCATCATGGCCGCAGTGCAACCATATAGGAGAGAATCTTGTTGATTCATTTACTGCCCAATTAATATAGTTGAGTATCTCACTAATTTTTCTGACCCAACCTCTATGGTTGGTGGGGATGTAAGTTCTGAACAATCTACCCAGCTCGCGCATCACTCATTCACATGAGTTTGACTGGGGTTCCGGATGGACGTCAGTATATGTCGGATCCCTGATCTCTGTACCCATCTTCCCCATTCTCCAGATGTAAATGGAGTCCCATGATCAGAGAGGATAATCTGGGGTTTCCCCACTAATGGAAAATGTTCTTTTTCTAATATGCATATTGTGTTCCTTGTATTTGCTTGAGCTATTGGGTATGCAGCCACGAATTTGGAAAACAAATCATATACCACCAACAAATACTTCTTTTTATTGTATGCTGGCAATGGACCATAATAGTCCACTGCTACCATCTCCCGTGGTTTCTTTGGTATTATGGATGGGGCTGCATAATTTCTGTTTGCTGGTTTGGCTCTCTGACAAATTTCACATTGGCCAATGACAGCAACTGTTTTAGCATGCATGCCGGGCCAATAAAACCATTTCCTGAGCCAATGTTCAGTCTTCCACACCCCATAGTGTCCATACGCTTGGTGGACATGAGTCACCACTGCCTCTGTCATCTGTCTAGGTATGATTGGCCTCCATTCTTCTGGGTCATTCATGACTTTATATTGAAGTATGGATCCCTCTAATTTACAATGTCCAATCCTATGTTCATACCAACCTACAACCTTGGTCTCCCCATCCTCCATGTACTCAATTACCTGTTTCAATTGAGCATCTTCTCTCTGGCATTGAGCCAGCTGTTTAAGGTCATTTTCAACCCCATCCATTTCCGAGCTCACACCAGCAATATATAAATTTTCTGTCTGAAAATGTTGAGATTTTAAAGGTATGGGGTTCCTGCTGAGAATGTCCACCACTATATTCTCTGAACCCTTGCAATACCTTACTGTATAGTTATATTCTTGGAGGTATAGACTCCAGCGTACTAACCGACTATTGGTTAAGTAACTATGGTTGATGAATTCCAAACTTTTGTGGTCAGTGACCACGATGACTTCTGATCCTAACAAGAGTGTACGAAGTTTTTGGAAAGCCCAAACAATTGCTAGAGCTTCCTTTTCAGTTGCTGTATAATGGAGTTCAGGTCCCTTGATCAGTCGGCTCAGGAAATACAACACCCCTATCTGACCATCCACTTGCACTTGTGACCCTGTTACTCCCAAACCATACCCACTACTATCCATCTGCACCACAAATGGCCTCTCAAAATCGGGAAATGGCCAACACTTCATGTTCAATAAATCCTGCCTTCACCCTTTCGAAGGCTTGTTCTTGTTCCTCTTTCCACTACCACCTTACATCTTTCCTCAATAGCCTCACCAAGGGTTCCATTTGTTCTGCAAATCGTTCCTGAAACCGGTTGTAAAAGTTGCACAAGCCAAGGAAGGACCGTACTTGTTTCCTGGATCTGGGTGCTGGAAAGTCTCTAATGGCTGAGACCTTGTCAGGGTGGGGCCTAATACCTTGTGCTCCTACCATATGCCCTAGGAATTTAACCTCTTCCTGAAGTAATGTACTTTTTTTAAGTTTATTTTAATCCCCTTTTCCTTGCACTCCTTTAAAAACATTGTTATATGCCCTATATGCTCTTCTATGGTGTCTGATGCCACTAACACATCATCCAAATACATTGTAATCATCTCTTTTACTTCAGGGGATAACACCTGATCCAAACATCGTAGCAATCTGGCCCCACTGTTAATCAAGCCAAACAGCATTCGGTTGAACTGATATGAATAACCCTCATATCGAAATGCGGTATATTTACAGTCATCTGGGTGTAGCTTGATCTGCCAATAACTAGCAGTCAAGTCAAATGTTGAAAATATTCTTTTTCCCTTGAATCTTCCCAGAAGTTCTTGTATGGGTGGCGGAACATTGCAATCGGGAACAGTTATTTTGTTCAGTTGTCTTGCATCGAGGCACAGCCTGATTGTACCATCTCTCTTCCTCACGACCACCAATGGGTTGCAGTAAGCTGATGAGCATTTTGAAACAATGCCCCATTCCACCATCTGGTCTATTTGCTTTTTCACTTCGGTTCGATATTTATAAGGAACAGGGTATGACCTGGCTTTAAACGGTTGGTTTTCATTTACTCTAATCCTTTGTTCAAAACCCGGTATTATTCCCGGTTTGTCAGAGAAAACTTGATGGTATTCTTGCAATGTTTGCATCAATGTGCTTTCCCAACTTCCCGTGGCCATCTTTGCCTCTCGTACCCTTTCCATAATGATGTCATTTGTACGGTCTCCCACCGTGCACAATGCCCCGACTGACCTATATAAACCCTCACTCAGAAATTTAACTACCTTCCCTTTACATGTGACTTGCCTGCCTTCATAATCCAAAGTGCATTTATATTTATGCAAAAAATCTGACCCTAACAAAATGTCGCATATCAAGTCTTTCATTATCAAAAAGACGTGCGGACAGCTTTCTCCATCAATTTTAATATCTAGCCATATTTGTTTGGACTCAATCTTGGCTTTTCAGTTATTGGCCACTGTTACATGAACTGCTTTCAATGGTAGTGTAGGTATATCCAATTGTTCTTTCCCAATTCTGTGGTATTGTCTTTCTGCTATCACCGAAACCTGACTACCCGAATCCAAAAGGGCCTCCATCTCGATTTGATTCACTGTTGTGTGAATTTTGGGGCATGTCTGACATGCATAACCTGGGACTCTGTCTTCCCATGAACACACTAAATTTCCTATTTCCCTTTTCTCTTGTCCATATCCTTTTCTTATTCCATGAATTCCTGTCTGCTCTCCTGACTTCAATCCTTGCTCATAAATTTGCCTCATCTGTTTACTTACTTCTACCTGACTCAATAGTCTATCTACCACCTTCACTGTTTTCTCCCTCCTTATTTCTATCATCCAGCTGATTTCCTCCGGTAGATTTCTGCACACTATTCTTAGAATCTGTTTTTCAGACAGTCTGCATGCTTCTAGTGTCTTTAGCATGGCCACCTGTCTCCTGAAAAAATGCACATATTCTTCTCCACTATCTTCTTGAAACTTCTCTTTCATTAACTGTACTCTAATGTGCTCCTGCAGCTCTTCCCTCCAGAAGGCCTTCTTCAAACCCTTTTTATAATCTGGGAATGTCTGTGGCTGGTGTAAAAGTGAATTCCACCAAGCCTCAGCATATCCTTCAAGGTGGTGGCATGCTATTATTACTTTATCTTTCTCTGGTATACCATGGATATCAAAATATCTTTGTAGGCTTTTAATATGCTCTATTGGCCACTCCCCCTTTTCCCTTCTGTACGTTTTTATTTTCACCCCTTCCATCTGACTCCCTTTTTAGATATTATATTACTATTTCTATATCAGATGCACCAGACCTGCTCTCCATCTCTGAAGTACTGTGTCCTCTGTCTAATTTTTCTATCTAGCCCTTTTAAACTCTATTTCTTAATCTCTTTCTTTCTATTTTTCACCGAGACGATTAGTATTTCCTTGTTACTTTGCCTATCAAACCAAAATATTAACTTGTTCAAGTGAATCCATAGATTTCTAGCACTAGCAGTATTTTATAATATGCCCTTTTATGGGTAAAACTGTTCTGCAAATATCAATTTCCCAATCACATACACATATATAAAACGGATCCAAAAAAAATCGTATGTATTGTTTAGAGGTATATATATCATCATTATCAACCATTATCAATCCACTGCAGGATGAAGGTCTCTCCAAGTTTAATCCATCTTCTCCGATCTTTAGCTTCTCTTCCCCACATCACCCCTACACATTTTCTTATTTCATCCATCCATCTTACATGTGGTCTCCTTCTGGGTCTTTTACAATCTCTTGGAATCCAGTTTAAAATTTCAATTGTCCATCTATTATCATCTCTTCTAGCAATATGTCCAGCCCAACTCCACTTCAATCTTTTAATTTTTTCAATGAGGTCAGTAACACCTGTTTGTTCTCTTACCCATACATTGCGTTTTCGATCTCTTCTTGTTACTCCCAACATACATCTCTCCATACTTCTTTGAGTGGTCTGAAGTCTCTGTATTGATCTTCTATTAAGTGTCCAAGTCTCAGATCCATAAGTAAGAACTGGTAAAACACATTTGTTAAAAACCTTTTTTTTTCAAACACATAGGCATATTTCCTTTTAATATCAAGTTATTTCTACCAAAAGCACTCCAACCAAGTTTAATTCTATGATTAATTTCCTCTATTATGTTTCCATCTGTATTAATAATCTGACCAAGGTATTTGTAACTCTTAACTTCTTCTAATTCATCATAATCAATCTTTATTTTCATATTTTGAGCAAATCGATTAAACATTACTTTAGTCTTTTTAACATTTATCTTTAGTCCTACTTTCCTACTTTCATCTGATAACTCCTGCAACATTTCCTGCAGCTTGGAAGCATTATTTGCAAAAACAACTACATCATCTGCGAAATCTAAATGACTTAAATAATCTCCATTTACTTTCACTCCTTTAGTTTCCCATTTTAATCCACAAAATACTTCTTGCAGCACTGCTGTAAAAAGTTTTGGAGATATGGAGTCACCTTGTCTTACACCTTTCTCAATGTTGACTTTCCCAGTATCATTATGTAATCTAATTGTTGCTGTTGCATTTTTATAAATATTCTTTAAAATATGACAATATCCTGGATCTATACCTTGATGATCCAATGCTTTAATCACTGAAGAAATGTTTATAGAATCAAATGCCTTTTCATAATCTACAAATCCAAAACATAATGACAACTCATATTCATTTGTCCTTTCTATAACTTCTCTCAATACTTGAATATGATCTACTGTACTAAAACCACTTTTAAATCCAGCTTGTTCTCTTGGTTGGTGAAAATCCAAGGTTCTCTGTAGACGAGTTGTAATTATCTTGGTAAAAATTTTATATAAAACTGATAAAAGGCTGATAGGTCTGTAATTTCTAATATCTTCTTTATCACCTTTTTTAAATATTAATATTATTACTGCATTCTTCCAATCATCCGGTACATCTTTATCATTTAGACATTTGGTATATAACTTTGCTAATATTTTTTCTGTTTCTTCACCTGCCTCTTTTAATATATCAATTATAATTCCATCATTACCTGGAGCCTTTCCTTTTTTCATACATTTAATTGCATTTCTCACTTCTTCATTTAAAATTCTGGGCAATTCGGAAGATGTAATAGATATAGGAGGTACTTGTTCTTTATTACTATATAATTCTTGATAAAAATCTTCTACCAATTTCATAATGTCATCCCTCTTTTTAGTAATAATTCCATCTTTTTTCCTTATTGCAGATATAAATTTCCTACCAATACCAAAATGTTGTTTTACATTCTTAAGACTTTTATTTTCTTCTACAGCTTTTCTTGCTAGTTCACAGTTATACTTTCTTATATCATTTTCAACTCTTTTCCGCACCATTTTACAAAATTCGAGATATTCAATTCTTTTTAATGCATCATTCTTGCATATCTTCATATTCCTTCTTTTCTTCATAAGTTCTCTAGTCTCAGTAGAAATTTTATTAGTCAATTGCTGCTTTTTTCTACCAGCTATCTTTGTTGCAGTTTTTAAAAGTGTATCAGTTATTTTCATATTAATTTCATTCAAATCTGAATCATGTTCAAAATCTACTAATACTTGAAACCGATTTGTAAGTTGCAATTTAAATTCATTAGAATGTTTCTGAAGATTAGGAATATCAACTGTAAATATAGTTTTTCTTAATAATTTTTGTCTCTCTAGTTTTACATTAACATGTATCTTACCCCTTACTAATCGATGATCACTTCCTGTGTTAAATTTATTAAGAACATTACAATCTTGAAATATGTATTTCCTGTTAGTCAAAATATAATCCAATTCTGCTGTACCTTCATTTGGATGCTTCCATGTCCATTTCCTTCTAACATTTTTCTCAAAAAAAGAATTCATAATATAAAGTTTTTCCTTCTCTGCAAACTCCACAAGTCTATGTCCTCTCTCATTTCTATTACCATAACCAAAATTACCTACAACACTTTCATCTTTCATTTGTTTACCAATTCTAGCATTAAAATCTCCCATAACAATTTTAAAATGTTGTTTACTCTGATCAAAAGCCTTTTGTACATCCATATAAAAATCTTCTACTACTTCATCACTATGAGAACTTGTTGGGGCATAAACCTGAATTATCTGCATTTGATATCTGCTATTAAGTTGTATAACTAATCTTGCCACTCTGTCTGATACACCATCAATCTCCACAATATTGTTCTTCCACTTTTTATTTATAATGAATCCTACTCCACTTGTATTTCCAATATTTGTGCCTTTATAATAGAGCATATGTCCACTTTTTAAATCAATTGTCTCTTCACCTTTTCTTCTAACTTCACAAAGTCCAATAATATCCCATTTAATATAAGAGAGTTCTTCTTCTAATTCTTGCAATCTTCCTTCACTTGAAAGTGATCTGCAGTTGTAAGTACCTAAATAAAAAGTCGTCATCAAATGGCAGCCTGGGTCCGCCTCCAGGATATTCTTAGCACCCTCCGCCTTCGGCCACCAACCGCTGCCTTGGTTGGTGACTTTACAGCCTCCTGGGATTAAGGGCCATGCTTTATTTTTGTCTGTCATAATTGTATAATTGGGAAAAATCTTTATCATTTACACAAACATTCATTCTGCCTTATCAGGCACTGAGAAGAAAGACCATGGTGTTTCTTGATCTTAAACTCAGAGGTAAAAAGCCAATAAACTCACCACGCTGGCTAATGCGTGTTGGTGAGCAGCCCATCCATGTTCGTATACTATATGAATAAACATATAGTAATAACAGCTGCAACGACAAGAACGTATGGAGTGGACATTAGGAATTTGCCCTGCTCGGTTTCTTTAAGGCCTCCAAGAGGAATCAAAGGGTCTCCTTTCAGTTAATAGCAAACTCCTTTCTGCAGCCAGGTATATATATACGAGTTCATATATAACGTAGTCAATATACTGCTTTCTAAAATTGATCACTCTTAATTATATCAAATAAAAAGTTACGGAAGTTTTTTATTTATTCACTTTTGTAAATGTCAAAGCAGTTAAATGTTTAACACAATAAGAAAACTCTTAAAGAGAAAATAAAACTCGCATATATAATATTATTTCTCTTTGAATCAAATAACAAAATTTTCATGGACTGTTCAATACATACATATCTATTAAAATATTAATTTGAATGCGATTTTGACCTAATTAATTTCCATACAGACAAAATAAACTACCAGCAATAATTCGTCTACACACACTATATTTTATAGCTCTTATACTGTATTTCTTTTCTTTTTTTTAAAAAAAAAACATATAAAGCAACTTCATAGTAGACTGTCTTATCTAACTTATATTCTATCCCCCTCCCCTACTTTCCGCTCTCCGAAAGCTCCTTCGTTGGTGTGCCATTGTAATAGTTTATTCCAGCGTAAACACGTATATATGTGATATACGTTTATTACGTATTTTAAACTTAAGTTTTGCTCTTTTATTTAACAGAAATTTATAATATGAACACATATATGTGTGGTTGGTTTTGCAATGCCCTCTAATTACTCGCCCAGCATATTTATGAGCATCAATAATGACCTCACGCGCCAATCTTACCTACGAATAAATAAGAATTATGCTGGGAGAGATTGAGTATCTATTTCTGGTGGTTAGAGCTACCTCTGGCTAGCTCACTCAGGGGTAGTAGTCGGTGACCATGGGAAAGAGGTGGAGGAAACATATAAAAATGCGCATGTAGCGCATGAACGATTCGTTTGCTTTCCTACTTTTTGCTTTTTTAATATTATTTTAAGAAATTAACACTAACACACACAATTAAATTTATAATACTAATTAATATTTATTAATATGAAACAAATAATAAAACAAAACCCATAGAATCCCAGAATTGGATATTGGTTTGTGCCCGAATAATTAAATAACCCACATGTAAATACACTCGCACAAGTTTATAAATGCAATATACAAAAATACAGATCATAGCTTGAAGACAATTTCAATCAGGCATTGTCTATTAAGGCATATACAGGGTATTATTTCAACATTTTATTCATTTACTTTAACCCTTTTATGCATTATTTAATAGGACGTGCTTTCATTCAAAATAGTTATTATCACTTACGAAAATGTTTGGTTTGTCTCACCCGGGTGTAGATTATTAGCTGTACGATTAAAACATTTCTTTCTTTCGTCAAATTCCATAAGTCAATTTCCATAAGGCAAATCAATGGCATCTGGTGAATGCTGTTCTTTTCATGGTTTGAAGAAGAGCTTTGCTCCTACATTTACAGTGATGGTAGTCTCTCCACGAGATGGTTGGCATAGCTTGGCCCATTCTGTTCTTCTACTCACGCCTGTTCATGATTTTTTGATTATAAACTTTTTCCTTTTTACTAACTTTTTCTTATGATCCTGCTCGTGGCAGTCACAGCTATATATCCCCTTCTCAGTTCAGCTTTTCGACTCTCATTAATCATGCTATTGTTCTTTCTTCTTTAATTGAACCACATGGTTTGCGAAATGAAAATCTTTTCAATACTTTTCTTTTCTTTGTTTCTCTTATCTAAGCTTAGGAATTTCCAATTTACCTTGCGATCTACACTCGACCGTTCATTGTCTATTACTTTTAACATTTTATTTTATTAATTAAAATGTCTTTGTCTCAAGATAGTGATCTGCAACTGTTCGGGTCCTTTCTTTGCAATTAATTAATTTTTTTTTATAATTTGTGACATTCTTCCTTTAATTTTTTTTTTTTTATTTTAAAAACACACACCAAAAATCAAAAAAAAAACCCAATGTATCGACCATCTTGGAATCTTTCTTTTCAAATTAAAATAACTTTATTTCTTTTTACGAAATTATTACATTCATTCACTCATGCAGCAATATAAACACGTGTATAAATAAACATCAGAGCACAAACCATATAATCCCCCATCCCTCTTATATTTCAATCTGTTTTTATTTAATTACTTAAATATATAAGTATGCACTCGCATACAAGACCACAACGAAAAAAAATAATAATTTACTTAACATTACTTTTGATTTAATTAGATATATATGCTTGGTAATATTACCCTCTGACTTAGAACAGGGTTTGAACTCAGCCCTGTTATACTATATATATGAATAGTGAATTCAATAGCTTTTTATGAATTAAAACTTCAGTTTTATAATTAGATATAAGCTCTCAGTACATAATTTAATGCTAACAATGTGAGACTTGAAAGAAATAAAGCTCTGAGAAAAGGTAAAGGGGATTGTCAAATGAGAATCATTAATAATAATATTTTTTAAAAATGCAATAAATAGTTAGTAGAGTTAAGATAGGAATTTGTCAAGAAATGGAATAAAATTAAAAAAAAATCAAGTCAGATATCACATAACCTAATTTAACAAGCTTGTATTATTAATGTTACATGTAGAGCTTGTCCTGGTATTTTTAATCTAATGCTTGAATATCCTAGCACTTCACTGAAGAAGCCAGTAGCAGAAACCGGTCTGGGTCAGGGATATTCTGCAAAGCTTGTTAAGAGCTTATTTATGAGCTCTATATATAAATGGAATAAAGTATGTATAAAAGCTATAAGTAAAATGGTTTAAACTCAGTAGGGAAATAGTTTGAGGTTATTTGAATGATAGCTACTTTTGCATGGTGAAGTGAAATATGGGCATATTATATAATCAAATATATGTATAGTAGAAATTATAAGTATTTTGGACTCTAATTAATTGTAAAATAATAAATGATAGCTACTTTTGCATGGTGAAGTGAAATATGGGCATATTATATAATCAAATATACGTATAGTAGAAATTATAAGTATTTTGGACTCTAATTAATTGTAAAACAATAAAGATTTGGACAATGAATTAGTGTAAATAGAAGTTAATGAGATCAATGTTTTTTTTAAAAAAAAGGAAAATCAAATAAATAATCCAGAAGTGACACAAGATGCTTGTCAGAAAGAGAAAACTCAGTCATCCATGACAGAGATGATATAAGAAATGTTGAAATTTAAGGAATGGAAACAGAGGGTGGATGAAAAGTTTGAAGAAAATCAAATGAAAAAGTGAAGTGAAATTTTATGAATTACCAAAGAAAAGTGAGATGGAATTTGATGAATTACAACTAAAAAGTGGGTTGAAGTTTAGAGAGTTGCAGCAGAAAATAGATGAAAAGTTCAATGAAATGTAACAAAAAAGTGATCAAAGATTTCATGATATAAAACATGAATGTGAAGAAAGATTTAAAGAAACAAACAAACTATGAGAAAAATATGTGAGGAGATTAGAGCAAAAAGTACAGGTAAAATTGAGAAGCTGGTGAAGATTTGGAATAAGGGGTTTGATGAAATAAAAGAAAATCAGGAGTAGCAGGAAGAAAAAATTCAAGATTTAGCTTCATGTGTTGTATAAAATAAAAATGAAAATGACAAAATCAAGAATGAAGCTACAAGAAAATGTAGATAATTTGAAATATAAAAATTAGAGATTTGCAAGTTGTAACTAATGAATTGGTCAGGGAAAAAGAGACCATAATCCATAGAATAAATGAAATAGAGGTAGAGTGAGGAGACAGGTTAACTAAAAGGACAAAATAATGAATGATTCTGAGTATGTAGATAGTTTTAATGTAGAAAAAAGGAAAGCTAAAATTTTAAAATCTGATACCACTAATCGTGGTGAGACACAAGCTAACATTAATCAGTTTTTTAAAATTAGAGTATCCAGAGATCAAAGATGGTGAACCACCCACTGAACATCTGAATAGCTTGCAAATATATTTTTAATATAGTGATGGAAGAATGTAAGCTGGCCATTGTCTATAGATACTTACAAGATGATGCTCAAGCTTGGTGGGATTCATTGTTTCAGCAATATCTTTTGGTCAGAATAATATCAAGATGCTATTAAGCATCAAATGATGCAAGAGAGATTCATGCAGGAAGTGCAGAAGTCTATTCTCAACTCTTTAGGAGATAAGTAGCCAAGGTATGAATTTTGAATGCTTGTGGTTTGTCTCAGAATTTGATTATAAGAATAATTCAACATAAGTTACCTTTTAGAATTGGTAAATAAGGATTCTGAGCACTGATAAGAAGACAATTGAGCAGATATCAGATTTTCGAAATGGAATTGATATGAGCCAACATAACCAAATAAACACATAAAAATCCCAGAACTCTACATATATTAATGCATTAGAAGTGTAGAGAGAGTGTAATGAGCAATCATAGTACAGAGAGAAAAAGTGAAGATCAACAGGCAGCCTTAAAAGAACATGGATGATCTTCAGAACTGGGAGTAGTTACACTATGATGAGTGATAGTATCACCATCACTATGTAAAAGGTCTTAAAAGATAAGTAGATCACAGAAAAGAATATGGATGTTACATGGAAAGCTTGGTGCAACCAATGGGGAAAAACAAATATAATGTACCAAACAATGTAATGCCTAGCTTGTAAAACCATCAAACATGGAAAGCATGACAATAAAATATAAGAATAGATAAATAGATAAAAAACAGTTTGCAGTGAGTAATATTGCTGTTTGTGGAAAATGAATAAAGCCTTGTCTGTTTGAGTTTGTTTAGTTTTGCTTTCAATACTGGTGATGAATGGAGGATTTTATCATTGGGATGTTGGGGCAATGTGTTTATGTAATTCCTAGAGTGTTTCTATCACACACTAACATAACCCATTTTCACATGTGAGGTTCTTGTTATATATCATGGCCAGTTAATGTAGTCCTGCCATGAACTCCAGACCTTTAAGTCTTGCAGAAAATGAGCAAGAAACATATATTTTAAAACTTTTGACATGCCTACAAGTCTTGAAAAAGTGAGCAAGGCTTTATATGAAAATGTTTATGCTATTTAAATATTTTGGGTTTCTTTATTATATTTAAGTGTTTAAATTGATATGGTTCTCCTAGTATTCATAATACATTGTATACTTATTATCCACTGATTGGATTCTTTGTTTATCTCAGTACTTTAAGCTGATGGTCATTTTCTTGGCAGTTAAATGCAAACACAGTCTCCAGAAAACAGATAGTCAATAATATTACTTTTTTAAATGTTCTTATAATTGAACTATCGGTAGACTTGTTTATTATACTGGTAACTTGTACTGATATTTTTGACTTTAGCAATTTTTGCTTACACAAATGCAAAGATGATGGAAAATACTCAGAAATGCAAACCCATTGACTGATGTAACCAAAAATGAAGCAAATCTACCAAAGCATTATGTAGATGTTATTAATACAGTGATAGCAGCAGATAATTATGTCACAACCAGTAGTCAGATGTATAAATATTAATATAATGCATTAAGAACAAATTGACATTCCTTCATAAAATAACATGGAAAAGAACAAATTCATATTTCTTCATAAAATAACATGAAAAAAAAAATCACATTTCTTCATAAAATAATATAGATATAAATGATTAATCGGTCAAAATATGCATATCCTTTAACCACACTAAATGAGATTGATTATCAAATTAAAAAACTATATTAAGTTACAATACAAGGTGTTTCTCTCTTTTCTTTCAAAGCATAAGATTGTGGTTAAGACCTGTAGAGGTCCCTAACTTCACATTTTCACACACATATTCTTAAGGTTTACAGCCTTAGTAAATATTAATACAAGCATGTGCAAATATTTCGGTAATGTTTACAAAGACATAAATCATACCTCTTGCAATAGACTAATTATTACATAATTATCTTACATAATTATATTTTAATGTTAATAAGCAAATAGGTGCTGTAAATCAATTAAAGAAAGAGATCTGTCAAATTAATCAATGAAATTCTTAAGATCATATAGTCATGGAGATCAATAGCAATATACCTCAGTGCTACCCAGTGTAAGCCATAGTTATCAATAGATATTAGAAGTTTTATGTATCAACATTTCTATCTAGTGCCTATTCTTCCAATATCCCTGAATTAATTTTTAGATTCTGGCTTTCATCAGTGAATAGCAACCTTCACACTGATGAGGGAGATGAAATAATTCTGCAATTACTGAGCCTGTACCATATCTTTACCTTTACAACTAGCAATTGCAGTATAGTTAATATAACTAATTTTAATGCTGTGTTTATTTAGAATATACTTTTGTCCTTTAATCTTTTCTCAATTTTAAACAATAATAATTCATAACTTCTATAAAAACAAATTGAGTTTTTTGTTTAAAAATTAGTTAAGCCATTTGCTTTATAATAAACTATATATATATATTTTTGCATTTTTAAATTAATAATAAAATTATTATTATTTCTCTTTACAGTTTTGATTGTCTAGTAGTCATCTTCAGAATTATAACTATTGAAGTTACAAATGGCTGTTAAAAGGCAATTAAAACTCTGTAGAAGACTATCGAACATTTGAAATTGTAACAAGGAACGATAGTAATATACTTATAAGAAAAAATATATTCCTTTATTATATAATTAAAAGCAAAATGAAAGTTTAACAAATTATTGTATATAATAATGCGTTCTATTTAATTACTCTTTTAATAAATTTATAAAAATATTATTTTACAACATTCAAATTTATTATTTTTATAATCCAAAATAATATTGCGAAATTAATATTATATAAACGTCACATTATAATTAAACGTATGGAGTAAAAAATAAAAAACGTATACATTTTGGAAAAGTCTCTTTAATTAATTATCTGGATTTTTCTTTTAATGTTTAAAGTTTAGAATATATAAATATTTTAAATTGTGTTTCAGTCGTTGATTAATTAATAAAAGCTCAGTATTGCAGACATATAAAATCGTTTTTTGTTACTTGTTTGTAAAGAAAACAATTAGATAATTTATTGATAGTGTATTTTGGAAAACAAGATCCACTTTAATTAATTTAATCTTTAATGATGACGTAGGTAACATTAATTACAATATATTGTCTTCAATCTTAGGGGGAAGGAGGGATCTGTTTTTACAGATTAAAAAAATCAATAGAAATCAACCTTTGATTTTCTGTTCTATATTTTCATCTGTACAAATAAGTATGCGTGAAAGTTTTTTTTTTAAAAAACATATTCCCAAAGAAAGAATGCAACATGAATATTCTATCTACATACATATTATTCTGTAATATTTCATATTCATATTAATTTATTTGTAGCAATGATGAAAAAAGTCCTCCAAAATATGAACTCTAGTCTAAGGGCGGTATTAATAATTCTCATTAGTAAATATATGAAAACCAGGCACCCTTCACAAACCTGGAGCTTAGCTGTAAGTATAGGGGATTTGAATCAGATTTTCAAGCACCCTCCATCTATCCACATTATCTCATACAGCTGATACACATGGCCATACATATGTAAAAAATATAAATAATCACTAATATACGTATTTCGTGCAAAACCAGTATTCATCAAGTGTGTGGTCATGTGATCTGGACCAACTGATGATCGCTGGTTTAGCACGAAATACGTATATTGATGATTATTTATCTTTTCTACATGTGTGTGGTCATGAATATAAATTGTATGAGATAGTGTGGATAGATGGAGGGTGTTTGAAAATCTGAGTTCAAATCCCCTATACTTTAATTCTCATTAGTATAAATATTGCAAAGCTGTTCTCTCATTTTTTAAAACGCAAAAATACATAAATTTATAAAATCAAGTATATAATTGAACAGGAAGTAACTGAAGTTTCCAATGAGTTATATCACATCTGCAATCCTATCACAACCATCCATCATCCCAGAAGTCAGACCACTCTCACAACGTAGAAAGATTAGAAACATATACTTTGTCATGCAATCCATATAGGACATGTTACAATTCAACTTTATATACACATTTTTTTTTCATGTGTCATAGCATTGGCCAGGAAGCGAACCCACTAACCCATGACAACTGCTTATAAGGCAGCTGTGCTGACCTCTTGACCACCAACGCTTGACTAACATCATATACACATTTAGGTCCAGAAAAAGGGTCATCAGCACTCTTATGCAAAACAGTAATTGATGCCCTTCCACTCCTTAAAATAGAAAACAAATTACATGTGATTTTATATACATTTTAATACATTAAAGATCAGCTTTTCAAGCTATTGTGCATGAGCTTGAAAGGCTGATCTTTAATGTATTACAATTTATAGACATAGCGCAATATAAAAATATATGCTTATATACATTTTAATGTTTATTAAAGATAACAATATAGACAATTATTATTAAATAATTATAAATGTATTTTCCATGCTTTTATATAACTAAATTTAAGTATAATATCATCAACATTTAGAATATTGCATATGTCAGCATTCTCTATAGCAGGGGTCCCCAACCCTATGCCCGTGGGCACTGTGGTGCCCACAGACCATTTTACGTGTGCCCGTCGCTATCCGAACACGATAAAAAATTATTTATCTGATACAAATAAATTTAATTTTTAAATTTTTTTATAAATTATTGTATTATATTGTAATCAAATTGTAAGGCATACTATACTTTTGCAATGTAAAAATATAAATATTAATTATATGTTAAAATTTTATTTTTGAAATAAATATTTTTTTGTATATTATGTATATCATTAACAATATCCCAACTATAAATTTACATTGAAAAAATAAATGGTGCCTGCCATCTGGTTGAAAAAAATAAATGGTGCCCACCACCTGTCCAGTATTACAGAATGTGCTCTTAAGTGCAAAAAGGTTGGGGACCCCTGGTCTATAGCTACCACTGACAAACTTGCCAAACAATCTTTTAATAATATTTTACCTAAAAATGATCTCTCTCCATTACCCACACTTGTAGGAAGAGTTAGTAATATTCTTAATGATATTCTCAAATTTGGGAACAAAATGATCAAATTATTTTTCTGAATATAAGTTAGAACATCAAGTGGATTTTTGAATTGAAGTAATTCACTTGAAAATAAATATTTATTGCATAAGACGATTTATGAATAAAAGTCCATAATACATATTGCTAGAAACTTTTCTCTACTAAACAATACTATGTATAATCAATGTTACTGCTACAAAAGTAATTAATTATATAAATATTCTTCATACTATCTTTAATGTAATGATATTGACAAATAAAATGAGTAATTCTTATAAAATATTTCAACTATATAATCATTTATATTGAGCTGGTATTTTTCTGCCAGCTCATAATCATACATATATATATATACAGATATTTTGTAAAAATAAAATATATACATTATAATAAACTTATTTTATTAGAAATAAATAAACACGCACATATATATTTTGTTTAAAATATAAATATCGTTTTATAATCCATAATTAAAAAAATAATAATAATAAATTAACACTTAGTTTTAAAATGGGGATTTAAGAAGTTAAAATAAATTAGATCGAAATCTTGCTTATTGATAAAAGTTTGTCTTTTGTTTAGTCTTTAAAAAATTCTTAAAGATAGAAAGTAGGAGAAAGCAATTAGTTCTATTGTTGGGACTTTGACAGTGAAGGTATTTGTATGCTATCTATTACGCTGATCAATTGGAATGTTTCTTTGGAATTTTACAATAAAATATGAAATAAAAAAAGAGAATATTAAAGGTGTGAACTGAGACTTTGGAAGAAAAAATATAATTATGGACTTTCCTTTTGTTCAAAAATTAATTAATTTCTGCCAAAGTCAAAATCTAATCTATAAGTTTCAATTCGGCTCAGACTGTTGAATAGTAAAGACCTAAAAAGTGCAAGGAGAAAATGTTGAACGGCTAGAGATAACAGAACTTGCCCTTTTGGGAACCTCTTGCTATTGCCACCTGGAACTGCCTTGTAAATGCCAGACATAGAGAGCTAGCCGAGGAGAAAGGACTGGAAGAAGATACGGATAAATCACGAAGAATATAGAGTGAAATTTTCCACCCACACAGGATCTACACTGATCGATCAGGGTGAATAGACTTTTTTTTTGTTGTAATTTCAAGAGACATTTGCGTAATAGATTTAAAAAAGAAAAAAGAAAGAAAAGCCTTCACTTAAAATATCTCAAAGTTTCAGCAATAGAAAGGGAGGGATATAGTCTTTAAGTAGATGTACTTACTAATTTAAATTAACCCACATTATATTGTTTTTTTATTATTTAATTTTTTTGTTACGGCCTATTAATTAAACTTACCTTTAGTTTCTATGATTGTTGTTCTTATAATGTATAGATAGGGATAAGAAAAATTGTTTACTCGATCTAAGGACAAGTAAAAGATTTAGCATTAGAAAGAGGTTTGAGTGCGTTTATTTTTAACAAATGCACTCTTATAGTAAGTCGCCCTTGAGTTCACTCATAGATATATACCATGATATTTGATGAAATATTGTATAATTGGTAAAGTGACAGCGCAGGATCCTTCGAGAACGATACATGCTAAATTTTGGTTAGAAAGAAAAAGGATCGGGAGGGTTTGATTGGACAAATGTGAGGGAAGGGAATAACCAACAAATAGAATAAAGGTTAATAAATATTTCAACAATATTTAAGTGTCAATCTGTTTTTTTTTAGTTATTATAATTAATTCTTATCTTTCATTTTGTAGTCTTTTGGTCCGTTAAAAAAAAATAATTTTAAGTTTTGCAATTGGTGATTACCATTCGTAAATAAATTAACCGTCATTATAAAAAAAAAATTTATAATATGGTCTAGGCAGAAATGTTTAGTGGCGCCCTTGAACGGCCACCGTTTGTTGCAATCTTGTAAAATTTAAGAGCGTAACAAAATGTTTTGTTACAATATTTACTCTTTACATACCTTAGAGCCTCTGATCATAACAGCATAGACTGAACTTTAAAAACCAATAAACATATAAAACACATAAACTATTATATTTAAATTATGAATAATAATTAATTAACAATCTTTTGTCAAAACAAATTATACATGTAATAAGGCATGAATATTAAAATCACAGTAATATATATGTGTGTGTGTATGTGTATAAATTACACTACCTGTAGAACTTTGTTTTTTTTTTTACTCGAGCTTTCCTCTTGTGAGAATTTTATTTCAAGAAAGCAACTATATATAATAATAAGTAAAAACACATATCTTTTATAACATAAACTTCATTTAATGTCTTTAAGAGTTCCAGTAATTTTTATTTTTATGAAATCTTTAACTTTTTTTTAAAAAAAAAAACTGATTGAAAATATTGGTGTTTTAATTGTAAAATCACAAAGAATGGAAAAGAATGAATCCTGGTAGAACAATAAATGATGATGATATGTTATCTTTTGAATCCATCCATTAATATGATAGTTTTAAGAAAATCACAATAAGTTGTTTTTCTTCATTTGTATAGGTGTACAATAGATATTTAATAATTTCCTTAGAAGTGAAATTAACTAATTGTAGCATTACTAAAAAAATTGTTTACAAAGAACGATTCCATTGATTTTAAAACTGGGGGAAAAATACTCAAAATGTGGGTGTGTAACAATTTTTTAATTTTTTGTTTGAAACTATAGCAGCAAATGACTTTTTTCATATTAGCATTGGCAAAATAGCCATCTTAAATTTCATTTTATTCATGCATTTTATAATAATAAATATTTTTCAGATGTTTTGCTTATTCACGAGAGAGACATTAACATAACATTTTAAAACATCTTTAAATAAAATAAATATCAAATACTGCCTAATGCTATACTAGTAATTATAAATAAAATAGAAATTCATATAACATTACAATATTAACCAAAAATAAACTTTTCTAAAATTCTTCCACAACCATGGTTTCATCTATTAACAAACAGACCTTTTCAAGTAAAATTCAACAAAAAACACAATATATATATAACAAAATAACCTTCCCATTATTCACTTCAAAAAACAATATTTTTTAACATCAAATAATGTTTTCATGAGACGAATGGCCTCGGATTCAAAAAGTTTTATTACCGCAGTTTCTTTTACTCCTCTTTTTAATTCATTTTTTTCATAAAATATAACTTCTCTGCATTGTCAAATAATATTTTGTGATCTGTATTCAGTTCATGAATATACAAAGCTGAATTATGATATCTATTTTTAACTCTATTCTTATGAATTTTAATTCCTTTATTAAGCCTTAATTTACTTTAACCTATATAAATTTTATGTCAACTGCAAGAATCTTATAAACTAACCAGGAATAGATTTGCTATCAATTGACTGAATAATGAATTTGAATTTAGGCCTTTCTTCCAGACCACTTTCATACCACCTAATAAAAAACTATTCTTATAAATCAATTTACAAATTGATTACTTATATGATAAAGAAATAAACTCTTTATCCTCATTAACAATTAAATCTTTATTATTAACAGATTTATTGATATTTTTATTAAATATAATATTTCTAATAAATTCATGATTATAATATAACTCAATATAATCTGTAGTAAATTGATTCATCTGAGAATATAACTATTATTTTCAAAATTATTAAGCCTCCTATTCCTATAACAAAAAATTCTATAAAGTTTCTTATGAATAAAAGGTTGACAACTATCTGGCTTTATCATATTTTTACAACTTTTTTGTTTAATAAAATGACTGCAAAATGTAATATTATCAACTCTATCAAAATTTAAATACAAACATTCAAAAATACCATCCCCTCAATAATAAATTTAATATTAGAATCAAAAGCATTCAGTCTATCAAAAAAATCTCTCCATTTATCCTTCTGAATAACAAACAAATCATCAACATGCCTAATAAATAATTTTAAAGAAACAGAAAAATTATTAATAACATTACTTTCTAACAAATAAGAGAGCACATTAAAGGAGAAATTACATAATCAATAACATATCTCTCTTTAATTTTTATAAAATTCATTATTGCACACACAATACATAGAATTATCTAATAACAATAGCAATTCATGAATAACCTTAATCTTATCTGCAGAAAAATATTCACATTTTTTTAAAACAGTACAAAAATTAATTAAACACAGATAAGATTAAGGTTATTCATGATTTGCTATTGTTAATACAGGATTCTAAGTATTTTGTGTGTAATGATGTGTTTTATAAAATTAAAGACTTATGAGCTATTAGTTTTATTAATTTTTCTTTAACGCATTCTATTTACATTGATTTTTTAGAGAGTAGTGTTATTAATTGTTGGGAAATTGATGATTATTTGATGTTATATAGGAAGATAAATTGAAGGATTTGTTTAATAGATTGAATACTTTTGATTCTGATCTTAAATTTGTTATTGAGGGGGTGGGGCATACTTTTGAATTTGTTAAGTTAAAATTTCTAGATTTAAGTGTTAATCAAATTGTTAATGTTCTATTTTGTAGTCATTTTATTAAAACAAAAAATTTAAGATATAATAAGGTCAGACAGTTATCAACCGTTTACTCATATGAAATTTTCTTTATTGATTTTTTTTTGTTATAGGAATGGAAGGCTTAATAATTATAAAATTAATAGTTATTATATTCAGATGAGTCAATTTGCTTCTGACTATATTGAGTTAAGTTATAATCATGAACGTATTAGGAATATTATATTTAATAAAAATATCTATAAATCTGTTAATAATAAAAATTTGTTAGTGAAAATAAAGAGTTTATTTCTTTACTATGTAAGTCATCAATTTGTGAATTGATTTATAAGAATAGTTTTTTATTAGGTGATATGAAAATGGCCTGGAAGAAAAACCTGAATTTAAATTCATTATTCAGACAATTGATAGCAAATCTATTCCTGGGATAATTTATAAAATTTATTGCAGTTGTCATAAAATTTATATAGGTCAAAGTAAATTAAGTCTTAATAAAATGGTTAAATTCCTTAAGAGTAGGGTTAAAAATAAATATCATAGATTTGCATATACATAAAGTAAAAACAGATCATAAAATATTGTTTGACAATGCAGAGGTTATCTTTTATGAAAAAAGTAATTGAAAAAAAAAAAGTAAAAGAAACAAAATAAAACCTTTTGAATTTGAGTCCATTAATCTCATGAAGACATCCTTGATGTTAAAGGAAGTTTGTTTTTGAAGTGAATGATGGGAATTTTTTTGTTATATATATATGTTGTATGTTTTTTGTTGAATTTCACTTGAAAATGTTTATTTGTTAATAAATGAAACTCTAGTTATGGAAGAGTTTTAGTAAAATTTTGTTTTTGACTAGTATTATAATGTTATATGAATTTCTATGTTAAGTAAAATATACTTTAATCAAATTAAATATACAAATCACAATGTTAAAATAAATATTTAAATTGCAGATATTAAAATAAATGATTTCTATTTCATTTACCCCTTTCTCACAATAATTGAGATTATATTTCAAATTTAAAATAATTTTACCTAAATATTTTAAAATAATATTTTTTTATATTTAAATATATATGCACATACACATTTAATTATTGTATTAAAAGTTGATAGAATTATTGTAAATAGGTCTTGCATTGGTGGTCAAGAGGTCAGCATGACTGCCTTGCACTTGCAGGCAGTTGCCCAGGTTGCGGGTTCGCATCCTGGCCGATGCTATGACACTTAAAAAAAAAAAACTATTGTAAATAGTTTTATTATTATTATGTGTTCACTAATACAAATATTGCCCTACTGATCCTTTTTTAACTAGTGTGTTGTCTCCCCCCTCCCCTTTTAAAGTTATTTTTATGCTGTTTTAAAACTAAATAGAAAACAGATTTTTTTCAAAATTATTATAAGAATTTCAAATGCTATAAAAATATGAGGGAGACATCTTGGATTTTTTTTTAAAATTTTGTTTGATATGGTAAATTAAAAATATTATTTTTATAATAAGCCAATAAAAAATTTTGAAGTTATGTTTATTGTTATTATTTTAGAGATACCAAATAACCATCACAATATATATATAAATGGCATGGATAGCAATAATAAAATGGACTGTTCCATTTTTGCCTCACAAACCCAGCAAAAAAAGATACAACTGAGAATATCATAAAAGAAAAATCAAATTGTAGGAAATTGTAATTGACAAATCACATTTCAAGGAGTGATTTTTTATTTTAATATGTTTATATTTCTTTATTTTATAGAAATAATGAATCAAGTCATATTAATATTCATAACAACAAAATGTTTTCTTAATTCTGAAATTTTCACACCCCTTTTGGGTCATGCCTTGCTTATCTTATTTACTGCCTTCTGCCAACTATGTACACATTATTTTTAGAGAAACCTCAAACTTATTTATTTATTACAATTCCATCACACATTACTGAAACATATAATCAAAGACATCTGAAAAAGATAAATGATCCCAAGACTAAACAAGCATTCATCAATTGGCCCAGATCACAAGCGCTTACACATATCTTCATCATTTGTTCAATATATATGTATAGATAACAAATTATTATAGTTTAATTAACAGGTTTCAAATATTCTGCAGTATAAATTGATACAAACTAGTTATGAAAATATATTAATAATTGCTGAAAGCTAATTTTATTCTAATCATACAAAATTTATTAATAATTTTTAAAGCGATTTCTTCAAAGCACAGTTTAATTCTTAAAACCACCTTTCTCAAGTTGTTTATCTATTATAATTCATGTTTAATTATTACTGCTTTATAAAAGAATCAGGAAACAAATCTATTATATTTGCATTAAGCTGTTATGGGAGTCTAATTTCTCGATGAAATGCTGTATTTGCAAAATTTATATGTAAATGTTGATTGGTAAAGTATTTTTGAAACAAATTATATGAGTTTTTATATAAACTATTAATATATTATGTTTGACAACTCTGTGATGATTTGTCTGATATTCCACAAATATTTCAAAATGAAAATGTTGCTTTAGTTTTAGCGCTAATTGTAGATAATGTAGACTTCCTGTTCTAGCAATTATATTGCTAAAAAAAAAACAACTCGTATTTTTATATATACATATTTAATGGCATAGATAAACTATGGTAAAATCAAAATTTGTTATCACGTACAATACATATATTATTTTTTAAAGATAATTTATTTATAATATCCTAGATAATACGTTCTTGATAATTTTTTAGATGCTTATTAATTTGTTAGAACTATTTTGATAAACAACATCGCTTAGATAGAAACCCGCATAGCTTTGAAAGCAATCCCAACATTCCTAACTCCCGGAAATAAACCTTTCCAAAAATAATTATGCAGAATTCTCTCTGTAGATGAGGATACCTCGAGAGAATATTGCTTTTTTAGTTGAAGTAAGAAGAAATTAAACTAATTTTCGAGCAATTATTATAATATACAGCAATTTACATTTTGAATAACTATAGATCGCTGAAATCGGGATTATTAGGAAAACGCATCGGTGAGCTAAAGAAACTGAGGAGGGCGTAGTCTTTTATTATTTTTTTTAAAAAAAATATATTGTACTTAAATGCTTAGTAATTTTTGCATTACATTTTATGCATTTTCACTTTATTTTATGGAAATCAAATGAAGAAAACGGGTTTATGTGCTTGTTTTTGAAAGATGGAAAATAAGAAGTCGTAAAGATGTTATTTATATATTTGCTAAAATATGTTAACTGAAATGTATAATAATAATAATTATTCTTTTAAAATCTATTTATTTTTAATTAAGTCACATGATAATTAATGGAAAGGAAAATATTTCATTGCATATATTTTACGTTTAAAAAAAAATATTTCTATGTTTGAATTAGTTTTCTGTCAATATTCTGTTTTTGATATTTTTCTTTCATATAGCCGGCCCATAGCCCTAGCTAATCATTCAGATAAACAAATGGGTATCTAACTACTTATACTTAAAAAGTAAAACTAGGATGGAAAGCTTTTCAAATCCTTATCGCCTACAATTGATAAGTCCGATGAGAATTGCTTTCTTCATCAGCCTCTCAATGAGGAGTCAGATTGGATATTTAAAGACTGTTTTTTAGCTACTCCCGTGATAAGCATGTGAGGGCCATCAAATGAAAAGACATGGATAATGTAATTTTTAAAGACATAATTCCTACAAAGTTAATATTTTAAGAATAGTTATAAAACTTGACCCAAAATGCACTAGTAGATATGCTTTTTAATTTATATTATTTTCTAGTCTGTTAGAATCAGGTTTATATATAAATATATGCAAGTGTATATATTTAGTGTCTATTCTAAAATATTTCAGGAAGGATTACAATATATATTAATAGTCAAATATGTTACATCTTTTATCCCTTTTTTTTTTGCTATATATAATACTGCTAAGAAGTTTAATGAAAAGGTGGCGCCAATGATTGAAGGAACAAATCTATTAGAAATCATACTGTAATTTATTTATATACATTTTTTATGGTATGGGATAAAAAAATTTTTAAAACTAATTGATTAATGATTCATGAGAGGTTATGTGATGTTTATGCAACAGAAGCGACAGATCCAGCCAGGAAAACTTAAGTTTAACACTCTATTATTGTACTAAAGAACCCAGAACTGCTCTAAAATGAAGATACTAAAATAAATTATACTAAAAAACAAACAAATATACCAAAGATGATTAATTATTGTCATTTGGTCACAGAACTCTGTTACCTAGTTAATCCAGCTGTTTCGGGGCAGAGAAGTTAACACACATTATTAAATGAATGATGACTTACAAGAACAAATAACATTTGAACACAAAAATGACAAAAATATCACTTTTTTTTTCTATTTTCCTCAATTGGGAATCGATCCAGAAATCCTGTAATTCTAGAATCAGCCAATTATTCAAGGAGATTTGTTGTGTTTTTCTTCAGCTGTGACTTTATTTAATACACTTGTTTCAGAAAATGCTGAGATGTATAAAAAGTCACAACTTTAGAGAGTTTACTTCTTATCTTCAGAAGTTCAGAATTATTTGAATGCCATTATACAGAAAATGGATTGAATGAACAACACTGACCAGAATGTAAACCTCTATGTCATTAGTAATTAACTAATGTTGACCAATCAGAAGCCAAACTGACTAATAATTAAAAGACAGATTGCTTTATAGGATTGTAGATAAAATTTATTTGTATAGTATTTATAATCAGCGTATGTGTGTATATATATATGACTTCATATTATAATTATTTTGGGGATATTCTGTGTAATTATAATATGAAGTCATCATTTATTCATGAAAATATTATAATTAACATATATATATATATCAATTTAAAAAGTTTATGTCATTAATTATTAATGTTTTTAATATAGAATTTAAAGTTGATATAGATAAAATAAGATAACCATGGTTACCTCCTTTACCTATATTAGAAATGCCATTATACTACAAGTGTATTTTTTTATTTCACATCAATTCATTTGACTAACTGGATTATCCTAGAACCTTTATTCTCTCCCTAGATATTCATTTACTTATTGAATAGTTAGCTAGGTTAGCTATGTGACATCTATCCAAACAAAAAAATCCAACCCTGTTTGTAACCAGAATATATTTTAAAGTTGAAATCCAGGATGTGAATATGGTAACCAAATGCACTAGATTCTTCACAGTTAAATTGTAGTGTATAATTATACATATTGATTGTGAATGCGGTCTTGTGTAATTGACACACACATATATATATATATATATGGTGTCATGATTCATTTGCCTATATGTTATATTTCAATCACCTGTCATCCGATTCTTATGTTTGTCATGTCACTGCTTCTGTTTGTAGTCTTAACAATATTAACTTTAAAAGAATAGCAATCCATAATTTTTTGTGAATCTATTTATGAATTGTTTTGATATTTGATTATACAGGTATATGGTGTCTTGTAATTTGTTGTACTATGCTTTTGTGCTATTTTGCTGTAATTCTTTCATTAATACTTCTCGGCAAAAATTTCTGATTATATTTGACTTTAACACATTTTATTTTCTTGTTGAGATTGTTGGTATTGAAACATTAAATGGTTTAGTAATTTCAAATTGATTCTTTAACTAAATACATACAAGAACACAACATCTTTTAAATTCAAAATCTGATGTCTTTTCATAGGCTTGGCACATTAACTTCCTATCATTTATTTTATATAATATCAAGTTTCTCAGAATTCTGTTTTTAAAAGAAAACTTATTGGTATGTATTTTCCCATCTGAACCACACACTGCCGCTTATATGATTTATTATAAATGTTTTTTATATTTTATCCATATTCTCTACATCTTTCAAATTAATATTAAAAACATATCCATTTTAGTTCTTTTTTTAATAGTAAACTTACAATGGATTAGATTATAAATAAGATAAAGGTAAATTGTAAGCTCATCCCATAGAAAGATGACACCACCCTGCCTATTACCATTGGCGAAGATAGCATTATATTACAATCACAATTGTACAATGACACTCATCTGACCAACTCGATTAACCTGTTTCTGCTTAGAATCTAAAAAGATTACAAGGTTTACTCAGTCTAAAGTTAAAATTTAGGTAATATAAATAATAAGAGGTTAAGTCAAACATTGCATTTTATGTTAATAATATTTATTGGGGACGACTTGCTATCACAATTTTTAGCCATTCTCTATGAAAATATATTGTAGAGGAAAAATATGTATCTCATGGATTATAACTGACTCTAGTTTTGTAGCCTTCTTGTTGTATAATATGAATGAAAATCATTAGTATTTACAAGAAAATGAGATTCAATGATGAATGTAATTTGATGACATTTTTGTTGTCATAAAACTCTGAAGTATTCTATCAGACCATTGAGAATTAAGTCCTGTTTCAGTCTTGATCAGTTGATAGTCAACTTATGACAGAACCATTTGATACTATAATTCCTAATAATAATATTTAATTTACAGAATATTTACAAGTACAATGCAAACTAAGTTTTTCATTTCTGCAGGAGGATATGTGACAATGTAATTAAATGCATTTTCTCTGGTGGATACATGCAATTGTTATTCCAATGATGCAAAATGTTTATCATATATAATTTTCACAAATGATGAACAGAGCAAATTTTATATATATAAAAGAATAATAAATCATTATTGGTTCTTTGTATATATTACTATATTAGAAAATCATTTGTGGTTTTGATAATGATTATATAAAAAGATGACTAAAGATATTAATTTTGTAAATTTATGAATTATTCTTTATTAATCATGTTATAATATAGTATACATAAAACTATAGTGATGTAGCATTACATATAAAAACATATAATAAATAGATTAAGAATGATTAGGGTTGATATCTTTAAATTTATATATATATACTTATATGTGTGCTTGTAAATGTGAATAAATAAACACATGCCTGGAATCCATATAAATATTTAATTTAACATATATAACTCTCTGGAAAAGATGAATTATTATTTATAGGACAATAAGGAAAGATGTGTCTTCTGAATCCTCATGCTTATAAAAATAGCTGTCTATGTTTAAATCCTGGGTTAGAAGTGAAAGATCTTTTTTAAAAAATAATAAACCTGGTGAAACAAGGACTATTATAATTTACTAGAGAAACTTGCTTTGCCCCAGGACTGTCATTTAATAAAAGATGGTTGCCTAGCAACATCAAACTTAAAGTTGTCTCTGGTTGTTCACATGGATAAAATTTCCTTAATTTCCATTCTTTATGTAATTATAAATCCATAAAAATATTTAATTTAACATTTACAATGCTTTGGCAAAGGTGAATTATTATTTATAGGATGTCAAGGTAAGATATGAGTTTTCTAACTCTTCAGGTATAAAAATAGTTGTCTGGGCTTAAATCCTTATAAGAACTTAGATTAAAAGTGAAAGAGGTTTTTTTTTTCTAAATAACTTAGGATAAAAGAGCTATTATAGATTACTAGAGAAAATTGTCTAGCCTCAGTACTATCAATTATTAATTAATGGTTTCTTAAAGATAAAGTTATCTCTGCCTATTTACATGAATATAATCTCTTATTTTCCATTATTTACATCATAATAAATCCATGAAAATATTTAATTTCTCTCTGATATATAAAATGTAAAACAACTTTTAAATAGCTTACAAAATAAAATCATCTCCAACAATTCCTCTTGTCTATGGTTATAGTTAAGAAGAAAGTATTCATGATTGTTATTTTCTGGATTGTGAGTATTTGAGTGGTTTTATATCTTTGTTTTAACCTACAATTAAGAATTTCTCAATATCTAATTACTGACTAACATTAAATGAATAGCTAGGTAAGTAAGAAATAAATTTGAGCCAGACATCAACCTAAACAATTTTACAAGATTTCTTCACCAGATCATACAAATGTCAGGTGGAAGGAAGCACTACTTCCACATTAAAATATTCTTTATATATATCATTAAAACCAATCAACACTTAGACAATATCAATAACAATCATCAATCTCAATATATTGTCAAGGCAAACTTTTTTTAACAATAAAGGTGGAATCCACCTTTATTTGTGGTCCAATGTATTTATATTAGACACTAAAGATTGCAACTTGATCACAGAGATAGTGCAAAATACATTGGACAATAAGTAAAGAGGAATTTCATCTTTATTGTTAAAAGAATGTTATCTTGACAATAGGTTAAGATTGTTGATTGTTATTGACATTGGATTGTCTAAGTGTTGAATGATTTTAATGGTTACTTATAAACCCATTAGCCTTGAGCTGTCATGTTTGTCTGTACATATATTTTCTTGTTATCAATATCAAAATTGTAGAAGATGTTTTGGTTGGATTGTACTTTTTATCATCCAGATAATAGAGGTAACTCAAACAGTTGTTGTACTTTTATGTTCTCCATTTCTCTGCAACAACTTGAGTGGAAAATATGGTCTGGCTGAAACATTGATACAAGATGTATATTAACAAAAAAACATATACATTGATGAAACCAAAATATAAGCTTATATATATATTGTAACGATATATAAATATGTCGTTACATTAATTTAAAATAAAATCTTAAAGTTTGCAAATAAAAATAAAATCTATTAAAAAAAAACAACTAAACGCTAAAATTAAAATGTTTGTTAAACGTATATATTCGCACAGATTCAAAACTTTAAAAATATTTTTTAAAAAACAAATAAATAAGTATTTGAACGTACTTTTTTATAAAAAAAGTACAAGACTTAAAGATAAAATATTTTTGTAGATAGAAATGATTGTTTATTAATTATCCAAAAGCTGTGTAATTAAAAAGTCAGATCAAAATTAGATAAGGAATAAAGAATTAGCTTGTCCAATATAGAAGCAGCAAATAAAGGCCCGGACCATAACGAAAAAATGGAACAGTGATGTCTTTGTTCATGGAATCCATAGGAGGACTATAAAAAGAAAAATATTGAGTTCCAGTGAGTTTCCAACTTGATTTGGTGAGACGAACGATAAAGACGCACTTGTCGTTCTCTCTCACTTAGTTTAAAAAATGAAAAGACTGTGATACCAGAATGGAACCAGCTAATGCTACCTCCAAAATATCATACCGGCCTTCCCTGAAAGTCTTCGTGGGAATTGCCAACAGGAACATGGATTCTACTGTGAGCTATATGAACTAAACAATTTTTAAAATCATAAAAAAAAAGAATAATTAAGAACTTTCATCCGGGTTTGATAAATTAATAAACAAGCCAACTTAAATGTTAAAATGGACTCTTATCTGACTTTTGTAAGTTTTTAGATCAAATTAATAATGTTTAATTTTATATGTTTTCCGGTTGATAAACATCATTTCCATTTTTTTTCTTATTGTATAAATTATTTATTGTTTAAATTTTAAATGAGGAAATTTAAGGTTGGGTATAGATGTTGCATAGATTCATTAGCAGTTGATTATGTTGTGGTTTTCACATTCAATTAGAATATATAGGTCAACGATGTCACTGCAGCATCTTATGATGAATGCTAATGGGATTTGTGTATTCCCTATGCAATTGACATTATCGATGATTTTGTATTTTGATCGTTTGTGTTTATTTTGAAATGTTTTTAACCATGGAATCTGTGCAGCCGATCTATACTCGACATTATAAAACAAATTGTATAAAATTCATCTGTGCAAACATATCTAAATGTTAAATTTAAGTCGGGCATGAATGGCTATATAGTTTTGTAAAGTTATATTAAGGGAGGGTAATCTTAGGTTATTTGTTTCGTAGTTGAATTGGCTCAATGGATTGGATATATTTGTGTAATTAGTAGATGTAGTATGAGATCCACTACGGGCATGATTGCATATATATGCCACACTTTCTGTTTGCCTATGGATGGGTTTGTAAGATGGCAAAGGACTGCAATCCATTCCTATGGAGTTTTATGTTTATTGTTCTACTCGCCAACAGATGTAGCATTCCTGTTGGTGGAGAGACAATGTCTTCTCTAACTCTACTTACTGTTCAGACGTACATTCCTGACAGTATAGTATTTTGTGTTGTCGTATTTTCATGCTACATTGAATACATAAATGTATCAGATGGATTGATGCCGGTTTGACTGCGAACTTTTTGGCCTAAGGTTAAATAAGGGATAGAATATTTTCTTTTCAAATGCAGATCTATGTAGTCTATTCATACTCGACAATCTTAAAATAAATATAAATTCATCTGTAGATGATTTAAAATTTTAAAATAATAAGTTAAATTAACAGAATATTAAAATCTAAAAAAATAATTAATGTTGTTCCTCAAAATTTAAAAATGATTCAAAATTATATGTGCGTAAATAAATATTTTTATGTGTTAATTTCTGGCAGTAGCTTTTATTTATTTATATTTAAGATATAAATTAAGATATAGATTATTATCTCTGCGTCTCCACTGAGCTAGTGACTTGGGCTAACGATCTAAATATTAAATAAAGTGGAATCTTATCAGCACGTATCTGCCTACTTTATAAATTTTTCTAGGCTCAAATGCCTAGATGGCGCCCTGGTAGTTGCAGATACGATTGACTGCTGTCTCCACCTTCATTTGGATCGTTATAATATATATATGGTATAATAAATAATAATTCACCATGATAAATATTTATGTATAACATGTTGAGATTAACTTATTGCACCTGTTTAAATATAATTAAATAGCAACGAGTTAATATATATAACTATATATTTAAAAAAAACTAATTATTGAACTAATAAAATGTTTAAGACTTTGAAATTATTTAAAATTTGATTCAACAAATTATCCGCCATTAATAATAATATGAGAATTTGGACACTTTATTGATTATCAAAATGGAATACAAGTCCTTTAAGTAGAGAAACTAAATACTTAATTCATAAAGTTACAATGGATACAGAAAAAAAATCAAATAGTCAACAGCAATAAATTTTTTACTATTTGTAAAAATGTGAAATGTGGAATGTCTTTAACTCATTCTTAAATAGAATGAAACTCCAAAGTATGAATTTAAGTTGATATTTTGTTCTTGAGATTATGGATTATGTTATTTATAAGCAGGATTTTATGGTCTGATCAAGAATTCATAACTCAACTTCAAACTATGCTTACTGCTTTAGAATTTGGCAAAATATGAATATTAGACTTTGAGATGTAAAATACTTTGTGAAAAAACTTTAATAGTAAATAGAATTTTAGGAATTCTTTAGTAATAAATAACAATCATATGTTTTTCAGAGCAGTATTTCTTTTTTTACTTTATTCTAATGCCATCTATTGTAGCTGGTAGTTTTACTATATCTACATTTCTAGACTTGTTTTCAGTTGTTTGACCCTTCTATTGTGAAGCTTTGGACCTAACCCGTATATTCTTTAAATCAGGAGGATGCAATCTTTTAACATTTTTGCATCACATTGGAAGAAAGAAAAGTTGTTTTAGGCCACACATTAAATACCAAACATGGTCAAAAGTTGATAATAATAAAAAAATCTATGCATAATTTTCATGATATCTTCCACCATAGATAAACAAAAAAGTCCTCCCATAATAATCTTAATTATGCAGCAACTATTCAAAGAGTTTTTTAAAATCATCAAGATGATTCCATGTTTATGACCAGTAATATAGAAAATGTACATATCTAAGTAATAAAACATTGACATTTCTTTTTATATTTTTTTAATTATAAAAATAAAATAAAAGCAGCGACTTAACAGTGGAGAGAACAACAGCTTCACACTCCCAAATCAAGATTCTTCAGATTGGCCTATATAAGTGGAAAGTTAGGTCAAAGATAAGATGGCAGCTCTTATCTTTATAAAAGTCACTATCTTGTGTCGTGGTTTGAGAGATCCCTCTATGGGCAAAATAAAGATATTGCTTGACTGTTATAAATTTCAAGGCGCATTGGATACAGATTAAAACCTGTCTTAAAAGTATTTACATTTACTTCCTGTGCCCTTAATAAATAATTATAACTCTATAAACTTTTTTGATGAATTATGTAATGATACATCATCAAACTTAATGTTTGGGCAATAATTGTATCATTTTCTATTAAGTTTACAATTTTTTAACCTTTACCTAACCATCACTTGCCACCATCAGTAACTCTACCAGATCTGTTGACAATGAACAAAGAAAATTGCTTTAACATTTTTGACTGCTTTGTATAAATCTTTTAATTTAGTTGTGTCTTTAAATAATATTAAAAAATCCATTTCTTCAGTCATATTATATTCTTTATCAATACTGCTAATAAAAATGGAAACATATCTGTAATATCAGTGCTATTATATTTCACCAAAGCATAAAATTTTAAATTAGCACTTTACTCCCAAAACTTATTTTGATTTATTTTTCAATTTTTATCTATAATATGGTGAGAGAAACTGATTTTAGTTTCAGGGCAATTTATAACTGCCATGCTTTCCATACATTGCTTAATAAACTCATCATCAGTAAACAATTTTGATTTTTTTTTTGGTATTAAATATGCTACCACATAATTAGCTCTTATGATAATCCACCTGAATTATAATCTTTTGAAAAAGAATTTGTTGACAAGACAGTCCTTTATATGCATTGAATTTGGCCATTTTCTCAAGAGATGAAGTGATGTTTAAGCACCAAAGTGATAGACAGAATACAAAAATTTCCATTCAGTTAACTAAAGTGAAATTTTTTTTTCTTCGGCTAGGAGTCTTTAACTTTTGAATTTATCCATTATTCTCACTCTATAATATACTATTCAGGACATCAAAATATACTAGAATATGAATGAATTGAATTGTTAATGAATTCCAAAATTTTTAAAATTTTGTAATATATGTGTACTCATAATTATGCTACGCAAATTACCAACTAAAGAAAAAATCTGATTAATATATTAATTCATACCATTTTTTATATTTTATTCTATAAGATATAACTATTGCAAAATGTTTATCTGTATAGTTATATAAATTCCTATTGCATTAATGGAATTTAAAATAATTATTCTAAGTTTTTCTTGGGGGTGGGGGATTTATAAAAATGAAAACTCCAAAATATATGCAAACATTATAATATGCAATCAGAATTGAGCCATCGTGTCTTGGCAATATCAACATATAAGAAACAAATCAATTATTTCACATAAAATATCTGTAACTTGCACAGATACTGTGAATTTAAAATAAAATTCATTCTAGCTTTGAGTGCTATATTAAATAATAATAACTGAATGATTAATTACTCAGGAGGTCATGTGCCATTTAAGCATCAGAAGTGACAGATCTAGAACTTTTAGTTCTTGAATCAATCTACTTCTGTGCTAAATAACATATTTGCATTCTTCATAATTTAAGAGTATTGATTTTTAATTTGTTTTTCAGAACTTTTCTAATTAAATTTAAAATGGCTATATGAGTAAATATGGCTTCACTACATAATTTGTAGAACAAATTCAACATGTCTTTTTTATAATTCAGACAATTATTTTGTGGTTACTCGATTGGATTTTTAAAAGACATTCATCCTTCTCAAATAGGGATATATCAGGAATATTGAACACAGTAATACTACTTAATTGAGTAATTTGAGATTTTACCATTTAATTGGTCACCAAAGAATTGAACTAAGAACTTTTAACTCTAGAGTTCACCACCATAACAATGCCCAAAACAGTATTTATCCTAATCAACAATTTAAGGTTTAACATGGCTTAAAGCAAATGTAGAGAAATAGAAAATCAAAAATAGAAGTAAAAATATTAAATGAGCAGAGTATTAAAAATATTTGTCACATCTTCTGTTGTTTCCAAATATGTCTGAAATAATCACTATAAATATTTATTTATGGTAAACAATATTATCTACCCAGAAGATTATTGAATCCTTTTTATAAATTTCTATGGTATGATCATTATCATTTAATTATCTGTAAAAAAAGAAAGAATGGTGCCTACTTAATGTTAATAAACTTTAAAAAGTACTAGTCAGGTGACAGTCAATCAGTCTCAACTAGGAGACTCATTTGGTTGAACAGATGAAACGTATATTTTGATGTATATGATGTTCTTAAAGTTTATGATAATTCATTAAATACTAAAAGATGACAAGCAATAGTCAATTTTTTTTTGGGGGGGAGGAGGGGAGGGCATGAAAACTTAATATACAAAAAATCCAAAAGAATGAGTAATCCAAATCTAAATTTCAATAAATTTAATTTTACAAAATCACCATTTATCAGTCTATTGAACTTGATTATATTTCATACTATAGTTATTATACTTTTTTAAAGCAATAATAAATTAGTGTGAACAAGGCACAATATGGTCTTAGCTTTTCAGCATAAGTCAGGGATCAATTTTATGCTTTTCTAACTTTGTATATATGAACAAGTTGTGACACAGTACTAAGTAATAGATGTTATTTGTACTATCATCTTATGTTTGTTGATTTACTTGATGTTTATAGTTTTAAGGATTAGGAGATTAATTATGTATTTATATAAAAAATGGAATAAGTATGTAAAGAATATGTTAGAAATCAATTGTGAGGGATAGGAAAAAGGAATTGATAAATTAGTAAGAGAAATAAAATTATGGAAAATGAGTATGAATAAAAATGATTTAAAATTATACAAGAAAAACATATATAAAATATGAAAGATTATACGATTGCAACAAAGATACTTATTGTTATCTGATGTAAGCACAGAAGCTTTGGACACTCAGGAAAAGAGTCAAAATAGAATAAGAATGAATAATAGAAATTATAGGAAGTGTTGAGTATTTATTTTGCAGAGTAGGAGGATGAAAAAATATTAGGATTAATTCTATGAAGAGTAAGAGAAACAAACGAGAAAAGAACTAAAGTAGCAGAGATTTTAATTTTTTTATTCACATTTTTATATTAAAAATGAGATTGTGAAGATATTAGAATTAAAAGAACAGTCTGAATTAAAATAGGATAGGGGAAAGTAAAAAAAAAATGTATCAATGGTATTAGAATGATTTGTTGATTATAGATTGGAAGGGAATATAATAATATAGAGAAAGAAGTAATTAAATTTATAATGGGAAAAATTATATAACTTGGCTAACAGTATCTATAAGTATAAAGCTTATATAGTAAAACTTCTAATGTCGTCCAATAGGAATCTTTGAAGTTCTTGCCTTTAAAACTGATATTTAATTTAAAAAAAGAAATATTTACTTTTTATTATTAGTTGTTAATTTAGTCTGCCTTTAGTTTTATTATTATCATTTATTTAAAATAAAATTAATAGGCAAAATTCTCCATACAGTAGTGCCACTCAGTGCAAGCCAGAGTAATCAATGGATGCATGAAGGTTTGCACATAAAATCCTTATCTATTGCCTACTCATCCAATATCTCTAGACTAATTTCTAGCTTGTGGTTTTATCAGTGACGAGCCTTGGATCTGAGAGCACTGCACCTACCATGTGATATTTAGTGGTAAAATAAAATTAACACTATATAAAATTAATTACCTGAAATATAATAAATAGAAAATTTATAACTATATTTTTATAACAAATACTGTATCAATTTAATATTTGCAGTCAATAATAATATTTTATTTTAAAATGTAGGTGCACTTTTTTGTGGGATACAGATAATGCTAATTGTGCAAAGGATTTTATGGTAGATAGTATATAAAAATGACAGCGACTACTCAAAATGGTGTTGAAGATGATAAAACTGTAACATTACAAATTGCTTCCTCTGATCAAGTTAAAGAAAGCATTAAAGATTTTGCTGAAGAAGCAGATTTAAAACTTGATAGCAAGGCAGATATTAACGACGCAGAGAAAATCAATGAAGAAAATGATGCTACTCTTAATAAAAAATCAGAAATTGCAGTTGAAGCGACATCTATTGAGAAGCCCAGCGATAAACCTGCAGGAAAATATGAAATTGTAAAAGTTGAGATAAAACATGGACCACTACGAAAAGCTGTTCCAAAAATGCCCCTTCCATTAGCTTATGTATGTTGCATATTTAATGTAATTATTCCTAGTTCAGGTAAGCATGTGTATATATATATTTATTATGAAACAAATTGCATTTTTTTAAGGATACAATAAGTAAATAATATTATTTAATAATCTATGAATTATTATTATTAAACTAATATCTCAGGCATAATTAATAAAATAAAGGAGAATAAAATAATTAATTTTTCCATTTACTTATTTGCTTTATAGCTGTTGAATATTTTCTTTTTAACTACTTTTTTTTTAATATTATGCATACACACACACACACACACACAATTACTCGCAGTTGAGCAAAATGTTAGAGTGGAGGATTCAAATGCTAAGTATTTTTAAATAAAAATTCTCTGTCAATTAAAATAAATACAATCATCGTTGTCAACCATTATCAATGCACTTCAGAATACGTATCTCATGTTTAATCCTTCTTCACATCCCATCACCTTTTTCTTATTTTATCTACCCATTTCATATGTGGTTTATTTTATTTCTAGATCTTTTACAATCTTGTGAGATTCAGTTAAGTCTTAAACTGTCCATATATTATCATCTCTTCTAGCATTATATCCAGTCCAACTCCATTTTAATTTCTTAATTCCTTCAATGATGTTAATAATCCCTGTTTATTCTTTCACTGAAATATTTCATTTTTGATCCATTTTTGTTTTTCTCAATGTGCATATTTCTATACTTTATTGAGTAAACTGAACTCTCTATATTGCTCTTCTGTTAAATGTTATCTCAGATCTATAAGTAAGACCAACTAAAACACATCTCCTTAAATTCTTTCTTTTCAAATACAGACATTTTTTTTTAATATTAAATTATTTCTTCCAAAAGCATTCTGTCCAAATTTAATTCTATGACCAATTTCATCCATTATGTTTTTATCTGAATTAATAATCTGATCAAGGTATTTGTAATTGATAATTTTTTCTCATTCATGATTATCACTCTTTATTTTCTTCTTCTGACAAAACTATTGAATATTACTTTAGTATTTATCTTTAGTTCTACTTTATTTTCAACTGATAACTTTTGCAACATTTTCTGAAGTTGCAAAGCATTATTTGAAACAACAACTACATCATCTTTGTCAAGCATTGGTGGTCGAGAGGTCAGCGATGGCTGATTTATAAGCAGTTGTCCTGGGTTAGTGGGTTCACTTCCCGGCTGATGCTATGACACATGAAAAAAAAAAACTACATCATCTGATAAAATTAGATGATTTCAATAATTTTCATATGTTTGTCATTTTAATTTACAAAACACTTTTTATGACAGTGTTTTCCTGAAGATTTGTGATGGTGGTGTACTAGTTGTATTTTTATATTGGACTATTTCCATCATATAATATGCGTATTGAATGTGTTTAGAAAAAATTTAACTTTATTCAAATATTCCAAATAGATTAGTATATGCACAATGTTTCAAGAGGTATTATCTCCCCTCTTCTTCAGGTGTTGCTGGTCTGATCAGTGACAGCACTAGCATGGGATTGACTGTTGCCTTTGGTAGGATGGCTCAGTTGGTTAGTGTTACCTTAAAATTGAATAATCAAGAATCTAAAGACTGAGGTTCGAATCCCATGCTAGTGCTAAATTTTTTTTTCTAAATAGTTTTAAAAGTTATGCATTAACTTAGAGTGTTAAAATGGTTACTATGACAACAAAATGCTAGAGGAAGAAACATATTATTATTATAACATAAATTAATATTTTTCTTTTAAAACACATAAAATAGTAGTATTAAATAATAAAATATATAATTTTATTAAAATTCATTAATATTTCTTTGTTCTTTATTTTTTTATTCCAGTTATAACTAGTATTTCTTTGACACTACAAATAAATATTTAATATTTTAAAGGTGCATATTTTTATGTTTATACTATATGTGTAATAATTAACTTGGGATGATATGTAAATTATACATTTCCAGCACAATTTCATGAAAATGTAGTTTAAATTATTTTAGTTTGTATTAAGTTAAAGGACTCGTGTATTTTCAAAGTATAATTTTTTATTTATTTATACAATTATTTGGGAAATATTATTATTGTTTTTTTATTGTTATAAAAGAAATTTTAGTTTTGGAATGCAGCACAAATCTAGTTTTAATATTCACGTGAGAGAAATTTGAACATATCCTGGGTTACAATGATAAATATTACATCAATTATAGTAAGGTTATAAATAGGATTGAACAAATCAAAATCACTTTCTAATATTTTGACTTTCATTGAAGCAAAACTGAACATCTTTATATATATATTATTTTATAAGGGTTTAATCCGGTAATTACGAAATAATGGAATAGAAAAAATATATTTGTTCAGACTGAACTGAGTTTCCGGAAGTCCTTATTAAAACAAGGAGAAAGAAAACCTTCTAGCATTCAAATTCATTTTAGTATTTTCTGTTGAAGAGATTATTGTTATGAAGAAACAAATATTTTAATTATTAAACTCAAAATTAATAATATGCTGCTAAATATGTGAATTGTTTCTATTGAAAAAGATCATTTTATAATGCTGATGGATTATTTTAATATTGGATTTCAATCAATTTATTTATGTATTACTTTCATTATAAAAGGATGTCAGTGTGTGTTTGTTTTCAATAATGCTATTTGTGATGCCTTAGTAAATATACTGTACAAAGAATAATAAAATCATAATTGGAGTTTACTGGAAAGTTGATAATATGTTTTATTTTGGATAACTATCTACAATATATTTTACATTGACTAGATTAATGAATCTCATTGGATTATTTGAAGCTGACAGGATAAACATTTGAACTATTGTATTTCTCTGGAGTATGTACATAGAAGGACTTTATTCAGGTTGTATATAAATATATATTTTATTAACTTATTCATTTATATTGTATTTTATAAGTATCATTGTGTATTATATTATGTGTTGGTAAATTGTCTGTTCATATATAAAATAGAAAAAAGTTAAATCTTAATTATATTCTAAATTTTAATATTTTAAATTTTTATTTAAAGTACAATATGTTTGTTCGTTGTCTGTATGTTATTTTCAATACACTTGTTGCGAGTATTGAAAAATTTAGATGATTAAATTATAATAGTTTTCTATTGACATTATATTTTGTAAATAAGATGAAGGAACAAACATAACTTATTATTTTAATTTATTTTAATAAATTATCATATCTTATGAATATTATTAATTATTAATAACTTTCTTGTATTTTTGCCATAAATTGTTTCAACAACATTTTCGTTTTACATAAATTATTTTATAATATATAATAAACATAAAATAAACAAATATTTGCTTTATAAATACTTATTTTCTTAATGATAATGCAGATAAAGGATATACTTCATGATATTTAGTTGGTATTACAATATATTTTATTTATCTTTTTTAATTTTATTTATTATTAATAAATATTGATTCAGTTAAATAAATAAACTTGATTCAGTGATAATTTTAATTAATCATACCCACCAATTTGCTAATGTAATTTCCAATGTTTAGTAGTTACTACATATTATTTTATATATTATACTTTTTCATTAAATAATTATAAAATAATCAATGAACTAGCAATTGGATTGGTGTATATATTCTTATATATTACTTTATATATATATTCAATATATTTGATTATTATTAAACTAAGTGTAATTAATATAATAAATTAATATTCAGTAATTTCAATAGGTACATATTTTATATTATAATAGATATCGGTGATATTCATCACTAAATTTGATTAAACACATTAAAATATGTAAATTTAAGTATCTTATACTAATTGACTTTAATTAAATAGATTTTAATATATTTAATTTAATTAAATGGCATCAAAATTCTAAATAAGATTTAATTACTTTCCATATATGATATTTTGATAAGTGAATTTAAAGGTGAATCCATTCTTTAATTCATTTACATTATATTTATTTAGAAATAAATAGTTCTATTGAAAGAATATAATAGTTATCTTGGATAAAATGTATATTTGAGCTAATCTAATAATTTTTAGGGCATAAATATTATAGTATACTTAAAATAAATAAAGGTTGTTATAATTAGATGTTAGTATATAATTTTGAATTGTTATTTGTTGGATATTTATTATGATAATACACTACATATTATAATAAGTTATAATCTGGTGTTTAATATTTGGTGCAGTCAATTAAAGTATAGTTTATTCCAAGTTGCTAGCCATATCCATGAGACTATTAAATAAGAGCTTCTCATCATCATCATTTTATATTATTACAATTTAACATCACAATTCATAGAGCAATTTGAAGTGTTAACTTCCCAACTTTTATATCATTATAATTTGATTTCCAAATCTGTATGACATAATGAAGCTTCTTATCACCATTACTACTTTTATACCATTACAATGTGTAATATAGATTTTGAGGATATATACTTAATGTATATATGTGATATATTTAGTGTGTGTGCATGTATATGGTCTGCATATTCAATGAAATATATATGAATTGTGTATAATATATGTATATATAATGTATGTATTAAATATATTTAATGTATATATACACATGTAATTATTTCTCTATAAAACTGCTTTAATATTTCAACCAGCAGACTGGTTTTTATCAGAAAGCACAACAAAATGGCTATTTCCAGAATTAAACGCCAAAATATTACAGACAGTTACGTATCAGATAACAAAACTAATTCCTATAGGCTAAAAATCTTTAAATTCTTTGTATATAATATATATATTTACAAAACTTTGTATAAAAAATACAAAAAAAAAAAATTCTTTCACAAAAAACTTATTTTAAAAAACTAAAACCATAACATTTATTATTATTATTATCATCATCATTATTATTATTATTAGTAGTAGTATTATATTAAAATATATTCATATTCATACCTAGTTTCTTAGGGATTTGTTTTTTTCTTTCCTAGATAATTATTTTATAGGTCGACTAGCACAAAGTAGAATGTATATAAAAATATATATATGTATATAGTAAAATATATATAGTAGAATATATATATACAGTTTTTTTGGTGTGTACATATATGATAGTATATTTTTATTGTTTTTTGATATATTTTAATGTATTATAATAATAATAATAATAATAATAATAATAATAATAATAATAATAATAATAATAATAATAATAATAATAATAATAATAATAATAATATCTGCGGTCCTGCTGTCTAAAAAATGGAACAACCCGATTAATGTTCTTACCTAAAAGTTTTGAAAGACAAAAGGAATTCAACTAAATCTTTAAAGTAAAAAGTTTCCTCAATCTAGATAACAATCGTAAATGTTTTTGAAGTGCTTTTAAAATAAAAAAGGTAAGAAATTCATCGTTTTTTTAAAATTATATTTAATCAACATCAAAAGATAAACATGGCGTCAAGATTTAAAATTGACGTGCCAAATAGTTCCAAAACGCTCAACCCAATGAAAAATATAATATGGAATCAAAAAACTTAGCAAATGCTACAAAATCTAATATACAACACCAAGAGAATAAACAAAATACCAATTTAAGTCAATCTAGATTTAGAAAAGTAAATCAAACCGACATAAATGATATATATATATATCGGTGATGAATTTGAGCTAGAACCATCAATGATCAACTGGACGAATGAAGAAATAAAAGATATTAATTCTAGATTTAATAATACCATACCCCCAAAATTATTTAATAGTTTAAAAAAAAAATTTTCTGACAAGTCGTTAATACTAGCAGTTACAGACAAAAATTTATTCCTCTATAAATTCCCAAGAGAACTCCTATTTAAGGAATTAACAACACAAGTATTATGGGATAGCATCATGACTATTGGAGAACATCCCAATTCCAGATATTTAGCTATAGAATTTTACAACAAAAATCAATGTGAAGCATTTCAAATAAAAGTCCAGACATTAGAAAATTATGCTTTAGTGGTGGTTGACAAAAATATACAAAACTACTACACAGGCATTTTAAAAAATACATATTTTGGAACATACAAGATTTTAACAAACTAATTCACCCCTATGGTCAGGCAATCTATATCAAGCCTATCTACTGTAACGATACTCCAATCCCTATACATACCAACAGCTATTTCAAAATCAAACTAAAAGAAAACATCAATCCTGAAGAAATTCCTAACCAGATTATTGATCAAGAAGCAGTCCTCACACTTCAAATAAAAGGACTCAGGCCAAATAATGCAGAAAGCAGCAAGATACATACAAGTCTTCGACAACAAGAAAATCAGGAAAAACAAAGTATCTTAACAATACAAGATAAGAACAAACCACTAAACTTGACAATGGAAAAGATTAATAAAAATGAAGAATGAAAAAACAGCACAACAAAACTCATCAATAGTAATCAATCACAAGAAAAAATTGAAAATCAAAATATAATCACAAGAGAAAATATAAAACTGAAAAGCACCCAAAGTAAAATAAAAGATCAAACAAATAATGATCTGCAAATAAACAGTGAAGAACAAATAAAGGAATATGAAAATATCACAGATGTAGAATCTCAGATGGAAGAAGATGATTCTACACACAAAAATGAAAACATCAACAATTATTCCAATTTACCACTAAAACAAACAATTAGAAATAATACAGCCACAGAAATCTTAGAAAAAATAGCACTAGATATACCACAAAACATAGTAATAGAAAAAGAGCAAAAAAGAAAGCCAGGCTGGCCACCAAAAAAAAATATAAAAAAAATAAAGTAAGATCAGAAGAAGATGTAATCACCAACTCTGAGCATACATATCAGACTACTGAAACCTCTGATGAAGATACTAATCAAGACTATGAAGCTGAATCAGAAGCACAACCCAATACAAAAACTAGTAAAAAAATACTAACTGATCAAAGCCACATTACCACTAAAAATAACAATTGAATTAGACCCTCAACAAAATTCAAAACAATAAAAAGCCCACTTACTGATCAAAGGAAAATTATGAAAGAAAATAAATAAATATATATATATATAATCAGAATGAAAATAAAAATTGCTGCAATCAATAACAGGGGTTTAAATTCAACCCAAAAAATATACAAAGTAAAACACTGGATACAACAAATCAAATCACACATTACAGGTCTACTAGAAACCAAAATCAATGCAGGGTCACAAGTAGACCCATCCAAATACTTTGGTACTGAAGGATTCTATGCAGGTTCCAGAGATGCAACATCACCATCAGCAGGATCTGCCCTAATAATTGCAAATCATTGTCCATTCCAAACTTTCAAAATCACTTACATTGATTCAAATCTCCTAATCACTACATTCAGTCACAAAATAATGACAATCAATGTAATTTTTGTATATATGCCAATAAATAAACAAAGAATTGAAACAATAATCATGTCAATAAATTCAAGATTAGCCACCACGGCAGATCCCACCATCTTGGTTGGTGACTTCAACACATCGTATCTGGAATTTACTAAAAATTGGCTCCATAAAATACAAGTTCCACTAATGAGTGGACAAGGTTTTTTTCCTCAGGATGCTGTCTCATTCCATAATGGTCGGTTTAAATCACTGATAGACATTCTTTTATTCACCAACTCTACATCACTTAATAAAAATAAATCCCATACCATCGGGCTTCTCTGATCACTCTGCACAAATAATAACTATTAACCTAAACCAAATGCAAACTAACATTTCACCACTAACTAAAACAATCAGAATCCTTCTTCCCCAAGTCAACCCCAGAATTTATCTTTTCTGAAACCTATATAATGCTAGAAAAACTAAAACAAATCAAACTAGACCCTATACAACAATACCAAACTTTTATCAATATTTTGTCTTTTAATACAAACCACATAGTAATGAATAGACCATCACCATCCAAGCTACTAGAATATGCTGATAAAATACATGAAAAACTTACAGCAATCATGCCTACACATCACACCCAAAATTATATAAGAAACTTAATACAAGAATATAATAAGGCTTGTCAGTCCCTAAAAGAGTATCTAAAAATTAAAAAAACCAAATTATGCATCACCCAGCAACGTACATGGTCATGTAAATACATAAAATGGGCCCTTGGAAATGCACGTGAAATTAAAGTACCAATGGCCATACAAACCCAAAGAGGAATATTTGCTGGCCAAAATATAATAATGCCAATGTTTGAACATTTTAGAGACACTGCGATCAGCAGCACCAATACAGTGGACAGCACATATTTGAACCACCAAAAAATAATTTATTCATGGCAGATGATTTAATTAAAAAAAATGAATGAAATGAACAATAACTGTCACCCTGGAAGCCCAGGAATACCACTTTTTGTCTTAAAACTCCTTAGCCAATTCACTTCAAAATATCTTTGTAATCTGGCAAACCATCTAGCTCAAGAAATTAGGAGTGTACAGGGAGTGTACCCCATAGCAGTAGTACCTTACAATAAAAAGAATAAAAAAATTCCTGCACTTGAAGACATAAGACCTATGTCCATGGGACTGCTTCCAATGAAAATACTGGAAATGGTAATAAAAGAAAAAATAGAGCCATTTTTGATGCCTTCCATCTCAGATACTCAGTTTGCTAAGAAAAAATCTTCAACTACCCAAGCAGCTTTACTTTTCAAAACTATAATGGTAACTGTAAGAAATAAAAAAAAATAGCCCTCTGGTCATACAACTGGATATAGCATCAGCCTTTGACACTGTCAACATATCTGTATTGCTAGAGATGCTTGAAACCACGGATATCCCCAGATCCATGCTATATATAATAGCAAACCTATTAATAAACCGTGAGCTACACATAACACTTAATGGTAGAAATTCTCCCTCTTTCTACCCCACCCAGTCACTATCACAGGGTTCACCTTTAAGTGCCCTACTCTTTATTTTTTATATCAACCCCTTAATTAAAGAAATAAATCAATCCTTTGAAGGCATACAGATACCAGGATCAACACAAAAAATAGCATGTTTGGCATATATGGATGATGTCACGGCGTTTCTAACTTCTAAAAAGCAGATACCGCAGTTGAACAAGATAGTGGAAGAATATTCAGTCAATTATGGACTGAAGATAAATCCAGCAAAATCTGCATCTTGGCATATATTCTCAGGTAAACCATGTGAGTCCATATTTCAGGGAAAACTAAATCCCTTTCTGGGTTTTCCATTTTATATGGGCACCACAAGAATGCACTGTCACATACAAAACAAACTCAAAGATGATGTTGAAAAAATAGAAAATTCATTGTCTAAAGCATATATATCAATATATGCAAAGACACAACTAATCAACAGGCTAATCATCACTAGAATAACATACTATGTGCCAGTAATTGTTTTTTCTAAAGGTTTCATCCGGAAAATTAACTCCATATGCTGTAAACTTATGAGGGCCAGGAAAACAGTGGCCATATCAATTAAAAATCTTAGCCGATCACTAATAAAAAATGGCCTTGGCCTACACAGCCTCAACATTTTCCACATGCAAAAAGAAAAAAATACAACAGTTGCCTTAATTAATCAATTTACAAAATTAAAACATCTAATTAAAATAACACCTACTGATCGACCACACCCAAAAGACTCGCTCATTCAATCTTCAATATACCAATGCAATGCAATAGGAAAAATCCCCAACCAATGGACAGAAAAATATAAATATTGGGAAATCTATGAACTAATGCAGAACCATACCACCAACAACGAAATATTACCACTATTAAAAATAAACAATAAAGTATTAATTAAAAAATACAAGAAATGGGAGTTAGAACCAAAATTTTTCAATTTTATCCTTAAAAATAAACTTAGATGCCCTCCCAACCACATACTTTCTGGTACATAGAAGACTACATAGAGACATGGATCCTTTATGCGGCTTATGCCATCAGAATGAAGAAACTGTCCAGCACTTACTGTATCACTGCAAAGGTCTGGAACAAGTAAGAGTTATACTTTGTGTCACATATAGGAAAAATAAAACCACAATGGAACAAGTAATGATGGCTTTCCAAAGTAAAACAATACCACTGATTAGGGCAGCAATTTTTGTTCTATATTCACTATGGTGCACAAGATGTACATTCCTAATGGGAAATAACACAAGGCGACATCCATCAACTTTTGAACACAAGTTAATGCAAATACAAATCCGAGACAAATTGATAACAAGTCCAGACATCTATACAGCTACCTGGTCTCTGCTTAAACACAGAGCAAGGTTGTAACATAATCAAGGAAATAATAACTAAGTAATATGGAGCACCAACAAGGGAAAAACAAAAATAAATAAATAATAAAACAGGAAATAAAGCAAAAGAACAGAGCCCATTTCTATCCAGTAATAGCTTCAGTAACATCTATGCACCGAATAACTATTGAAATGCAACTGTCTATAATATTCTGAAGACTTTATTTGATAATGAACAAATCTGTAACATTCAATTAAGACAATATAATATAAAGATGTTATCTTGATTATTGTAATAACAATTGTAACCTGGTTGTAACTGGAAAACTTGTAGCACATAATCTATGTAACCATTAATGTATTCTTTTGAGACAATAAAGGCCTTTTGAAACATCATCATCATCATAATAATAATAATAATAATAAAAAATGTATGGTTTTAGTTTTTTAAAAGAAGTTTTTTGTGAAAGAATTTTTTTTTTTTGTATTTTTTATACAAAGTTTTTTAAATCTACTTTTGTAAATATATATATTATACAAAGATTTTAAGGATTCTTAGCCTATAGGAATTAGTTTTGTTATCTGATACGTAACTGTCTGTAATATTTGGTTGTTTTATAATAGCATGTTGAAACCACCAGAGGGCGTGGTTGGTTTGTAAACAAAGATAAATATAATGTTTCCAGGACTGGGTTTTTTTTTTTTTTTGGCTTTAATTTTTTGTTTATCACATTTATAAAAGTAATATCAAATCAATTTTTGGTTGTTTTCTCATCCTTTGTGTTCGCCTCAAGATGTCGCTATTTCTAGGTAAATTCCTAGAAATATACAATTTCACTGGCCTTCACCCAACAAAAGAGGAAATTTTCTATGTTATAAATGCAGAAAAGTCCTCATGTTATGTTGGACAGAGGCGGTGGTGGCGACAGAAGGCAACACAAATGAGACTTCTTTCTATGATAAAACACAGAAAGAGTTCCCGACGGCTGCCAGTTATGGCTTTTATTTTTCTATGCTAAAAGCAAAGAGAAAGTAATGCCTTGATCAGCTGCCATAGTAGTTGATTTTGTTCATCATTTTCTCATAATAGTAGAATATCTATTTTCTTTGTAGTTTTGTGTGAGAGTGTGTGTATTTGAAGCAGTCGTAGTTTTTTAAAATTTGATAAGATGTCTATTTTTTTAATGTGTTGTAACTTACTTTACTGTTGTAAGTTTGGTAATATTGTCCTGAAGATTCCATTATGAATGGGTAACCCTCAAAAATTGCTTTTAAGAGTGCAAAATGGAAAAAAAAATAAGGATCACGCGAAAAGTACCGTTTTTGCTAGAATTCATCCGTGACCAGTTACTTTTGCTATACTGTATATATATGCACAAACAAAAACAACCCAGTGTCTAATTATTAGGAATTACTTGTCCAAAAAAGAAAATTAGTCGGTATTATTATTATTATTTTTTTTGTTACATTTATTATTTCAAAATAAGATTAATTTTTATATCTACACACATTTCCTGATTAATTACTGTCTTAAAAAAAAAGCAAATTCAACGGGGTTTGGTTTGTTTCAATGGAGTATTTGAATTACAGTATTTTTTTATATATATACACAAGATTTACCCCCCCCCCCCAAAAAAAAAAGAAACCCACTTTCTGATTAATTACTGTCAAAAGAAATGCAAATTAGTCAGCTATCATTTTTAAATTTAGTATTTCAATAACGGTATCCTTTTTATATAGACAGAGTTAACAAAAACAACCCACTTTCTGATTCATTACTGTCCCCAAAAAAAGAAAACGGAAATTAGTCGGGTATCATTTTTCAATTGAACGTTTCAATGATGGTCCTTACTAATAGTAGTCGGGTATCAATTCTAAATTGTAGTATATAAATGACGTTACTGTTGATAGATTTAGAATTACGTCTTGCTTTTTTAATAAAAATAATTGATTTTTACTCTTGACCAAAAATACCGTAACTTTAAAAAAAGACATAAAGTCCAAAAAAAAAATGAGAAAAAGCCCTGTAGCTTGAAAAACACACACACAAACTCAAAAACAATCTAAGATTAATAAACATTGACTTATTATGTCTTGCTTTTGAATCAAATGATTGATTTACTCTTGCAAAAAAAAGTACCATAACTTCAAAAAGACACACATAAAGTTCACCAAAAAATATTAGAAAAACCCAGTAACTTTAAAGACACACACACAAATTCAAAAACAAGATAAGATTAATAAACATTTACTTATTACGTCTTGCTTTTGAATAAAAGTATTGATTTACTCATGCAAAAAAAAAAACCCGTAACTTTAAAAAGACACACAAAGTCCAAAAAAAAAAAAGTTAGAAAAACACCATAACTTTAAAAAGACACACGCACACAAACTCAAAAACAAGATAAGATTAATAAACATTTACGAAAAAAAGGAAAAAACTAACATATAATAGTATTAGTAGAATATTTTATTATAAATCTAAAAAATCAGATCTTTTTAGATCAAATCGATCATTTAGGTCAGGCCCCGGAATCGTTATATGTATATGTTTTTGATTAGCATCAACGCCATCTCTCGGCAAACACCAAGGATGAGAATATAACCCAATTTTTTAAACACAACCAAAAAAAATGCACAAAAAAATTAACAAAAAATGAATTTACATGTAAAAGTACTTTTTTTTTTTTTCATTATTTATATTTTCTAAAGGGGGCTGGGGTTTTTTTTTTTTTCGGTCTATGTGTTTTTTTGTTGTTGTTTATCACATTTAAAAAGTACGACGGCTATCAAATCAATTTTTGGCAACTCAAAAAAAAAAAAAAAAAAAAAACATCAATTAAAAATGAATTTTAAAAAGTAGTTACCAATTTTTTGTTTGTTTTTATTCTTCTCATTAAACCCTTCTATTTTCAGTTCGATATTGTATGACAAAAAAATCAGCTGATTAAACTTCTTTTTTTTTTTTGTTTGTTCATTTTATTATTTTTATAAATTAGAAATAAATCTATTGTCCATTTAACGGTAACATTTACAAGCCAACGTCCAACTTTGGGAAAGGGGGGGAGGGTGTTTCCAATTGCTAACAGAATGGAATGCAAAAAACTCTAAGGGGTTTGGCAAAGTTTTGACGGTAATTCCCAAAAACATCAGTATATATGGCAATTAAAACCATCTTTTTGGGCTCTTCAGGAAAAAAAAAAACAGCAGGCATGCAGCTTCAAGCTGTTTTGTTTGATAACCCGGTTCCAGCAGTCAGAGAATCGTAAAGTTTTTCCTATTTCAGCCATTTGATTCAGCTGGCAGTTGTTCTCGCACAAAACGTGACTTAGAGTGTGCTTTGATAGGAATCGCGCTTAAACCTACACTTGCCCAATTTTTTCAGCAGGAAATGGGGGCTAGGGAAGCATGAGACTGCTCATAATTGCTAGTAGACCTTCCTAAAACATGGCAGGTAGAGGGGAAGGTGGTCTTAATGAATATTAAAATAGTTTTGACAATCGGAATTCCAGTCACCCTCAGACAATACTGTAACCAAAAGTGAAATGTGATTGCACATCCAAAATGCTTAGCCCCGAAATCTGAGCTGTAAGCTGACACGATAGCTTCTGTGGCAGATTGGCAAATGTCATGTTTCTGTGCATTAGCATAGAAATCAACACAGCAACCATCCCCCCTCCATATCAACGGACTATTTCTAGGCTTACGCATTAGAAATAGAACGTTCGATAGCGGCGGAGGCCGCCCAAACGGCATATTTCTGTGTGCTATCATAGAAATAATGCCCTCCGATGGTTTCAACATGCTATTGTAAAACAACCTAATATTTTAGCATTTAAATTCTGGAAATAGCCATTTTGCTGTGCTTTCTAATGCAAACCAGTCTGTTGGTTGAAATATTAAAACAATTTTATAGAGAAGTAATTGTGTGTTTTATTATGTTTTTATTTTTCCTTTAGTTAGTTCATATATTTATTATTTTTATATATACATGTAGTAGTATATAAAAAGGATTTAATTTATACTGGTATATAATGTTTGGCTATATTGTTTATATGATAAACTATTTTATGTATTGATGTATTTATACATATTTTAACTCTGAAGAAAACTGCAGGTCAGTCAAAACTATCACATTGGTTAATTTAAATAAAACAAATATTGTTATAGTGATAAAAGAAAACCTTTGTCATTAAACTGTTTTAAATTAAATTTGGATCCCATATATATCTTATATAATAGTCACCCAGAAGAAGACACTGTTATTTATTTACATAAACAAAAAAAGAAAAATGGATTCATTTTTATTATAATAGTAGGGATATTTTAATCTGTGCAATATTCATTTACTTATTATTATAATATCTGGGGAAATACAATATTTGTATGTAATGTATATCATGTTATTTAATATTCAAGTGGGCATCTTGAATTTTCTTTTTTTGCATCTAGCATACTGTACTCAGACCTGCATATTTCAAGTTCTATGCTAGTATTTAGTGATAAGTCAATGAGAAAGTTTATGTTTTGAATGTATGATGTTAAATTAAATTTTAATAATGGAATAATTAAACTTCAGTTATACATTGTTCACATGACAACATGCTTTCTGTATGTGATGAGAATTCTGCTCAAGTGTTTGTGCAGTATAACCATAAATCAACAAAAGAAAATAAGCACAGATTTTAAGGAAAACAATTTATTGAGCATATTATAAATAAGTAAATAAAAAAAACAAAATGAAAAACATTTATTTTATTAAACATGGATATAGGCCCTTCCAATACAAATAAGTAAATGTATTCTGATATTGCATAATATTATTTCTTAATGTATGCATAAATAATCCTAAATAAAATGATTTAATATAAATTACCTATGTTTATTGCCAATATGCTTTTTTTAATATCTATTGATAATAATAAGAAAAAAGATAATTTATCATTATCTATTAATTAGACAATATCTTTATATATAGGCATTCTTGGCAGTCAGCAATAACACAAAAGTTTAGAGATCATTGGTAAAACAAAATTTTCAAATTGAAAATAATAAAAATAAATCTTCTGGTCATTAGCCCAAGAAAGGTTAGTTGAGATTATTGTTAATCTCAATTGAACATGAAAAGGCAATAGTACAAACATAAAATCTAATGTTGCTGAACTCACTAAGTTAAAATTTGAATAATAAAAATTTGCTTCATTTTATTTATTATTTTTTTATGATTTAATTTGTGTGTTTATTGCCTTTGAATTTTATAAATAAAAAATATTAGGGCATTTTCTTTTCTGTACGGGTACCAAGATTGCAATTAACTTAAAACCGAAAACTCTTGGGCTGGCACTATGTACACACATATATATATTATAACCATCTGGGTTACATAGCACACAGCAACATAATTGTATATATATATAAAGTAAAGGAAAAGTAGAAATAAACACAGACATAAATTTTGGTAGATATTTTCTACATTTCTGGAATAATAAGTAAAGGGTTAAATAACTCTGGATTTAAAATAAAATTTTATTATAAAATTAAACATTTAAGAAGATCTAATAAATAGTTTTATTGAATTCAGATTTTGAATTTAAAAACAAGTATGGTATTTTTGAAATCTTTTAATTAATTGGTAAATTTATATTATCCATTTTTAAAATCTTTGTAAATCACACCTTGATAAAACTTCAAACTTGCTTTGAAAAGGATTAGATGGGTTAAAAAGAGACTCTGTGTTTTTTATCACCTCAGCAATCCAAGACTATAAAAGGTTTCAGATAAAAAAATTATTTTAGCCTGGTTTTAATTTTTTTGAGAAACAGTTCATTAATAGCTAGCTGCAAAGTTGGTTATAATATTTTGTTACAGCTTGTTGAAGTTTGCAGCAGTTTGTTTTAGCTGGCCAGCATGGATGAGATATAGCTGAAGGCAGGACAATAGATCAATGACCTGTTACTAGTTCTCTTTCAGAGGAGTTTTGATACACCTGAAGTCTGGATGAACTAATGAGTCATTAGACTGAAAAAATGAGGCCAAAACAGTTAGCTTATCTGAGGTTGAAGTATAACCATCTACAGAACAACTCTTATCTGATAATATCTATTTCAATGATGACAAGCCAGTCTACCAGCTTGCCCAAGAGAAACCCAGCATGTTAAAGAAGTAATTATATGTATGCTGACCTATCTATATGCAGGGAAGCACAGATAAACATATATATAGCTGGTGAGTTAATTTAAAATCCTTAAAATGACTTAAATTTCTAACTCAATAACTTAAAGTAAAATAAAAGAATAAATTGTTTGAGTTATACATCTAAAAGAAAGAAGCAATCCACAAACGATTTGATATATATATTTTTTAAAGAAATTGTTTTAGTAATTCCTTAAAAATGACATTTAAAAAATATATATAATTTTACTTGAATTAAAATCAAACAGAAATAATTCATAGACAATTTTATAAAAAGAAAATAAGAATGTTTATCTAATTCATACTTTTAGAGTTATCTGTTAAAATAGAAAGAAAACTTATAAACTGTCAAAAAGTTGAAAGTACTTTTTTTTTTTAAAAAAAAGTAATCCATAAAGAGGGGAACTTATTATAAAATAATGAATGAAATTTAAATATTTTCAACATTGAATTAATTGTGAAGAATATAAATTTTGATAATAATATTGTAACAAATTAAAATATATAATATAAACATCAATGTGCACATACATTAACTATGTGCACAACATATATGTTAAATCAAGAATTAATTATGTATTATAAAGTTAATAATTTTATTTTGACAAATTCAGATATGATAGAAATGAGTTTCATTGATATAATTCATCAATTATTATACTGCACATACATTTGCAATTATATATACATTGCTTAAGTAGGTCTAGCATAGGTATTTGTATTGTTAAAAATATAAGCATTTTAATCATTTATTGTATTTATGTGCTGATTGAAATATAGTCATCAATTTACATTACATCTATGTGCAAATATATCAATGAGTGCCAAATAGACACATGTAAAATTTAATCATTTTTTAATTTTATTAGATATCAGTTGAAATGTATTCCTTGTATATTATAAAATGCATATGTGTGTGGATATATATGCATTTATGTAAATCATTAAGAGGCATTGTAAATCAATGCAATAACTTGAATATTGTAAATCACATATATGCAAAACATAATGTAATAATTTTTAATTTGTATATTAATCAAAATCAGAAGACTTAATTTATATGTGTAGCCATATTATAAAGACATTAATATCATTTTTTTATTGTTGCAAATAAACATGTATTCAATTGTTAAAATTATTCCAGTGACTTAATTGTAAATAATTGGAATATATTATGTATTGTGTCATCATCTTGATTGCTGTAACAGTAATAAAGCTTGTGTTCTTCTGAGCTAAATTCATGCATAACAGTGTAATATATAAATGAGGATGTATTTTAGTGCTTATGGGAATCCAGATGATGATGATTATGATGATTGATATATCCTGGTTAGCATTAAGAGTATATTCTTTAAAGCCCATGCATTATATTTTAATTTAGCCTAGTCTTATTAGAAATTAAGTTTATAGTTGGCCAGTACCTTAATGTACTAAGTGGCCAGTGAATTGATGATGATCAGCATATTTTAATATCCCAGCATTATTGTTGTTTTAGTTACATATTCTAAGGATGAGCATTTAGTTGGTGCTTCCAAATTAATGTTAAAATAATTGCCAAAGCTGGCAAAGACTAAATAGTTGGCCTGGTCTACAGCAGACCCATTGCAAATCCAGTCACAAGATTGATTGTTGATTTATTCTGATGATAATATTCCCATAAATGATGATGATGGATAATTTTTATGGTGCTTTTCTCACGTACTGGATGGATATACATATAAATATTAGTATGTGTGGATGTAAATATAATTTGAGCTAATTTATTAAATATTATTTAGTAATATATATATATATGTACATATATGTGCGGATATACACATAAATATTAGTATGTGTGGATGTAAATATAAATATTACTAAATAATATTTAATAAGTTAGCTCAAATAATAGCATTTTTGTAAACTATTAGTATGTGAGGATGTACATATAAATATTACTAAATAATATTTAATAAATTAGTTCAAATAATAGCATTTTTTAAAACTAGGCTGAAATCATCATCAACCATTATCAGTTCACTGCAGGATGAAGGTTTCTCCAAGTTCAATCAATCTCCGATTTTTAGCTTTCTCCACATCACCCCTGCACACTTTCTTATTTCATTCATCTCACATGTGGTCCATTTCTGGGTCTTTTACAATCTCTTGGAATTCACTTTAAGATTTCAACTGTCCATTTATTATCATCTTTTCTAGCAATATGTCCAGCCCAACTCCACTTCAGTCTTTTATTTTTTTCAATGAGGTCAGTTACACCTGTTTGTTCTATTACCCATATATTGCGGTTTCGATTTCTTCTTGTTACTCCTAACATGCATCTCTCCATACTTCTCCGAGTGGTCTGAAGTCTCTATGTTGCTCTTCTATTAAGTGTCCAAGTCTCAGATCCATAAGTAAGAACTGGTAAAACACATTTATTAAAAATCTTCCTTTTTCATTCTATGATTAATTTCATCTCCATTATATTTCCATCTGTATTAATAATCCAACCAAGGTATTTGTAATTGTTTAACTTCTTTTAACTCATCATAATCAATCTTTATTTTTATATTTTGAGAACATCCATATATATATATTGTGACAGGGTGGACTCAAACCCTGTTTCACAAAAGAAAAATTTGTACACACACATGTGTATATAGTTCTTATATTATTTATTCGAGTATATTTGACTTTTTAAATTGGTAGAGGAAGGGTTAAAATAAAGACGAAGTATGAAAGGGGAGGGGTGTTTATTCTCTTGTATTTTATTGAAACACGAGTATATATCTGTATGGATGGATGGACGAATGAACGAAATTCCACAAATATAAATTTGATTTCGAAGATAGAAGCGAATGCAGTTCATTTTATTATAATAGAGAAAAGAGATCTTAAATGAAAAAAAAAATTAAAACTGTATACATTATTATGTAAATAATGTAAAAATAAAAATAAAAAAATAAAAGTCAAAAACAAATTTCAGGTGGTCAACAAAATTTCCTGACCTTGAAAAGACAAAAAGGTAGGGAAAGCTTTTTGCTTTGTTTAAAGAGAAACTGGACCTCAAAACCACGTGGGTGATAACTTTCTAGAAAAAAATGAGTCTACAAAAAAAGAAATATAGAGAATAACATATTTTTTGGTAAGGACAGTTCATCTGATACTACTTTGAAGAAAATAATTCTCCACACGTTATTAAAATGTATGATGCAATACTAAATTGCAGCTGGATTAGATCGAATCTATAATAAATAATTTTAATAATTATAATAAATAATTTTGCCAATACTGGAAAGAAGACGCTCCTGAAATATTTCAACAGTAACCTCCTCCAAAGAGAATCAATACCAATTCCTGAAATTAATTAGATTAAACACATAGGAAGTCACCAGCCGAACAAATTATTACCATTGTTTTAATATTTTCATCATTATCCCAGGGAGAAACACAGGTAGTATAAACTTTTATTGCATATATTTCTTCACTCCTATATTACAGCATTAACCAAATGATGGTAAATTGACTTTTAGAAAGTGATCAACTGAGAAACTATTCGTAATTTTAAAATAATATTCTACATCTAAATAAATGGATTTGGACATGATTGCTTTTCTCTTGTAATTTTCTTTATTCATTTGTTAATATACGCAGTGTGTGTATGTTTGTGTTTTATATATATAAAATATTTGAGCACAAATAATATTCATATTTATGCTTTATCAATTATGTTTGATATTTAAATTAATAGAAAGCTTATCTATATCTGTGTTGCTTTTTTATTTTGGTTTGCCTGCAGAGTGTTGAGGGGGAGGGGTATTTGACTTATTTTTGATTACTGTATATGCCATAATTTCAACGCAGAGAATAAAAGACTTTTGAAAGTGATCAACTGAGAAACTATTCATAATTTTAAAATAATATTCTACATCTAAATAAATGGATTTGGACATGATTGCTTTTCTCTTGTAATTTTCTTTATTCGTTAATATACACCGTGTGTGTGTGTATGCTTGTGTTCTATACCTATAAAATATTTGAGCACAAATAATATTAATATTTATGATTTATCAATTATGTTTGATATTAAAATTAATAGAAAGCTTATCCATATAAAGCAGAGTATCATTAATTTGATAAATAGAAGCTCTCGTGTAATGTTCATTTTGCTTTTTAGTTTATGTAATCTCCCGCCATTTTAATGAAGCACCATCTGCCTGCCATTGTTAACTTTTTGACTTTTACCATTAAAGTTTTTCTGTTTTTGTTGCCTAATTCGAATTTCATAGCGTTTTTTTTAGAATTTGTTTGATTTTTAATTTTTTGATTTGTTTGCCTTAGGTGTTATAATTTTTTTGGGAGTTGAGGATTTGTTCTATGTGTACTTTTTTTAAATTTATGTATTATTTCACTGTGTGTGTGTGTACTTTTTTAAAATTTACGTATTATTTCACTTGATTTTATACTTGCCTTAGGCAAAAATTTTTACTTGATTTTTACTTACTTTTGATATCTTGCCTTAGGCATTTTAATTTTAATGGTTATTTTGTGTATTTTTACCAATTTTGTGTGTGTGTACTTTTTTAAAATTTACGTATTATTTCACTTGTGTGTGTGTGTGTGTACTTTTTTAAAATTTACGTATTATTTCACTTGATTTTATACTTGCCTTAGGCAAAAATTTTTACTTGATTTTTACTTACTTTTGATATCTTGCCTTAGGCATTTTAATTTTAATTTTCCATCGATTTCAGCTATTTTTGTATAGAAATTTATTACTTACAGGCTTCTTGGTGGTTCTGCAGCGCCACCTGGTGGCGCGTCCAGTATGTGAGAAAAGCACCATTTTTATTTATTGACAATGTTGGTAGATTTAGTTAATCATACTTTTAATTGCTCTAAGGAATTAACTGATTTCTTCTGATTTAGCCGGCTAATCTCTCAGTAAAAGATCTATTGATCTCATGCTATCTGTAATATATAAAATTACTTATCTATTTTTTGACATTAAACTTTCCTTTAATATCATCTTTAAAATCTCTTACTTTAAATCTTACTTTAATACTTCACTATTTCAATACTTTAATATTTATACTTGATTGGTAAATTTGATATTTTTTGTTTTGCCACCACCACCACTTTCTATCCTATCTCATTACAATATAATATTGTTCCATTATGTTTCATGTATTTATTAAGGTATGACAAATTTATATTTCATATATCTTATCATTTGTATATCTCAACTTTATAATATTGGAAAATGCTTTTCGAATTATCTGCATGAACGAATACTTCAAACATTATTCTAACAAAGAAACAAAAAAATATCCTCCCATAGTTTATTATTTAAAAATTTAATATTATTGAATTTCTTAATACATTAATATTTAAAAGAAGAATATAATTAGTATGATTACATGCTATCAAATATATCTATCAATGTGTGGGTAAAAACACTCGATATTCCCTGCGCATTGATGTGTAATTAACTGTTACTCATAAACATAAGTAAAATATTATTAGTTAAAGTCAAGATGTTATTCATAATTTTGTTGATTCAATTTCTATAGTAAATTTTCTTTAAGATGAATAAAGATTTAAGCATGCATTTGAAAATTTGATAAGTTGACTATTATTATAATTAATTTACATAATTTCTATAAAATGCAGAAATCTCTAAATATAGTGCATCTAAATCATGGAGCCCAGAGCGAGTGTTCTGCCTGTCTGGTGATACTATCTGTAAATCAACCAATTAAAGTTTACAAAAGCATAGATTTTATTCTGTCTAAGGATTAAGTTATCATAAATAAAATTGCTTTTGTAAATAAGATTTTAAACATATATAGTTATTGAACAAAAACTATAATGAAGGTCTGTACTAAAACAAAGTAAAATAGTCTCTAAATCTTTTCAAAATGCAAAAGAAATTCTATTAGATGATTGTATTTTGATAGACTATTCAGCTAGAATGCAGACTTATTTTTCCATGCAGCGTTTCTTTCCAACAGTTAATTTTACCGTTATTTTTTGATTTGTTATGGGGGATAAAATGCCGATGATGGGAGGGGGAGAGAAATCCAGCTTTAGGGTAATTAAAAAAATATATATAACATGCTAAAATAATTCAAAGTTATAAATAAAAATAAATTACAATAAATATATTTAAGAAGTAAGATTTTTTTAAAACGCATTTTTTTTTTTTTTTTTACAAGAGTTATCGTTCAACCTTCCGATAACAAAAATATTAATAATGAAATTTTTGATTAATATATATTTTTATTTTTTAAGTTTTTTACATTCTTAAAATAAACAAAAGTGGCTACCCATTATTTAGTTATATTGATAGCTATTTATATGTGTGTGTATAGAAAATATATATGTATTTAAATATTACATATTCAGCCTGTATTCCGCCCATCCAGCTTCTGTATAATTAAATGGACATTTTAAGATCCTATGTGTGAGGAGTCAGATTGACATAGGGTCAACATTGGTATGACATTAATATTAGCATCATCAGGGGCTATGAGTGTTCCATCTTCAGAATTTCAATGATATAGATGGCTGAAGAGTTGGAGAATGGAGAGGATTGAAGCTTGTCCATTAACCCTTAAACCGCTAATTTTATCATTGGTTGTATCAGATAAAAATCAAATCTTTTAATTGGCCAACTCACAAACTGAAGACAAAGCCTATTGTTAAAACATATTCGCCTATAATATTAAATTCAACTCAGATACATTTATAAAAAGTATATAATTAATTTTTAAGGTTGTGAAGACAACGAAAGTTCTTTCAAAAATAAATTGCTATTTATTTATTCTAAGATATTGAATATCGGCAACATAAAAGTTATAATGTAAACAAAAAGATCGACTTTTACGTTATAGAAAAGTAAATATTTCTTTTTATTACAACTTCAATATTTATACTAAAATCTTCAATATTTTTCGAAAATAATTTTGTTTTTTTATTATTCTCTCTGAAAATTATGTTTAATTTCCATAAATATTATTTAATAATAATTTAAATCGTATTCAAATGAAAATCTCAGCGTTTTTCTTTATTTTTCTTTGATCAGGCAGTTTCTTTGTTCTTTCCAGCCAATCAGAATGTCTTTTTCGGCTGAGAGCATGCTAAGAACCAATCACAAATAATGTTCCTTCTTTGTTTAGGTTTAAATGCGTTTTTTTCTATTTTTTACTTCTAAAATAAATCGGAAGATGTCACCATCGTACAGAACTTTTAAAAACGAATTCAATACGTATTTAACGAATTTTATCGTATGAAAACGAACTGAGTTAGAGTGATTTCAGATGTCGACGAGGAGCCTCGTCGAGCGCGGGAAAAGGGTTAAAGTTTGAAGATTTGCTATCTTAATATGAACTGAGCACTGATTGTATATATTTGTGGAAGATGGTGATCTTGACCAAATGATGAATGTTGGTTAAGCACGAAATACATATATTGGAGATCATTTGTCTTTTGTTCACGTGTAAGTGCTCATGGGTATCGGTTGTATAAGATGGATTGGATAGCTGTAGTGAGTTTGAAAGTCCCTAATAATTATATTGATAGCGTAAACTTGATAAAATGTACTTTCTTTTCTATTTGGCTGTATAATATCGCTATTGCTCAAATAACCCACAATTATTTTTTCACATTTATTTTTTGTAAAATTGTATTTATTTATTTTTAGATTAAAACACACTCTTTATCATAATACTATCTTGTTGCTTAATGTTAATTTTTAATTAATTATCTAAACAATACATTCAATTGATTTTTATATTTTAAAAATCTACCTTTAGAATGGCAATTCTTTTTAATGTGTAAAACAAATTTTTACATGCATGCACATATATAAAACAATGCTAATTTAATTTAATATACGTCAGCATGTATTTTAAATATTTCTTATTAAATCAAACTGAAGTCAGTTTTGAAATTAAATATACATAATAATGAAATTAAGTCAAAATCGATAATCTTTTTCCAAGAATTATATTGCGGAATTAATTTAATTCTACTAAATGTAATAAATAAAATGATAATTTTTTTTAATAAAAAAAACAACACCCCTCTAAATTGTTTTTAAAAAACTCAGAAATAATATGGTACAAAAAAAGTAGTAATTAAAAAAGAAAATATAGTTACAGTTTTGTCTTGCGTTGTTAGCCGAGAGGTATCGCAGCTGCCATGCAAGCAAGTAGTTGGTTGCAGACGGTTGTGGGTTCGCATCCCGGCCGATGCTATGACATATGGAAAATATAGTTACAGTTTTGATTCGAACTTATCTTAATTCAGTAGTGTTATTATTATTATTTTTATTCCTGCTAGTCCACATTTTTCTTTTTAGCAGATAATTTCGTTAGCTAATGTATAAATAATTCCTAGAATAATCGTTAGATTATTATTTGTAATCCTGTATTGATTTTTAAATTCATCTCTTTCATATAAATAAGTTTTTATAGGAGATTTGAACACAGACTTTCAAGCTCCCTTTAGCTATCCACTTTAACATACTACCGATACACATGTGAAAAAGATAAATAATCACTAATATATGCATTTCGTGCGGAACCAGCATTCATTAGTTGATCCAGATCATCATCTTCCACACATATATTATTATTTTAGCTAACAAACTTTGTTAACAGAAAACTTTTTGTACATATTTACACAAGAGTTTAAATTAGTTTATATGCTCTACAACCCCCCCCCCCCCAAAAAAAAAAAAAAAAAAAACCAAAAAAGGGAAGGATCTTAACACTGGGAAAAATATTTGTTTCAACTTTTGTCTAGCTTTTTATCCAGTTGTACTTCTTGTTGTCAAAAACAAAGTCACATCTAGCTTGCCAAATAGTTTTAACTGCATAGATTATAACCATAATGTTGTGTTGGTCAAAATTCTTTATGCGTGTGTATATCATCTATTTTAGGTTGATAATTGGCAGTTTAAAAATTGTTCTTCTTAATTGATTGAAAGCTTTATATTTTTCCATAAAGTGCAAGAAGGTTTCTTCATTTTTTTTTTTTTACAGTGTGCATTGTGGATTAAGTTTCATTCACAATTTGTTATTTAACAGTGATGTGGTGAGAAAGAAGCCATTTAATAGTTTGTAGACTGTCTTCATGTATGTTTGAGGTGCATAGATAATTTGGAAATTTCTCAAAACACTCTTAATAGATATATCTAGCCATTAATCATCCCGTCTATTCCTATTTTGAATTAGATTCTTATATTTTATGTTTCCGAGATTCAAGATGTTTAATTTGTCCTGTATATCTTTATAGTTATGCTGTAATTCAGTCAAAAAGAAGTATTTTTCTTCATTTTTTGTGTTGATTAGTTTCAAGTTTCTATTCATTAGGTTAAAAGACCCACGCTTAACTATGCTTGTGAACGTTTTTGCCTTAATATATGCTACATATTCTTAGATGTCTAACATGTTGAGACTGCCATTGTTTATTGGCAATTGCATGGTAGCTACTGATATCAATCTAGATTCTTTACCCAATATGTATTTTTTGTGGTTTTATATATTTTGCTTATTGTGTTATTAAAAAGTTTTATCCATGGACCATAGTATCCTAGTATTCCTATTACTAATGCATTGAACAATCTGCTTCTTATTACTTCATATAGTTTTATTGGAGATAGACTATTTATTTATTTTTATTATTTTTTTTAAAATTAATTTGTTTAAGTATTTGTTGATATTTGTTTTAGATAAATATAATGAGATTCCTAGGAACATAGCTGCAAAACTTGGAAATCACAGGGCAACTTTCTCCCTGTAGCTAGTTGGTAAGCTGCTGATTTTGCTAGTGTTATAATTGAACCAGTTTGCCTCTGAATTTTTTCAAGTATTTGCATAATCATTTGCATATTAACAATGCCCTGGAAAACAATTATGATATCGTCAATGAAAGCCAAAACCTGCACTCCAGTTTCCAAGTGTGGTAGATAAATTCCCTGCACCCTATTTTCAATCTCTTTGATCATTGGATTGATGTAAATAGCAAACAAAAGTGCAGCCAGTGGCAACCCCTGTGATATAACTCTTTTGAGGATGGAGTCAGAATTTCTCATATAGTTTTTGATCGTTATACTTGTGTTTTTAATATAGTTTTTTATTGCATAACCTATGTATTTATGATCTTGTATTAGATCATCTAGACCATTAAAGAGGTAAATCCAGTTGACTAGGTCAAAAGCCGATTTGAAATCTACTTTTATTGCATAATAGTGTGACAACTTCATTTCTTTTGTGTATTTTATCATTTCTTGTATTTGCATTACTGCATTGACTACACACATCTTCCTTTCAAAGTGTGGTGAGCTTTAGAGATCTTAGGAGATACTATTATTAATTAATCCATTTTTTATAAAATCTTTATTTTTTGTACAATGCTTACATAACACCCATCAACATCGACAGCTTCGATTGCCCCTGCAATCTTCTTCAGAATTCTTCATCTTCTTTATCCTTTATATAATCCAACAAATCTTTAATATTCTTTATACTCTCCATGTATCCTATGATATATACAATCTACACATATATGTATATTCTTTTTATATTTAAAAAGTAGTAACTTCTTATCTTCTCCAATGAATTATTTAATCTTAATTTGTTCCTTTATTGCATTGCATTACACACACACACACACACACACACACATATATATATATATATATATATATATATTGTATATGTCATAGGATACAGGGAGAGTATAAAGAATATTAAAGATTTGTTGGATTATATAAAGAATAAAGAAGATGAAGAATTCTGAAGAAGATTGCAGGGGCAATCGAAACTGTCGATGTTGATGGGTGTTATGTAAGCATTGTACAAAAAATAAAGATTTTATAAAAAACGGATTAAATAATTAATTAAGGCAATGCAATAAAGGAACAAATTAAGATTAAATAATTCATTGGAGGAGATACTATCATCTGTAGTCTCCTTAGTCAAAAATTCTTGTGAATATTTTAGAATCTATATTTTCGATTGATATGTGTCTTATGGCTTAGATTCTTGGTGTTAGTGCAAGCCTGTCTGTTAATAGACTGAAAATTACTTTTTTATTGCAATATCGTCATTCAATCTGCTCACAATACATCTGGTTATAGTATTTCCATAAAGTCTATTTTATAGCACAGCACATGGATTTATAAATCCTTACTGGTATTTTATCATTTGCTGTTGTTATATTCATTTTTAATCTATCTATTTCTATTTCTTCTTTTGTAATATACTGCTTTAGTTGCTCTATTTTTGTAGTATTATAATTCTTTATGTCATTTATTCTTACACCAAATTTCTTCTTAATTGTTTCCAGCAATTTTTCATCAACCATTATTCCTGAAATGATACTTCCATCTTCTGTTTCCAAAGAGCTTATTCCCTTAGTGTGTGATATGTATATCTGTGCATAGTTAATCATAGGTGTAGAGAGTTTACCTAGATTTGGAATCAGTCATATTAGTTTTAATTGTCTGGGCTTCTTTCTCCATCAAATAGCATATCTTGTTGTATTCTTGTTGCAAGTCATTAATTAATTGAAGGTTTGGTTTGGTGGTTGAAAGTACTTGTAACAATTTTTGAATTTTACAAATTTGGATCTTCATACTGAATATTGGTAAGTTATCTTTAGATGCCTTTTTACACTCATTAGATAGCTCATTTTTTTATTTTGAACCAGGCTATACAAGGTGGCAGCTTTGTTATATATGTATATTAATGTAGTTTTATTAAGAGTTTTGAGACTTGATCGATTCCTAATGTGATATTGTTCCTTATTATCTTATTTAGCTCGAAATAATATTTCTTTTTGTTTGGAGTGTATCTATTTTTAAGCTGACTGCTAGGTGATCTGAGAATGCAATGAAAGAAGTTGAGATATTTGTGTTATCTTTTTTGTGGTCTGAGACAAAAAACAGGTCAATCAGCATTGAATATCTACTATTGAAAAAAGTATAAGCGTTCTTTTCATACCTTTGATACAGTGGGTGAAGAGCTATTTCTCTCATTTTATTTTTTACCTGGTTTGGGAGATTATTATATGTGCTATTTATGTCATCTTCCAGTATAATTATAAACTGGCCTTTGTAGCAGCCTGTTCTGAATATTATTTATATTTTTAATATCTGCTCCTTTATTGGGGGAGTAAACTTCTATAAGGCAAGGCAACTCTCTTCAAAAGAGATAGGAAATTACTATTGAATTAGGTTATTATGAAAGTATCTGAAGAGCCATTATCATGGAAAATGTGTTGACCAGAATGGCGACTCTCTGTGCTGGTCTATTATTTGCCCTGTATATCAAAATATTTTGTAGTGTGAGCCTATTTAATATAGATTGTGATGTACTTTGATGAATTTTAGTTTTTGTTAAAATGGCTGTGACATACTTTTGCTTAAAGATATAGTCCATTACTTTATTATATTTATCTGTGCTGTTTAATCCTCTTATATTGAGTGTTATAATGATATGATAAGAATTCATTATTTGGGATTGTTAGATTCGCTTTACTTCCATTAAGTTTTATTACCTTTTTGTTAGTGAATTTAAGCTGTTTAAGGACTTCATCCATTTCTATATCGGTTACTGATACTTGTGTATTTCTACTACTGGTATCTTAACTGACACCATATCAGTATTATTTATGTTATTAATTCTGGTGTTTTTAATATATTTTGGTACATCTTAAGCTTGGCTATTATTTATTTCTTGCTTTTTTTTCATTTACATTGGTTTTGAGTTGTGATGTTGCTTCTTCTGGATTGTGTTCTACTTTTTCTGTGTCTTGATTCTCTGTTTCATTCTCTGTAACATATTCTTTATTCTTGTTAGCTACTATGTTTGCCCAAGATTTCATGTTTGAAGAATTACATTTGTGATTATTTCTATTTAAATTTGCTACACTTAGGGCAATTACCAGCTTCACACTGCAATAATGTGACCAACTCTGTCACACTTAAAGCATAGTGGTGGTCTTCCCTTAAGAAGTATCGAAATAGGCATTTGATCTTTTATTAGATGGTGTGGAATTAGTTCTTTTGATATACCTTTTTTGAGTTTCAATAGTATTCTCCATGAATTTGTTGGTATTTGATATTAGATACAGGGGTCATTTCTCTTTCAATTGATATTAATTCAGCAAAATTGGTTATTTGTCATTTAAAAAATTCTTCATTGAAAGATGGTAGTGTGTGCAAAATTCTACCTATGACTAAGGGTTTTGGCTCCTTAGTGACATAATAAATTTTTATGGCCTTGTGCCTCTTTTATTAGTGTTTTGGCTTTTTCTTTTTGTTCTTTATTGTGATATTCTTTTGAGATAAACCTCCTTGTGGAAAACACTGTATGTTTTATCCCATTTATCATGCTATGCTGATTCAATAATTTTAAATATTCATCCAAACCAGGCTTATCTAATATGTGTTCACCACTAATTTCATTTATTTGTATAATTAGACTGAAAATCGATGTGCTAGGTGACATGCAGTTTTTAAAATTTTTTTGCCAATAGTTATTTAATGTAATGAAAGACTTCGACAATGGCTTGCACACTTTTTGTATATTAGTAATATCATCATTTACATTGGTAAACTTGGTTAGTTTTTTGTTATTTTCAATTTGATTTGATGGATTTTCTTTAGGCATTTTTTTCACGGAATTTAGTAGACTATTTTGATCTTTCCTAAACAGGCTATCTTGCTATATTTATTTATATTGTAGTCAGTTTTTCTTTTCTTATTTTTATTGGCCACTTCCCAATGTGAGTTTTTTTCTGATGTTTGTAGTGTTGTAGCCCTTAATTTATTTTCTTCTTCAGAATTATATGTTTTAGATTGTTTTTGACTTGATTCTAAAGTTTTTATATCATTTATTTTGTCTAATTCTGGACTGCTTCTTGATTTTTTTTAATTGTTTTACATTTTTGAATTCTTTTTGATTATTTTCATCGGATTCTGAGCCCTGCTTGTTCACCATTATATCGCTAGAATTTTTATCACATTCATTCATTTCATATTCAAGCATATTAATAGACTTTTTATTTTTTTTCATACTTACTGATACGTCCCTCGGCAACTTTGCTTTTTTTGCAGTCAGCATTTTGGTTTTATTCAGCTAAATTGTAATTTATTTTAGCTGGATCACAATTATTCTCTCTCTCTGTATATTTGGAGCATGCGCCCTCTTAATTCCACTAATCAGTGCTCAGTTTATATTAAGGTAGCAAATCTTCAAACTCAGTGCTTGATTTATATTAAGATAGCAAATCTTCTAACTTTAATGGCAGGACTTTAATCTGCTCCAAACAAGCCTGTCCATTAAATTTTGAAGATTTGCTATCTTAATATAAACTGAGAACTGATTATATATTGTGTGGAGATGATGATCTGGACCTACTAATGAGTGCTGGTTCAGTACGAAATGCATAAATTAGTGATCTTTTTTCCCACGTGTGAGTGGTCATGTGTATCGGTTGTATGAGATAGAATGGATATCTGAATGGAGCTTGAAAGTCTGTGGTCAAATCCCCTATAATTGCAATTAAAATCCAGACATATGAAGTACGTCTGTATTTCAAATATTATAAATAAGTCTTGTAAACAAAGACAGTGATTTCTATAGTGATGAAAATCTTACAAATAGTTGACAGCAAACTGGATAGTTAAAACTTGATACTCAAAGATTGATTACAACATTTAAAAATACTTTATGTATAATTTAGCATACTACTACTTAGATTTAAAACTGCAGAAAGATACATTCTTTCTCCTTAACTCAGTGAACTGGACCTTAAAAGACACTATTATAAATTTTAACTTACTTAAATATATTTTATTATTTCAATTGACTGTATAAAGCAGTGCAAAATTAATTCAGTAAATTTTGGATTTTCTCAAGCCGTGAGAAGTCTACCCCCTTTCCTTCCCAATGGCTAATTTTGCCATGCCTTAAATTTTTGAATTGATAAGCCAAAGATTTATAGGAAGTCAAAGAGATTATAAGAATCCTCAAGAAGGAAATCTAATTAAATATTCAGGTGGAAAAACTTCATTACAGTTCTTACATTTAATGTTTAAACTCAACTGCAGCCTATGAAAAATATATGTCTGAAAAAGCACTTATAAAAATATTTAATTGTTTGTTTACATATATATGACAGTACTTTATATATTTGTATGTGTTTGTGTTTGCAATATATTTTAAAAAATAATAGTAAAAATAGTTTTTAAAAGCAAAATTTAAAAAAAAATTGTCATAAAATTATAAACATTATATTTAAATAAATGCTTAAATACTTTTGATTTGGGAAAAGAGAAGCAAATTATTGCTTTTTTAAAAGGTATTTTCAAAATGTATTCTTTATATATATATATATGTCAAAGCGTTGACCGGAAGCGAACTCGGGCCGGCTGCTAAACCACTAGGCCACCAACTAGATTAATAATAAAAAAAGAATGTATAAACATTTATGAATAGAATTCTGATTTGACAAATAATGGATATGATGAGCTAATAAAGGAATTTGAATAAATGCAAAGGAAAATATTTTTTAGAAAACAAATTTATTTTTTATTCACCGACTTATTTGTAAAATAGTATAGGCGCTATTGCACCTGACCGCAAAGCTACTTTTTACTTAAAAACAAAATAAAATCTATTATTCTGCAAGCGCTTTCAAGAGACGTGCTCTCATCTTCATAGCTCTGAGTGAAGTAATTATATGCAAATTATGCAAAGTTCAAAGTTAAGGAGCCACTGAGGTGAGCCACAAGCTTGAAACCAATTGGTCCAGGGACTTTCCAATAGAGATTTTGAATTCTTTCTCTTTCGGCACTTATAAAATAACCTTTGATTAGAGCTGTTGATAAGATCCCTCTAGTGAACATTTAAATGCAAGCTTAAAAGCAAGTTACAAAATTTATGACTTGTTTTATTAATTATTATATATATAAAAGATAAATTATCTAATGTCCACAATGCACTGCATAAGTAACTTTGATCATGTGTTTGCAAATATATATTTAAAGTTTGCAAAGAAAAAAAAAAGTATATATATAAAAGTTACTTTTATAATTATTAAAATAAAGTCTAGAATGACTTAAATATTAATCACATGGTTAATAATATTAATGATATTTTGAAATAAATGATCTATAAAATTAAATTAAAAGTTACTAATAGTCAGATTATTTAATTTATTTCTAATTATAACAAAAATACTCTAATTTAAATTAATAATGTAACCCCTCAAAAAATGTTTTGCAGAAACAAGAATTTCTTTTTAATGCAAATTTAATTGTAAAAAATAATTTCAATACATTTTGTATTTAAAAGATTAAAAAAACATTTTAATTAAGAAATTATTTTTGTCCCTTAATTAGAAGTATGTAAACCTATATTATTTTGATGAATGTAAAAATAAAGAAAATACTAGCTATATTATAGTTATAATCTTTATCTTTATTAATTAATAAAAATATTTAGCTTTATTCCTTCTGCTTATTAATATAAATGGTTCTTAGGGTATGGTTATAAATACTGAGCTCATTTTAACTCAGAATCTTGCAGAGTCCAGGAAGAAAGATATTTCAAACAGGATTCCATGCTGGTTGAAATTTGGGTAGCACCAAACACATGCCAATAGTGCTCACTATTTTGACTGCATAGTACCATGTGTATGCACTCACTGCTTACTATACCCAAATTTTAAATACTATAGAAATTAAGAGGGAATTGAATGCTGTAAGAAATTGAATGGTATTTTTCAGTTAATTAATTTATTTCTATAAGGCTCTCTCTATATATAATTATCCTAGTGCATATTTCTAGCTGAAAATTCAAATGCAAATTATTCAAATTATCCTCCCAAACGTTATGTTTTTTTAGCAATGCTCTCTATGAATAAATATAGTTTGAATTTTAAACAGCATGGTTCAGAAGAATATTTTTTTGAGTCATGCTATTTGAAGTATTTATTCATATAAGACATTGCTGAAAAAAAAAACCCATAATATTCAGAAAGGTGATTTGAAAATTGTTTATATATTTAAATACAAGTATACTTAATATCCCTGGAGTTTAGATGCAATTATAAGGGATTTGAATCCAGACTGTCAAGCTCCATTCAGCTATTCAATCTATCTCATACAACTAATACACATGACCACATACATGTGAAAAAGATAAATGATCTCCAACATATATATTTCATGCTAAACCAGCACTCATCAGTTGGTCCATATCATCTCCCACACATATATAATCAGTGCTCAGTTTATATTATGATAGCAAATCTTCAAACTTTAATGGATAGGCTGAAGAGTTGGATGGTGGAGAAGATTGAAACCTGTCCATTAAAGTTAGATGATTTGCTATTTTAATATAAACTGAGTACTGATTATATATGTGTGTGAAAGATGATGATCTGGACCCACTGATGAGTGCTGGTTCAGTATGAAATATGAATATTGGAAATCATTTATCTTTTTCACATGTGTGTTGTCATGTATATTAGTTGTATGGGATAGATTGAATAGCTGAAGGGAGCTTGACAGTCTGGATTCAAGTTCTTTATATATATATATATATATATATATATATATAAATATACATATATATATATATATATATATATATATATATATATTTGTAATAAAACTAATTCAAATTGTAACTCAAATTAGATGCATTACAATGCTGCATGGTCAAAAAGTTTAATAAAAAAAATATAATAGATTAATTAATAAATTTTTATATTACCATGTGTATGTGCATATCTAATATATATATATATGTGTGTGTGCGCGTGTGTGTAACTAAATTATACTGTTTTAAGAAATTATAAAGAGAAATTGGTCTGTAGAGTTAATCATAAATATTTAATAAAAGAAAATTAGTCTAGATTTTATAATACTATCAAATATTTTAAAATTTGCTGTTATCCTTTTCATTCTTGCTTGTAATAAATTGGTCGAAATGTTTTGGACATTGGCTAAAGAAAAGATTTATTAAATGTATTTATTTTTATTGAACATATCTGATTGCAGGTTCAACTTAGAAAACTAGATTCATAGAACTCATTATATTGGCAATGCTAAAGTTACATTGAAATACATTTGAAAACCAAGGTGTGTGCACTCATTTACATACATATATATATACATGCAGAATTGAAATAAAGAAAAGAGAAGTGAAGTATGCACAAGTTTATATATTTGGTTAATTTTCCTTAGATTCAATACCTTTTATACTTGGATTTTTATGTAATATGAAGCATTAGACAAGCAAATATCATGTCAGTTTTCTTATTCCTAGTAAAATGCTCGTGGTCTTTCCCATCAACTAGTAAAAATCTGTTAGAGATAAATGGACCTTTGCAAATGAACACAAGAAGACCTTTGTAAAAAGAAATAAAATGCCAACACTATCTGTAATTGCATTTAGTATTTTAAGGATACTTAAAGGAAGAAGATAGATTTTTAAACAAATGGTAAGATAATCTAAAGCAAGAACTTTAATGTTTTTGTCGTTATCTTCTGAATATTCAAATAATTAAAAGAAGAAATATTGACCTTTCAAAAAACTAAAGAGTAAAAAAACTAAACTTCGAAACTGTCAAAAATGACAAAGTATAAAATATTTGAAATTTAAATGGTTCACAGAAGGAATTATATGGTTATTCATAAATAATAATATGAATTAAGTTATTTCCAGGAAAACAGTAAACAGGTAAATAATAATTTTTCCTTTTTCTTTTTTTTTTGCATATATCTATTTGAGAAGTTATTATATAAAGTTATAGAAAAAAAAAAAGACTTGAACTTTTATTATAATTTCTGACTTGAAAACTAATCAAGAAAGAAAATATCTAAAGAAGAAGTTTTGTTTCATTATCTATTTATTGATTTATTATTTTATTTTGTCATTAATAAATTATTTCATATTTACTGAGTTATTAATTGTTGTTTTATGCATTGCTCAAGCAAGTATAAAATAAAATACTTTGCTATTTCATAAAACATACTAATTAATTATATTGAATTATCGTATTGCTATAATACTTTTATTTTATACCTCACATGTTAATGAATACATATAATTAATGCCACACATATGAGTTATAGAAAGAATCCTTTCCCCATAGCTCTGAGAATGTGCTCTCTGGTGCATAATACTTGGAATGTACAGTACTAGAGGCAAATGGGTATTTGTATTTAGAGTGAGTCTTAGTTAATCAGCTACTAGTCTCATCTCATTTTTCTTTTTCTTCTTATCCTTTTACTTCTATTGGATTAATAGTTATCACTACAATATATATAAATATACAATATTCTGTAACAGAACAAATTTCAGTTGCAACTCAAATTAGTTGCATTACAAAGCTATATGTTCAAAAAGTTTAATAAACATATGATAGATTAATAATTTTTATATTGCCATGTATATGTGCATACATGTACATATCTAATATATTATATAATATGGCTATTTAAGTTAGATAGCTGGATTGGAAGACATATGGATGTCTGAAAATTTCAGATTTTCTACTTAATAGTTATCCATTAGATAAAGTGCTGGGCTTAGCCTGATATTTTAAATCTAATGCTTAAATATCCTAGCACTTCACTAAGGAAGCCAGTAGCAGAAACTGGTCTGAGGTTGGGGATATTTTGAAAAGCTTGTTAAGAGCTAGCTATTCACAAGCTCATTATATAACATTTGTAATACAAGCTTCTTAAATTAGGTCATGTGACATGATTTGATTTCTTTGTTTTATATATATATATATATATATAACTGAATATTTGTAAATACAGTAACTTAATAATTAAAAAATATTTTATCCACTTAGGAGCACTTTTGATTATCCCAGTAATCTGTGTCAACTAAAGCTTTGAAGTGCTAACTTGCCCACAATTCCGTGATCTTAACGTTTGCTGCTTGCCTGTTAATTAAGTCATGTTTATATTTGTATGTTAGCATAGCTTCCTTTATTTTTCTTTTATTGCTATTTTTTTCAATTTGTAATATTTTTACACTGTTAAAATTGAAGTCAAAACCATAAATACATGATTTATTATGGTCGTAAAAAACAGATGCTGAAATATTATTATCTACTATCCAATTTTGTTTTGATTTCTGAACACGTTTTAATAATAGCAAGTGTTCTTTAGTTCTTTTTTCCAATGTACATCTAGATTCACCTATATATCCATTGCCACACCTACATATCCATTTATAAATGACACAATTTTTATTTATAAATGAGGTTTTATCTTTGGAGTTATTTATTAATATGTTAAATGTAGGAGGTGTGTAAAAGCAATGTCGCATATATCTTTATAAATTTTCCTTATAAACTTTACTTGATAATTTGAAATATATGGGATTGATATCCATATTTTTTTATTAGCAGGAGAATCAATATTATTATTAAAATTTTTATTTGCAGGTTTCTTATTTAGAAATAATAGTCTTTACAAATATTCATCAGATAAAGGCAAAAATATTGAAATATATGCGAATGAATTGTTAAATGTTGGCTACAGTTATAATCACATATATAATGTTATTAGAGATTTTAATACAAAATGTAAAAATAAAAATTTTAATAATAATATTGATTCTCTTGCTAATAAAAAAATATGGATATCAATCCCATATATTTCAAATTATCAAGTAAAGTTTATAAGGAAAATTTATAAAGATATATGTGACATTGCATTTTACACACCTCCTACATTAAACAAATTAATAAATAACTCCAAAGATAAAACCTCATTTATAAATAAAAATTGTGTCATTTATAAATGGATATGTAGGTGTGGCAATGGATATATAGGTGAATCTAGATGTACGTTGAAAAAAAGAACTAAAGAACACTTGCTATTATTAAAACATGTTCAGAAATCGAAACAATATTGCATAGTAGATAATAATATTTCAGCATCTGTTTTTAAGACCATAATAAATCATGTATTTGTGGTTTTGACTTCAATTTTAAGTGTAAAAATATTGCAAATTGAAAAAAATAACAATAAAAGAAAAATAAAGGAAACTATGCTAATATATAATTAAAAACATGACTTAATAAACAGGCAAGCAGCAAACGTTAAGATCACAGAATTGTGGGAAAATTAGCATTTCAAAGCTTTAGTTGACACAGATTACTGGGATAATCGAAAGCGCTCCTAAGTAGATAAAATATTTTTTAATTATTAAGTTACTGTATTTACAAATATTCAGTTATAAAATTACGTATATTGCTTTAAAAATACAGACATCGAATCATAATATATATGTAAATATATATATATATGTTGTGACCACCAGCATCAAGTGAACATATAATATAATGAAGCACAAGTAAAATAAAAAAGAATATTGAAGCAGTCAAATCTGTTGCACACATTTTGCTTCACTGTCTAGTGATGTTTGAAACCTTCAAACATGGGTTCGAACTCAGTCATGTAATAATAAATCACTAGGAGTACAAGTATACAGATGCACGTGTTTTTTTTTTTGTTAAGCTTTATTCTCATTTAATATCAATTTAGTTATAAAACGTATAAATTTCTATCACGGTAAACAATCATGCCTGTGTGTGTGTAACAGATAAACAATAATTTTATTAAAAGCATTTATATTGCATATATATTTTTATTCATGTATTTTTATTTGAGAGAAAGTTTGAGAGAGTAACGCAAAATTAGCAAACAAAAGACTTGCCTTATTTTAAATTCAGAAAAGATTTTTTTTTTATTTTGACATAGGTTTATTTTGAAAATTCACATTACTTAAAATTTATCCTGCGGGTCTATTTTCAGCTCAAAATAGACTAAGACTGGTTCTCTCAAATTTGATCTCATTCATATTTTAAAATTAGAGGTATCACTGTTGACCATTAGCAGATATCCGGGGATTACCAGAGGCAGTCAAAATAAGTACAAATACAACCGCATTTGCTAGCTAAAACACTGCATCTTATTTCTAAATGTTGTTTCCAAAAGAATCTATGTCACTCAGAATTTTAAAATGGATAATGAGTAGAAAGAAAATTTGCTTCCCCGATCTCTCTGAGATCGGACCCATGCCAATGTACTCGTAAGCCATCACCTCATGAATGCTGCCAAAATGAACTATAAAATACACTAGGAAAGGACATTAACCACTATTTTGCCAAAATTATACCAAATTAATTATATTTCTTCAAAAATGAAATCAACATGTGTGTACCCAGCCATCAAATTGTCCAACAGAAAGGTAATTCCCCGCCACAATATGAACTCTAAAAACTCTCATCTAAATCTTTTATTAGTCATAAACTAAAATTCAACCTCTAACTATGTAAAGTTATTTCACCTAAAGTATATCTTTGTAATATTTCTATTTTGTAGTCTTTATTTTCTTTAAAAATGTAATTGCTTATTTTTCTATCAGTAATGCCAAGCCGATTATTAACTGCTTAAACAATGACTTTCTTGTTGCTTTAATATATAAATTTTATTTGATTTTCTAAACTCGATTGCTGGGTTTTCACTCTTACTGTCTTATTATTTTTAAATGCAGCAATTTTAATTTGATATTATGTTAATCATACCCATTTTAATATGCTAATAATTCAATCTGGTGAATCAACCTTATCTTATTTTACTATTCCGCCATTATGGAATTTTAAATCGTAAACGTAAGCTTTCTTACTAAATTATAAAAATTCACCCGGTTGAAAAATATTCCTAAACTGTTTTTATTAATTTATATCATGCTATTCGTTATCATTTCAAATATATTATTAACTATTATTTCATGTTATTGATTAATATTAAGTAAATTTAGTATTAAATAAATTGAAGTTCAGATCCTTACTTTTAGTTGGTGATTCAGTATATAATTAGCCCGCCATCTAATGATACTTTAAGTAAATAATTTTTCAAATGTATTGAGATGTGTTTAACGAAGAGAATCTTAATTTTCTTTTTTATTATTGATATGCTAAATAATCTTTTAGGCAAATTGTGTGCCCCTTTTGGGATTGCTTATATTTTATCATTTCATTACACTAGGCTTACTTACTTGTTAAGGCCATAAAAAAATCAGTGTTAATACATACCTGAAAGCCTTCGTGATGCATCTCGATGATAATGTTCATAAATCAAAATGTTGCTTTGTCATACTTTCCCTCCTTACCAGAATCCTTAAAGCACATTTCTCGTCGGAGTGTGGAGGCCCTGACTCCAAAGTTGTGTTTGGTTGTGTAGGCTCTATTATGGGTTAGCATTCGGAATTCATGGAACCATAGTATCTTGCCAAACACTTCTTCAGATGCCATCTGTCACAAGTGCAGATGAGCTCTCATATATTTTCATTCTCAAGTTGATGAAGCTTCTCGTCCTTCCTAACGTTATCATTCAGTCCACATGCTATCATTTATACTTCCTCATATTTTATTCACCTGTAAGTCGTAATGATATGATTTCCTAAGCCACCCCAAGTTCCCATATTATTATATAAATTTAGCTTGCCCTATCACGTGTTATAGCTTATTAGCGCTATCTGCCCTCTCGTTAAACCACTTTAAATACGTTGAGAATTAACTTCTAATAAAGCCTATAAAGGTCAGGTCATATGACTGAATGTCAAGATAATTATGCTGTTTTCTATTCCATAGTAAATTGTAAATGTTGAATACATTTTATAAAGATAATTAATCTGTCGTTAATATAATTATGATAAAATCCATGTATAATTAAAATTCATTAGATTATTTGTTATTCAAACTATCATAGTGTTCATGAAAGAAGGCCACGTATAGTTATTGAAATTTGTTAGACTCTTTTTTATTTAAAATATCATAGCGTGAGTAATAGAAGCCCTGTAAACTATATTTTAGATTAGCATATTAAGCCGCATCATTTCGATTCATTATTTTTTTTATTAATATGTGTATTTGGTATTGGCATATCCATCAATCCTTAAGTTATGTTGCTAAGGTCAGTATGGAATGCCCACATAAATATTATGTGAAACCCAGATAGAGTATTCTTTATGTGTAATCAGATTTATGACGTGTTTAAGTCTCTATATCCATTTGCTCATATACTAAATTAATTGCATTATTAATGTTGTTCTAAATAAACTCATAGTTAATAATCTATTCTTTGGACATTTTATTAATTCATGCATGCACATCTGTTATTATATTGTGTCATCCTTTAGTTAATCATTAGATCTCTTGTATCTCTGTTGACCCTCTGGGACGGGGATTGTTAGAAATTTCATTTGCTATCGTCAGAAGTGTTGTTCGTAATGTTGTAGATTTGGGAAATGGGCAATAGGGTGGAGTTCATGAGTATTCCTGACCTGTGTATCTTGCATATGATTGAACTCTAGGTACTTTTGCTTAGATGCTAATTCTTGTTAGACGAACATACAATTCTGACTGGTACAATATAAGTAGAGCATGAATATGACATGAGTATATTGTAACTGTAAGAAATGTCCCTCCACACAACAAAATCTAGAACATAGGCAAAATATACTAAAGTTGATCAAATATGGATACTGGGATCCAGAATCCGACCAACATTTAATTCTTTCACCTCTGTTCAATTATCTAATACTCTATGGATGACATTTCTCAATGTACACAGACACTCAATTCACCCTCGGTCCAGCAGTCACCCCCGGTGGAACAAAAGACTCATAATTTAACTAATTTATCACTGATTTGGTCAGATATACACACATATGATTAATTGATCAATTAACATATCAATGATTGACGTAAGAAATTTAATATAATAGTCTACCTATAGATATAATGATGTATGAGAAATTAAATATAGAGTTGGATAAAATGAACTCACGGACAATAAAATATGAAAATGAGTTATAATTTTAAATATTATTAATTTAATAAAACAATAATAAACAATAAATCAAGACATACAAAATTATGTGATGGGAACGTGAGATATAATGCTCGCAGGTGTTACATAACTAATGAGATTAATGTTACATATCTCATTGTAAGTGTTTAATAAAGTGTAGTGCAGTATTGGAGTTTATGCCTATATTATTAATATGCCAAATTTCTAGCTCTCTTGTAGTCTGCTAGATCATATGGAACTTTATAGCCAAAGTTATATAACTAACTATAATAGCACTCCTATGGCATCTATACAAAGTTAAATCGAGCATGCAATTAGGCTCAGAGATACGCAGATTAGCATGTTAACCTAGATTAGGATGTACACTAATACCAGATAAGTATTTAATATAAAAGGAGAGAAAACTGGCTTATGATAGGTTTACCTATATACTCTATGGCACATATTAAAATATTAATAAAGCAAAAAGGTGCGAATGGGTCATTATTCACAGGCTTTAGCATCGAATGCTCGGTTTGCCCTAAAACCACCCAATTTGCTACGAATATGAACATTAGTAGTTCAGGGAGTCAGATAAGCATAATGAATAATCTAGGTCCTTGTGCCCTAGTTCTAAAAGTGTGCTTGAACCATAACTAAAGTGGATGAGAGTGACCTCCGCCAGCAACCCATCAATAATCATGCAGCAAGCAAATAATTGTACATTGCGTACTTTGTAAGGACACATCTGCAACTTATACATATATAATGCAAATGCATAAAATTATATTACCATGCCTTAAAATTAGATAGCGTCTATTTGTATATCTATACAATCCCGTTCTTAAATTTAGTATTTTAAATATACTATTTAGGGACTAAATTAATTAGTAACCTAGTTTAATACTATCACCTGTGTCTCAACATATATAAATCTAAGGAGGGCAAAGCATATTTGCAGGGTGATTAAGAATAAAACATTAAAATATGCTTTGAGAATATCGCTGTGGCTAGTTCCAATGATATACGAGTTAACATATATAAATAGTTATAATTCATAACTAAAATTAAGCAAACTACATAAAATAACTAGATAACTGATTATTGTAATATTAATACCCAAAACTTAATCAGTAAAATAATAATATGATCTTGAAACAGTGAGTGAGAAAGAATAATAATAATTCAATTATTTAATATTTATTATAGCGAAGATTTGAAATTATCTTTGCAAGTCGATAAGCTAAAATCATATTTATAAATACTTGCAGTTTTGAGTCATTTGGCATATTAAATACATATAATATTAAAATGATAAAATCATAGAATAAATCTAATAGGTTTAGAAATAGGCATAAAAAGATCACAGGAAATTATACATTTAAAATAGATTATTAGAGTTTTACATTTTAAAAGAGAATTCGAGTTTTATATTTTAAAAGAGAATTCAATTTTACAATCAGGCAAGATTTAGCATTTAACAATCTTCTTTGTAGATTTTAGTAAAGGTGTTTGAGAAAGGCAGATTTAATAAATAGCTAGCTTTTAAAACAAAGCATTGAAAGTCACAGTTTATAAACAGAGCTCTGAGAGAAAATTTACCATTTAGTTGTTTTCCATTGCAGTTAGTTTTGAAGCACTTGGGAGGATATTAAGTTGACACTTTTGACGATGATTTAAAGTTAATAGAGATTTTCCATGGGCTACTTTTGCTTTGATAGTATACGGCATTAGGTTTTATTGGACCACAGAGTTCTTCTCCATCCTCTGGCTAAGGAAAGGGTGATTGACCGCCGTTCTACTTGATCATTTTTAAGGTAATTCCGGCATAGGTTTGGCTTACAGTTCACTTAATATATATATGATCTATATCTGGGTAACAAAACTTTAAGTATTTATACTTTTTAAACTCTGGCCACCTGTTAATTTTTACGAGCTTGAATGTAGCTGAAAAGTCCATTTATTTATTTTAGCAAATCATTTTTAATAGTTACAAGCCAGCAGAAAAACTCATTTATTTATTTTAGAAACACATTTTTAATTACAACAAGTAATTTAGATTTTGTTTTCCTGCCTATTTTGTTATTAACATTTTATATTTACTAAATAAAGTTCATGCTATTTTAGAACCAATGCGTGACCTACTTTAAAATCTGTTTACAAGATCAAATGTTATTTTGATAAAATTACCTTCACAATTAGTAGAAGACTAATTTTATACCATACATGTAAAATAACAGGAAATATAGGTATGCGATTTCAATAATAAAGCAATAAATTTGCTAAATAATTTAACTAAAATATTTCCTAAACCAGAAATATTTAAAAAATGAATTTACATATCTCTATAATATATACCAATAACATAACAATAATTCAAACTAAAATATTTCTTAAATTAAAAATATCCATAAAATTAATACATATCTGTAATCTATACATATATTATTAAACTACAGACATATCATTCGCATATATATATGTGTGTGTGATTCTGTACATATAGTAATTTAATGTTATTTAAATGGGTACTCTGAGAGGGTTTAAACCTGGCATATGGATAGATGTGTGGGTAAAATAAGTGACACGGGCAGATGGATGAAACTGACCATTTCACATCCTCAAACTTACTTTTAAAAAAATTAAAAAAAGCCTTTACTTAATCTGAATTATTAATGATCAATGATAAAATGTTGGTTTTCATCTAAACAACCAAATTCAAAACTCTACTCCTGTCATAACATATCTCAATGTATCAGATGCCCTGCTTAGCTACTACACTCATGCTCCACCCCACAAAGGCAACTTAGATTAGAAATAGATTAAAACAACAAAAAACTTCCTAAACTAATAAGATAATGCAATTTTGTAAAAGAAAACTATATCTACAAAGTGTTAAAAAAACAAATATACAAATAGAATTATATGGCATTAGTAAACTCCAGGGTTGGTTAATTTAATTTACAAGGGGGAAGGTAGGGGTTTGATCCATGTACTTATGATTGTTTAGGTAGGATCAGGGGGTTGATTGACATCTGGCTTTAGTCTAGGAGGATGGTAAACTCTTACAACCATCATCTTATGTTTCAAGACCATCATCATCTTATCTTTTGACACCCTCTTATGCTTCCACATTCTATCCTGGCTCAGCTTTCTTCTTTTAACTTTTTTCTTCTATAGGCCCTAGTGTAACCCATTTAACTTTCATCTTACAGCTTATCCATCCTTCTACACTTGTTTTAGAACCCTGATCTTCAAACTCCTTGTATCGGTTACATTCCTGTTTCTGTTCCCCATTGTTTACTCTTATGATTGCTAACATATCTACTTCACTAATACTGTCTAACTTTCTAAAATGATCCTCCCCTGGCTTTAAATTTTATTTCCTGTCTATTTCCATAGGGGTATTTCCTACATCTGCCTTTACAAGTTTAAATCTGATCTTGGCAGCACACCAATCTCTACCTCTGTCAATATGCTGGTAATCTTCCACCAATAAAGTTTTGACTAAGGATTGATTCCATTCATTGATGGGTAAATACTGTAAAAGAAACCCAATGGATGCCTTATCTGGTGGTTTCTTGTAAAACACTGTCGAGAGGTTGGCATGTAAATCAGCCCAGCCAATTGGTTTCTCAATGACTTCTTTGGTTCTTCATGGTCTACAACGAAACAGAAGCTTCCTTAGCTCAGGAACTACAGTCCGATATTCGCCTGGCTTCCTATCACTGCTATGGGTAAACCTATGTTCCTGTCTAAATGGCTCTATAATTTTTAAGTATTCTGGAGGTCTACTCTGTCAGCAATAAAGGCATCTAAAATCCCCCTTGACCAAACTGCCCACCATATTGGTCAACACTGCCAACTGTTGGTATTTTATGGATGTGTCATTTAAATTTCACTGGATGTTTATTAAAGATATCCGGGATTCCCTTTCCCTGACCAGAGTAGCACAGCATTCTACACTCAAGTTTCAGCAGTGCCACACTTCATCTCACTGTGGGACTACTGTTACCAACCTCTAGATCAATGATATTAAAGTTTTTGGCTCCACTCAATATTCCTAGCTCAGATGGACCTTTCTCAGTTTCTTTCTCTCCTTTAACTTCTTGGTGAAGCTCTATTTGTTCAAATATTTCACCTAGTAATTTGGCTAGAATTACTATCTCTGCCTTTTCTATTTCTTTTGTTGGAACATATTCTATTTCGGTGATTATTTCTGAAAGCAGTTTTTCTCTTTCTTCAATCATTTCTATATCAACTTTTAATCTTTCTGTTCCATCACCTACAGCTTCCAGCTTTTCTGCTCTCCTTAAAGGCTTTATAATTTCGGATATGATGGGCACTATTTCTTTCTCACATAATGGACTTAATTTAATAGTTTTCTTTCCCATCACAATGTCCTCTTTCTCATTGGCAATTTCTACTCCCAATCTCTCTAAAGTACTTGGCTCAACCTTTTCTTCAATGGCTCCTAATTCAATCTTTTCCACTGTTATATTCATCTTTATGAATTCTCTTTCTGTAATTGACATTATCTGTGCCTCAATCTGTTCATCAGATCCAGCTTCTTCTTTGGCAACTTTAAGAATTTCTCCTAGTTTTTCTGAAGGTGGGATCACAATTTCTATAGCTTCTCTTATAACCCCTATTTCTTCCTTCTTAGATTCGACTACTGTTTTTGCTTCCTTGGCTATATTTTCGGTTGTAAGTTGTACAGTTTTCATAACCTGCTCTAATTCAGCCATATATTCTGGTTCTGTTTTATCTCTTTCTTTCTGATACTTTCTTTCCTCTTCTCTTTCTTCTATTCTTCCCTTTTCTTTCTGATCCACTCTTTCCTTTTCTTCCCTTTCTTTCTGATCTATTCCTGGGGTCTTTAAGACTCTATCTGCCTTTAACTCCCCTAAACTTTCTTTCTGCTCTTTGCCTGCTTCCCTATCTCTGTTCTCTAGGCCACTCAGGAGCCTGCTCAGATTCCACTGACTTTCTGCCAGACCCCTTTCAATTTCAGACTCCAGCCTTTGATCCATTGCCATTATGTTTTGGTTCATGGTTTTTAGGCTTTGATCGAACCTTTCCGACCTCCTTGACTCTTTTTCTCTTGTAAGTTGGTACTCTTCCATAAGTTGAGAGAGTAGGGTAACCACATCTGCATTCGTGACAGGTTGTGCCACAATGGGGTTTTGGAAATATATGGGGCTTTCCCCGTATCTTTCCATCTTTATCTCCATAACAAGAACCATTCTTTTATTATATGGTCTCTATTAATCTCTAATTTTATATTATGATTAAAAAGTTTTACAATATTTAATTACTATGGCTCCTCACCACTCTTCCCCTCTGGAAATGGTTTTACATATGGTCCCACTCTAATAACCTTAGCCTACTTCTAACCTGCCCTATCTTAATTATAAGTAGTGTCATACTTAACTGTAAAACAATTTAGTTAAATTACAATAGTTATGCCCAATATGGTTATTAAATTTTTTCTGCCTAATATATATATAGTTCATAAATTATATGTACTAGAAATTTATACGTTAAAAAAAAACTTTATAAAATTTGATTCAAAATTCAGTAAAATAAAATGAATTCTTACTTAACTCAACTGCAATCGTTTCTAGTAATAAATTTTTTTTATAAAGATTTATTATTGTGTTTAATAATAATAATAATAATAATAATATTATTATTATTATTATTATTATTATTATTATTATATTATTATTATTATTATTATTATTATTATTATTATTATTATTATTATTATTATTATTATTATTATTATTATTTTATTTTTATTATTATTATTATTATTATTATTATTATTATTATTATTATTATTATTATTATTATTATTATTATTATTATTATTATTATTATTATTATTATTATTATTATTATTATTATTATTATTATTATTATTATTATTATGCCAGTTTTACCTTTATTTAATTCCCCTTACAATAATATAGTTTATTGATCTTGTTCAACTCGTTTCATTGTCCGTATCCAACTCTCTAAAATATTACCAAAAAAAAAAAAACATTGGATTTCTTTTATTATTAATATGCTTTTCTCACTCCTGATGACATTTATAATGAGAGACATATAATCTTCTCTGAGCACCAGTCATCAGCGAGCAAATAAAATCAAGCTGATGCACATCATATATAAAAAAAACCACTTTTAATTGTATTTATTAGACCACTCTAATAACAATGAAATATTTCACTTAAATAGCTCCATGCGTATATATCTACTCTGCGCCAGCAAAAGAGAACAAAAAATTTCATTTGACCTCTCCAATATATGCCAATAAAAAAAATATTTTACATATATAGTCTAGGAGAAAAATAATTTCACATCCATATACTATTTTATAACTTTAATTTTTGACTAACGGGATTTACGATTTGACAAAGTTTGAACCCAAACAAAAAAAAACATTTTTATTAATACATGATTTATCCCATGTCAATATATTATAAACATACATATATCTAGATAACAAAAGTTATGGCATATTTAAAAAAACTGGAAAATTTTCATATATATATAATTACTGACACAGATCATGAAGATATGGACCAACTCAGTGTATGAAATAGATTACTATTCCCTAATAAAGTATTCAAACCTGGATGAAAAATTTTATATGCATTAAGTAATCAATATATACATAGTTATGCTCACACATGCATATTCAGTGTGTGAACTAGATCGAGGACCTCATGCTTGGATATCCGGAATCGTGTTAAAAAATTATACTATATATTACATATATAAAAAAAAACTTTATATATCTTATAAAAAAAACTCTTCTGTTTTACTTTTTTTCAAACCAAAATTATCATTTAGGTATGTGCGTGTTTACATTATAAAATCCATTTTGTGCGTTAAAAACTCGAAGAAAAAAAAATCAATACATAATTTTGGAAAGAGATTAGACACATATATATATTTATCTCATTCCACCTATTTCACTCTCTGCCCACATGCATTCAATTAACAGTCGTGTAAAACAATTACCGAAATCTAACATCTGGGCGTTTATAATCCGAGAGAAAAAAAAATTGTACAAAAAAAAAAAACTAACACACATATATATTTTTTTCAACTCACACGCAATTTAGGGTTATGGAAATAATTAACGAACCCGATCAAAAAAAAACTAATATATATATTTTGAGGAATATAAAAAAAAAACTTTTACTCTTCTTTGGAGCCAGAACGCAGAAAAATCTTTTACTCAGGCTACATGAGTGATTATACTATTGGAATCCCAGAACCTGGAGAGAAAAAAAAATCTATACATACATCAATCAAAGAGAGCGTGGGTATACTATCCGAAGTTCTTAATTTGTGGCGTCAGAACTTGGAAAAAAATTATACACACTTGTATGCACATCCCTTCTCTCCACATATATTTGGTTCAGAGCTGTGGGCAATAATCAATGAAGTCTCACATATGAAAGTCCAGAACACAGGAAAAAAAATTTTACATATGCATTTTCCCTCTTTCGTGCCAAGGTTCATTCATGGTTTGCTCAGGGTCATGTAAATAAGTAACTGCCCCATGTCTGCATGATCAGAACCCAGGGGAAAAATACCTATGTAACAGTAAGAATTGTCCCTCCACGCAACAAAATCTAGAATGTAGGCAAAATACACTAAAGCTGATCGAATACGGATACTGGGATCCAGAATCCGTCCAACATTCAATCCTTTCACCTCTGCTCAATGATCTAATACCCTATGGATGACATTTCTCAATGTACACAGATACTCAATTCACCCTCGGTCCGGCAGTCACCCCCAGTGGAACAATTTAACTAATTTATCACTGATTTGGTCAGATATACACTCATATGATTAATTGATCAATTAATATATCAATGATTGACTTAAGAAATTGAATATAATAGTCTACCTACAGATATAATGATGTATGTGCAATTAAATATAGAGTTGGATAAAATGAACTCACGGACAATAAAATATGAAAACGAGTTACAATTTTAAATATTATTAATTTAATAAAACAATAATAAATAATAAATCAAGACATACAAAATTATGTGATGGGAACGTGAGATATAATGCTCGCAGGCATTAGATGACTAATGAGATTAATGTTACATATCTCTATTATAAGCGTTTAATAAAGTCTAGTGTGTTATTGGAGTTTATGCCTATATTATTAATACACCAAATTTCTAGCTCTCTTGTAGTCTGCTAGATTATACGGAACTTTATAGCCAAAGTTATATAACTAACTATAATAGCACTCCTATGGCATCTATCTATACAAAGTTAAATCGAGCATGTAATTAGGCTCAGAGATACACAGGTTAGTGTGTTAACCTAGATTAGGATGTACACTAATACCAGATAAGTATTTAATATAAAAGGAGAGAAAACTGGCTTATGGTAGGTTTACCTATATCCTCTATGGCACATATTAAAATATGAATAAAGCAAAAAGGTGCGAATGGGTCATTATTCATGGGCTTCAGCATCGAATGCTCATTTTGCCCTAAAACTGCTCAACTTGCTATGGATATGAATATTAGTAGTTCAGGGAGTCGGATAAGCATTATGAATAATCTAGGTCCTTGTGCCCTAGTTCTAAAAGTGTGCTTGAACCCGAACTAAAGTGGATGAGAGTGACCTTCGCCAGCAACCCATCAATAATCATGCAGCAAGCAGATAATTGTACATTGCGTACTTTGTAAGGACACATCCGCAACTTATACATATATAATGCAAATGCATAAAATTATATTACTATGCCTTAAAATTAGATAGCGTCTATTTGCATATCTATACAATTCAGTTCTCAAATTTAGTATTTCAAATATACTATTTAGGGACTAAATTAATTAGTAACCTAGTTTAATATTATCACCTGCCTCTCAACATATATAAATCTAAGGAGGGCAAAGCATATTTGCAGGGTGATTACGAATAAAACATTAAAATATGCTTTGAGAGTATCGCTGTGGCTAGTTCCGATGATATATGAGTTACATATATAAATAGTTATAATTCATAACTAAAATTAAGCAAACTACATAAAATACATAGATAACTAATTATTGTAATATTAATACCCAAAACTTAATCAGTAAAATAATAATATGATCTCGAAACAGTGAGTGAGAAAGAATAATAATAATTCAATTATTTGATATTTATTATAACGAAGATTTGAAATTATCTTCGCAAGTCGATAAGCTAAAATCATATTTATAAATACTTGCAGTTTTGAGTCATTTGGCATATCAAATACATATAATATTAAAATGATAAATCATAGAATAAATCTAATAGGTTTAGAAATAGGCATAAAAAAGACCGCAGGAAATTATACATTTAAAATAGATTATTAGAATTTTACATTTTAAAAGAGAATTCAAGTTTTACATTTTAAAAGAGAATTCAAGTTTTGCAATCAGGCAAGATTTAGCATTTAACAATCTTCTTTGTAGATTTTAGTAAAGGTGTTTGGGAAAGGCAGATTTAATAAATAGCTAGCTTTTAAAACAAAGAATTGAAAGTCACAGTTTATAAACAGAGCTCTGAGAGAAAATTTACCATTTAGTTGTTTTCCATTGCAGTTAGTTTTGAAGCACTTGGGAGGATATTAAGTTGACACTTTTGACAATGATTTAAAGTTAATAGAGATTTTCCACAGGCTACTTTTGCTTTGCTGGTATATGGCATTAGGTTTTATTGGACTATAGAGTTCTTCTCCATTCTCCGGCTAAAGAGAGGGCGATCAATCGCCATCCTACTCGATCATTTTTAAGGTAAAACCGGCATAGGTTCAGCTTACAGTTCACTTAATATATTGTACCTAGACAAAGTCAGTACATGTATATACCCACACACACAAGCAGTGTAAATACTCTATTTTTTATTTACTTTCAATTTATGATAAAAATAAATGTAGTTTTCTTTCAATGCTTTATAAAATACACTATAAAATAAAATGTTAATATTTCTGATTAAATAATTTAAGGCTTTCATATAATCTATTATAATAATATTCTCTAAAAATAAAATATAAAAAATATCACTAATATGCCATTTTAAATCTCAATAAATGATTTCTACTTGTATATGCCGCGGGGGTAATTAAAAAGGGGTTTATTTTAAATTATAACTATAGCGAAAGTTAAAAGCTTATAGAGGTGATTTTGAGATTAAATGCTCGACTTTTAAACTAATGTAAGTTAAATTGTTATCTTAAAACACGCACGCATGTATGTATAAAAGGTGAATAAGTATGAATTTTTTCTAACTGAGATTGCAATGTGAGATTGCATAAACCTAAGATTGCCTCAAGCATATGGATTGAATGAACATTACGTATGACACGGACCCCAATGACAACTCAAAGAATATTGAACTCTGGGTGGAGATTGGATCCTCAGATAATAACCAACCCATATAAATATGAGTCTTAGTCTTTGTCTTTAAAAAAACTCGGTTAGTCTTTTTACATTCTTTGTTTTGTTCTGCTTATGCTTATAGTTTTTTTTTAAATTCCTCCGGAAGCTACAACTAGAACTTTCTCTTTTTTTTTTGCTATCCGGTTTATCCAACATGATCACTGTGAAATTAACATTTAGAGCGTCGATCGTCATGATGGGCTAAGAAACCCCTCAGTGATTGATCGACGCTCCGCCGCCAGAACATCTCCACAGCTATGAATGATCAACAACAGTGCCGTCCAAACATCGTACTCCAATCAGTCCAAGGAAGTTGTCCAAACATACTACGCTGAACTTATATATAAAATGAATAACCATTTATTATGGAAACAGTATCCAACAGGTTCGAACCCTCATCAAATTAGAAGCAGCAGAAGACTACGCAAATCCTAGGTAAACACTTTATTTCTTTTATGCTCCCATTCATTCTTTACGTAAAAAGGCAATCTCACAATTAATTAAATTCAACTTTCGTAAATAAAAAAATATCAGATGCTACATAGTTCCTCATATTTAAATCTTAGGACTTTTCCTGTTATGAACTTTGATCATAATGATTATTTTCTTTCGCAAATAAATTATAACACACACCTAATTTCAAATGTAAAAGAAGGAAACATATTTTATCATCCATGTTTATTATGCATAATATGTTCTTTTCTGTGCGAGTGCGAGAATGCGTGTATGTGCGTGCAAATAAAGCAATTAATTAATGTTTCATTTTTTTATATTCAATAAATTCTTTTTTTATTTAAACAAGTCGAGCATTCCTCAAATCATTCTCTATAATTAAAATATATTTTTTTTGAATTATTATAATCAGCATTTATTCATGCGATTAATTATTTTACTTTGAAATTTGTCTTTCTTATTTTTTTTGTTTTTGTTTATTTCTTTAAATTTCATCATGCCGTAAGTCACGATGTTTATTTACTATGTAGTTAAGATAGGTTTAAGAGTTGGGAGGGCCTATTATTAATAAGTATCAGTAAATGTCAATAAAGCTAGTCCAATAATTCTATTGGACTGTATGATAACGGGGGGATGATATTATAAGCTTCTAATTTTTTTTATATAAGGATGCATAAATCAAACATTCGTATTAGTTGCAAATAACCAATGACCCGGTCCAATATTTGGACCGATCTGTAAATCAACCAAGCTTCTTCTCCATTGGTTATTATTGTGTCTTTTACCAGAATGATATTCTTGAAACAATTTCATCGCGACCCTGAGTGACCCTTATTGGTCCATGCTGGGAGTTTGAGCTTATGGGTGGGGATTAGACTTCGAAATCGTTTTGATATGACATAAGGTGATGCGAGAAATTAAATTGTAAATTAAATCATCGTATCTGGCGCCCCCTTGTGTTGATACTGAACAACTATCGATATAGGAAAATAAATAAAGCTTTACGCTATATCATGTTTGTTTCAGAGCTCCCAATCCCTACATGAACGGTTGAATAAGGCGACCGGTCACAATATATATATGATGTATATCTTGGTAACAAAACTTTAAGTATTTATACTTTTTAAACTCTGGCCACCTGTTAATTTTTATGAACTTGAATGTAGCTGAAAAGTCCATTTATTTATTTTAGCAAATCATATGTAATAGTTACAAACCAGCAGAAAAACTCATTTATTTATTTTAGAAACACATTTTTAATTACAACAAGTAATTAAGATTTTGTTTTCCTGCCTATTTTGTTATTAACATTTTATATTTACTAAATAAAGTTCATGCTATTTTAGAACCAATGCGTGACCTACTTTAAAATCTGTTTACAAGATCAAATGTTATTTTGATAAAATTACCTTCACAATTAGTAGGACTAATTTTATACCATACATGTAAAATAACAGGAAATATAGGTATGCGATTTCAATAATAAAGCAATAAAGTTGCTAAATAATTTAACTAAAATATTTCCTAAACCAGAAATATTTAAAAAATGAATTTACATATCTCTATAATATATACCAATAACGTAACAATAATTCAAACTAAAATATTTCTTAAATTAAAAATATCCATAAAATTAATACATATCTGTAATCTATACATATATTATTAAACTACAGACATATCATTCGCATATATATATATGTGTGTGTGTGTGTGTGTGATTATGTACATATAGTAATTTAATGTTATTTAAATGGGTACTCTGAGAGGGTTTAAACCTGGCATATGGATAGATGTGTGGATAAAATAAGTGAAATGGGCAGATGGATGAAACTGACCATTTCAATATGGATATAGGTTGAATAGGAGAGGTTAACCTCCACATCAACAGTTATCATAAAATAATAGATTAAACATGAATCTATGTGTACGCACAAGAGCTGGCTTGACTAACATGAGCCTGAGTAGAAATAGGAGAGGTCACAGTGTACTACCGACATTATATTATCTTAGGCTCCCTATAATCTGACATCTTATAAAGCATACTGATTAAACTAATTTTCAATACCTAAAGACAATGATATTAAAAGATGTCTATTTAATTTATAAATGTATTAAGTGGTTAATAATCAGGATAATATCTGTCTCAAATAGTCAGGGAATTAGTAGTATGAAATGAATAGTAAATGGGTATAGATAATGAATAAAAAGCAATAATAATTGAAATGAATAATTGATAGGCTTAAGCATGAGGAGAAGAAAGAGAGAATATGTTAAGGTAAAGAATAGTTAATGTTGTAATGAAATGGAAATCAATGAAGGATTAATAAACTGTGCTGAGATAATAAAATGAGATGATGATGAAATTAAAAGAAAATATGGATGAGCTATGATAACAATGTTAATGATGATGAATGGGATCCTGAAACATTAATTTGATAATACTAATACAAAAGTAAAGGGGTCCTAAATTAAAATAATTAAATAAGAAAGTTTGTCTTTGAGATTTTAATGAATCAATAAAACAATAAGAACAAAGATAAAAGACTACGGTAATGCATACCAAATAACTTAAGAAATAAAATCTAGTAGCAAAATCAAAGTAAAAAACTATTGATCAATAATTTAATTTCTCAAGGTTCATATAATTTTAAATTTCAATACTTTATAATATATATTTGGATCAGTAAGAGGGGTTTTACTACTATCTAAATGTAGAAAATTAAAATGACTTATATTACATAAAGGAAATTACTAAAGAATATCTAACTATTTTCTGTTAATAATAAAAGTAAACTCTAAATTTTATCATAAATCAACAAATCCATAACAATAAGTAAATATAATAATCATATTAATCATTAAATATCTTGAAATATTTTAATCATGATTGTAACAATACTAGTAGGACAATTATACTATCTTCCATAAATAATTTAGATTTGACCACTATGAACAATATGACCAAGTTCAGTGAATGTTGGTATATTACAATTTATTGAAATATTATTTTTGAAATTAACTATTTGGTTTTTAATACACCACGTTAAAAGAACATCTCTGCATGATAATAATATGTTAATCAGTCAACAGTAAAATTTTATATGTACTATAAAGATAAGAGTTTGGTAAAATTGATTAATGATATGCTAAACATATAATAAAACTGATAATATAAAGTGATGATGATGGTAATAGCAGTAACAGTAATGTGTGGATAGTGTTAAGCAATAAGGTTACTGACAAACACAATAAATTTCCAAAACAAATTTTATTTACAATATTTACACATTTCAAAAACAATAAAAGACATCCTTTATCAAACTTGAAAAAGGAAAATACATAAAACAAGATTCATAACTAAATATTAACAGAGAAAGATCTCCTTAGATTTAATCAAAAATTATAATACATTATTATTCTTTTATAATATTCTTATTTACCCCCCATCCTTTAATCTAAATTCTTTTTAGCTTAAGTACTATATTTTATTTGCTACATTTAGGTTTACTAAATTTCATTTACCCAAAATTAAAATTATAGGTAATCAAAAGCTTCCTACTAATAAATGATAGGCAGGCAATACCTAATGCTAGGCAGTTCAGGATATTAAATATTCTCTCGGACATTAATAATCATACTTCTTTTACCATAAAGAAGACTTTACCTTTTTTAATTTTATTTCCCTAGGACATTGGGCTAATAGTATAACACAATTCTACTTCAAATAAAATACTAGTTTTTTACTTCCTTCCTGCACAGAAATCATAGACTGTGTAAATTTGAAGCTGACTGAAAAATGAACCTCACAAACTATATTAAAGATCTAGAAAAGGTTGGATTTTCACACAATGTTATCTATAAAAAGATCAGGCAATTTCAAACTAAATTACAAACTGACACGGGCAAAAACAATAAACCCAGAATAATTCTACCGTACATACCATCAATTGCTAGAAAATATTATAAAATTTTTGCTGAGTCCTTCAAACTAGGATTCCACATCCCACCATCAACAAACAGAATGATAAACAATACCAAAGACAAAATACCTTCTGATCAAATAGCTCAAGCAGTTTATAAAATTTCATGCCCAACCAATGGATGTAGAGCGGCATATTATGGGGAGACCCGTGCCAACATTACAACAAGAACATCTCAACATCATTATTTGTACAGGAAAGCTATAAATAACAATGAAAACAAATCCATATTCTTCGAGCACCAAAAAACAACAGGACATGTGTTCGAACCCACTATAGCAAGGGCACTATGCATGGAATGCAATGATATAAAACGAAAAATTAAAGAGGCGTGCTTTATTGCAAATGACAATTGTGCAATAAACCGGAAAGAATCATGCTTTGCAATTTCCAAAAAATGGTCGTTATAAAATTTGCATAAAATTTTACATAAACCAAAACTAAACTTCAGTTAAAAGTAGGCTATGATTATGGAGACACAGGGTCTCTGAAAGCGCTAAGCCATATAACTTGTAATAAGATTGAGACAAGCTTCATAATTTTGCGTAAAGCGCAATCTAAACTAATTCTACTTAAACTAAATCACTATTACCACAAATCCTTATTTAATTTCATAATATCTTATCATGAAACCTTTCTCTAATATTATTGAAAATTAATTTAATGAGCTTTCTCATCAGATGAGTACATTCAATACAATTCTACTTCAGTGGTTGTTGAAATCATTTTATTTATATAGTTTTAAGAAATATATCATTTTTATATATAGTAGCACAAATGAATAAATTTAGCTTTCTGTTACTTTGTTCTCTGTCATTAAATGAAATGTTCAAAATTTACTATAAGCTATGATCATAATTTTGTAATTAACCACTCAAAGATTGGTTAGATGACTTGTTGGATTGTTGTGGGAATTACTTGTGGGCAACAATTTAGATTTATTCATTTATTTTTAGAATTATCTTTTTATTCTTTAAGATGAAAACTTTTTATTAAGCAAAACGTTATAGTTTAAGGTGTGTGTATATAGTATAGAATATCGTAATAATTTTTTATAAATAAATCTCAGAAATATATATTAGTAATAGATTTTTTCTTTGCATCATAATATTATGAACAAAATTAAAATTTACTATATACTATGGTGTTTATATATGCATATTTTTTTTATAGGAACCCTGATATCTGCCTTTTCAGTATTTTGTTGTGGTATGACAGAGCATGAGAATGTTCTCCATGGATTTGGCTACAATATATTAGCAGCATTCTTACAGATTGTTTCTTTGACTTTTTTAATAGGATGGATATGGAGTATTATGTGGGGAATTTTATTTATTAAATTAGCTCGTAAGTATTTTTTGGTAGTATTATACAATTACTAATAATTTAGATTTTTTTTTCAATTCTTTGTGATTAATATTTTGACTTCTATAAAACCCGATAATTAATGTTTAACTGATATATATATAGTAAAACAAAGATTTTCATAAGCGAAAATTCGAACTCAGACTTTCACACGATCCATGACTCCCAGTGCCATCTTATATTGCTGACTCAGTCTGAGTTTGAATCCTGCATATATTCCATATATAAATGCAGGTTTAAGCCTGTACAATGTATTAATAAGTGAAAATTATAAATAAACTCAAAAGCTATTCATTCCCATTTAAGTCAAATGTAGTTGGCACACATACCATGTAGTATCTAAGTTTGAATTCGAGTAAATAAAACTTAAAGTTTTTTTTTCTGGTTTTAATTAGGATTGTAATTTTTTTTCTCATAGTCGTTGCAATTAATCATAAATAATAATTAATAAACGAAAACATATGTATCCTTAGTTAAAAACTAAAATAAAAACAGAAAAACCCTCAGTCATCACTATTAGGTATTGATCAACCTAATGAATACTGCCTTCTCTTTCATTGCTCTTATAAGAAACTCTTGGCAATGTTATTATAGTTAAATAGCATATTTAAAAGCTATTTCACTTATATGCACTCCCACACATATATAGAATTATTTCACACAGAAGAGACATAGTGATATGCAAATCAGAAATTGAGAATTAATATATGGAATCTGTAAATTAGCAATATCGATATAAAAATAATCTATTTGGGAGAATAACTTAGTAAATTTCACTTCATATTAAATGATACTTCACAGTTTACTAAAGTGTTCAACATTGCTGTAACATATTCAATAAACTAAAGTTGTTTTGGAGAACTTGTTACTGATTCTTTTGACTACAGGATATTGCTTAGAAAGACAGCATAAATCTACTACTACTGTTTTATTTATTCATTTAATTGTAGTTTGTATACAAAAGTTTAAAAACAATTGGATGTGTTTGGGGAAGTACACAATTTATTTCTAAAGCAAGGATTTTTAACATTTTTTTGTTATGTACCTCCTTGCTATTTTGGTGAAAACTATTGACCCTTTTTCAAAATGTAGTAGCAGATATAATATTTAATACTTGCAAGTCTTTAAATTATTCAAAATTATGTGGCAATTTTCCCACAATTTCAATGCCTGATAACTTAACATATCTATTCTAATATTCATTTTTAGCAAATATTTAGAAATGTCAAATTATCCAACAGCATCATGAAAACAAATTCTTATCTTTACCAACTTTTTTAGTAAGCACATATTCACTGCATCCAGAATACACTACATCAGTGGTCTTCATCCACCAGTCTGCAGACCGGTTCCGGACCGCACTAGACTGGAAAGAAAGTTTGGGTATACCAAAGTTTGTAATAACAAAATAATAAGATTTTAAACTTTTAATTAATATAAATAATTTTTATTTATTTTTTCATCACATTTTTACCCGATTAAAAAAAAAGAAACAGAACAAAAACAAAATCCAATCAATCATACATAAATTAATTTGTTTTTCTATTTATCACAGATGTTTATGGAGGGGTAGAATTAAATTTTTTATTATTTTTCTAAAAAAAATCAAAATTAAAAAAAAAAGTTTTTATTATACAAACTCCGGTTGTCTTTTGATAGCCAATCATGGCCACTTGTCGGCATTGTTTATGTGTTAAAACAATAAAATGTAACGTTACCGGGCCGCGATTTTAAAAACCGGTGACTTTTTTTGATTTCTTAAATTTGTTCTACTCCCTCTGTTAATACAATATTTCATTTTTAGTGTTTTTTTTTTTTTTTTTGGCTTTAACTTTTATTTTTGAAATCAATTTTTTTTACTTTTTTTTAAAAATAAAAACCAAAAAATAACTTGTCTCTAACTTTTACAAAGTATTTCTCAATACACCCCCCCCACCCCAAAATAAAGTAAGATCAAAACTTTTGACTTTTTCAAGTTTCAGGCTTTTTTTTTGTTTAAAAATACGGCCACATTTTTTTTGGCCTATAAGGCGATATCTTTTTTGCCTTTATTTGTATACTGCTAATATACTAAAACTTTTATTTTTAAAACTAATTTTTATTACCTTTTTTAAAAAATAAAAACAAACCAAAAGTAACTTTTGTCTCTATCATTTGTCTCAGTGAAGACAAAGTATCCCCCCCCCCCCAAATTAAAATAAGATCTTTTTTGGCTTTAACTTTTATTTTTGAAATCAATTTTTATCACCTTTTTTTAAAAAGAAAAACAACCAAAAAATTTCTGTCTCTAACTTTTACAAAGTATTTCTCAATCCACCCCTTCCCCATCACCACCCCCAAATTAAAATAAGATCAAAACTTTTGACTTTTTCAAGTTTCGTTTTTTATTTTTTTGTTTAAAAATACGCCCACTTTTTTTTGGCCTATAAGATGATATTTTTTTTGGTTTTATTTGTATACCACTAATATACTAAAACTTTTATTTTTAAAACCAATTTATGTTACCTTTTTTAAAAAATAAAAACAAATGCGATTTTTTAATTTTTTTGGCTTTATTTTTATTAAGCGATATCTATTTTACCATTTTTTAAAAAAACTTTTCCTATTAATTACATTTTTTGATCCTTTTAACACACCAGCACAAAAAAAAGTACAATAACATCAAAACTTCAGACTTTTACACATTTCTTTTTATTTTTTCAGATTTAAAATACGGCAAATTTTTTTTTGGCTGTACAGTGATTTTAATTACGTGATTTCTGTTTTGCTCTTACTACTATCAAAAGACAACCTCCATATATATATATATAACCATCTTGTATATATAACATTAAATACAGATATTACATTTACCATAATCATTGCCATGTAATTACACTAGTTATAATATTTCCCAACATTCAGGTAAATAACATTTTATTCTTGCATGTTTTAACAATGAAATAATAAATGTAGAAATGCCAGCACATTAATGAGAACGATTGTTATTGTACTGTTTTCTGTGTTCACATGTGAATGTAAGCAACACCATTACAATACACAATAACTAGTGTGCTGTTTTGGTCAGTTATAACAATTATGCTTATCTAAGGCTAAGCAGGTTACATCTTTAAGAAAATTTATCTGTAAACTTCTGCCGGTCTGCGAAATCTTATCCATGTTTTTGCACTACATCAAAATAAAAATCATACTAAGTCCACATTACACTCTGTATTATTTAATAAATTTATCAAGTCTACACCAATATGTCCCTACAAAATAATGTTTTTAAATTTATAAAATAAAATTATAAAAAAAAATCAGTCACATATCTTAAAGTACAATTAGCAAAATAAAATAAAAAACATATGATGTAATATTATCCATATGTATTTATTTCTTAAAACATTAAATAATAATTCAATGCAATAAAAATATAAGAAAGTTATATTTTAATTTTTAAAGACATTTCAATGTGAAGACTTTTATTGTTTATTTTAATACAAACATAAATTTGTAAAGCAGTATTTTATAAAGAGTATGTCTATAATTCTGGACATGAGTTCATTCTTTTTGTTTTCATTATTATAAGTGTTGAAAATCTTGATTCACAAAGATATAGTGTTGCAAATAGAACTAAAGCTTTCATAATTTTTTGCAGGGAATACCATACATCTGCAAGGCTTTTTCAGTTAGACTTCAATTTTAGCAATTTTTTTTCCAAGGTCAATCAGTTCATTTTTGGTTAAGTAACATTTTTGATGCAGTTTGTATCAGAAAAAATTGTGCCCAATGATTCAATTTCATGCCATGAAGATAAAAATAACTTTTTAAAAAGTTCTGTAACGTAGTTTCCAAGTATTCAGATATTTCTTTTCAAAGGAAAAAAGGCAGATATTTTTTTTCTTCAAGCCATCATGGTAAATCATTTCCACTAGTATTGGAAAGTTTGTAATTCCACATTGATAATTTAACCAAAAAAGCTTGTCATATTTGGTTGCATCCATAATGCTGATTTTACTACCTTGAATGGAAAGATTTATCTCATTTATATGGTGCAAAATATTTTCTACGTAAGCTAGCCTATGAATAAAATTATTTATGTTACAATGTTCTAAGAGTTGGGTTTCTTTTTCTTTCAGAAAGAGTGAAACTTATATCCTTAATTTGAATAAGTGCTTCAAGACTAAAGCCAGCTCATTTATGTGTGCTGGGGAAATTTTTCATATTTTGCACTCATTTTTTGACAAATGTTTTAAAAATGCAAGATTATTCTGGTAATTGTTTTTAATAAACTAATAGTTTTTATAGTTAAAGCAAAGCAAAACTCCATATAGTAGTGCCACCTGTGCTAAACAGAGTAATCAATGGATGCCAGAAGGCTTGTGCATAAAATCCCTATCTAATGCCTACTCATCCAATATCCCCAGACTAGTTTCTGGCTTGTGGCCTTCGTCAGTGAGGAGCTTTGGATCTGAGAGCACTGCATCTAGATCTTAGGATCTAATGCAACACTCTAGCAACCACCTTTTATCTCTACTTAACTACAAAACTATGAGCATGAAATTGAAAACACAAAAAATATTTTCAATCTAAGCTCAATAGCCTATATAGTCATATGGGTCTGAACTCAGTTCAGCACCCATACATTTTGGTGTCTTTGGCTCTTTAACAACCATAGCCACCACTACCTATTAGGCAGGATTGGTGTTAAACCAGCAAGCATCACATGATCACATCTCCAATACTAGCACATAATTGTTTATAAACAAAGCAAAGCAAAACTCCATATAGTAGTGCCACTACTATATGGAGTTTTGCTTTGCTTTGTTTATAAACAATTATGTGCTAGTATTGGAGATGTGATCATGTGATGCTTGCTAGTTTTTATAGTTGTTGATAAAACTTTCAGGGTTTTTGGATGTCTTTGTTGCCAGTGTATGTCTGTGTAAAAAAGGAACGAATGAGGATAACATGAACTTTTTACTAAAGTAGCAAAACCACTAGTTTTACCAAGGATTCCAAAAGCTCCTCATTGCAAAGAGAATAAAGTTTTTTTTTCTGAATAAGGTTATGAAAAAATACTTTTTATCATTTTGAAAACATTGATTTTCTGAAAAAGACTCATAAAATAAAAATACTTCATTGCTGCTATTAGCATACACATAGTGAACAAAAATAAAGTTGGCTTCATTAAAAGATGTCTATGGTTTCATACAATTGGATAATGAAAAGAAATGGGGAGACTGACAAAATATTAAAAGACATATCAACTATTCTAAAATATATTCCATCATTTGACAAGATTCCAATTTCCTTTCCTATCCTTGACTACACATCAATTCAATCATTGCCAATGTCTTTTTAATCATGTGGGAATTCTTTTTCTTGATAATTATGCAAGCAATTTTACATTGTTATGGAGCTTTATGAAATAGTTTTAATGTAGGGTTTAGAAGCATCACTGCTTTTTTAAATTGAACTTTTTCAATATATTTTCAGCATTGACAGATATAAGATAGTCTTTCAGTTTTTCTGCCTTCATACTTCTTGCAAGAATTTTTCTTAAAAAATAAACAACCCTGCAGCTTTCAAATTCCTTTATATTCATTAATGCAGTGAAACCAAATAATTCCAAACTGTTATCATATTTTCTTTTCTTCAACATTTCAACTAAACTGTGTCTGTTACTTGACAGTTTTTAACATATAGTATTTTGTAAGGTTTTAAGTATTACATCAGGATTTATGTACTTTCTGGTATTTTTTTTCCAGTGTCATAGCATCGGCCAGGATGCGAACCTGCATCCCAGGCAACTGCTTGTAAGGCAGTCATGCTGACCTCTCGACCACCAATGCAAGACTACTTTCTGTATTTGGTGTCTTTTTAAGAATTTTTTGTAAAGCCATGTGTATTTTAAAATTTTCCTAAACACCTAGCAACAAAAGGAAAATGTCTAATGCTTATAGTCAAATGCAGACATTATTAGAATCACAGATAATTATACACACAATATCAGCAACTAAAAAAATGTTGATTACTTGGATCAACAAACTCATAGTTGATGTGTCTGATTTATACTTGAAGTCAATGTGTGTTGTGTGTGTTCATGTTAAAATTAGCCCATTTATGAAAAATTGTGAGTTCTCATTTAAATTAATTTTATAAAAGTTTAAATCAATGAAAACAACTTACCCATTTTTGCTTATTTAACAAACAATTGTAAACAGAGAAATACTTGAATGGTTCACAATCATTAGATAACCAAAGTGAGAATGCTTGACTCCACATTTAATGACTGAATGACTACTAGGCATCAAATTACCAATATAGATTAAGTAACAAACAGATAAATTTTTGAATTGGTGGAAAAAGTAAATAAGTTTTCTCTGTGCAACAAAGGTGGAAGCATCTTTCTTTGCCTTTGAGACATATGGCGGTTTTAATATGTGATATTAATTTATAATATCATAACTATTTTTCTTTGATGTGATTGGCTACCTAAAATTGCAACTGACATCATAGTTAACAAATTTTCATCATTCTGAGCTTAATCAAAATTGCTAATAATCATAAATGTTGAACTATTTATATATTTCAGATGTATTTTACTTTTTGAGGCTATATTTTTCTTTAGTACTTTTTTATTTATCATCATTGTAATTATATTATTTATGTCTGTGCAAAATGAAATTTTCTACATCTAAATTTTTATCTTCATAAAATGATGCTCCATACTTCAAAAGATAAAAGACTGCTAACAAGTCTCCTTCTGTTTAAATACAGAAGGACTTTGATCGTGTGTGATCTCACTTCTGGCCAAATAACTATCATAGATGACCATAAGTGATATTTTTTAAATATGCAATAATTGTAAAGTGATATGAAATGAATACTATTATAATTAATGGAAGGAAATGCAAGATTGCAGTCAGAACCAAGAAATATCCAGATTGTAAGTTGATTTGTTTCATGTCAAGCATTTGGATTCCCTGAAATATTTCTACATATATATTCCCATGGTACCGTCAGACTTCTGTTAAAAAACAATTGTTCTAAAAAGATTATATTAGTCAAAATAGACCCTCGATAAATAAACCTATTTATTATGGAAAAGTGATCGATCTACAGTTTAATTTGGCAGTTGCAGAAACAAAAGTGTAATTTAGTACACATTGTTTTATTCTTAAAATTTAATAGCTCTTATTACTAATAACTGTTATTATTAACATGCCTGTTTCTCAAAAAGTAAAGCGAAATATAACAGCTTTCCTAATATTGGCATAATTTTCCGTAAATTGTTTACAGTAAATTTACAGTCAAATAGTCAACTAAGAACCAAAATGTTTTATAAAAAAGGTAAAAATTTCAAATTTCTCAAGTGATGAAAAAAATAATGATAATAATAAAAAAAACTAATGTCAACTTTTGCACTCGCCATGAATATAAAAAAAAAAGATAGTAAAAATAAAAAAGACATTAAAGAAAAATGTCATGAAAACCAATAATAAGAATAAAGGAAAATGTTACTTGGGATAAGTAAATAAAATACATTCAAGAAAATAAAAAAAATAAAGTCATGCTTAGTAAAACCTTTTGTAGTATTAAAAACACACTATGAAAATATAAATCTCTAATGTTTCTTAACAATAATAGTGCTTCAGATACAATTGATTCAGCGGAATTCTAAAAAATAAAGCAGAAAGAAAAAATTATGTTGAAAATAACACGTGCAAAATTCAACATTTAGTACTAATTTTTACACAATTTTTAGATTTTACTTCTATCTAAACAAATGAAAAAACTAATAGGCCCAAACACACATTCTTCAGTAAATTAATTTACAGGCAAAAGATATTTGTGAATAGTCTTTTATTTGCCACATCAATTATTAGCATCAGAGAAAACAATGATCCATTAGATAATCAGTCATTTTATCTCATCCTTTATATTCTATTATTTAGAACAGCTCCAGAAATATAACAATCAAAATATTAAATCTATAGCTACTTTCTCAGTAAGATCAACTACAGCATTAGAATATTTTTCAAAATAACAGTGTGAAGAATTGGAATCATTGCTGCAATTATTGTAAAAGCATGTGCTTTTGAAATAGACTTCAAATCATGATAAAACCTTTGAAACATAACAGTAGGGTGTTTAGAGCAGACAATATTTGCATGCACTGATTTTTTTAAACTTTTTTTGTATAAATAGACAGTAGTGGATATAGATTGAGAGTTACTTTATCCCAAATATAGGAGAACAGTCAGCTTGGAGTTCTTTATTTTATTTTGTCAGACTTAAATTATTCCAGACAGTTGTTCTGATGCAAAAATCCTATTAAACCAGCCAATTTATATGACTTTGATACTTGAGATCTCACATCAGTGCACCCTTTAATGTTAAAATGTTTAATATCATTTTATAACACAAAGAACTATAGTCCAATCTAAATTGTAAATTTCTTCATCTTTTTTTAGGCTTTATAGTCATTTTAAAATCTGATTTCATGTTCTATTCATCAAACATATGATTAATAATATTCTGTGGTGTAAATACAAAAACATCATCTATATAACATGTATGATGTATAACTTTATATATATTTAATATTGGAATTATGTCATCCTCTTTGATTGCCAATATCATGCTATAAACAATTATGCTAACATATAAGCTCACTGGCTAAGATTTTTTCATTTTATATACTTTACTTCTAAATGTTGCCACAACATTATTATCAGTCCAGGTTAAGAAATGAATTCTTTCTTATGTTCATCTTTATTCTTAGTAATTACTAGATCATTGATAATCTTTATGGATTCTTTCTATTTACATATCCATATAATTCTGTGGCGATAAAAGAAGCCATTCAATGTTCATTTGAAATAATAGTGTTTCTAATAATATTTACAAATTCAAATAAAGATTTAATTGTAAATTGTCTAAACCCAATTTTTTTAACATTTGGACCACATCCTTCAATGCTTCATAATAATATACACCATCAAAATAAATTATTATTCTTAAAGGATAATGCTCTTTGTGCAACTGAATGTTGGCAAACAACTGTGACAAAATAGAGCTTGATGGATACCTATGCAAATATTGCTATCTGTTGTATAATTTATGCAAATATTTTTTAAGAACACATGCTATGAATTTTTGTTTATTAGACTTATTATGCAAAATAAATATATAATGAATCAAAGAGCCATTAGTATTTAAATTAACAAAAAATGGGTCTCTTAAATCCTTAATGATAAACTTCAAACTTATTGACAACCATAACTATGATGCTTACACATTGAAAGTATACTCAGTCTATTTAATTTATTTTATTCTGTGTTATAGGGTTTTTCATATATATACACACACAAAATATGTGTGTAGTTTGTATTAAATAAAATAAGTGGGCTGAAACTATTACATTTCTGGATAGTCTATTTGTAATAAATAAACACTATAAGGAATTGTTATATAAATCAAGATCCTTTATTCAGTATGAATTCATTAACAAATTTAAGCATGGCAATATTATTCAAGTTTATGGATTTTAACAAGTTTCTCACAAAAATGTCATATTGATTTTTGATGCATCTTTTGAAAAGGCAGTATCCACAATAACTATTTAGCACATAATAAATTAATGTTATTTAACATAAATATTTCAGAATGAAATAATCAAGTAGATGGCAATGTTATCTGCATATCCTTTTTCATCTTGCTCTTGTACGAGATGGGAAATTGGAATGATACTTTTCAGTTTTATAATATCGTGTGGAATAGCAATTGCTGTTGCAATTAAAAATATTTTAATAATTAATAGAACATTATAGAATAAACAAATTTTCGAAAATTTGTAAGCCTTTCTTTCTCTTATCCCAAAATCTATTGTGTTGTATTAATGTATTAGAGTGATAGCAATTATTCCCATCTCATATAAGAGTAGTGCCAAGATGAGTATGTAGATAATTTTGCCATCTGTATGGTTATTTTACTCTACAATGCAATTGTTAATTATTACATAAAATTTTTGTTGAGATGTACATAATAAAAAGAAATATTTATTGCTTCAATAAAATGCAGTCTCTACACAGCTGTTTACATGATGATAAAAGAAAAGATCTAAGTTCATTATTGACTTATCAAACAAAAAATAAGTTTACAAATTAAAGTTTAAACTTTATGTATATATTAATTTTTTTTTCTAGTATCTAAGATAAATCTATATATGTTCATATATATGTTTTTTTGCTTGTTTCAGTGAAAGAATCAAAAATGGAAAAGCCATTAGGAGACCAAGTTTAAAACTATTTCTTCACTCAGTGTTTTCCAAGTATTCTTAAGAACGAGAATGCAAGATTTTAACAGAATTCTCATTTTTGCTGTTCCTTAAACCTACAACTTTAAAGATGAATTTGTTTATTATATTTGTGGAATATATTTATTGTCAACTTTTTTACATTATATGTAATTTTTATTGTAAGTCATACGTGTTTTTTCAAAAAAAAAAAAGTGATAATCATAATTGCATCTGTTTTTAAATAAATACTCATTTCTTCATGTGATAATGAGCTTATTTGTGGAAATGCATATTAAAAGGAAAGTAAAATTTTTATTTTATTTTTTAATTATAATTTAAATAGTGATGAAACTATATAATAATTGTAAAACATGCAGGTATACATACATACAAGGGGGAAAAGTAACTAGAATTTTATATTTAAAAAATGTTTATTTATCTTCCAGTGTTATAAATTTAATCTCCTTAAAAGTATTGTTTATTTAATACAATACACCAGTGCAAACATGTTTTTCACTTTTCAAAGTAGTCCAGAAACACAAAGTGAAATCTTTTAATGACGGCGTAATTTTTTCTTCACCACTTCTAGGTCTTCCGGAAAAAAAATTTAAGGCATTTTTTTTCATTTGAGAAAGTAAAAAGAAGTCACTTCGTTAGATATCAAGTGAATATGGTTAATAGATAAACTAAGTCATGCTGAATTTAATTAAAAATTGTTTCACACTCAAGGTTTTGTATGCAGGCATATTCTTAGGGTAAAGCTTATACTCCTCACTTGGCATCAAAATGGGACACTTACATTTTACCACATCACACAAATGTTTCAGAACTCTTACAAACTAATTATGAGAGAAAAATGCCGTTAGTGTAAAAAAACAACAACAAAAAAGCATTGTCTTGATATTGGATTTCACTTGTCACACTTTTTTAGGATATGGTGAATTTTACACTTTTATTACACCATTGGTAAACTTGTGTTTTCCCAGAACAGCTGTCTTGTAATCTTTTTCAAACATTGCAACTGTTTTTCATGTGATTTTCCTTAAATGAAAACAGAATTTCACATAATTCCTTCTTTTCAACCATTACAAAAATTGATAAATACACAAAATGCACTTTACAAAAAAATGTTCTACATGACATCACAATTTCACATGGTGATGTCATCAGGGTCTTGCGAAAGATATCTAGCATCAGAAGCATATATGACAATAGGCATGCTCGCCAGAGAATAATTCTGATTATTTTTGGTCTCTCCTCATATGTTTTGGATATATAGTAATATATCCAAGATATACATATAATACTAGAAAAATGACATTATTTATAATAATGATAAGAGTGGTAAATCCTAGGATTGGTGCCTGCAAGAAATTTTTTTTAATTTACAGTCTGCATATCGACATTCATCTAATAAACCAAAATGACACTGGCTTTTTTTATCATCCAACTAATAATAATTAGATATCCATTCACTTAACATTGTGATAGTTGGTTTTGAGCTAACTACCTGAAAAAAAATCTTATATCTACTCTTGACTTTAAAAAAATTTCAAGGCTCACTCAGCTGGAACTCAAACACCAAACTGTGTAAAGAAAGTTATATATATACATATCATTTAATGGTCTACTAATTATATAGTTAACAAGTAAACTGAGTCTTAGGCAGGATTGTTCTTTATTCTTTATATTTTTATATTATTTTTGAGAAATTTATTTTAAAAATATAATAACTAATAATAGTATATGTGATACATAAACCTAGACCATATAATGGAAAATACAAATTACAATATTATTTTTTTTATAGAAGACATAGTTCTTTTGTTAAAAAAAAAAGAAGATGAAATTAATGTATTATTTAACATAAGTATAGAAAAAGAAGATGAGTATTGAATTTAGTAACACAAAGTTAATGATATTGATAATAAATAGTTAAAAAAATAAGAATAATAAATGGAAAGTAGGAAAATTATTGATAGCAGTAAAATTATATTTTATGTAGAAATTAAAATTATTAAAAATTTTATAATTCAAAATAAATATTTTTTTTAAAATAGCTAATCTTTTGAGAATTTCAAAATCATAATAATAGTTAATCAATGTTTTTTTTTTAAAAAAAGAATTATATATATACACATAGCTTGCTGAATGTCTCTTTCATGGCATACTTGTAATGTACCTGTCAGCCACAATCTAGAATTTAAATCCAGACTGAGTAAATTTGAAAATTTTATCAGATTCCAAACAGGCTTAGAATTTTTTTCCCATATATTGAATGTATCTAACATCCAAAATTTAGTATAAAGATATTCTTACAAATGATAAACAATGATAAGAAACTATTAAAAGCCTCCTCATTCCAGTATTTGAGAATCTAGTATTAACTTTATTAGACTGCTCACCCTTAAAGTGCTATTAGAGAATTCTTAGTTTTTCCATGTACTATTTAAAAGCCATTTTATGTTTACATAGCTTTAAAAGATTACAGTAATACCATTGAATTAATGTCATTGTGCTGCTAATGAGATATGGTATTAAAGTGGTGAACTTTTGAAACTCAAGATACAGCATCATTTCTTATACTCAAACCTTTTATGATCTCCCAATTAGCAAGCTATTTAACTGTTTTTATTTTTTCACTGTTATCAAATAAGGGTAATGAATCTTATGCATGATGACACATTAGTGACATTAAAGCATTTGTCACTAGCACATACACATACATGAAGTAAATAGTCTTATATGATAAACTATGCATTGGGTAAAAGTTTAACTTTTCCACAGGTTAAAATGTTTATATATGCTGATCTAAATTTTTGATTAATGATTCCATATATTATGGGATCCCAAGAAGAATGTGACAAACCACACAGTAAACTAAATCTCAAAAGTCCATCTGGTACTGCAAAATAGGTGCTTAGTAAGACAATAAATGAACCAGGGGACCATGAGGTTATAAATATAATGAATATAATGAAAAGTAATCTTGTTACTTTGATATTTTCTTTTTGTCGACGTTCTGAAAGTATAGACGATTCTTTGTCTGGCCGATTTTCGATATTTTGCTGTGATTGTCGAATTTTGGAAAATATTTTGAAATAGCAAATGGCAATAGTACCACTTATTGGAAAAATTATTGTTGAAATAAAGGTAAATGCAAATAAAAAACCAGCTGAGTCCCATTCATATAAGCAAATTTTCATTTTCAATTCAAAAGTCAAAGTAAAATAATCTAAGAGTAAAATAGAGTTAATCAGTAGAGAAATAGTCCAAGATATTATTAAAATAATAGCAATGTTTATATATGAGAAATATTTATTATATAAATATGAAGAGTGACATATAGATAGGTAGCGATTGAGGGCAATAACTCCGGATGTAATATAGCCTTCTGTTAAGGCAACATACAAAAGCACAGCCAAATATCGACAACCATTATCAAGAGGTAACCCAAGAAATTTGTTGTAAATGGGTTGAGGAATACAAAAAGTACATATCAATAATTCACTCACAGATAAATTTATTACAAAAACATTTGGAATTGTTTTCAAGTTTTGAGTACTTATTATAGATAATATAATAAGACAGTTTCCAAAAATCCCCATAATGTGAATCACAAAAGTAATTATTTCATCAGGATAACTGAATTCAGATTTATTTTCTGTAATGGAATTATTATTAAATGAAGAAAAATTCATTGTAATCTTCTTATCTATAAATAAAAATCAAAAACAATATATACATGCAATTACATACATGCATATATATATATATATATATATAATTACATACATGCATATATATATATATATATATATTGTAACATAAATACGGAGATCAAAGATCCGTTGTAACTTAAATAATTGCTCAAAAGAATTCAAATATAAATTTTACCATTTTATATCTGAATAGTAGCTATACGTTATTGAACAAATATATTAAAACATCATTGGATTAAATGAAACATATTTCTATAAATAGAGTTCTCAAGATATCACAATATCAATCATGAGAAACAATAATGCCTGGAGACTAATCATTTAAGGTGTCTGGCCTATTTCAAACCCTGGTTAGGCAGGCATTGTATCATCAATAAACAAGTAGAAACCATAAACAATTATCAAGAACAAACTATTATAATTCAGGAAATAACATCAAGTGGGTGAGTACACTAGTAACTCAATAAAATATATTCTCAGGTATACAGAAGGTAGATTTTATTCACTTTCATCTCTTGGTTTGATGTCAAGTGCATATTTAAATAAATAACAAGTGAATATGGTCTAGCAGGGTGCCACTAGATTATCTGAACCTAGACACAGTTATATCTTATAACCTTTTCACATGTACCAGGTTTGAATCCCTTGGTGGTCCTTTATTACTAATAAAAATGGAGGATTTTGCTTTTTTTTAGATCCATATCACTGTATGCACTAATATTTAGGTAAACATAAATCATCCTTAAACTAAAGTGAAGTATATAAAATTCATTAGACAGAAAGCATTTCCCAGATCTTAACATAATAAATGTGTTTCGATGTCTTTATAAGTTTTACTAGCTCAGATTACTATTAATTTAGGATGGCAATTCACTCATCCTTGCATGATATAGATGATGGAATGGTGGTTATTAAATTATTCACAAATGTCAACTAAATACCATGAAATTACTATTTATTTATGGCCTTTAAACATTTATCTATCTCATTAAGTAAAATGTGATGACGACAATGATAACGATAATGGTTTCAACCACAGCTTTAGGACTAAGCCTAATCATAAAATTTATTTTCAGAAATTAATAATTAGTGGTTAATCTTAGTATATCTAATTGAAACTTAAATAGCTAATAGTCACCTTGGTGATGAATGATCATAACTAATAAAAAAATATATATGCCTCTGTTTAATAAAACAAATTAACATTTATTACTGCATTTCTAACGTATACATAAAAATTTCTATATCTACATGAAAATCGATATTAATAACAACAATAATCATAATCAACTGTTTTAAAATCATAACATTAATTTTAAATTCTTTCCCCTTTCCCATCAAATATATATAATGTATTTCAAATTGGATACCAAGTTTGCTAAAGTTTTCAATTCACAAGAAAATATTTCATAAAAAAAATATTCACTCTTTTTTTCTCTCTTTTGCACACATACTTTTACAATCTAACCTGTAAAGTAAAATGATTAAAAATAAATGTTAGTAAAATTGGAAAGAGCAAGTTTGTTAGAAACAAGTTTTAAAGTACCTTTTTCTCCCTCTCCCTTCTAAGCTCTGAAATGCTATACTTTAACTTAAAACACAAATAATCCAATATTTCAATACTGCCTCTTATTTTACATTCACACAGTTACATATATGCAACAAGTATTATTATGTATGTGCATGTTTATCCCCATGAAAACTAAAAGATTATTTAAAACCAAAATAATAATACAAAAAATTTTTTTTTACATATCAATAACATTTCATAACTTTAGGTTAATAGTCAATCATAATTTTAGTACATATAAAATCATTAATGAAGCTTATGGTTATCACTAGTAAGCAATTCTTGGTTTCAATCGATCATAGCTGTTTTATAAGTTCTGAGATAACAAATGAAAATATACAACTTTATTGCTAAAGTTTTACTAAGTCTCTGATATCATAAAGAAAATATATATAAAAAATTCATATTATCAGTTCTATTCTTTGGTAGCAACTTCCAATGATTCAAATTTATCTTGTTTAATATCAATTTCCGTGTTTCTTTGGAACCATCTCTTTAAGTGTATAATTATTTGATGGTGATGATTCTACTGAGGTTATTTGCTTTAATGGGAATCGTATTGGCACTGGAACTTTTCTTCTCTTCCTGTTAAGCATGATTCTTTTAATTGATGAAGTATATCAGTTGTCTTCAGGTTTATACTTTTTTCTTGGGTTTAAACTCAGTCACTGGATTCAATTTGTAGTAGATGATTCAATTTGTACTAGATGATTTAATACTTATTAATTGATTAATCATTTTCCTTCAGCTTTCAAATGCAGGTGAATCTTTTCTCTTACTGAAAATATCGCATTTCTTTCAGTCATCGGGTGTATAATATTTTAATTTCAGACAAGACTTTTATTACTTTTTTCCTCTTCCTATATGATGTGCTAGCTCTGGGGGCCAGAAAAGCCCAAGATGACCTATATATTTTTCCTAGCCCGACATCCTTATATTTTAATCTTCAAAAACTTTATATTAAAAAAAAGATTTTAAAATTGATATCTGATGAATCAAATGCTTGTCTTTTAGTTTCAATATTTAAAAAAAAATCTCCTGATTTTTTTCCAGACATGTTTTATACTTGATTTTTGAGTCAACTCACCCAATGAGTGATAGTGTGACTTTCTCTGGAAACACACTACCTTGATTTTTCAGACTAATCCTGTTTTGAAGTAAAAATTGTCTTAATCTTTTTCTTGACATCTCTGTCACAAATGTAACACCTAAAATTTGAGCTGCTTTCTTTGATCAAGCTGATGGGACAATTTTAAACTTAGCGCTCTCACCAAGCTTTGCTTTAACAGAAAAACAACCAATCTTTATAAAAACAAAATTGTTACAAAAATATATATCTAATTTAACAGATTTTCTCTTTCTTTTTCAATATGTAATAAAATATACATTTATGTATGTAATGTACACACACACTTATTCAACTCATTTATAAAACTGGCCTATAAAATAATCCAAATGCTTTCCAGAAATTATAATTTTAATATCGAAAATTAAATTCTTAACTTTCAAATCCTAAACTATAACTCTTAAAAAAAAATAGAAATAGAATAAAATATTAGAATTTAGCAAATGTAGGTTAGCTTTGAAGAGAGTTTAATATTTGAAATATACAATGGTAATTAAATAGCTTTCACACACACTTCCTATATATGTGTTATTACTCTATTTTTTTTTAACAAAAAAAAATAAATATTGAATAACTAACCATGTATACTACTCTTTTTGAGTTTTTTATTAACACACAACCAAATAAAGAGCATAACTGTTGCCCCACTCTCTTTCTGTCATAAGCTTTTAGAACTGGATCTTGTAGGGTTTAAACTTGGGTGCCCTACAGCTTCCTTTACTATATAAAAATGTGATGATGATTTTGTTCCACATTTTCTTTCATGCCCATTACTACAAATTTAGCTAATGACTAAATTGTAATGGCACAACATATATATATTATATAATAAAGGACTTGAACTCAGACTTTCAAACGCCCCACCACTATCCATTCCATCTTATTCAATTGATATACATGCACATGAAAAAGATAAATGATCTTCAATATATGTATTTTTTGCTGAACCAGCATTCATCAGTTGGTCCAGATCACCATCTCCCACACATAAATATATACAATAATGCTAGTATAGACAATTTTTTTTTTAATCTAAAAGTTTCTGAAAAACTTATGAAATTATTGAATGTTGCCAGAAATGAAAAAGGAAGAGACATTATGGAAAAGCAAAACTTTACAAGATCAAGTCAAAAGGCTTGATCAGTTTTACATAAGCTTGATGGATGTAAAAGTAATTCTGCTAATCAGGTTGCCAATCTTATATATCAGACTTCAAAATCAAAGTTAGAGAGAATGAGAAAAAAAACATGGTTAGAGTAGAATTACAAGCTTTTCTTTCAAAATGTTCCTCTAATATTAATCTGATTTAAGCAGTGGATGTAAGTGAACTTGAACTTAACTTAAATAACCTTAAATCAGGAAACACTCCTATAACAAATACAACATTTACAGAGATTTTAAAACTGCTAGGACTTAAAGCCAAAACATGATCAGCGAAACTTATCAATTTGTTCAGAAACTATTCCAAAAAATGAACTATAGCAGTCTTAAAACCAAATAAGCCCAGCAATGATTTAAAAAAGTATTGCCTAATCATCATTATGTGTTTTCAAGAAGCTTTCTGAAAGAATCTAAATATTAAAAAAAAATGCAAAGAGTTGAGAGTTATCTTTCTATACTAAGCTGATTTTAAACCAGAAAAAAAAAAAGCTGCTGCGAACAAGTTTTATCTTTAACAATTTTATTGAAAAATAAATTGAAAATTTATTATCTTTATTGATCAGTATGTTCTGTTTGGAAAAATGATTTAAAAGTTTCTAAAATTCTTGGATCCAGGACAACTATTAATTTACTTAATAAATGTTCTCCGATTAAAAAATTATAATAGTAGCAAATCGCATAAAATTTTACATAATGGGTTACCACGTGCTTTGGTTTTTTCACTTACTAGAATAGAATAGAATGCAGGAAATTTGTCTATGTTGATTATATTACTTTCAATAAGCATATGAAAAACCAGGAAATCTATTTTAAAGACTAATGTAATGTCTTATTTCTAAGTCAGTGAAGATAGTTTGACCATTTTTTCAAAATCTAAATAGCAGGAAAATATTTTATAAATCTGAATATAACGTTTTCCAATAATACATTGAAACACAATTCTATGCTATGCTATTTAAGAGCAACCTTGAGATGCAGCCTACCTTATTTTTCTCATTGATCTAAGATTAGATTAAATTCTATAAATAATCTCATTGAAAAATTGGTCAGCAATACTTGATAGTTATAATTCAATGAATTTATGAACAGCTTTTTTAGCATTAGTATATTTTATTGGTGAATACTGTGCCACTGTTTGAAGAAAAAGTACATATCCTAAACATTTGAATTACTGGGACCTTCATCCTGTTCTTTCATTTTCACCAGATATCAGAAAAAAAAATTGACTCACAGAAAATGTTAAAGCTGTTAAGTAGATTGGATTTTCCAAAAATTCCAAGATATAGTTTTATCACCCATGATTTAAATCAAGATTCCCTTTTGGGATATTCAATCAAGAATCTACATTTGAAGAATTATGGTATCAAAATTGAATTCATATCATGTTCCAAATGAATTTTCATTATCCATATCCAAGTATAAAATCAGCTGGGTTTATTCTTCCCAGATGCAATCAATTTATGTGGATGTAGAAAAACACAGAGGAAATGTATGTCTTAATTGAAATCTCCATAGATACCTTTTGTGACATTTTACTAAAATCCATATAATAAATAATGGTTGATATTGCTACATACATATGAGGCAATAAATTTGTTTGTTTGATTAATTGATATTATATAAGCAGAATATAAGGATAGTTACTCATTGTGTATATTTATAATAAGTTTGTCACATATTAATGTACTCTTGCCTTTAAACAAGTAATATAAGTAATACTTACTGAGTTAACTGCATATAATATTTTTACAATTTATTTTAACTTACATCAGGTAAGCATGACTCTTGCTTGATTATACTAATATGCATTAATTATTAAAACATTGATCATAGTTGACATCTAATATTCTGTAATTGATTTACATTTTGGGAATGTAAATTGGTTAGAGTCTAGAATACAGAAGGAATTATTTATTGAGGGGTCAGTGTATGATGCAATATCTATTTCAATAAAAGCTTTGTTGGGTAGTATTTTTATATAATAAATGAGACCTGTTACTTAAGACTATAAATAAAGTATGAATGTGACAAATATGGCTAATCATCATATTCAGTTAACTGCCAATAATAAACAACTCTATAATTTGAAGAACGTAGAATAAATAATGGCAAAAAGTTTAATGTATATTTTGGTTAAGAATTTGCCACAAATAAGATGTATTTGATATGAAAACAAATAATATAGAATTATAATTTGTTTCTTTAAAATATATTAGTTCATCAGTTTTTTAATATAATATAAAAGGACTTCACTTTAAAGAAATCTGTTTTTTTTTTTATCAATTATTTTTCTATGAGAAAATAAGTGATTTTGTTTCTGTAAGATTTTATAAATTGACTTGATGTTGTGTCATTAATTGCACTAAATTATTTACATTATCAAATATATCTTCTATTAGCTATGTCAAAGAGTAAAACCTGTATTTTAAAAAAAATATAGTGATGTTTCTGGTTATTATATCTGACTACCACATCTATAAACTGTATGTTTTAAATCAAGTCTATCCTAATCAGGGCCGGCGGAAGCGGGCATGCAACGCATGCTAGGCATGCGGGCGCTGGCAGAAGGAGGCGCCATCACTGAGAGATTAGCATCTGAAAAAGAAGGCGCCATCCCTGAGAAATTAAAACTCTACTAACAAAAATACTCACATTTGAAGAATATTATTCTCAAATGTTTATTTACAAAAATTATTGAGAGTAGATTATTGAAAATCATATGAAGTCATATTATATCTTATTAAATGACACACACAAGCAGGCCTGCACACAAGCTCTGCTTAATATTAAAAATATAAAACAATCAAATCTATTATTTATCATGAACAATAAACTAAACATAAAGTTTATTATATTACAAATTTCATATTGTAATGTTTATATATATATAGTACTGCTTATAGTAAACTATAAGTAACTTTCTGCTAGCAAATATATAAATAAACACACACTAAAAGTATTATAAATTAGAACTTATGTATGTATATGCGTATATATATATTAGATCATGTACATAATTTTGAAATCGTAAGAAACGATTATAATATTGCAAAATAAAACATTTTCTAATTTTTTATTTAAATAATAATTTGATATAAATATTTGAACGTGTATGTAATATATATTATTATATTATAGGTATAATTCCAGTAAACTTAATATAATTTTCAGTTTACTTTTTATTTTATATATTTTAATTGTTGTCAAAAGTCTATTTTTTCTGCATACTAATTAGGTTTGCAAATTAATTACATACGTTTGCTTATGATGTTTATCGCAAATTTTAAAATCTTAGTAAGAACTTGTAAACAATAATTATAATCCCAGGAAATTTTCTATTGAAATCGCAAATCAGGCCTGGCAGGCCACCTGTGTTAATTAGAAAAATATATGATAACAAAAGAAAATCTTGCCAATGGTAAAACTAAAATGTTCAATCAAGCGTAAAAAACTGGACACTTGAGTTATTTTAAAACCTGACCATTTTTAATGTCAATGGCTGAATATTTCCAATTTATTAGCTGCCTTTTTTAGGTAAACAAGTTAAACAACTTCTTCCCCTCCGCGTATAGAGTTTTGTATTTTGGCGCAAGAAGTAATTTGTGTTGGACATCTAAATTAGCGATATATAATCTTAAGTATTAAGATACATGATGTAAATATATAAATTAGAGTCCGTATTTATTTATTTATTACATTTGAAAATTATTTTAAAGTGGCGTTCATGAGTAAAAGTAATATGGAATCAAAAACTAAGAAAAAACTATCCGGTGCACAAAATCGTAAACGCCAAGCTGAAAAAATAGCAAACATTAAAAAACAAAGTGGATCACTTAATAAATATCTTAAAATATCAACTGCTTCTGAAATAGCTTATACTCAACAAGAACCAGAACCGTGCACACCATCTAGATCACAGGGAACTGTTGAAAATATTGAACAAGATTTTAGTAAGAAACAGTTAAGTGACAACAAAGTCATTGTGCCAATATCATATCAAATGTGTACAAATTTAGAAGATCCAGCTGAATGGAATAAAATCGATGACAAACTACGTGTTATTTTAGTAGAAATGGGGCCTGTTCAAAAGAAAGATATTATATATCCGAACGATGTACATGGCCGTAAATTTTCTGATGTATATTATAATAGAAAAATGGAAAACGGAGAAGTAGTTTTTCGAAAATGGCTTATTTATTCCGAAATTTTGAACTCTGTGTTTTGCTTTTGTTGCAAAGTTTTTGGATCTACTGAATCTAGCCTCATAGAAGGATACAATAATTGGAGAAATTTAAGTACAACTTTACACAGACATGAAACTAGTATGGCTCACATGAAAAGTTTATTGAATTGGAATGAACTTGAGAAAAGATTAAAAAACAAAATTACTATTGATTGTCAATCTCAAAATTTATATGAAATGGAAAAGAAACATTGGAGGAGTGTTTTGGAACGGCTGATTGAAATTATCAAATTCCTTGGTAGTCAAAATTTAGCATTTTGTGGATCATCTGATAAATTATACGAAAAAAATAACGGAAATTTTTTAAAATTAATTGAATTATTTGTGAAGTTTGATCCCATTATGGAAAATCATGTTGAGAGGGCCCTAGATCAAAACAATAGAGTACATTATTTGAGCAAAGATAGCCAAAATGAATTATTAGAAATTTTAAGTACAGCAATTAGGGAAACAATTTTATTATCGATAAAGAAATCCAAATATTATTCTATTATTTTAGATTGTACACCAGATGCAAGTAAAACTGAACAAATGACCATAATTATTCGCTTCGTTTTTTGTAATAATGGAATGGTTAAAATTAGAGAAAACTTTTTAGGTTTCATAGATATAACAGATTCCACTGGACGAGGTTTATGTACAACAATAATTGAACAACTGGAAAAATGGAAGATTCCCATTGAAGACATGCGTGGTCAAGGGTATGATAATGGGGCCAACATGAAAGACAAAAAGGCTGGACTTCAAAATTTGATTTTAACCAAAAACCCTCGTGCATTTTACGTACCATGTGCTGCTCATTCTTTAAACTTAATCATAAACGATGCCGCCAAAGTCAATGTAGATACAATTGGTTTTTTTGCAATTGTTCAAAAAATATACAATTTTTTTTCATCATCTTATAAACGGTGGTCAATCCTTTTAAAATTTATTAAAACTTTAACTCTAAAACAACCATCAGAAACACGATGGGAAAGCAGAATTGATGCAATCCGGCCTCTACGGTATCAGTTGGGTGAAATTTATGATGCACTCTATGAAATAATGAACAACGAATCTTTTAATAGAGAAATTCAACATGAAGCTCAATCACTCTGCACTAACCTTAAGGATTACAAATTTATTTGTTCTTTAATAATTTGGCATGATATATTAAATAGAATAAATCCTGTCAGTAAAATGCTCCAAAATGTAAATATGAATGCTTCACTTGCTTTAGAATCGATCGCAAATCTAAATAAATTTTTACGAGAATATCGATCAGATTCAAATTTCAAAAACATTCTCAAAATTGCAGATGAACTTAGCGAAGAGGTTGATGGAGAGAAAGAATTTAAAACTGCCAAAGAAGTTCGACAACGGAAAAAAACTCGTCAATTTGATTACGAGCATCAGGATGAAACACCTCAAATACCTGAAGAAAAATTTAAAATAAACATGTTTTTTACACTTTTAGATGTAGCGATTAATTCTTTAACAGAACGCTTTGAACTCCTCGAAGCATGTTATAATAATTTCAATTTTCTATATAAAATATCAGAAATTAATAAGAGCGAGTTACAAGCAAAATGCAAAGATTTAGAAAATATTTTGAAATTTGATAACAGTAAAGATATTAATGCTACAGATTTATTCGACGAATTATGTGCTTTTCGAGATATTTTTCAAAAGGATTTTTTAAATTCTCAAAACCCTTTCGAAACACTTAATTTTATAGTTTCTAATAATTTATCTATGCCAAACTTATCAATAGCTTTAAGAATATTATTAACATTACCTGTTAGTGTTGCAAGCGGTGAACGCTCTTTTTCTAAGTTAAAATTAATTAAAACTTACTTGAGAACAACTATGTCACAAAAACGGCTTGTTAATTTGGCATTAATTGCTATTGAAAATGATATTTGTGCAGAACTGGAAATAAATACAATCATATCAAGGTTTATTAATATGAAGTCAAGGAGTATAAAATTATTATAATTATAACATGTTTTGTAATGCATTTACTTTTTTTAACTGTATTTTCTTTTTTTTTAATATTAAAAATTATTTATTTACATTGCCTTGTTTGTTTCCCTTAGAAAGATTTTGTACACTAATATTTATAACATGTAGGTGGTATACATTAAAGTGACCAGATTTTAACATTGGTAAAACGGGACACCATTGACCGGGGGGGGGGGGGCTGATTAAAAATTTGGTTTATATGGAGCGTTTATATAGATATAGCGTACATTAATAATAATAAATTAAATATGTATGTTTGTAATATTATCTTTTTTTAAAATTATTTCATTTATAAATTGTAAATTTATTATTAAATTTGCTAATATTTGCATAAATTTAGAGGTTAGAAAAATTAGCAAAAATTTTAAAAATAATGGGTTTGTTAAAAACAGACAGTGACGCAAATAATAAATATGAAATTTTAAAAAAAAAAAATATTTGAGATTAAAATATGTAAATGTTTTTCGAAAATTATTTTAAACATTTAAATATTTTAATCTCAAACATTATTTTTTTTTAATTTATTATATATATATATTTGAATCACTCTGTCTATTTTTAACAAACACATTATTTTTAAAATTTCTGCAAATTTTTCTAACATCTAAATTTGCCGTGTTAAATTATATATTATTTCATACAAACCGTTTGTATGAAATAATATATAATTTAACAATCAATTTTATGCTATTTTTGATATCAAAAATAGCATTACATCGTGCATTCTTTCTAAAAATCATGACTTTTTTAAAACGCCACGGGACACGGTCGGGTCACCTTAGTAAACATACATATTGACAGGGGCGCCAAAATCAAATTTCCATGCGGGCGCCTAGTACCCAGCGCCGGCCCTGATCCTAATCTTTACTGAATTAGTTTTGAACAGATGAAATCGATTAATTTCTGTACTAATAGTAATAATGATCTCCATGCATTAATAATGCATGCCTTCAGAAAAAAATAAGTAACGCATAATGCAGAACTTTACTCTAATTAAAAGGTATGCTTTTTGAATTTTGTTATTCCTAAAATCATATTTACGACTTCGCAATTAATAATATTCTCTATGAGAGACTATTTAATTCATTGATTGTTATATCGCTGATTATTTATAAAAACTGTTGTTTAGACAAAGTTTAATTCAGAGAATTTATTACTGTTTTCCTGATTCCCCTTTTCTTGATAACACATTATCATTAAGACTGCTGAAATAGAGTGAAAGAACCTTATAATTGTAACAGTTTGCATTTTTATCGTAAGAGTGTCACCAGTATTATTCTTTATTTTTATTTTTTAAATGTTTTCCTTTTTGCGTTAATAACAGATTTGTCGTTTTATGGTAGGCTTTTTTTTTTTTTAAGAGAGAGGGACATAAATATCATAATCACTATTTATTTACTTTCAAAATTTTAATTTACATAATGTGGTATTTAGTTTTTCATCCATAGGCACTGGAAATTTATTGCTGCTTCATAAATTGCGCACCAGAAATCTGCATTTATATTGAGTATGAATTATAAGATTAGGAAAAGCATTTTACCAAGAATCGATAATGAGAAATGTTTAAGTAGGATTTGTTTACCATTAATAATAGACTGATAGAATATGCGTAAGGGTAAAAATAAAAAATTCGATTTCTTTTTAAAAAAAATAATTTTTTTTTGTTATATGTATATATAAAAAGAAAACAAAAAAACTAATTAAAAGGAATGGATTACATTTAAAATTTGAAGGTAATAAAGTTTTATTACATTTGATTTTTGAAAAAATTATATATAGTATATAAAAAAAAAAAAACTATCTTAGAAGACTGGAAGGAAAGGAGGTAGAAGTTTTAGAAATGACATGACTATTAAAAAACATAATAAGGCGAAAATGGTTATAGAGAAAAAATAAATAAATAAAACTCATAATGAATGTAAAAGGATAAGAATAATCAATAAATAATGTAGGATTGCATTTTTAAATATACAAAAAAAAAGTGATATAAAAAGAATTTGATATAGTAAAAAAAAAAAAAAAAGGAATAGTTTTGGAGTACTTTCTGTAATAAAATTTGAAGAGAGCTAATGACAACACAAAAATGAATGTTTCCACATATGCAAGAAATATATATAGAATTTTCTGAACTGTGACTAATTGAATTACTGGAGTGATTTATATGGTTACAGAAACAACAACAATAAAAAAGCAACATTTGAATATAGTGTGTGTTAGAAGATATTTTAAAGTAAAAAAGATCAAAAAGATCTAAGTAAATATAATAGGATATTTTAATAAATATATAGAAAACAATAGTATTTAAAAAGAACATCAAAAAATATATAAGAATACTAGTCTAAAATTTCCCAATTTGTTGAAAAAATGTGAGGATGATTTAGTAGTCAAGGAATGATTAATGGAATAGAAATATATGGTAAACTAGGAATTAATAGGAAAAACAAATTGAGAAGATACAAAGAATAGAACTTTTGATGAAGAAAAAGCATATCCAAATAATTAAAACTTCTTATTAACAGAAGTGGGAATAAACAAATACAAAATAAAACAAAAAAGATTGTAAATAAAATTAAAATAGTGATTTGAACAAAGCTAATTTTTTAAAATATAAAATTTTAAAAATAGAAATTAAGCAATATATTGAATTATGAATATTGGTGTAATAAAGTAATTGTCGAAGAGAAAAATAGGAATTTGGAAAAATATAGTTAGTATAAAGGAAAGAAAAAGGAAAAAAATTAAATATATACAATGGTCAAATATCCAATATAAAAACTGTTTGTCCATAATGTTGTTATAGATATATACTTAATATAATAATCAATCTAAATAAAATTGAAACAAACAACTAATTATTTTTACAGTTATTTAATTATCAACCCGGCTTTCATAAAGGTCTCAATAAGAGTTGAGAGTTAGGTTGATAATTAAATAATTATAAAAATAATTAGTTGATTGTTTTAATTTTATTTAGATTGATTATTATTAAAAAAAATTAAACATAGATATTAAAATAAAAAGTGGAAAATTTACTTAAAAAACAAAAAGTTGAATGAAGAAAGAATGAGAATAAATATAAGAATGAGAATAAATATAAAATAATAATAAAAGTTGTAAATAATAAGGAAAAGTTAGTAAAAAAAATTTGGAAATATATTTAATACCATAATAAAAATATTAAATAGTAAATAAGGAGGATAACAGTTGTGCAAGTAGAAAAGAAATAGTGGGGAGAAACCCATTAATATGTAAAAAAGAAGGTTTAGAGAAAATTTATATAAAAAATGATTAAAATTAATGTTTTTAATAAAAGGACAATTAAGCCAATAAACATCACATGACCACCATCTCTTATGCTTGTGTATATCTGTAGTCTGGTGATATTGGATGAGGAGGCACTAGATGAGGATTTTATGCACAAGCCTTCTGGCATCCATTGATTACTCTAGCTTGCTGTGTCTGGCATACATATAGTGAGTTTTGCCTGTTTTAAAAAGACGATTATATAAAAAATAAATTTCAGAAGAATTAATACAAGTTTTTAAAAAGTTAAAAATGAGAATAGCAACATGTGCAAAAGAATCGGCAGATAAAATGATTTTAAAATTAGAACAAATGTTTTTCCATTATAACTGAGATGTTGCAAAAAAAATGAAAGATTACAAAAGTAAAAATACTTTAAACCCAATTATGTATAAAAAAAATTCAATATATTTTTGTAAATAAATTTAAGGTATTTTTATTTATAAAAATAATATATATACAAAATATTAAGAAATGGTATTTAAGAAAGACAGGAGAATTGATGATTATATTTTTACATTAGCTTGTATTATAAAGATAAGCTATAGAGTAGTGAGGAAAGCATATATTGCCTTTGCAGAAAGTCAAAAAAAGCATATAACAGAATGAATAAATAATGTTTATGATTTAAATTAGAAAAAATGAGATTATCCCAATTATTAGAAAAATTGTGCAAGGAAATATTTCAAAGAATGATGAATTATATGAAGAATTAAATGGAATAGAGCCAAAGCATGATTATTTTTTGTATTATCTATTGTTTTTATTATTTATAAAAAAATGATAAAATAAATTGTGTCTAAATATATGACAACATAGATATAAAAAATGTATACAAGAAACCATCACTATTTTTATAAATGATAATATTTTCTTTGCTAAAAAAAAAAAAAATGTTATTTAAGATATGTGTAAAAAACGAAAAAAAATTAATAAATTTAGTAAATAAAATTAAAAATATTGATTTTTAATAAATTAGAAAAAAAAGATTGGCAAAATGGAGAAATATTATGTAGAGGAAGTGGATTGTTATATTCATTCAAGGATTAAAATTAGAAATAAATAGAATGGAAGAAATGAAAGTAAAAAAGGGGAGAGAGAAATGAATTCAACAATTGACACTATTTGTTTATAATAGATATAACATAAATAGAATCTAATATAAAGAAATAGTTATACATTACTTGATTATGAGAATGATACAATACATCATTCATATTGCAACAAATAGAGTCATCTGATAGAATAAAGTCTCACACTGGCATACTTATTAGATAATAGCCAGAAGTGTGACAGAGTAAAAGTTCTACAAATTGTGTCTAAAACTAGACAAGTAAATAGCCTGTATTCAAAACCAATCATGCACAGTAAGTAGATAGAATGGTGTGAGAAGTCAGAAAATGGATAACAAAGAGGTTGAAGGACCAATAATGCATCTATACTTAAATATTAGCCACACTTTGATAGTTCCAATTATGTGAGATTAGATAATAACTGTATTACATAACCTATATGTATAAGGCCAATAGTAGTTATACACTGATATTAATTATTATTATCATTAAATAAAATGCTCATTCTCATCTTGAAGCATCAAATTAGCTACCAAACAATGATTTCTATAATAATAAACAACTACACACAAACACCCAACTACATCTCACTTATTATCAATACAAGACTTTTTAACAAATAATCTGGATATTTTATTTAATTCCCTTTTTTGCAATAATTTTAGATTTAGCATCACAAACTGAATTTATATTGGTCAAATTTCTTAGAAAAACAAGCCCTCTCAACTTTTCCTGTATTGCTGTCATCTCCAGGACAAAAGCTGAGTGTGTGCATTAAATCAGAGAATGGATTATCACTTTATTATTGACCTGTATGGGGCACTCACTAATGCATGTAAGAGTTTGAAATATTAAAAGTGAAAAATAAAACGAACTTCATGAATAGTTTAATCAAAATTAATTATAATTATAATAATTGATTTTGCAATATATGGATAAACTGTACACATAAACATACCATACTATATAAATGTAATAATATTCAAGGCTAAACAGGGTCGTAAATAATCTTTAAAAACCAGTCAACACGTAGACAATATCAATAACAATCAGCAATTTCAAACTGTTGTCAAGATAATCTCCTTTTAACAAGGATTCCATCTATATTATTAAAAGGAGGTTGTCTTGACAACAATATAAAATTGTTGATTGTTATTGATATTGGGATGGTCTAAGTGTTGGCTGATTTTTAATGAATAATATATAAGTATATTTCCAACCCTACTTGCATTTCCAGGTAAATTACTCCCCATTTGATTTCACAAAAAGGGAATTACTTATCTAATTTACAAAAGAGGGTATACTTAAATCTACATGAAAGAACATATTACTTATATACTTAATAGATATATATTTTTCTAATAATAAAAAATAATGAAAGCATTATATTTTGATTAGCATCCATACAATATATTTATAAAATAAAACAAAAAATATTAAGAATTACAATTATATTCTTATTGTGTTTTTAAAAAACACAAAAAATATGGAAAATATTTAGTTAGGCCTTTTAATTTGTGCAATTATAAGCTGTCTTTCATTGGATGTGCTAATATGAATATATTGTGGCTATAGCCAATCCAATGCCGTTCATATTGATTACACTACAATGCTGCAGAAAGATAAAAAAAATTGTTTAATAAGTACTCATGTGAACTGACTAATAAATACACAAATTGCCATTTGAATGGACATGGGTAGGTGCATGTCACTTGAAAAATAAAAATGTGAACTACTTAAAGGTTAAAAGAAAAATTAATTGCTACACATTACTAAAGATAATTAAGTATTATTTTGTAATATGTGAGAAATAAGGAAATAATAAAAATGCTGCAAAGGAAGAAAGAAAAATGTTTTTAATACTCAAAACAACTGCATAGTTTTTTTTTTTAAAAAAAAAGAAATCTAAATTTGAATTCTGCCTTTCCTGAACTGAGTTTTAAATAAAATTTCCCATATTTCTATAGTAAATGGTTAAGCTAAATATAATGAAAATTTTAGAATTGATAATATTTTAGAAGTTATAATTAAAAATTTAAAAGTCTGCAATGGATTTTCCTTCTTTCTGTGTTATGAAACGTAAATAAAGAGTGAGAGAAGAGAAAAACTGTTTTCTCTCTCTTCTTCTTTTATTTATATAAAAAAAAACATGATATAATGTGAATAAAATTTGGTATCCACAACATGTTTTGAAGAGAGTAAACAGGGTGTTTTTCAAAAAATATATAAAGATCATATATTCCCTAGCTGGTGACATATACATTTTTTGAAAAATGTGTTGTTTGAATGACCTCATTTAAGTAAAAAGTAAGTTTGAAAAAGCTAATTAGGCACTATCATTCTAATTCTAAGAGTACAGCATTTCATTCCATATGGCTTTGCATTAGAGTGTAGTCGGAAGAGAAAAATAACCACTAATTAAAACTCTTCCCTATAACCATATTTTACGGACTGTTTTTAAAGTAGAACAGTCAGTATGATGATTGTATTTAAAAGAAATTCATCTACCATGTATGTCTAGAAAACCAAAAACTATACCCATCAAAATAATCTGGAAAATGCAGTTGGATCCAGAATTAGTGCTGAAGTTTGAAAAACCAACTTGGGCAACACCTCTATAATACCATAAAGAAAGAAATGGTTAATGTCATACAAGTTACTCAAGACATACAGATAGTATACCTCATAATAATATCACAAATGTTACTGTATTTAGTCTCTCTAACATCACAAGTGTTACTGAAGAAGAACTTCAATGGAAAAACTAAAAAAAGACAACAGTAAAATATTAAAAGAACAGTACCCCAAAAAAACATAGTTAATCCACTGAACATCACATGATCACCATCTCATACTAGCACATAATTGTTGTATACAAAGGCAAAACTCTCCATAAGTAGTGCCATCTTGTGCTAACAAGAGTAATCAATGAATGCCAGAAGACTTGTGCATAAAATCTCTATCTAGTGCCTACTCATCCAATATCCCTAGACTAGTTTCTGGCTTGTGGCCATCATCAGTGAGGAATCTTGGATCTGATAGCACTGCATTAGGATAGTGCTCTCAGATCCAAGGCTCCTCACTGATGATGGCCACAAGCCAGAAACTAGTCTGGGGATATTGGATAAGTAGGCACTAGATAGGAATTTTATGCACAAGCCTTCTGGCATCCATTGATTACTTTTGTTAGCACAAGGTGGCACTACTGTATAGAGAGTTTTGCCTTTGTTTAAAACATAGTTAATGATTGTTTCAATATTTAACATGGTAAGATCTTATCAGTATAAATATCATAAGGCCTTAAACTTGCACTATAGCTTAAATATATAATATTTTTTGTTATTATAATATTTTTGTGTGTTAATAGTTGCTAGTATATACACAACAGTTTTATTTATTCATTATTAATAAATTGTCAAATATTTTTATTTATTAATCCATTTAGTTTGTGTTTACAAACTTATGCTAGTTAATATTTACAGCCCTGAGAAATCATTTAATCCACTGAGGATATGCTGGAATGGTGGTAATAATTAATGATAATCATTCCTTTAAAAGTTTTCCAAGAGTAAACTTTTTTTTAAGAAGGTTTGGTGCCTCTGAGTTTCTTTTTATTGAAACTGGAAAACAAATAAAATACTTTTGGGAGCACTTGTACTTTTAAATTATAAATCATCATCACATTGGTTAATATTATTATATATTTGAATTAAAAAATTTTATTTGAATTTTACTAACCATTCAACTTATTATTTATTTGAACCATGGTTTATGGAAAACATTGAATAGACATTATATATATTAGCTTATTATATCATTTAATATCTTGATATTATGATATAACAATATCAAACACTTCTACTGTTATATGAAACCTGAACTGTGAAAATTATACAGTTATAATATATATAAATAAATGATTGCATACCACTAACTGAAGCTCAAATGTAGTAGATGAATGCAAACTAATATTAGAATATTTCAACATCACCATTTAGAAACACAAAATCTGAATCAAGCAGCATAAGTAAAAGACAATATATATTACCTTTTATCTAAGCTACTTGATTCAGACTTTGTGTTTCTACATACAGGTAGCACTATTGAAATACTCTAGCTTTGGTTTGTATTTACTTAATATATATATATACTTTGATTTGTATTTACTTAATATATATATATATGTTGGCTTTAATCTTTATTAATTCTTGAAGACTTTTATTTTTTATAAATAACTGATTTTAACATATAACACATTATTGGTATTAGTGATCTATAACTTTTTTTTTTGTTCTAATTGACATGATTTCACTATAGCAATTTTAAGACATTTGAGCTTCAAGTTTACTTTTTCTTTCAAAAGTAGACAAATTAAAATCACATGGTGGATATTCAGGCAGTCACTGGAGAGGTATTATGCCACGCCTTCCAATTTCTTACACAAGCACACACACATATAAAATCATACAAAAAACAATAATCAAAATCATAAATCTACAAAATTTAATATTCGTATATAAAATAAATAACTGAATATTAATATTTAATTGCTATTCATGATGGTGTAAAGTGGCATAAGCTGGGTATCACTAATATTCTGTCATTTATTGTATATAGGCATATTGGATATATAATGGAATTTGGAATCGCATTGATCAGATAAAGATAAGCAAATCAAAGTATGCTCAACAATGCATGTTTTAATAGAATTCAGCAATTGTGTTCGTTTCAGGCATTGTAGAAAGAGTAATGGGTACTGACAACTCCTTTTTCTCATCCTCGTACTCAGTCTAATTAATATTTGTAAGGCTTTTGCTTTGGTTTTTCTAGCTTGACAGCGAAAGATAATAAGGATAACTAAGATTTCTGAATCAAACTCTAACAGGAAAAACATTATTTTCTACATTTTATTTAACTTATACTGTATAACTTTTTCAAAGTCTGTTTTTCATATAACTAAGTATCCCCAATTTTTTCCTGCATTTTATACAACAGATGTGCTTCCAAAAAGTATTATCAATTATAAAAGCTTTTTTATTTTACATAGGAAAATTACATCATTTATCAAATATTTAAAGTTCCAATATTTGCAGAACAATCTTTTTTCTTCATAAAGATTTGATTCTCTTTTTTATATTTATTAAGAAATTTGTTTAAACTTCTTACTTAATATTTTCAACTTTTTTTCATATGTCAAATGCATTGACCGGGAAGCGAACCTGGGCCAGCTGCTTGGAAGATAGCTGTGCTAACAACTAGGCAAGGCAGCTATGCTAACCACTAGGTCATCAACGCTTGACTACTCTTGTAGGGAAAAAAGACATAGTTTATCATGATAAAATTATTTTATTTGATTTAATTAATATTAAAACAACATCATTAACATAAAAATAATAATGCCTATATAAATCACCAAACATAGTATTTTTTTAGTTTATTATAATATAAATCATTAACTAAATAGCTAATAAAGCTTTAATTTATGCTAATTACCCAATGTATTTATATAATACTAAATACATAGCTTAAGTATATATTAAATTAAATGGCAGCAGATGATTTCTGATAGCATAGAATGAACATGCTCATAAATCAACAAACAAACAAATAAAAGGTTATTATCCATTAATTTCAATTTTGTTATTATTTAAGTAAACATTTATTAATGATACTGGAAATAAAATGGTAAATGTATTTGATCACCATATTTGAAATAAAGAATATGTCATCCTAAAATCATGATTAAATATTATGAATTGAAGAAATTCTCTCACTTTTTAAAAACTTTATGACATCAATGTAAAGTTTATCTTATAAATATATTAAATGTTAAACATATTTAGTCTAAAGTGAACATATAATTTAAACAGAAGCTGACAACTTCTGACAGATATTAATGATCATTCTCATAACATAACAAATGCAAAAAAGTAAAGTGAAACCATGCATAATTTCTGCTCTGATATTATTTCCAACATAATCAACAAATATTTTCCTACTGAGGTTAAGAGTATCTAGGTGACATATGAGCATAATCATTTTTAGTTATTGGTTTTCTGCTTCTATTTAATTTTCATATACATATATTGAAATGGATATGTATATCATGGAATTCAACAACACAGGAGTGTGTATGCATTTATATATATAAAAATTGAAAGGAAAAGTAGAAATAAACACAAACAAATTTTTTTGCCGATATTATCCATATTACACTGAAATAACAGTTAAAAATTAACTAATTTAAATTTTTTAAAATTATAAATTAAACATTTAAAATAATCTAATTAATATTTTATTAATTCTGATTTTGAAATTAAAACAAGCATGTTTTTATGTTACAATAGATATACTGATAATTTAAAAATTTCACTATCTATTTTGATTAGCAAATTATTAAAATTAATAATTGTATAACATATTTTAATAAAAATGCTACAAAGTTGTTTTTCAAAGGATTAAAGTGAATTGAAAAGAGTCATTAACTTTTTTCAATCAAGATAGGAAAAACTTATTTTTAATTATAGTATTCCCTTTCCCCCACCTTGATTAAAAAAGATTGGAAAAAAAATTAGAAGTTTTTTCTTAGGGTTTTACTATTATACAGAGACTATAAAGAGTTAACTGAAGGCAGAACAGTAAAAGTCCAGCTGCTTCTACTTGTTCACAATGGTAGTTTTGATTCACATGAAGGCCAGGGCCAGATTTTCTGTGGTTTATTAGCCTGTATATATATTGTGTACTAGACATTATGCCTGAAGTCTATCCAATTTTAGACTAAATGAAGCTGATTGAATGTTATCAGTTACCAGATTATAGATTTCCTGAAGATGACAATAAGCCAATCTACTGTTTAGAAGAGATCAGCTTTTCCAGAGAGTCCATCAGCTTGTTGAAGAATTCATTTATACATATACTGTTTTATCTATATGCAGACAAAGATATTACATCATATATATATATATATAAAGTACAGCCAGTGAATAATGTTATATATATTGAGAACAATAGTATTTTAAATAATTTCTTGAAATGACATTTAAAATTTATAATTAACAAATTTTAAAAGTAGATGATTTTATCAATTAAAAATAAAGCAGGGAAAGAAAGAATAAATGACATTTGTGTCTAGAAAATTATTTGTTTCCAATATTGTTTATAAAGAGAGAGAGAGAGAGAGAGAGAGAGAGAGAGAGAGAGAGAGAGAGAGAGAGAGAGAGAGAGAGAGAGAAAGAGAGAGAGAGACTCCAATTACTTTTAAATATTAAAAATGTAGCCAAAAGGACCTGAATTTTAAATGAAACTTTCCAAATGAAAATAGTTTTTTTTTAAATTTTTTTAAGAGAAAAACTTTTACTGTCTATAAAAAAAAAAAGAAGAAGAAGAAAGGTTATTTAACAGATTTAATTCATGTCATCTATTTATATATATACACACATCATAAATGTGCATTTGTGTATTATTAGAAATTAATTGAATTTTTTTTATAAGTCTATGACAATTTGAACATGTTAATTTTTATATCACTATGCAGTGCATCTGAATGCTTGTATATATAAATATGTGCATTTTACATCTTTTTGGCATTGAATAAATTGTGTATTGTGAAAATATATGATTTATTAGGTTTATTGTTCTTTTATATAAATGCCAGTGTGTGCACACATTTCCATGGACATACACATATATGTTAAATCAGTCATTATGTATTATAAAAAATAAATTTCATTTATAGGTTTATAACAAGTCAAATATGTTCATAAATTATTATACCTCACATCTCGTGGGCATATATATATATATATATATCTTATGTATTGACATATTTTTAAATTACAATGTGATAGTTTCTTTTTATTATTATTATTATAGGACAAGTCACATATGTTCAATTTATATTGTACAGGCATGTCTGTGTGCTGATATATATATATTATCTAAACCTATTGGCACATATATGTAAATTACAATGTAATAATGGATTTCTTTTTGGTATTAATAAAAATCAGAAGTCTTAATTTATACGCATAGCAATACTCTGCAGATCTTAATTTCATTTTTATTATTATTAATAAATTGATATTTCATTATTAAAATTATTAGTGAATTTATTTAATCCTAAAATATTATAAATTATTATGTTTTATTATATCTCTTGCTTACAATAAGTTATAAAGCTTTTGTTCCTTAACTAGATCTTTGCATAACAATCTATTACATAAAAAGGGGTTTATATTCTGTTTGTAGACATCTAGGTGATCTATGATTATGGATTGCCACAAAGGGAATATCCATTAAAATCCATGCACTATATTTTATTTAGTTTAGTATTTATTAGAAATTAAGTTTACTGTTGGCCAGTGCATTCATGGTATTAAGTGGTCAAAGCAATCATGATAATCATCATTATTTGACTTATTATTATATTTTGATAGAGCAGCACACTAAATATGTGCATCCAGATAATTATTTATATTCCTGTTCTAGATTTGGTAGTGCTAAATAATTAGCCTGTTATATAGTGGACCATTTTCAATTATAGTCACAAGATTGACTGTTAATTTATTTTATTGTTAATCATTCATGATGATGAATGATTATTACTTTTGTGTAATGCTAGTGAACTTATAATTAGTTTTGTGCTGATCCCTCATGCTGATTATATTTAATTTTATATTAAAATTTTATTTTGACTTGGGGTTAATGATGGTTTTTCATCTCCTCATTGGTTCACCTCAATTCTCTATATGGTTATTATATATATATAATCTAAACAATGGAAATTAAGAGATTATATACATGTAAACAACTAGAGATATTTTTACATTTGATGTTGTCAAATACTCATCAATTACTAATTGACATTCCTGTGGCTAAATGATTTTTCTCTATTAATTTATGAAATATTTATTTTATATAGCATAATGTTTTTTGTAAAATGTAATAATCAGCTATTAAGCTAATGCATATGTGCTTTGTGGATTTTTAACTATAAATGAATACTCTCACTTCCAAACACAAAATAAAGTCTTTGTGAAAAGATAGAATGAATCCATCTATCCTTTTTTAACCAAATGTTTAAAGTGATTGCTTAACATCTTCATGCTCTCATTTCCAAATGCTTAAGATTTTCCCATACATAAACATTTGGGTAGAAAGAATAGATGGATTCTTTCTATCTTTTCACAAAGATTTTATCTTATGTTTGGAAGTGAAAATATTCATTTATAGTTAAAAATCCATAAAGCACATGTGCGTTAGCTTAATGGCTGATTATTATTATTACAGTTTATAAAAACATTGCACTATATAAAATAAATATCACATTTACATATGTTTAATTTCAACTAAGAATGACATATCATAAATTCTAGTAAATTTCTCAAGTGTCATTCATTCAGGCATAGTAAAGGTAATTTAAAGTGATTGCTTAACATCTTCACACTCTTGCCCATACATGAACATTTGGGTAGAAAGGATAGATGGATTCATTCTATCTTTTCACAAAGACTTTATCTTATGTTTGGAAGTGAGAGTATTCATTTATAGTTAAAAATTCACAAAGCACATGTGCATTAGTTTAATGACTGATTATTTTTATTAATTTATATAATAGCTCATTTGACTTGAGTTTACATAATAGAGAAAGCTTGTTTAGTGTTAGGACTATCATTTAGTATGTGATGAATTCCTGGTAAAATCAAAGATAAAAAGTTATTTCCAGTTGTTAACATTGATATAATTTCTTAATTTCAATTATGATTACTGTATTCATCAACTGACTCTCTTCAGAATGAAGTTCTCTTTAAATTCAATTCATTTTCTCTGATTTCTAGCCTCTCTCCTTGACCTCACCCCAGCACATCTCCTTATTTCATTCAGCCATCTCACAAGTGATAATTTTTAATACCTTCTTTACCATCTTTTTTAAATATTAATATTTACTGCATTATTCCAATCATCTAATACATCTTTATTATTTAGGCATTTGGTGTATACCTTTGCCAAAAAAATTTATATTTCTTCGTCTGCTTTCTTTAAGATATCAATTATAATTCCATCATTACCTGGAACTTTCCCCTTCTTCACAAATTTAATTGCATGTCTCACTTCTTTATTTAAAATCCTGGGAAATTCAGAAGATATAACAGTTGTATGAGGTATTTTTAATGTTCTTTATTGCTATATAATTCTTGATAAAACTCTTTTACATGATGTCCACTCTCTTTTTAGTAATAATTCCTTTCTTTTGGCTTATTGCAAAAATAAATTTTTTTACCAATAAAGTCTCTTATATAAATTTTTTTGCTAGTTCACGATTATACTTTCTTATATCATTATATCATTATTAACTCTTTTTTGCAACATTTTACAAAATTTGAGATAATCAATTCTTAATGCATCATTTATATATTTTTTCATATTTCTTCTTCTCTTCATAAATTGTTTTGTCTCAGAATAAATTTTTTACTGGATCCCATATTAAATCTATCAAATTATTTAAGTATTATATATATATTCATGAGATGGATTTAATATCATTATAAATTTTATATACTCGAGGAAAATATGTAATTGAAAGACGAAGCTAAACAAGATGAAATAAAGTTATTTCTTATGAGAAATGACAAATAGCAACTTTAAAATGTTTGGAAAATTACAATTTATAGATTAGAATATATTGCTATAGAAATATATAAGATATGGTATGTCAGAGATTGGTATTAGAGATTAAAAATTTAGTATGTAAAGAGAGAGAAAATGTTATGAAAATTAGAACTATACAATAAAAACTACTAATATTATATCAAAATAAAAACAATAATAAAAGTAAAGATATTTATAATTATTGTAGTCATAATGATTTAATATTTAAGACTAGAACAGGAGATATTTGACATGTAATTTGTGTGAATTTGGGATGGAAAATGTTGTTTTTCTTTCTTTCTTTTTTGTTAATTTTATTGTTTACAATTTTTATGACATTATTTATATAATTATTTATTTTATTTATCATTATATCATAACTCTCAAGACTGTAGGACAGTCAAAACGTAAGATTGTGTATACATATATATATAATTTTTTTTTTTGCTAAAAAGTATTCAAAGTAAGGTGGATAAATTATATTTATATATTCATTTTCCAAAACTTTACTTTTTTTTTAAAACAACCTAACTTTTTTTTTCACTTCTCATAATTCCGCATATGTAATATATACTCTAAATATGTATTCAATTTCTTATATTAACACATAAAAAAATAAACTTTTTTCTATTAATTTCACATATTGTAAAACCCTTTTTGCCCAATGTAATTATTGATTTTTCAACATTATCTAATTAATAACTGAAATACAGGCTTATTATATACCTGTATCAATATATGTAATGTATAGGGTATATGAGCACAGATTTTCACACGACCCACTACTCGCCACTTTATCTCATAACATTGATACACTTGAACACACATATGTTGAAAAGATAAATAATCACCAATATACATATTGATATAGGTATATAATAAGCCTGTATTTCAGTTACTACATAATAGAGATGCCTGCCCATCCCTTGTATATGTATTAAATGGATTATGTCCTGTACATGAGGGGGCAGATTGACTTTAGGTCAACATGGACATGGTGAGAATCTTGGTCTCAGGGTGGTCTTTGAGCATTCCATCATCAGATTTTCAATTAGATAAAAGATTGAAGAGTTGAAGTGTGGAGTGGATTGAAGCCTGTCCATTAAAGTATGAAAATTGGCTATCTTAATATACATTTGAGCACTGATTGTATATATGTGTGGAGATAGCAATCTGGACCAACTGATAATTGCTGGTTTAGCATGAAATACGTATATTGGTGATTATTTAACTTTTCAACATATATGCGTTCAAGTGTATCAGGATTATGAGATAGAGGGGTGAGTGGTGGGTCGTATGAAAGTTTGTGCTCATATATTCTATATATTATCTAATTAAATTTTATTTTTACTAATAATATTTTCATTCATATATTGTTACTTTCAACCATTTTAAATTTAATTTTAATTTTTTACTTTAAAAAAAGTTCATTCTATTTTTTTTTTTTTTTTTGGCCTCATTTCTTGTTTGCAATTTACAACCCAATGTATATGTTCTCATTTATCTTAGAAATTTATTTATCTATCTATTTTTAAGTTCCCAGATCAACAAAAATGTTTTATTTCCAATTTGAAAGCAGGCACAGTCATCTCTTCTAATTCCACCCCTCCCCCCCATGGTAATTTCTAACTATTTCAGTATTCCTTTCCCCCATTTAATCAAGTATCTAAATAATTATACTTCTCATCTTCTTCAAAACAAATATCTCTTACTTTCTATTTTTCAGTTTTTCTCCTCTCATTAAACACTAATAAATACTAATTTTCATATTTTTTACCTATTCTTTCACACTTCTCTGAAAACAGTTCCAAATCTTGCAATATCATCCACAAAAAAAAAAAAAAAGAGAGATCCCATATTATGAAGTCTCATAATTTTCAATGTGAAAATAATCAGTTCTATCCCAAATCTTTTTATTTCAATCTCCAATTCTTTTGAAAGTAAAATAATTAAAAAGGTGATAGATAATTAATACCTTCTGTTTTAACTCGATTTCACATTTAATTTTTATTAATTCTCTAATCTCCGTTTGATATTCATAAAAATTATCCATGCAAATATTTTAATTATTCTTAATAACTTTAAGTCTATTTTCATAATTTTCCGACTTCCTTACAATCCATTCCACAAAAATCTATATTTTCAAGATTTCTTCACAATCCATCATAAATCTTTTTAATAACTAATGCGCAATAAATAAACGTTTGTCTTTATAACACATTTCAGTCAACTGAAGAATAATGAATAAATTATTCTCTATCCGTCTGTTTAAATCTCATCCTAAGGTTTTATTCTCCTCCATCCAAGTTTTGACTCTATTCATTTGTATACATGTAAATATTTTAAAAAATTAATGATGAGAGATAACTCTACGCTGGTTAATTTCTGAATTTAAATCAACGTCAATACAAAATTGACAATACAATCGATAACAAGTAGAGAAAGAAAGAAAAAAAGAGAATTCGTGTCTGAGTTAAACTATTATTTTTTACCTCTTCTCAGATGCACAGTAAATTACAGATAAATGATAAATATCTTAGCCAATGATTATTTTTAATGGTCAAAGATATTGCACTTTTTTAAAAATCCTGCAGATAGTAATTACGCTTTATAATTTCCTTATTATCAGTGAAGCAACAGTGAATAATTCATTCTTAAAAGTGATGCGCCATTAATTATCACAAACTCAAATTTATTCAGCCTTAGTTAATCCTACTCCTTATCTCCTACTCTGAGTTTGCTCCAGATGAAATGACCACACCTACGAAACTGTTTTCTGATTATTACTATTTTTGAGATGTATTATTCATGTAACATCTATTCTCTCTATTTTTCATAAGATTTCATTTTCCTAAATTAAAGTTAAAACCATAGTGTAATATTATTTTTAAATAATTTACAAGCAAAACGTCAATTCTTTGTCACTAATATTTATTTTCACCATTTGGATAATTTGAATAGGAGTTATAAGTTTAGAGTTTAGTTGGCCTACATAGCCATCACAAATCTATGCCATCAATAACCTCCTGTTTATGTTTAATATTCCATTTATTCTTAATTAATTTTTTTTTTTTATTTCAATGAATCAATTACAATTTTCAAAGTAATTTTGAAAAGAAATTAGGTAATATTTATCAAACCATATCACATGCTTCCATAAATAATTAAGTCAAAGTGCAAATAAAATATATAATTTCAATTTTATTTATGACTTAGTAGTCAGAAAATATAGCTTTCTAATAATATAACTATCCCATTTAGATCCTTTTACTATGCAACTGTAGTGAAGATGGTCATTAATAATCCTCAAACAATAAGGTCATAGTATATTTCTTCATACATACCAGGTTTACAATGATATTTTAAATTTAGTATGAACATAGTAATAAAAATATAATCAATGCATTTATAGGTGAAAATGGACATGTCCATTTTAGTATATAGCAATGATATTTGCCACATTGTCTGAAATAATTTGCATATTAAAACATCTTTCTCATAAGACCTTTATTGATATATTTTTCCTTTTTCTTTGATAAGTATTGCATTTTTTCATATAAGATTAATTATTGCTTACTACATTATTACTGCTCACTTTATTGATAGTTTTTCCCATTCCAAATGTGCTCATTCTCATTACCACAAAACTCCAGATCTATTATGTTTTTTTTTTTATATTTAACTATTTTCATCATCCAATATATGTATTGAATGACTTTAGAAAAAGTTAACTTTATTTAAATATTCCAAATACATTCAACTGTTAGTAATAGCACATCAAACAGATTAGTATATGCACAATGTTTCGAGAGGCATTAGTCTTCCCTCTTGGAATATTTAATAAAGTTAAATTTTTCTAAAGACATTAAATAGATATATTAGATGATGGAAATAGTTCAATATAAAAATACAAAACCTTCAGGAAAACTCCAGATTTATTAGTTTATTTCTTAGAGGTCTAATTTGCTAAAATCAACCTTCAAAGTGACTAAATTTTTAATTAATGATAATTATTTAGATGTGGATTTAATATCTTAATAATATTACAAAATAATTTATATATAAGTTTTTATTCTTCAAACTATAAGATCTAACATTTGAAGCACTGGAAATCTTTATTTTCAATTTTTTTAAAAGAGTAAATTTTTCTACTTTGAAGTAATATTATTTCCCCTATTCATATGTTCTTTTTATTTTCATTTTTTGATTATTATTTTCATCATTTTTTGTCCCTCATTATACCTACTTTCATACAATTTTAAATGGTTAGGCAACTACATTCTCATTGATGATGAATTTAATAATTGTTTTATTTTTTCACAAAATATCTGAAATATTCTCACCTGATTCCAAAATTCTTTTTTTCTTCTGGATGTTTTCAGATTTTATTTTTATAAAATAATTACAAAATTAGTAATTGAAAATTAGTGTGCAAAAATTTTAATTATTATTTCTTATTCACAGTGTGAGCTGATTAAAAGTAGCTGATTCTCTATACTTTTACAAATTTCTTTAATATTTTCCCTGTCATCAGGAAATCTTACAAACTACTTGAAAACATTCTTGTGACTTATAGCTTAACTGCTGTATATAGTTTGAGCATTTTAAACTTTTCAGTATTAGTTTTGCCCAATTTAAAACAAAATTAAATATTAGTACATTGCATTTCATATTGTAACTCATAATCCATGCATGCTAGCACCTTAACATTTTTGTGACATATAGCTCAACTATGTTAGTATGTAACATTTGCGTTGATTTAGAGCTGTTACTGCGGGTATTTTGGAGGAAGAATCGGTTGCCTTTTTACTGGAATACTGTTTGATCTAGAAAAAAGCTAGCCTTCAAAAAATAGTGCAATTATTTAAAAAAATGTTACTGTGTAGTGTAATATGGAGTAGAAAAAAAATAAGATTCATTAGCAGCATTATGTAAATTATATCAAAATATTTATCTTATGTTCTAAGTTTTAATCATTGTAGATTACTTCAAATTATATGTTATGTGTGATGACAAATATACAATTGATTAAAAATCATTGTAGATGGTTTGAAATTATATGTTATATTTGATGGCAAATTTACAGCTAATTTTAAAAAAAACTTGTATTTTTTCAAAAAATTCTATGCAATTTCACTAAATTTTTATTAACTAATTCAAAGAAATACTTTGTGAAAGGAATATATTAACCCCTTTTTTTATATGTTTAAATTTGAATTTGATATTACTTTAAAAAATGCATATATCCCATTTTAATTTAATAATTTGAAGTGATTTATCATTTGTGCTTAAATTCTTTATATTTTGAATAGAAGAGTGGCTTGAGGTACTAGCCATAATGGAAATTTAATATAATTTAATTCCAAATAGTAAAATAATAAATTACTGCTCCTAATACAGATGTTGAACATAATTTAGTTTAGTTGTATAATATTTTGTTTGATAAATAACTAAAAGAATGCAGATTCATTTTGAAATTTTTTAGTTTTTACCGGTACATTCATTATTTCAGCTAAAGTATATCACATTTGCCCCGGAGCGCAGAAAAACAGACCACTCCTTTTTATTATGCATGCATTTTGCTAACAATCTTTACTTGTCTGATGAAGTAGAATTATCAAATAACAGAAACTCCATGATCCCTGATGACAGCTAGATTTTTTTTTTATTGTGCCAACCTCTTGAAAGTGCATTATATTTTCAATTTATTTTATTTTATCGATACTTTTTCTATAAAATATAGATACATATTTAATTTTTAATATGAGTTTTATAAATTAAATTTTATTTAAAGAAATAATAAAACGAATAGGCGAACTTATTATACAAGAAAATTTATAATAAGCTTCATGTCTCATTCTCCCAAAATATTATTTTAATACATAAATCATCCTAGTGAACATTTCCCATAAATTAATATATATATATTCTTTCACATAATGAACATATTAAACATTTATTCACATAAGGAAATGATAATGCAAATAAACATATGTTATGAATTATGAAAGAAATATCGAAAAAATTATAAAATTAAACCACTAAATATCACATGATTACCATTCTTTATGCTTACACAAGCTATTTACATAGATGCTAAACTCTACCTACAGTAGCACTACTTAGTGCAAGCCAAAGTAATCAATGGATTAAAAAAGGTTTATGCATAAAATCTCTATTTAGTATCTACTCATCAAATATCTTAGACTAGATTCTAGCTTGTGGCTTTCAACAGTGAGGAGTTTTGGATCTGAGAGCACTGCACCTAAATCTATATGACTATACAACCTAATAAGCTTGAATTGATAACTATTTTTGATTTTATTTTGCACTCAAAGCCTTATAGTTGCTAATAATGTAAAAGATGGCTGATGGATAGTTGCATTAAATCTTAAGATCTGGGTACAATGCTCTAAGATACAAGTCTCCTCACTCATGAAAGTCACAAGCTAGAAACTAGTCTGGGGCTATAGAATGAGTAGGCACTAGATAGGGATTTTATGCACAAACTTTCTTGCATCCATTGACTACTCTGGCTTGCACTGAATGGTGCTACTGTAGGGAAAGTTTAGCCTCTGTGTAAAGATCATAAAATAAGAATAAAAAAAACAAATTGTTTTATTTAAAAAATATTAAGCTTTAATGCTATACTTTTGATATTCCAATAAAAGCAGTCTCTTGACATAGAAATACTGATTCAGTTCTTTTAATACATGAAATCAAATTAAATAATAAATTTTGCCCTGTGCATATTAGCATAGTGATAAAGTGAACAACCTAACAACTAAAGCTCGTTGAATTGAATCACTACTGTTGTCAAACAGCATATGACCTCTCAAGCTATTTCAATCATCATTAGATTATTTATTTCTTAGACTTAAAATTTGATTTTCTAATTAATAGGTGGAAAATTATGGATACTTTTGAATAAATTGTCTTCTAAAAGGTGTGAAGTTTTATTATAAAAAAGAATATCATATGAATATTCTCTATCAATTTATTATATTTCTATACTACTTTAACACAGTCATTGTTTTTTCTGTTTGTGTAAATAACTGAAGAATATTAAATATGCAAACTGACTTCACCTTTAAAAAAAAATCGTTTTGCTGTTTGAATGCTGTTTCAGTTCAATTGGAATTTACGCAAAAATGGAAATGAAAGATTTCTACTTAAATCTGAGTTATGGTAAGTTTTCAATTGACAAATTATACAGAATAAACAATTCTGATTTAAAAAGATTTCCTTGGGACTTATTAATATATTAAATTTTCTATTGAGATAGCAAAAAAATATCAATTTAATGATATCCGAATTTACTATCACTTTACCAAATTATTCTGATTAGAGAAATGTAACCAAAATTTGAGCTATTCTAAAACAAATAATGATTGATTGAACTTTCATATTCTATTCAAAATCAATTATTATTATTCTATTCTGAAGAATATATTTCACAAAATATAATCAAATTAATCAGATTATATTTCAAATTAATAAAAAGTCCAAGAATAAAGAAGGTGAACAAAGTTCCATCTAATATCAAAACTTGCAGTAATATAACAAATGCTAAAAACATAAAATATTACCAAATGAATGTCATACAAACAGACAAACTTTCGTCAGTCCATCTAACTAGCTATCTATTTAGATACATATCTACATATTATCTATCTACCTGTCTCTCTGTCCATCCATTTATTTATCTATACTTCCATCCATATATCTATCTATCTACCTGTCAATCCAATCTATCTATCTATCTATCTATCTATCTATCTATCTATCTATCTATCTATCTATCTATCTATCTATCTATCTATCTATCTATCTATCTATCTATCTATCTATCTATCTATCTATCTATCTATCTATCTATCTATCTATCTATCTATCTATCTATCTATCTATCTATCTATCTATCTATCTATCTATCTATCTATCTATCTATCTATCTATCTATCTATCTACTACTATCTACTATCTATCTATCTCTATCTATCTATCTATCTATCTACTATCTATCTATCTATCTATCTATCTATCTATCTACTACACTACTACTATCTATCTATCTATCTATCTATCTATCTATCTATCTATCTATCTATCTATCTATCTATCTATCTATCTATCTATCTATCTATCTATCTATCTATCTATCTATCTATCTATCTATCTATCTATCTATCTATCTATCTATCTATCTATCTATCTATCTATCTATCTATCTATCTATCTATCTATCTATCTATCTATCTATCTATCTATCTATCTTCCCAATCCATTTATTTATCTATACAGCTGTCCACATACAGGATCTGTATATCTACCTATCTATCATCCATATATGAATTTATTTATTCAGTTATCCATATACTTGCTTATCTGCATATTTATCTATTTATTTGTTCATCTTCATATCTATTTATTAATTGATCTAGCTATCCATTTATCCACATATCATCTGTTTATATAACTATCTATATTTAAAGTATACTTATCTACAATTTTATATTTTATCATGAAAAATGAAATCAGTTAATAGATTTTTTCACAAATCTAGGAATGGATAAAATATTATAAAAATTGTAAACGATTTGATATCCCTTCAATTCTTTTATATTATTTACATTATGGTCGCTTATTTAATGAGAACATGCTGATAATAATAACTTTGTACTAGATTTTTACAAAGAAGAGGCTACAAATTTTAATTCTGTGCAGATATAAAATTTATCAAATCATCATAATCAATAAAAATAAATTTATTCTTTAACTTCCCGTCTTGTTTTCATTGTACCTATAGCTTCTAGTTCTATATAGAGAATCATCATACGAATAATAAAGCATTCTGATACACTCATGTATTATCATGTAAACTGAATCAAATACCATAATTGATTTATTTCAATATTTTGAATATTAGCTAAGAAGAGGTTTTATTCAGTATATATATGTACGCATTGGCTGAGCATGCTTTCAGCCATTGAAGCCCCAGTTATAGCTATGAATCTGGCTTCAAGACAAAAGTGTGCTTAATCATTACCTACAAACACGCACACGCACACACATATATATATATATGAATAAAAATTCTTACATTCAAAATGTTGAAATAAATCAATTATAATTAGCATAAGGATAGGAAAAATATTTGAATACTCAACGTAAATGAATAGATTATGTATTGATTGGCCATATATCAACAGTGATGTCTCTAGTTTTTTGACTGCTTTTGAAATTAGCTCAAGCATTTGTAACTTTTTTTCAAGTCTATTTTTTATTATAAAGATTAAAGTGTGATACAATTGTTTCCACACGACTCTTTTCTTGTTATAAATTTCTTGAAATTTATAGGCCATTAAAGAGTTTTCATATTTCTGGCAATGATTTGAATTATAATTCTTTAGTGTATTATTTTCACTTGTTACTTTAATCATAATCAATCTATTGACATTTTTTCTGTAAATCTACTCATGTTTGAAACTTACTTGTGATTTCATGAATCCTCTGGAAAAAAAAGCTTATTTTTCCCTTTTCAATGTTTTTTACAAATATTATAACATTGTTCATTTTCTTATCTGGATAATCTTTAAAAATTCCTATATATTTCAAGTTTTTATCTTTTTTAATTTTCAATTCTTCTCTTTTTGTCAATTACCACTGTATATTCTATCATCCTTTTTTTTATAGGTTGTTTTATTTTGCTCATGATTTTTGTCATATTTTTCTTTCCATTTCCACACTTAGTTCATATGATTTAGTGCATCTAACATATGAAATCTCAAATTGATTTTCAATGTTATTCTTAAAACAATAGGATATATGTTGGATAAAAATGTAATTTTGTTTTAATCTTAGTCAAAGTTAATATCTGAATAATTCATGTCCTATATAGCTTAGTACAATGGTAAAAATAGTAAATTAAGAGCTAAAGAGTCCTCAATTGAACTTCATCTTTATTACTTTCATTTTTCAAAGTCATATGAAAATATCTAAGTATCTGATACTGTTTTATTTATTCATAATCTATTCCATAATTTATTTTTGATCGTTTTTACTACTAAAATATAAGTCGTTCATGATGGGATGCTAAAAATAGAATTAAGTTAGTTCCTGAGTATTTCATTCACTGAATGCCCAAAATAAAATCTATACTTTAGCTAATTGAAAAATATATGGCAGATCATTAAATTCACAATGGTTAATTAATAATTTTTGTGCTTCCACTCTGCTTTCAGGTACATGTTAACCGATAATAATACTTCCTATCTATTAATTTCCAATTTAAGCTTTACACTTATTAATAATTAAAATTATTGAAAGCATATTTTACCTGCAAGTTTTTTACTTTCTGTCTGTTCTTAGTCTAAAACTTTTTCATTTTTTTTCCAGTCTGGGTACAGGCTAGGTAAATAACGTAATATTTTTAGATTACAGTTTTAGAATTTTTCTTTTAAGTATTTGCCCTTAACCAATTGTAGTTAGTAATCTAAGAGTAGTTGATAAATGAATATTTATCAATTTTTAACTAGAGGGATTAAAATGTCAGATAAATATAAGTTGATCATATGAGTGTTAGTCACAATATACCTCTGCGGTCCTATTAATAGAGAAATATAATATTCCTATAGGTGCTGGATTCATCATTACCACTATCTTAATTAAAATATCATTTTAATAAAAAATTTCTAAAAAAGAGACAATTTTTTTATATAATCTAAAATTTTACTTATTACCCACACCAACTACTTAAATAATCAGCATCTTTAAAGAAACTTGAATCTCCAAGACAGTTAAATGAAAAAACAATATATTATTCTCATGTTTCTGTTCATCCTTCCAATATTTTAGTCATGTAGGCACATGTACACATACATATAGAAACTTTAAATTAAACATATCCTTCCCCAGGTGAATTTTATGATTAAAAAAATGGAAAATAATTTTAAAATATGGTTTACAATATGGAAGTCTTCAATGTACAGATGTTTTTCAAAGTTTATATATATCAACATTAACTAAAAAATTATCAATAAGATAATTATATAAGCCATAGTTTTAGAAACCCCTATCACTTCATCAGTTGTGTTATGCTAAAACTTCGTTTTTCAATTAACAATCCAAAGTGCTAAGCATGTTACTCTTACACAATATTTAAAGCAATTCCTAATAATCTATCCAAGTATATAATAAAGTGTTCTGATCATGAAAAAATATACTTCAATTTTAACACTTAATATTAGTTTAAATACAAGTATATGATTATAAAACACATACAAGCTATAATAAAGTGACATATATAGATCTGGAAGAGTTTCTTATTAAGAAAAGAGATCTTCGTTTCCTTGATGAGATCTTAAAAAAATAAGCAGGACAAATATGTTTGTTTACATGATAAACAACAATGGACTGCTTATCAACATATTCTAGCCAATAATAATTTACTGAGTATTATTTCTAATTTTAAAACTAAAAAAAACACTTCAGACTTACTTCTCATTCACTTGTATAAGCACACAGGGCTATTTTATAATTACATAGTGTAAAACAGACAAAAATAATTTATGGCTTTTATATCTCATAAATGGTAAAGTTATCAGCCAAAGCAATCCAAAATAGAAAGTGTTAAGAATTATCTGGTTATAAATGTAGATTATTATTCTATAATATACTTGCATTATGGTAACTACAACTTCAGATTGATTTCATGTTAAGGTAGATTGTATGAATTGAAAGAGTAGTCTAATATTAAATGAGATATTGTTATTCTTTATGAACTAAAAGAATACAAATTAATTTGAAAAGTGAATATTTAATATAAAGACACAAATCTTAAAAGGTTATTGAATGGAATCTATTATAAATAAAAAGTGGAAATATATTGTGAAAATTTAGAGTATATAAGAAAGAATGGAAAAGATTGGTTTTTCAGTTTAATACTTATAATTTGAGTTCAAAACTGCCTAACACTATACTAGTAATAAATAAAATACAAAAACCATAAAGCAATACAATACTAGATAAAAATCCAAATTTTACCAAAATTGGACTTTTATCTAGTATTGTATTATTTTATGGTTTTTGTATTTTATAATTTGAGTGTATATAATTTGACACATTTTTGTTTAGGTGTATAGAATACTTGGCACTAATTTGGGGTATGTTCTCCACCATTTTGGTTTTGAGGGAAATCCTAAAACCACCATCGACACAATCAAATGCTAAATAAAGTCAGATAACACTGGTCATTACTGGGTTAGTGTTCCAATTATTTTGTCTATTACAATTAAAACATCATAATTTTAGTCAAAAATTACAATGTAAACACATAAATTTAATAAAACTAAACTCAATCAAAAAAATCAAATACCTCTAGAAATCAAAATATCAAATATTAATATTTAATAAATGACCAACTTTCCCCTTTGTCAGTATAATATTTAACCAAAAGATCAAACAAATTACTACTGCAATCAAATATGTAAAAACAATATTTTGCAAAGTATTGTTACTAAACTACCACAAAAATGTTAGTAAAGTCACATGACCAAAACAAAAATGAAATACCTCTAGAAATCAAAATATCGAACATTTCTAAATTGAAAATGATCAGAAAAAATAAAACAGTGTAGGAAATATTTGCTGTAGTAAGTTTAGTGTGGGGGAGGGGGATGTAAAATAATACAGACTTGTAAAATTTACTGAAAAGGAAAAACTGTACTTTTTAAATTAGTTTTGAGAAAAGCTGAAAGCAGAAACATATATAAAAATTTCCAAGCAAAGAGGCACAGAATTAGATTACATTTTGATTACCAGAAAACGAGTATATATCAAGAGTGTAATGAATTTAACAGTCAACATGCTTGATCATTAATAAATGATATATAAGCTATATGATAATGCAGAACTAGAGACACAAAAGCTATTACAAACAATAGGGTCAATACTTGATATTTATAATTTTTTAAAATACTCTAATGAATTTAAATTAGAACTTATTGTTTCAAATATTAAAAATTTGAAAATGGTTCAAAGTGGAAAGAAATCAATAAGAAGATAATTGTTATTTTAGTAAGAATAGCTACTAAAATAACAAACAAAAAGCAAAAATTCAGCAATTTTTGACATGACAAGGCAAAATAAGAAAAAAAAAATATTATTAAAAGAATCCATTTAGAAAAACTGAAATATTTGAAATTCTTTAAGATAATAAGAAAAAGAAATAAAATGATGCAAATAATATAACTATGAAAAATAGCAGAAAAAAATAGTAGAATAAAAAAAAGTCATTACTACTAAAGCATAAAATAATATCAAGAATGTAATGGAAGTTATTTCAGTAACAAGAAGAAAAGATGATACTATTACTAAAAAAAGAAAAAAAGAAATGACATCCAAGTGAATGAAAAAATTCTATAAAAGCTGCATAGTAGTGTAGAATACAAAAATAAAGTAGTCTTTGTCACTGCTATTACAAATATTGCTCAAATGCCAAATATACTAAATAAAAAATGAGGTGTGCAATAAAACATGAAAAGTGGAAGAAGTCCTAAAATAATGAAAACATTAGAGAAATTGTTGGCAAAACCATATACCAAATGTCTAAATGATAACAATAGATCATATGGTTGGAAAAAAGGTAATAGTGATACTAATATATAAAAATGTTAAAAAAAGATATTAGAACATATATCAGTTCTACATAAAATATTAATTGAGATTATTGCAAATCATTTATATAAAACAATGGATTCAAGACAACAAAAAGAACAAACAAGATTTAAAAGTGGTTATAGTGTAATAGATTATGCTCACATAATAAGATAAGTTATATATAAAAAACAATGAGCACATGTTGCCATTTTACATTGGATGTATTCATTATAAAAAAAAGTACCTGTGACCTTATAAACATTTTCAAATATTGATGCAGGATATGGTCAAATCCCAAAAAAAATTGATCAAAGAGATAAAAATGATGAGTCTGTGTGGTGCTAAACTAAGAAAGTAAAAATTAATGGATATTCCTTTACTCATCTAAATTTTTTTAAATGATGTTATTTTTACAAATATTATTTCAGATATTCAAAAAACGATACAAAAGCTATCAGAAGAAAGTAGGACTAAACATAAATACCAAAAAAGATGAAAATTATATTAACTGATTTTTCAAAAAATAAAAAAATAAAGAGTGGACATAAATAATTTAAAAAAGTAAACAATTGTAAATATATTTGATAAATTGATACATATGGAAAGATAATAGATGAAAGTAATAAAATTATGCTGAATAGTATAGAAAGATGTATGTTGGAATTTAAAGGAAGGATCAAAAATGAAATACATGGATGAGAAAACAGATATCACCAAAGCATTGAAAAAAATAAGACTGAAATGCAGTCAGATAAACATAGATTTCTCAGATGTCAATATAAACCCTTGTGCCATGACAGACGGGTTTTTAGCTCTTGGACACTTCACACTAGAGTTAATTATGTATTGCATTGAGATTGAGAAGTAACAAACAGCGTGAGTTAATAAATGTATTGTTTGAGTTAATATTATAAAAATACATAGATATACATACACACACACACACACATATATTGTATATATTAAAAATACCACTTTCGTGAAAAAGCAAAACTAAAATCTTTTTAATTTTATTTTTTAAAAAATTTCATTTAATTGATTTGAATAAAGAAACATAAATAAAAATATTATTTTTTAAATAACCAATCAAATTAAAATAAATAATTTTAATCTTTGATTTGAAAATACTTAATTAGATTATAAATTAAAATTACAATTTTTTAATTTTTTTTAATTAAAATATTGAATTTATTGCATTTTTTTAAAAAAATATATATATAACTTTTTATTGTCAAATAAACAAATTTAAAATAATTTATAAATAGGATTACAGAAATACATCAATCCATCATCCATTTATTTACTAGTTTACCTGTTTGTATTTATAGCTGCTATTTATTCAATTATATAAAATTATATTTATATTAACATCGTTTTATTATATGCATTGCTTGTTTGTTTATTATACACGTGTTTATATATATATGCTGATAATAATTATCTGTGCTTTTTTAAATGCTATAATATATATGTTGAAACAGATTTTAATGGGCTATGGGTGTAACTGACATATACGGGTTTATTCATGTACATTCATAGTACTATTATTCCCAATATTTAGGCTAAGTCACATCAGCCATCAACTAGGTAATAAATGTTATTACAAAAACCATTATAAAGATGCTGTAAACATTGATGCAGAACACGATTAAAGAATCAGCCAATAGAAAACAAGAATAGAAAAATTTAAAATATAAAAAATAATAAATAAGAACAACAATATAAAATTCAACAGTTATTCAAATTAATGAATATTTAAAAAAATTTCAAAATGTAATGTAAATCTCAATGGTTTCTCTGTGTTTACTTTAGTGGAGAGTGTCATATCGGTGTAGGATTATGGTGTTTGAAAAGTCTATATTATGATCAGTGTACATAGCATGAAGTAAAAGTGCTGATGATGATATGTTATACTCATTATCATTGGTGACCACTCCACTTACCATCATCAGTATTCTCACTCCATGTTATGGGTACTGGACATAACATAGATTTTTCAAGTATCAGATTATTCCCCAGATATGTCACTCCTCATAAAAGAAAGATGAGAGAAGCCATTGAGATTTTTAAGAAGCTAAATTAAACATAATGTGGTATGTGAACTACCTTAAGTTCTGAATTTTTTTAAAAAAACTAATTCAAATAGCTGTTGATTTTTATTTTGTTGTACTTATCTGTTATCACTTCACCTCCACTTTTATATTTAAAATTTTTCTGTTCTTGTTTTCTATTGGCTGAAACTTTAATTATGTTATACATCAATATTTACAGCATCTCTATAACTGTTACCGTAATATTATTCATTACCAAATTAATGGCTGATATGATTCAGCCAAAACATTGGAAATAATAGTACTATGAATCACACATGAATAAACCTATATAATATATCATTTATATCCATAACTCATTAATCAGAGAAGCAATTGTGATCATTATGAAGCCAGATTGTATCAACAAACATGTTATGTGGAGAATTTTCTGTTCTTGTTTTCTATTGGCTGAACCTTTATAATTTTATGCATTATTTCCTATGGTACCTATACAACGGTCTTTTATAATAACATTTATTATCCAGTTAAGATTATGAGTAACTTAAGTGAACCATTAGTCAAGTAGTACTAAGAATCTTACATGGGTAACCTAAATAATGTCATTTATATCACATTATATATATGCATTTAATTTTAATTAATATAAATATTTGAATTTAAATAATACAAATACAATGTTTATTTTTTAAAAATGTTGCAATATTTTTAGTTTTACAGCTTTTGGTTTTTTCTTCAGTATTTTTTCCCCAAAATGCAAATTTAATGATTTATCCATGAAAGACTACAAACAATAACAATTAAATAATCCTCATTAATCGGCCATTGTCTTCTATTCTCTTATATAAATAATAAGCTATTCTGTGTGTTTTAGTGCAGTCAAAGAGTGACAGAGTCTGGATTTTAAGGTTTCATACTTCTGCTGCCCAAACTTTTTATAAACTCCTGTAAAGTCATGCATTTATTTACTTATTTAACAACAAACTAATTAAATTAAATGGAGTTTTATTTAGAACTACAGAACTAAGAAGAAAAGAGAATCAAATTGATTTTGGAAAGTGTAAAAGAAAAAAAAAATGTAGAAAGTATAAAATTATGGGATAGTTACTAAATAAAATCAGTATCTACAGCAGAATTGAAGTGGAATAGAGTAAACCTAATAAAAATTTTGAGTTAGCAAATTAATAATGCTGTAAGAGGGGAATGTGGTTTTAAAAAAAAATTAAATGAAGAAATAAGAAAGAAAAGATTGCAATATTGTTAAATGCAGAGAGAAAATGATGTGTGGACATAAAAAAAAATAGTGAGTTCATAATTAAAACCTCAAATAATAGAAAATTAGTTAAGTTAATCTACGTTTCAAGATAAATTGGATATCGAATAACAGATTTTGAATTGAATAGAATAACAAAAAGATTAAGCAAGAAGACTAGGTAGTATAACAACTGAAATGTTCATAAATGCAGAAGATACATAGAAGTTGGTTTTAAAAAGCCTTTAATATACCAGTAACAATAACGTTCATATAAAATATTTATATACTGGTTAAGATTAGAACTTAGAATTTTTGGGAGATTCAGATGTGTTTTTTTTTCCATATGTCATAGCATCCGCCGAAAGGCGAACCCACAAAAACCGTCTGCAACCAACTGCTTGCTTGCAAAGCTGCTGCGCTGACCTCTTGGCTAACAACGTTTGACGATTCAGATGTGTTTTATTCATGAAAATGAATAGTAGTACTTTGTCTACTGCTAATCAGTTGATTAAAATGTTTTTTTAAAAAATAAACAATTAGTATGTTTATATATATAAACACTTTATGATACATAAATAAAAATGTTTATAAAAAAATCTTGAAACTATATGAGTCAATTTGGGATTGTTAAGAATGATGAAGTGTTGATATGGAGTTGGTAGAAATTAAATAACTTTAAGAGAGATGCCCTTTGTCATTTTTATTATTTTTTGTTTCTAAGAGAACTGAAAATTGAGACAAACTGGAAACTGATCTAACAATTTAAATAGGGGTAACCAACAAATAGATAATTTGGCAACTTTTTTTTGTGAGAATGATAAATGAATTTATGCAAATAGTGTAAAGTATATAGAGCTGTTATTAGAGAAGTATATATATCTGGAAAAAAAAAAAGAAAATTAAAAGAGAAAAAATATAAAATATTAATCATTAATGAAAAGGATGAAATTGAAGATTGTAAAACATGCTTGTTTATCTTGAAAAAGTGGAATAATATAGATAGATATTTAGACACTTTGTTAAATTGGGAGAAATATATAATTGAAAATTAGTGTTAAGACAAATAAAAAAAATAGAAATAATTAAAAATCTGATGATTATAACAATTATGAAATATGAAGAAGTGGTAACTTCTTTAACATTTGGAAATGAGCCATCTTGTATTGGTCATGGGAGTCAAACATTTTTAAATTAATTTTTTTTTAATAAATCATAACCAAAAAATGAGACTATTTAAGATAAAATGAAGTGAAATTATTTTTTAAAGAGAATAAAATGAACGAATTAAAATGTTCTGAAGGCTACAATATGTGAATAAAAATAAATAAATAAAAGAGAATTTAATTGGATTACTTATAGAGCACACCAAAAACAATGAGCAAAAAAGTTTTAAAGTATACAGTGTTAATTACTATGTGTTTTAAATAAAGTAAACTTTCATTTTCATTTTTATTCAGAAGGGAATTATACTCTATATACATGTGCTATAATGTCATTAAGTTGAGTACAGAGGATATTCCTAAACTAAAGCACAAGACAGAGACTTTGAAAGGATAAGAATGGACATCTTATCTTTGTACTAAATTCAGTTATACAGGCCAATCTAAAACATCTGTGAATGAAAGCATGAAGCTGTTACATTAATCATTCAACATCCATTAACTTTATTTAATAGCAATCATGAAATCTTCCAGTTTACTGCTTAATGATGGTTGCTCTTATCTTTTCAAAATCTTTATCTTATACTTTGGTTTGAGAGTATTCTTCATACTCAACAAAACAACATTGAGGTATTAAAACAATGATATAGCACATGTGTATAGAATTTAATTCTCCTCTGATTAAAATTACATATGAATACTGTGCTAGTAAATTAAATAGAGAATTACATATTTTCATTTTTCTATCATTTGATTTATTACATGCAATGCTAACTTCCTGAGGACAACAATTATATCCATCCATTTTTTCTCATAACAAAAATATTTAGCTGAGGGTTAGATATACATGTTTTCAGTACTATACATATACATATGTTGGCTAAAGCATGCAGATAAACAATTTTTTGCCTCACCTTACTAAATAATTAAATCATTATTAAATTGCACACATTCTATAAAATATATAGTTAGATGTATTTTAATCTGATTTATTGTCTCTATACATGTCTGTATAATTAAGGACTATTATAAGTCAATCTAAAACATAGAGATTAAAATTGATGAAAGATAGATTTTATTATTTTACATTCCTAAATTATATTCAAAATTGAAAAAGTTGTCTCCAAAGATTTTAATGTAGAATTTAGATCTCTATTTTTAAATAGATTGCTAAATAATACTAAGAATAAAATAAATCAGAATGATAAGCATCAAATTATGCATTTATTTAATATGGATAGTGGTGGTAAAACTAATTTATCTCCATATCCTAGATTAACTGCAATACTCAATTTAATTCTGTTTTTTTTTTTTTGTCATGAGAAAGCATCTGTGCATAATTGTTGTTCTCATAAATTTCCATTGTAAGTGATGTATTAAATAACAATAAAAATGAAAACTAATGAAATCTGATACTTTAGTAGTTCTGATAACATATTAAATTAGAGGATGTAGGATACAACTGAACTTACTTTAAAATTTGGTCCTTAAAGTTTTTTTTTCTTCTAATAGTTGATTAGCCATGATTCTAATGTTCAGCACTGTAAGTATGCTGTCATTAATATTTTATGCTATATTTACTCTATATCTAGTGTACGTAATTAATATAGATCATAACCAAAATCTTATCTTTTGTTTTATCTCACATTAATATATCATTGTCAAGTTGATGGAAGGGTAAGTTGGCCTAGATTTTTATTCGATAATATAATAGAATATTTAATTAATCTATTCACTTCCCTCATTTTATACTATTAACATGGAATTTTTCCAGTACTTCAAATATTTCTTCTCCCAAGTGAGGAAACGAGAAAATAATAATAATAATAATAATAATAATAATGATGATGATGATGTTAAAAATCAAATTTTTTAATCAATCGCATAGGTTAAAATGATTGATTGATGAGTCTTCTGAAAGTGTCCTTCACATTATTAGTCTATTATTTTCAAAATTGTCCTCTCTGGATAAAGATAGAATACTGTTCCCTCGAATAATGGCATCTTCATGCTTGAAATGATGATATATTGATCTTGTCCAGATGATTTTCACTTGGGTTATGTGTAGGCATCTTACAAAAGATGATGGATGTTCTTCAGGATTTACAGCAATAAATAAATGAAATCTCTATGCTTTTATGGCTGTGGTGATGGCGTTAGATCATCCTATGATATTTTTTCTTTAACCCAAATGCATTATATAACTATGAATATCATATAAGTATTTTATCATGTTCCAATTTGTAATTTAACAATGACCATGTAAATATTGAGCAATTATTTACTATTTGGCCTTTTGCAGTTGTTAATAATGATTTACTTTTCTTGCTTCTTAAAAAAAATCTACTTATTTCTTTAAACTGACATGATTATTTATTGACTGTTGATTCTATTGCTAATTTTGCTTCTGTTTGTATGAACATCATTTAAAAATCCATGTCATTTAGAAAACACACGTTCATTTTTCTAATATTTGAATTTTAATTACAACGAAGCTGGTTTTTATTTAGCTAGAATTTTTAAAAGACTTGAAATGAAAGTTCAAATTGCTTCTTTATAATATTCATTTTTTTGAAATCCGATTGGTTCATTTCTTTATATTTTATGTGATTTTCTATTATTATGCAGACTTTATTTACAATATTTGAGATTAAAACAATTATTAGTTGAAGTTTTAATTTTGTTTTCACAATTGGTTGCTAAGTGACTGCTTTTTGATTATGACATTAATTTTTTCTTGCATCTAGAAATACCTTAGTTATTGTCCTAATCTAGATAATGACATACAATACAAATCTTTAACTTTGGTGTTAACATACATATACATTTGATTTGTTTTTCCTTAGTGTTTGACTTAATGGTTTAATGGTTTTTATAACTCTTATTATTAAAAGAAAAAATTAAGTTGTTGTGAGATTTAGTGTTTTAGTTTTTTTAATAAGAAAAAAAAGTTTATTGTATATGTGTGCATTAAAAAAAAAATACTAGTATATGTTTAGCAATTTATTGGTTAAGAAAATATTTTCCCTGGCCTAATTGGTAGTATAGCATATCACTAAAAACCAGTCAACAATTAGACAATCCCAATATCAATAACAATCAACAATTTCTAACTGTTATCAAGGTGACCTTTTTTTAACAATAAGGATGGATTTCACCTTTATTAATGGTATAATATACTTATATAGACACGAAAGATTGTAACTTGACTACAGAGATTGAAGGTATATAAAACCTATTTTGAATGCAGACTAATAAGTTGTCAACTATAACATTACAAACTGCAATGATAAATTTCAAATTGCATCCAAAGTATTACTTAAATAATAAGTGTAATAATGTTCAAGGCTAAATGGGTTTATAAGTAATCATTAAAAACTAGTCAACACTTAGACAATCCCAATATCAATAACAATCAGCAATTTCTAACTGTTGTCAAGGCAACCTCCTTTTAACAATATATGTATATATTTAACAATATATATATATTAATTCTAATATTCTCATGTATAAATGAATTCATAGCATTGTTTCCAAGAGCTTCCATGTAATAAAAATATATAACAACTAATAATTGATGTTTCAGTACAATAACAATTTACTTTCCTCAGATCTTCTTCTTTGTCAAATCATAAAAATGCATGTGGTGAGATTTGAAATCCTTATTATTATTATTTTTGTTATTTTCTTCTTATTTTTAAATTCTATTTTAAGAAGTTTTAAAAATATTTTATCCTCCAATAGTTTTTTCCAAATATTGTTAATTTTCTTTAATTCACATTTTTCATTTATGCTCTTAGGCCTTTTAAATATCTCTATAGCTTCCCTTAGCAATCTCTGGTCATATTGTTCAATTTCTGACAGAATATGTGTTTTATTAAAATTGATGTCATGGTTTGTTAATTTAATATGTGAACAATATTTGGAAAAAGCTATTGGAGTATAAAATATTTTTTAAAACTTCTGAACCAATAGAATTTAAAAATAAGGAGAAAGTAACAAAAGAAAAAAAATAATTTTAATCTCACCATACACATTCTTATGATTTGAGAAATAAGAAGCTCTAAGAAAATTACTTATTTTTGAATTGAAATATCAGCGATTTAACTATTATATTTATTACCTGGAAACTTCTGGAATTAATACTAGTGATATATATATATATTGTAACGGAATAATAATTAGAAGCAATTATTAATTATTAAAATATGTTTATAATCTGTGCCTTTATTTATCTATTTATATCTCAAGTGCCCTTATTTAACTTAACCTCCATCATCACTCATTTTTACTTATGTTTAATTGACAAATTATGAGGTCATAGTCCCTTTTTAAAAAAAACATTTATTTAAGAATAAGCTATCTCTGTACAAGTGTGCCCTTTTTTATGCCATCATTTATCCAGTTTTTAATGCTTTCATAAAACTTAACTCCCTCTATGCCCTATTTTAATACACTAAGCAAAAGAAAAAAAAATACTTATATAACATATGTACCTATATTTATAAGAGAGTTCACATCTCAAGTTATATATATACTCGTCTATCCTTCTAGAGATCCGACAGACATTGACAGCCAAAAGAATGATTAGCAATTCACAATAATGAGATAGACAAAAGAATTCAATCACTGCACTTAAAGCACATAATTCTCCATGAACACTCAGATGATCACCCCAATTCAATCACTCTAAGCTACTACAACCCATAATAGTTTATTACAAACACTGTTGCATTGCCCTGCTTACTTCCAAGTCTTAGGGGCTTTAATTCGTCAAATGCTGCCTTGCTTTTCTTTAAAGTCTTAGAGGCAACTATTATATATATATCAGTAAAAAAAAATACTGCCTTGCTCTCTCTGGAGTCTTAGAGGCGAAATATTATGTATCAGAAAAACTATGCCTTGCTCTCTCTGGAGTCTTAGAGGCAAAATCATGGCAGGCCTACTGTTAACTGCTTCATGATAAATAATAACTGATATTCTAATCTGGGTTGGAGCAGTGAATGAGATAAATCAATCACCAGTGGCATGAATACATCACATCCTCAAGGCAATGACAAAAATTCTCCATCCATCATCAAAATTGTAACACAACCAACCAAACTCCAACAATCAAATATCCCATCCAACCTCCAAAATCATAGATTTCCTACAACACAAACTTTTTAAATATGAACAAAATTATTATTCCACAATTCAAGGCTATTAATATTTCTATGCTTATCTAACAGCAATACTATATTTCACTGATAAGCAAAATATTAAAAAAAAACAGTGCTATTAACTTTAACACTTATTATAAGTTGTGATATCTTTATATTTTAAAAATTGAAACTAAGCTGCTTAATGGCTATATTTATCATCATCAAAAAAATTCAACAGCAGTAATCATCATCATAAGGCCAAAATATTTCTATATAATAATATAAAAAAAATTACACACAAAAATATATATATATATATTTAAAACTATACATCTGTCATCATTATATACTACATCTCTCAGGTATGTGGTGTATTTCAAGCCCTTGTTTGGCTTATTTCGAGCCCTAGTTGGTGCGCCATTTGTAACTGAATTAAAATTATAGACGAAATGATTAATTATTAAAACATATGTGTTTGTAATCTGTCATTTGTAACAGTATGAATAAATAAAGATGAATTGATAAAAGGGTTGATAAAAGGCTGTTACTTTATAACTAATTACAATCTATATATTGATGAATGATAAAATGATAGTTGCTATAATTCAATAACTAAATATAACATTATAGCCCGATTGCAACTATCCTAAACATTAATTCTGTTACACTAATAATGAAATAAATAAATCATCTCATTTCTTAGTACTTAAAATAACAACAGTGAAATTTAAAACTATCATCATTAAATATTTAATGATATTTAGATATTGGGAAGTCATTTGAACAATAAAACATACTGGCCATTGTCATCAAATAAAAATAATATTAAATATAGCATCTGAATAAAATTACCCACTTTGAGATTCTTGGAGTGCATTATGCTTATCTCCTATACTAAGTTCTTTTAACAAAGAATCCTTCCTATTCTTTTTTCCAACCATATAAGACCATTCATGGTCATATGCACACACTGGTGCTATTCATGACAACTTATAAAACATATTACACAAAGTTAATAAGTTGGAAAAGGGATGGGATCCCTTTTTATTCAGTTTAGCTAAGTATATGTGTTTTCCCACAAGTGCCACTAGATTGTTTTAAATCTAGATAAATATCAGTTTAGAGTGTACTGAGTTCAAACTCATTCGGTACATTTTTATCACACATGACTTGGATGACTAATAAAAAAAATGACACTTATATTTTACTCATGTCGAATAAAATCATAAGATCCCCATATCACCAAAGTTTATATACATCAAGACTCTTAATAGACATTGCTAGCTCATTTTATGTATATTGATGAACAGACAAGTATAATCCTATTAATGTCTTCTAAACAAGCATCGTGAAGACCATTATTGATATTGATGGCCATTTAACTAGATTATTTATTACAATATAAAGGTAATGATGATGATGACAATAATATCATAACAATAATGATAATAATAGTGATGATGGTACCAGCCATAGGTTATTAATAAACTCACAACAATAAATTTATCTTTATAAACTCATAAGCACTTTTTAAAATCATCCCATGTCAAACTGGGATTTAATTATTACATTCACTAGCATTTATATAAGTTTATGTTTATTTACTAAAATACTTTTATAGTTAAAACTAGGATTTCATAATACTAGTGATGATGACTGATCATCATGAATCTCTATGCATAATATTCAACTTTCCACAAATCCTTATTTACTAAATATATTAATTATGTTAAACATTAGATTTAATGATTATACTTTATTTAATCAATGATGATGGCGATCTTAACTCCTGTATAGTATTATTTGAAACATTGTTTTAATCAATAATATATCCATCTTTGATGAGGATGATCAAAACTCATGGGCATAACATAATTTTAGCTTTCTATTGTTGAACTATAATTATTAAAATTTGGTTATTATCAAGCATAATCCCTAAATACTTAAAGGTAAATCAACATTCTAGTTTACTTAACATTTTCGAGTGCTTAATATTTGCAAGTGATTGCTCAATATTTACGAATGATGATTCTTAATATCTGCGAGCAATGATGATGAATTAAAATGATAGAATTAAGACAAGAAAATACAACAATATTTTTAATAAGAACTCGGAAACCAACTAAGATATATAATTATATTTTATTAATACTATTACTCTTTCTTTCTTTAAAATCAAATTTACTAAGTAGATAAATGGCTTATTATTACATTAATTCAATACAAAACTAACACAAAATTTTATATACAAATTCATCATTTTGGATAATTTTAAAATAAGCTGGCTTAAAATGACATTTAAAAAAATATATTTCATGGAATGCTTACTCAAGACTTTCCTAACTTATTATATCATAAAAATAAATTTCATATGTAACTTGTGTTTTATTTCACTTCCATTCATATGTAAGCCTTGCTTTATAATTTACCATATTTAAACTAATTATGTATAACCTATTCTTTTTACGTGTTTGTGTAAGCAATTACACATGCACACATTCGGTAATGTTAACATATATGTTTAAAATGTATACCCCTATATTAGAGATTAATACATAAATTACATATATAGAAAATATTCTTGCAATCTTTTAGCAAAAGAAAATAAAATACATTATATCAATTTCAATATGCAACAAGATTAAAAAAACAAACATTATAAATGCATATATTTATAGGCTGCTCATTATCATAACAAATGAAAAACAATAAAAAAAAAAACATTTCAATATTACAATATATAATATAAAAAAAATAATGAAAATTTAAGTTTAAAGATTTAAACTGTGTTTGTATTATGTTATGTGGTATTGAGAATAACTATCGATAAACAAGCCTTTAATGTTTCTGTATCAAAGAAAAAAAATAATGCTTTGACCAATAAATTAAGGTTTACTTTTAATAAGCAATAATAAAAGATCTGTTAAGGAAAGTTCATAGTTCCCGATTACTTTCACTTCCTATAAATATCCTGAGTTTGAATTTTCAGACTGCTTGTCTTTGCTCCATTTAAAAAAAAAAGTTCTTGCAGATACTTTCAAGATAAACATTAATTAATTGACTTGCTGGTTTTCATAATTTTAAAATTATTTATTGTTGATGCTTTTGATAACGCTGAATTCATTGACTGGCTTGCTTCTACCATTTCAAAAAGAGTTATTTCAAATACTTTTAGATAAGTATGAACTGGTGGATTTGCTTGTCTCTCCCATTTAAAAAAAATTGTTGTAGGCACTTTAGATGACTGAGAAAAACTTTAACAAAAAATTTGGTTCATAGCTTCAAACCTGGCTATATATGTGGCTTTTATTCATCTTTCCTTTCTTCTTGGCTCTTGTCAAAGATGATAATGAGATGACATTTTTGGCTGGTTTTAAATTTGTCCATTCTTTTGGTTACTATGGACCGGTATATGGGTCCACAGTGGACCAGTGATTTAACCTATTCTGTATTAATCCAGGAAGCAGAAAAAATGGTTTTAGCAATGCAAATTCATTATATTATACACACAGCAAAATATATTAATATCATTTCATAGAATTGTTAATAACTTCTTCCAATAAGTTCAATTTTGTTCCATTTTTCCTTCTTTATCTTAATCTTGCTGGAATTACTTATATATATACACATCTTCGTCTATACTGACTTTAAAGCAAGAGTCATTTTTTTCTTCCTCAACATTTAAAGAGTGAAAAAAAAAATCAAATCGCTCACTCTCCTTTTCCCAACATTTAAAAAAAAAACTGACTGCTCGCTACATCTCTGTTTAATAATAAAGAAAAACTGACTGATCACTAAATATTGTTTCATTCGTTTTTATTGTGAATTTTGGTCAAAGAAAATGACCACCTGCATATCTTATCTCGAGATAAAAGATAAAAAAAATCAGAGTTTGACAAGTTGATGTTCTATCGCGATTTTACAAGAAAATTAATAATCATGCTTTATCCCATCAAAGCACCCCTTTTATAAAAATAATCTTAGACACAGATAACAAACAATAAATTTGGCAATCTATAGTCATTAGCAATAGGTGTAAAAGCATTTTTTTGTTTTTATACAGACGTTTTCATTCTTTCACACTCTTTTGCATGTGTACATTTTTTTAATCTCCTAATCTACTAATCTGATCACCTTATTTTACACTTTCTTTCTGATCTGCTTTATTTTAACAAAGTTAATGTTAAATAATTTAACACCCTATTTAACAAGAAAATATAATAAATCAATATTAAATATTATTACCTTCTCTCTCTATAACTGCTTATTTATTAACTATTTATAAATTATATAATAATAAATACACACATAAATCTATATATATAAAAGAAAAAAATTTTTTTTTAGATAAATAATATATCTATGTGTTTGAAATGAGTCATATACATACAATATATATATATAAAGAGAGTGCTAATAGCTCTAAACAAGCTTATTTAGTTTATTTTTTATGATAAATGCTACAAGAGAAAATACCTAAAGCCTTTATCTATGATGGTACCCATCCCCAGTCCAGTTTCGAGCTATGGCTCTCATCAGTGAGGAGCTAGGACATTAGATTCAAAATATTAACTCAAGCCAAGCATTTATCTAATTCTTAAATATTAAGAAAAAGATCCAAATCTTCAGACACCTACATGTCTTCAAACTCAGCTCTTTAACCAAAGAAACTATATGAGCCTGAACTATATTCAGTGATCCCATATATTAGTTGGCTTAGCAATTTAATATGGCCAAAGCCCTAATAGCAAAATTATAATATTATTAAAAATCAGTCATTTGTCACATGACCTATACAGTTTGTATTACCAATATGTAATATATAAAGAGCATCCGGTCTGGGGATGGGGACCATCATAGATAAAGACTTCAGGTATTTTCTCTTGTAGCATTTATCATAAAAAATAAACTAAATAAGCTTGTTTAGAGCTATTAGCACACTCTTTATATATTACATATTGGTAATATAAGCTATATAGGTCATGTGACAAATGACTGATTTTTACTAATATATATATATTGTTGATTGCTATTAATACTGAGATTGGCTAAGTGTTGATTGAAAGTTTGTGAGATTTTATATATATTTTTTATTATGAGTTCAGCTACAAATAATCACATAAACAACCAATTAACAACAAACTGAAATTGCATCATCTAGAAACAATATTTTAATTGTCTGATTCATTATAAAATGAAAACAGAACAACTTTTAGCTTATTTTCTAGTTTTAAATAAGGGATTAGATGAGGCATCAAGAATTTATATGTGTGAAAAATTAAAGTATTACTATTTCTCATATCTTTTCACAAGTAAACAATTCTTTCCAGTAAAGTATATATGTAAAAATTAGAAGATTTTTACAAACTTAAAAAGCTATAAATATTGAGTTTGTGCTAGGATTTTCTATTACAGAATAATTTGATTTCAGTTTGTTATTCCAACTTTTAATTGGTGTTACTGGGATAAAAATTTAGTGCAGATGTGTTTTATGCAAAGATGCCAGGTAGAGTTTTGAATATTTAGTTTTGGATTGCTGAGTAGTGATAGAGAAGCATGATAATTTGTATGAAGATGGAGAGTGGAAGAAATATAAAGATAGAAGTGTTTTGGTTTTTTGTGTAGAGTTTTAGACAAGAATAGGGAATAAGAGGATTGAATACTGAAACTAATAAAATATAATAGAATAAAAAAAGTAATTCATCAGAAACAATAAATATTTGTTTATTGTAGATTGAAAGAGAATAGTAGGGAGAAAGAAATAGTAGGTTTATTGTTAACATGTAATATCTTCAGAGGTTGGATATTTGCAATGCATGCAGACAGATTTAGTTAGTATATTTTTAATAATAGACTCAGTTCTAAAACTATTATGTCTACAAAATATGTATTAATTTAAAATAATTTATAGCTCCCCTATTTTAATCCTAATCTCAGCCAGCAAAGAAATTAGTAATTAAATGATTAGTTGAGGTGTATTTTGAAGCCTATTTTGATTACTTTTGTAACTCCCTCCTCTTATTTAATTATTTACTCCAAACACTTGAAAGGGTATAAATAAATCCAAAAGTAATAGTTGGTGACAGAGCTAGAGGACTTTATAGAAGCACCTCATATTCTAGAGTATCCAAACCTGTAGGTCTCCAAGTGGATGTAAGGAAACAACTTACGAGTTATACAGATCTTTACTTTTATTTTTTTTTGTAAGCCTTCAAGTTATTTTCTCCATTAACAATTTGTGTATGAACTTGTATTTATAGTGTTAGCCATATGATTAAATACAATCATTATATATACTATTAAAATATATGCTTGGTAACTTGTTGAGTCAATATATTTCGCCATTGAATCCTTTCTGCACAATCATCTTATTTTGTATGTCTAGCTTAACTGAAAATAAATCTCACAATGTGCTGAGATTAGCCTATTAAACATAATAATATTTAACTTGGATAATAGTATTTCTAAACATATGGTCTGTGCACAGAAACCTCTAATTTAATCTAAGAAGAATCATTTTACATGATACAAATTAAAAGGTTCTGTGCCCAAGCTTCTTAGAAACTCCCGAGCAATAAATTATTCAATTATTTATAAATAAATTCAAAAACTGATTACCATTTGGTAATAAAATTATAGTAAATATTTTTAAATTCTTTTCACCAAGTGGATTATTAATTTATATATATTGTAACGAGCACAGACGTTCGTTACATTGTTTTTTTTTATATATATTATTAAACAAGTTAAAATAAAAAGTTCGCATTTAAAAACTTTCTTTAAAAAAAAAATTGAAATTAAAATATCGTCTTAAACTCTTATATATTAAGTCGCACAGATAATGAAAAATTATTAAAATAAAATTTTTATTAAAGAAAAAAGGTATTTTTAAAACTAAATTTTAAAAAGATTTGGAGATAAAATTATATCTTTCAATTTTATCTTGAAATATATTTTTGATTTGGAAAACAGGGTAATTAATTAGAAATGGAAATGATTGTTAATTAGTTAAATTAAAACCAGCCTTGAGCATTTAAATGTAATAACCTCAGTCAGATAGAAAAAAAAACAATAGAAACTGATTAGCCAATGAAAGAAATCCATTTGGGAAATCGGACCTCAGCGAAAGAATCATCACTCCATAACGCAATGTTAATTCAATCCTTGACATTAATATAAAAAGGACAGGTTTTGGAAAGCTTAGGTAGTTAGTGACTGGAAATTGATTATTACGATGTGACTATATGTAGTAGCACGGAGTTGGAGGAATTGACAGACGCACGGTCAATTCTTCCAGTTCTGTAAGAAAGGAAGAAAAATGGGCCATCGTTTCTTCATTGAGGACTAATTACACTAAAAAAAAATAATAAAAATCTCCAAAGGATAAATAAATCGATCAACCGGATACAAATCTTCGGACGACGTGGGAATTCACGTGCAAACGGCAAGGAATATACGAAGATGAACTATTTCAATAACCGTAAGACTTTAAAATTTATGAACAGAAAATTAAAAACTTTCCAGATTTAAATGATGTCAATATTATTCTATCTGACCAACATTATTTTATTAATTAGTTATAATTTTATTTAATGTATTTAATTTGTAAAATCATTTCCATTTATTTATTTATTTATTTAATTTTGTTCTTTAAGTTTTATTATGATTTCTGTTTTCCGTTAAATAAATTATAAAAAAATGTTAAACTTAAATCGGGCGTGAATGGCTGTATCGATTTGTAAAGATATATTAAGGGAGGGTAATCTTGGGTTGTTCATTTCGTAGTTGAATTGGTTCAATGGATTGGATATATTTATGTAATTAGTAGGTGTAATATGAGATCCGCCACGGGCAGGATTATAGATATACGCCACACACCCTCTGTTTGCCTATGGATGGGTTTGTAAGTCGGCAGAATACCGCAGCCCATTCCTATGGAGTTTTTAGTTTATTGATCTACTTGCCCACAGATGTCACATCCCTATGGGTGGAGAGTCAATGTCGTTTCTATTTCTATATATTGTTCAGATGTACATTCCTGACAATATTGTTGTGTTGTCGTATCATGCTACATTGAATACATGAATGTATCAGATGGATTGGCGCCAGTTGATTGCGAAATGTGTTGCCTAAGGTTAAGTAGGGATAGAATATTTTATTTTTAAATGCAAATCTATGTAGTCGATTCAGGCTCGATCCTAAATAAAACTATTAAATTTAAGTTGTTTATAGACGCTTGCATGGATTGTTTATCGGTTAACTCTGTTTTGCGTTTCATATTTGATCAAAATGTATAGACATTCGATAAATAATGATACCTTACGGTGAGTATCTAAAAATGTATTTATTCGGATGTCTTTTAAGTTATTGATGATGATGCAAGTATCTTACGATGAATACTAGAGGGTTTCTTATAATTCCCTATGCAATTGTCAGTAATCAATAATTTTGTATTTTGATCGTTTATGTTTACTTTGAAATGTTTTTGACCGTTGAAATCTATGTAACCGATCTATAGCAACATATTAAACATGTTTATAAGCCCATCTGTGCGAACTTGATTAAAAATGTAAATTTATAATATAATAGTAACTCAATGTAAATTAAAGTAAAATCAAAGTTAAAAATAATGTTAAATGTAAATCACTAAAATAATTTTAAACCTTATATATATGTGCATAAATAAATCTGTTTGTATGATAATTACTGGCAGTGGCTTACTTTATTCTTTTATATACTAGTAAATGATATTATTAAATCTCTGCTATTCCACTGAGCTAGTGACAATGGGCTAACGATCTAAATATGTAAATAAGGTGGAATCCTAACAGCGCGTATCTGCCTACTCTATAAATTTTTCTAGGCTCAAATGCCTAGATGGCGCCCTTTGGTAGTGCGGTGCGGTGCGATGCGATCTACCACTTCGTTTGGATCGTTATAATTGGCGCCCAACATGGGGCCTTACCTCAGAGATTGACCCTGAGAAGGGGAATTAATGCTGAAATTTCCGATCTTTAATAAACCACAAATACCCTGAGCAAATTTTATCAAAATGAATGTTTTATCTGCTTACATAAGTCGGATATTTTTAAATTTTATAAAAGCACTGCCAGCAAGAAATTGCGCATATATATTAAATAAAAGAAAGTATAAATAATTTTAAAACTAATTTTTGTAAATTAAAAAGAAAATCAAAAGGTTGCATTGGATATGTCTTTTTTTTGTTAATACATATTGATGCATTAACGTGTATAGGCGCACAGCTACGGAAGTTTATGATCGAAATGTGGTACCTTATGATGAGTACCGTTGGGAATTTACGTCAGTGTAATCCTATTTATGCATTTCAATCAGTCATAAATAAGTTGGTGGTAGTTATAATTGTGCTGCAAATATACACGTATAAATCCATTATCTTGGAACATATTTATCTCAATGCAACCTTCCTAAATAAGTTAAATAATTTGTTTGTCATGCCGTAAGTAGAAATCAAATGGATAAAATAAAATAGAATTCTCGGGGGGAGGGGTGTTAACGTAAATGGTCCTTAGGTAGGCGATGGTCAACATTTTCTTTTTCTTTTTGTATATAGTTTTTTGTAAAATTATTAACTGAATGTTTGTAAATTTTGTTAATACCGTAATTACTAACCCTAAGTAAAATATTTTTTTTTTTTTGATCATTTTTTTTTAAGTAACTTTACTGATATGTAACGAGCACAGATGTTCGTTACATTGTTTTTTTTTATATATATTATTAAACAAGTTAAAATAAAAAGTTCGCATTTAAAAACTTTCTTTAAAAAAAAAATTGAAATTAAAATATCGTCTTAAACTCTTATATATTAAGTCGCACAGATAATGAAAAATTATTAAAATAAAATTTTTATTAAAGAAAAAAGGTATTTTTAAAACTAAATTTTAAAAAGATTTGGAGATAAAATTATATCTTTCAATTTTATCTTGAAATATATTTTTGATTTGGAAAACAGGGTAATTAATTAGAAATGGAAATGATTGTTAATTAGTTAAATTAAAACCAGCCTTGAGCATTTAAATGTAATAACCTCAGTCAGATAGAAAAAAAAACAATAGAAACTGATTAGCCAATGAAAGAAATCCATTTGGGAAATCGGACCTCAGCGAAAGAATCATCACTTCATGACGCAATGTTAATTCAATCCTTGACATTAATATAAAAAGGACAGGTTTTGGAAAGCTTAGGTAGTTAGTGACTGGAAATTGATTATTACGATGTGACTATATGTAGTAGTACGGAGTTGGAGGAATTGACAGACGCACGGTCAATTCTTCCAGTTCTGTAAGAAAGGAAGAAAAATGGGCCATCGTTTCTTCATTGAGGACTAATTACACTAAAAAAAAATAATAAAAATCTCCAAAGGATAAATAAATCGATCAACCGGATACAAATCTTCGGACGATGTGGGAATTCACGTGCAAACGGCAAGGAATATACGAAGATGAACTATTTCAATAACCGTAAGACTTTAAAATTTATGAACAGAAAATTAAAAACTTTCCAGATTTAAATGATGTCAATATTATTCTATCTGACCAACATTATTTTATTAATTAGTTATAATTTTATTTAATGTATTTAATTTGTAAAATCATTTCCATTTATTTATTTATTTATTTAATTTTGTTCTTTAAGTTTTATTATGATTTCTGTTTTCCGTTAAATAAATTATAAAAAAATGTTAAACTTAAGTCGGGCGTGAATGGCTGTATCGATTTGTAAAGATATATTAAGGGAGGGTAATCTTGGGTTGTTCATTTCGTAGTTGAATTGGTTCAATGGATTGGATATATTTATGTAATTAGTAGGTGTAATATGAGATCCGCCACGGGCAGGATTATAGATATACGCCACACACCCTCTGTTTGCCTATGGATGGGTTTGTAAGTCGGCAGAATACCGCAGCCCATTCCTATGGAGTTTTTAGTTTATTGATCTACTTGCCCACAGATGTCACATCCCTGTGGGTGGAGAGTCAATGTCGTTTCTATTTCTATATATTGTTCAGATGTACATTCCTGACAATATTGTTGTGTTGTCGTATCATGCTACATTGAATACATGAATGTATCAGATGGATTGGCGCCAGTTGATTGCGAAATGTGTTGCCTAAGGTTAAGTAGGGATAGAATATTTTATTTTTAAATGCAAATCTATGTAGTCGATTCAGGCTCGATCCTAAATAAAACTATTAAATTTAAGTTGTTTATAGACGCTTGCATGGATTGTTTATCGGTTAACTATGTTTTATGCTTTCATATTTGATCAAAATGTATAGACATTCGATAAATAATGATACCTTACGGTGAGTATCTAAAAATGTATTTATTCGGATGTCTTTTAAGTTATTGGTGACGATGCAAGTATCTTACGATGAATACTAGAGGGTTTCTTATAATTCCCTATGCAATTGTCAGTAATCAATAATTTTGTATTTTGATCGTTTATGTTTACTTTGAAATGTTTTTGACCGTTGAAATCTATGTAACCGATCTATAGCAACATATTAAACATGTTTATAAGCCCATCTGTGCGAACTTGATTAAAAATGTAAATTTATAATATAATAGTAACTCAATGTAAATTAAAGTAAAATCAAAGTTAAAAATAATGTTAAATGTAAATCACTAAAATAATTTTAAACCTTATATATATGTGCATAAATAAATCTGTTTGTATGATAATTACTGGCAGTGGCTTACTTTATTCTTTTATATACTAGTAAATGATATTATTAAATCTCTGCTATTCCACTGAGCTAGTGACAATGGGCTAACGATCTAAATATGTAAATAAAGTGGAATCCTAACAGCGCGTATCTGCCTACTCTATAAATTTTTCTAGGCTCAAATGCCTAGATGGCGCCCTTTGGTAGTGCGGTGCGGTGCGATGCGATCTACCACTTCGTTTGTATCGTTATAATATATATATACACATACATACATTCTCTCATTGTTAGAATAATTTCAAAACAAATCCAACTTACATATTATAACCTAAGAAAGAAGATCAATAAGTAACAGCAATGCATAACCATCTCAATAACCATCAAAATAAATAAATGATAGATTAAGTGGTAATATTGGCTAAGCTCAGAGACTTTCATAATGCCATACATCACAATAATAAGAGAAATAAGGGTAAATGACAGTAACAGTAAATAAGCATTATTAAAACAAATGCAACATTTAGTATAATTTAAGGGGAGGAGATTTCTCATACTACCTTTTATAAATTATAACAGATCTTATTATCGTAAGCTCATCAACAGATCAGGTTATATAAAAAGTTCTCCTATAACAATTCTTCCAATCATAATACATCTATAATATTTAACACAGCATTACACTGTTGCACATGCGCTTTGAAGATTTTAACTATAAATGAATGAATACTAACACTCAACCACATGATAAAGTCTTTGGAAAAGATAGAATGGCCATTTATAGTTAAAATCTTCAAAGCGCATGTGCAACAGCGTAATGCTGTGTTAAATATTACAGTTTACAAACATCACGCTATAAAAAAAATGATTTATTTACATAATACATCTAATAACTATGATAAGCATATTATTACCATGATCAGATATTCAATTAAATTCTTTTTATAAAAACAAAAGCATGTCTTATTATGTGCTACCACAGTGATGTTTCTTAAAACAAATTTTGTTTTGAAGTAAAATAATTTCTTTAACACTCTTTTGTAATTTAATAATGCAGGGTTCTTTTAACTAATAGTTTAATTAATATGAGCTTTATTCTTCTATTTTAATTTAGGATTATTAGATAAAGAATGAGATCCTAGTAATAACGTAATGAGACATACTCTTACCCTTAAGATAATAACTTCCTAACTTATATAATAATAATGTAATTATTTAACCTGAAACTCTTTTCGTATACAAATGAAATATTTTGAAAAAACTTGAGCTGAGTCAAGCCACTACGAAAAGATATAACTCTATAGATATATTCTCGCTTATTAGCACTGAGAATATATCTATATAAGTTTTTTTCGAAATAGTAATAGTAGTAGTAGTAGTAGTAGCAGCAGCAGCAGTAGTAGTAGTAGTAGTAGTAGTAGTAGTAGTAGTAGTAGTAGTAGTAGTAGTAGATGATAATAATAATAGTAGTAGATGATGATAATAATAATAATAGTAGTAGTAGTAGTAGTAGTAGTAGTAGTAGTAGTAGTAGTAGTAGTAGTAGTAGTAGTAGTAGTAGTAGTAGTAGTAGTAGTAGTAGTAGTAGTAGTAGTATACTTTTAATTCAGAATAAAATAATTTACTAAAAAAGCATTCTGATATAATTAGTGGATAAGGGATTTTATGATCACTTGGTATGCCACATTAATACATCCTACGCACCTATTTTTGAACTTGAATTAAACAATTCCATCATTTAAATTTATGATGAAGAATCAAAACAGTTTTCTGACTGAAATAAAATGATTTCAATACAAAAACAATGATCTTCTAATGATGAGTAAATAAAATAATCGATTTCTTAGATGCTTTTTTATACCTGATGCAATTATACTAAAGTGACTCTCATGTCAAATTAGTTATGTTAATATATTCTCAATACATCCAATTAAGGATAAATTTATAATAAACTTTGTAATATTTAGATTTCCTACTAATATATGTGTGAATGGTGATAAATACTCAAAAAGAAATGTAACAATAAAATAACATTTATTTTTAACCATAAAGGCACTTAACATACAAAAACTTTGATATCTTGCAATATTATCAGAGTAAATTGCTTAAATACTCAATTGTGAAAGTCACTATAAACAAAAATTATAACTATGGTTTACAGATTGCTTAAATACTCAATTGTACAATCCACTATGAAGAAAAAATATAACTGTATGGTTTACAGATGAATGAATGAAAATAAAATAAATACTCAATAAAAATCATTATTCACTGGTTAATGAAACTTTCTGCAATATTAATATTATAATAGATTCTCAATTTTACAGCAAAACCATTTCATTATGTTATCCCCTATGAATGTATTTATTACCTTTCAAATATCACCAATCCAACAGTGAAATAACTGTTTAAAGAGATGTAAATCATTTATTGAAGCCAAATATGGAATATTAATTTTTAAATTAAATTTTGATCAGGTTTATAGCCTGAAATACTGGAAAAGCACAGCAAAGAAGATTAAACAACAACCTATGTTCTGATCAAACAAGAGTGCAACTGAAAGTAAGATGGCACCATTGCCAGAATAAAGTCATGGCAGGAAACTACAAATGACTTTATACAAAAGTACATTATAAATAAATCTGCCTTTGAAATATTAAGTCAAAGCAAAAAGCAAATGATCACATGAACTTAAGGAAAGAAGCACCTGCAGCTGAGGGCAATATATAAGCTTGGACTTTATCTCTAGACATAGAAACAATGTAAATGAACTATTAAAAAGTACAATAATAAAGCATTTTATGCTTAAGTATGAAACAAAGAATAATATAATTCACAAAAAATATCATGACATAAGAGAGAGACAAAGTGATAATATCTTTGAAAACACTATCAAGAGAGGAATTCTTAAATAACACAACAGCATATTCATGTATAAAGCTAATATCACAAATAATTATTGCCTAATATAGCTTAATAGAATAAATTATGGCATGGAAATAAGCAACAAAATATAGATAAGCTTCTATTATGTTTAGCATTAGTATATACATTCAAATAAATAACTTCATAAAAAGGAGTTAAATATAATGCATTCAAAGTATATGATAAAATAGAAATATTCTGAAAACTTTCAGATAAATGCAGCTTATAACAATTTATAAAATTATACCAAACAGCAATGCATAAAAGAAAGAAAATATATAGCATAATACAGTGTCATAAATATTGAGACTTAAAACTACTTTTTCCCCAAATAAAAATAAAAATGAAAGTCTTTCATTTTTGGTGTTCCAATCATTCAATAAGACACAGTCACTGTAAATGTCATTCTGAAAACAATGATGATATCTCCAACTTATTTAAATACAGCAAAGTTCAAACTATCATGAAGCACTTTAACATGAACATTAAGCAATAAATTTCCATATAGCACTATCACACAAAAACATATATATAGCCATTTAACTTTCACAAAATATATTTTAAAAAAAAAAAACAAATAATGATGCATTTTTAATTTACCACACAATATTATACTAATCTCTTATCTTTTAGAAAGCACATATTAACAATAAAATTGAGGTGTATTTGTTTCTTTGAATCTTGACTAGTAATAATAACAAAAAAAGAGTAGACATTAATAATAAAACAGAATAAGTTTATAATAACCACTAAGCATCACATGATCACCATTCCTTTTGCTAGCACATCTGTTAACAAGCCTCTGGCATTCATTGAGTACTCTGGGTGGCACTACTGTATGGAGAGTTTTGCCTTTGTTAAGTTTATAATACTTGAATGAAATTAATTTAGGAGCATTCATATTCAAATTATCTGCAATACAACTTATTCTAGCTGTTTCAGAGAAGAGCAAATAATTTAAAGATAATAATAATAAATCTGAATATATTGTTCATTAATATCCAGGAATATTAGCTTTCAGTTTTATATCATAAGTGAATAAGCTTCTACAGGATAACAAAAGTCAATAAATTCCAGGAATATTATCTTTTAATTGTATATTGTAAGTGAATAAGCTTCTCAGTGATAACAAAAGTCAATAAATTTAATTTTATCAATTCAGGAAAATGTTTTCCCTTTTGTTGAATTAAATATGATAAGGATATTTAGTGAGTGAATAGCTTTCATCCCAAAAATACCAATAGTAAAAATGTCATTTTAAATGTAACAGCATTTAAAATAATTTATTTTGTTAAATAAATTATCTTTTTTTTTAGAATTGACATTTCTGAGTATAAAACATACATTATAATAATTTTAAAAAGTTATTCAACCTTAATGTATATTTGCAATATATTTTAATTATTCAAAGAAATATCAGTTTAAGCTAAATTAAGTATTTCCTTGTTAGAGCATAATTAAATTTAATTAACACATAAATTTCTTCTATTATAAAGCAGGTTCTGCAATCTGGAATTTAATAGTCTATTATTTCAAATTATAAATTTTCAAAATATGAAGCTTTTAGCAAAAATATTTTTCTTCTTAAATAAAACTGCTTAATAATACTTCAATAGTCTAAAGCTTTTAGTAGTCTTAATATTTCTATATATAGTAAATTTTATTTGTAACATCATTTATTTCTACCAAATAAAATAAAATCAATAAAAGTTCTTATACAACAAAATCCATCCAAGTACATAAGTCATATAAGAATAAATAAATTATTATTAAATACTTTGTTACCATTCCATCATATTTCCTGCCAATGCAAATTTCAAGCATTGGAAATCTCAGTTTAAAGCCTCTGAGTCTGGATGAAATTATTTAGCAATTCATATTTTAACTTTTAAAACAAACAAAAATTTATTAAAAGCAATTAAAATTTTATAAAATTTAATAAGTAATTGAACAAGAAAGTAACTGAAAAATAAGTGAGCAAGTGTGTGCTAGTGTGTTCAGTAATTTTATTTATAAGAGCAGTCATATGGCTGATTTTAATGAATGAAATTGACAGTCTATTCACATCTATCTTGTATTTATTAAATTTTACAAATTAATTATTGTACTGGGAAAAATTACTAAAAATAAACTAATTTACATGCCTGTCTAGATATTAATTAATTATTACAACTTTAAAATAAATTATTTAGAAAATCCAAGGATATATTATAATAAAAATAAAATAAAATATTACATAACGTATTACATTATTTCAAGTAGAATATTATATTACATTATTCCCTTAAACATATTTACATTATTTAATTGATTTAAGCTCCCAAAATATTTTTAAGGAATACTTTTTTTCTCATGTGTCATAGCATCAGCTGGGAAGTGAACCCGCTAACCCAGGACAACTGCTTGTAAAGCAGCTGTCACTGACCTCTCAACCACCAATGCTTGATGGAATACTTTTTAAAGCAAAGACTTTTAAAAAATACTTTTTTAACATTCTACTATCAAGGAAGTTAAGATAAAAATTTATAGACCATGCATTCTCACACACTAATGAATACTATTTCTTAAAATAGATAGTTTAATTAATAAATTAATTATTTATCTTCTTCAATTAACTAGTTTAAAAATTATTTAATTAAATTAATTTTTATCACAATTATCATTAGATAAGGCATACTTCTTATTAACAAATTGTTTAAATGAAAATGCACTTTTATTAACAGATAATTTAAATATTAATAACTTACCATTAAAGATTTAAAATTGTCTTTAGATTTTAACTGTAATATTGACTTTTAACTCAGTAATATTTTTTAAATTAACTTACTAACATTTCAGGATAATGATATCCCTAAAATTAAATATTTTAAAATTATATACAATTACTTATGAGTTTAAAGCATTACATAAAACTATTAAAATAATTTTTAAAGCTATGAAAAAAGTATAACTGTTGTTATTAATTGACTCAGAGAATGTATCAATATGTAAATATTAAGCAATAATACTGGCTTACTACAAAAATTAAACTATGGAAATATTTTTTTAATACTGAGCAACTATATAACTGGATATTTAGTTTATGGACAAAATTTAAAGTCACAAAATATGTAATAAATATAAAGTTTGGATAAAAGGAAACAAAATGGAAGAAGCTTTAAATTGCAGAAGTATTTAAAAGGAGAAATTGTTTATTGAGGAAATTAAAATAAAAATATGTAATAAGATCTCAAGATTTAGTAACAATTTTAAGTTTTTAATTGATTCACCCCTGTTAAATAAAAATATCTACTTCAAAAACTATAACAAAGAAATATAACATCAACTACAAAATAAGGTGCAATGAGTATTTGGAATAATAAAGCAAAAAAAAACTGAATGATTCTAGCAAATACCTTTCTCTGAAATAAATAAATAAACAAACAAATATTGAAAATTCTAACAACAATGAAATGATCTACAAAAACTATATTACCTTGTAAGATATTAAAATATATGATTAATTTTGGTACCTCAGACAAACTTAAAAATGCACATTTTAAAATTATTGAAATGTCAATGAATGTAATGAGAAAATTATATATTAAATAAAAAGGAAGATATTATTAAATATATACATTTAATGCCTATAAGGCAAATATGTCTCCACTTATAGAACTAGCTCTTTACATTAAGAATGAAAGACCATAATCAGTGGATATTAGATAGTAACTCATACTAGTTTCTGACTTATGGAAAAACTTCAGCCTAATGCATCTTCTGTATCTTACACAATTCACATCCAGCTGCTATTTTTGGTTCTTTTTATTACCAAGTTAATTGTGTAGTTATATAGAATAACAATTATAAACAGAAATAGTCAGGTATCGTATACTGCACATATAGTTATCAACAAAATGTAAAGGTTGCCTATAATTATTATAAATCTAAGATACAAATATAGTTACTGATGTAATGGCAAATGAACATAATTATCCAAAAAAGTTAACATGATTCCATTAAAGTGTATTTGAATTTCAAACTATTAGCTTTTGAGCAAAAAAAAGATATAAGAAGAATGGATGAAACATTAGGTCCAAAAAATCTGTATGCATTTAGTTCAAACTCTACATTAATGAAGAATATAAATCAAAAATTAGTCTGAAAATGTGCATATGATAGCAGTACTATATATTATTCAACTTTATAATAGATGGTGTTACTGTATAATGAAGATAATAGATATAAAGGTCATGGAGTTGACAAAGATTATGTTGTGTAAATGGGATGGAGCAGGATAGAGAAGAATGCAGGAAAATTTATGGTGGGAAATGGAAAGGGAAGTTAAAGTGGCTAATATGCTTCTCTGGACATAGTTGTTGAGAGATTCCTCACTCCATATAAGGAGAAGTCACAGTACATAACATCACATTATCTCAGAGCCAATTCCCAAAATGAGTTAATTGCTTTAATATTACTCACTTGTAAAACAACACATGTTGGAGGATAGAAAAACTGCAATGCACTTTGCTGTTACTGTTGATTCCACACCAGATTCATTTCATGTTAACAAGCAACATTTATTTTAATGTTATGTAATACCATATGAAAACCAGTACAAAATTGTAGTTTTTTACAGGTTGTTGATGCAAGACATAAAACAGGATATGACATAACACAGACTATAGTACATCACATGACCACCATTTCTTATGCTAGCACATATCTGTTATTAAAACAGGCAAAACTCTCCATACAGTAGTGCCACTCAGTGTCAACCAGAGTAATCAATGGATGCCAGAAGACTTGTGCATAAAATGAAGGCCACAAGCCAGAAACTAGTCTGGGGATATTGGATAAGTAGGTACTAGATGGGGATTTTATGCACAAGCCTTCTGGCATCCTCTGATTACTCTGGTTGGCACTGAGTGGCACTACTGTATGGAGAGTTTTTGCCTGTTTTAATAACAGATTATAGTAGAAACATTGAAAGAACATAATTTGTTACTGTTGGATTGACATGCACAGGACTATGACAATGCAGCCAATATGGCAGGAAAATATAAATGTGCACAAGAAAGAATATTTGAGCAATGTAAAACAATTTTAGTTTTACCATATGGCTGCCACACACTTTAATTTGTGTGGAAATGATACCACAGAATGCATTCCTGAAGCCATAACATACTTTGGAAATGTACAAATTGTTTACTCCTTGTTTAGTTCTAGTCCACAGTGATGAAAAATCTTGCATAAATGTGTTGGCTGTTCTTTACATAGCATCTGGTACCTGATAGTCAGACCATGTTGAAAGTGTAAAGCTCTTTATATCCCATGTCAGGCATAATATTAACATTAGAAAACCTCTTGGAGTTAACCTAACAGCCAAAACAAGAACAGAGATTAATGAAGCTTTATTTTATGGCACAACCTTCATTTATGTGATAATGTCTGTTGTATGGTAGAGAGTATTAGTTCCAGTTGATATCTGTAACAAAGTTATTCAGTCCAGTAATGCAATGCTGGATGTTGAAGTGTCCAACTTAAAAAGTTTTATTTCAGAACTGATAAATCTTTGGAATAGCTGGAAAAATAGGTGGAGAGAAGCTAAGCATATTGCTATTAATTTGTGCATATAAGTGAAACTCTCTGGAACTGAGGGTGAAATAAAATGCAAAAGAAAGAGGTTCAATGATGAAGGTGCTACAGAAGAAACAGATTTGTCAAAACAAGATAAAATGGATGAATCCCCTGAGGAAGCATGTTTAGGAAAGTCTGTCTTCTATATAATATTGGATAATGTTATTGGTGGATTGACTGTTTGCTTTGATGCTTCAGTTAACATTTCTGAGATGTTCAGCTTCCTCTGGAAGTACCTATCAATTCCTCAAGAGGAACTGAAATAAAAATCAAAATTACTGGCAGATCAATATCCCACTGAATTCAGTGAAGATCTTATAATGGAGATAAGTTATTTGCCATCTGCTCATCAAGCAAATTTGGGAGAAGGCAAACTGAGTCTATTGAATTGCTTGAAAAGATACAAGTGGGAAGAACTCTTTCCAAATATATATGTCTGCCTTTGTAATCTGTTAACAATTTCTGAAACTGTCACCTCTGCAGAATACTCATTCAGCAAACTAAAGCTGAGAAAAAAATATCTTAGATTGACTATGTCGCAGGAGCAACTGGTAGATTTGGAAACACTCAATATTGGATTTGATCTTGCAAAAATAATTGATTTTTATGACATGATTCACAATTTTGCCAGGAAAAAGAGTAGGAAAACACTTTTGTTTAGCAGAATATAAATATGTCATTACATCTAAACTATAACAACTGTTATGAGCTTATAATCAATCTATTATTAAATTTCATTGCTTTTGTATATTGTTTCATTATTGTTTATATACTAATGTGTTTGTTGTTTTATCTTTTCCAGAATCTTTTTAACATATTTTCAAATATGTTTGAATATAATTAATAAATGTACAATTATGACGTTATTGATTTATGTGTCCATGTGTAGATGAGCCCATATTAATCTTGTTCCAGCACTTAATAATCCTCTCAGTGGCACTGCATTCAGGTAAAGGCATTTTCCAACAGAATGTACAAATAATATACCATGATGATTTTCTGGAGACTTTTGATAATTGCTTTCACATGTTATATAATGGACTATTTTTTAGTTTAATTGTAAAACGTTTTTATGAAAACTTAAATTTTATTTATATTTTTCTAAATACATTAATTTGTTAATAATATTATAACTAATACATTAACATGAAATATAATCTTTCAAATAGTATTATTTTTATTTTTTATTCAGATAAAGCTGCCCGTATAAATGATGGCTAATACAAAATTGCATCAATGATTTTTACATTTGTGAATACTGAATTTAAAATGATGCTCTATCCATTTTTTTAAAGGGTAATATTATTTCCAAATGATATAGATTATCACATTAGATGGCTTATGAATTATTTTCATCGTCATGTGATTAGTTTCTTGAAACTTTTTTATACTTTATTCTTTCTGCCAATATTCTTATGTTTTCACAATTGAACATATGTTTATCTTTATGTGTATGATCTACTACTTTAAACAGATCTATCTTTTCTTCCCAAACATTTTGCATTCTTTTAATCAGTTTTTAGAGTGGCTAATTTCACTGATATTTGTTCATATGGCATTTCAATACTATATATATATATATATATATATATATTGAAACAGAAACTCTGTTCCATGTGTATTAAGAGCTATTTTACCCTCCCGCCTAAAAAATGACAGATGTATAAAAAAGAAGTTGAATTTATATTTTTTTAAAAGAAGTAAAGCAAAAAGTTTATAGTTAAAAGAAAATCATTATTTTCTATAACTGAGAAAAAGAAGATAAACCTCCATTATTGATTTTATAATTTTAAATTATGATATAAATAAAAGCTGGCATTTGTTAAAATAGTATATTTTAATTTTTGAAATGATGTTGTCATACAAAATATAATATTCACTTGAGGCAAAGTTATCAAATTGGAAAGTATGGCTTATCCTTATGATTCCTTATCTGTCTCACTAAAAGTAGTGTCCAATCCTTAAGAAGAGAAAAGCACTCAGGCTTAAATGAAATCTGTGTAACAAATCAGACACAGTGGGCAGTGCTGCTTAATCAATCCAGAGATCAGAGTATAAATAGTTGAGTTGAAAGTTCATAGCAGATTTTTAAAAAGATTTTAAAGAGATCTTTTTTAAAAAGATTTTAAGAGCAGTTAAAGAAGTAAGAAAAGTGAAGAGTTAAAAAATTAAAATTATTATTTAAGTGTTACTTAACTTTGACAGCTGATTTTCATCACCTTGGAATATAACATTTACAGCCACTGTTGATGATGAAAAAAGAAAATCTTAATAAGGAAATCATAACAATGGAAGGCTAATTGGTAACAGCTTCCTCTCTTCATCTAAAGCCATGGTTCTCTAAGATTTGCCTGGGTGAACATCATGGAAAGTAAATAATGCCATTCAGCTTAAATACAATGACTCCTTTTTGAATGCAGTCGCATCATAGATATGAAGGAACAAACTGGATAAAATGAAGGTAACAATTTTATAAAATATTCAATACTTATGTGTGTTTATAAAAGACAAAACAAAATGTCTTTCTTAGAAAAGAAAAAATTCTGAATAAATATAGCTATGTGAAAATACGTTTTATTAATAATAAATTGTAAATACTATCGATAATCAAAAGGCATTTTATTCAATTCTTATATCTGTTTATAAAACAAATGTCTTTCTTAAAATGAATTATGGATAATTATAGCTATGTGAAAATACATTTTATTAGTGATAAATTATAAATACTAAAGATATCTATAATCAAAAGGCTTTTTTTAATACTTATATGTGTTTATAAAAGGCAAAACAAAATGACTTTCTTAAAGAAAATTATGAATAAATGTAGCTATGTAAAAATACGTTTTATTAGTGATAAATTTATAAATGAAACTGCTGATCAACTTATATGTAGAAATATGCATCTGTGGCACACCAAACAACATTATTATGCTATATATTAGAATAACTAAATAAAAATTACAAATGCTTACATGCATATTGATTGTATATGAATAAATTAATGAAACTCATGCACATTTATACTTGACTGGATTATGAGTAGTCCATGAACCTGGAATTGCTTGCATTACCTGTTTACCTACCTATGATCAATTTAAAAATAATGAAGTACTATAGGAATTACAAATGCTTACATGCATATTGATGGTAAATGAATAAAATAATGAAATTTATGCGCACAAATGTACATTTATACTTGACTGAATTATAGAAGCTTCACAAATCTGGAATTGCGCATCTTACCTATTTACCTACCTAAAAAGGATATACAGATATGGAACCAATAGTTAAAAATATTCATGCAGTATTGGTAAATGTCTACTTGATAAAAGACCCTTGAATTCTTTACCCAAGATAAATGAAAATGAGCCTTCATTTGAAATGAAGGATGAATTTTATTAGAAGGACTTGCAAATGAACTATTGATTAATAAAGTGCTTCTAACCTTTTCATAAACGAACTGAAAATGAATCATCACATGGATATGAAGGAACTTTATTAGGACTTGCAAATTAATTGTTGTTAAATAAAATTGTTGTTATTTAAAATTAATTTTAGTTATCCAGTTGTTCAGTTCTTTTTTTTTTTTGCATCACTTATAATTCATTGCACTTGTTCACAAGAATTTCGTGCCTTCTGAGCTATGTCTGGCATAACTAGACCTAGGTAAGTCAGGTTGTAGTGATTTGGAACTCTAATGGCGCTGTTTTAAAAAACCAATCACAGAAATGTCTAGATGCTTCCAGTCTCTATGGTGCTACATTCTCTGATGAGCAGGAAATATTGTTGTAAGGGGGGGGGGTAACATCTGCATTGGAGAATGCCAATCGATAGTTCCTTTCTGTGACATGCTCATCAGGAAATTGTTACAACCAAGGTAATAAAGGGGTTGTTTGGGTCCAGCTACAATATATATATAATTACAAGTTTTTTTTAGGTTTTGTAGAGTTAGGGTTGTGTTTCTTTAAAAACTGATGTGATATTATACTGATGCAATTTTTTTAAGTTTATCTGTGATTAGAAATATAATATGATGCCTATCATGATTTATGAGAGTTTATTTTTCCAAGACAATTATTTCTCAACAATTTCTTTTACTCTGTTACATAGTGATAATACTTGTATTTCTATCATGATTATATGTATTTTAATATTTTCCTGTGTATGTGAGTTTTTTGCAAACAATAATGTGAATTTGTTATGCAATAATCTTATCATAAGAATATCTAACAATGCTGACATTTGTTTTTGATCTAATTCTATTGTGAATTTAACAGAAAAAATTTTTTGTTGATGCATGTCAAGAATGTTTGTAAAAGTCTTTACCATGTGCACATATAACAAATATATTATTGACATAATAAAGCCAGTCTTTTGATAAATATGGAATAGTATTATGGTTGTAGTTTATAAGCTTTTCTATGTAAACATTGCTAATCAAAGTCAACCAGTGATGAACTCATAGCTATACCTTAATTTCATTGGAAAATTTCTGTGGTATATTGAAAGTCTACCATTCTTATGTAGAATGTAACATTTCCATTAAACTGGCAATATAAAGAGTTGTTCTAGTTCGTCTTTATTTATTTATTGTTTTACGATGGACTGTGTTTTATCATTAGATACATTTGTTTTTGATTAACACAAAATGTTTAACATCTATTACAAAAAAATGGTATTATGTGCCAATGATCTAAGAGTCCATAATATTTGGAAATTATTAGAGGGTATTTAAAAATCTGGAATCATTCTTTGGTGGGTAATCCCATTGTAGTACATACTTCCATTACTAGGTATCTATATGCAAGCCCTTATGCCTCAGTACACCAATTGGCATCATCAAAAAAAGTCATGATGTCATGTAGTAAATTTTTTTGTTAAATGTGTCTCACTCATCAATTTTTGTGATGGCCAAAAAATTAGAATAATGTGAAATTCTGTTTTCTACTAAAGAAAATGGCAGGGGAAATAGTTATAACACTTAAAACATCTTATTAGCAAGTTTCGCTGGAGGCAAGTTTACAAGTGGTTTAATGTAAGAGTCAAATTCACCATGTCACAAAAACACCTTGAGTAAAATGCCTGTACAGAAAACCTTGGGTGTGAAACAATTTTTAACCCAAACAATTTTCCAGCTCATTCACCCACCATATTCACTTGATCTCACTCTATATGAGTTCTTTTTATTCCCCTGAATAAAAAAATTTCTCAAAATAAAACATTTTATAGACTTGAAAAAGATGAAGAAAAGATATAACAGAGGCACTAAAAGGTATTATTTTACAAAAGTTTCAGGACTGCTTCAAAAAGTAAAAACACATTTATGTCAGTATATTGCATTAAAAGTACATTACTTTAAAGGAAATTCATTTTGTAACACTTAAAAATAAATACACAATTTTTTATTACAAAATTCTGTTTTCTTTGGATACCCCTCATTCATTTTTCCCTTGAAAAAAAAAACATCCAGATGAACCCTATATAAGTATGGAAATTTTTATTGATCTCTATTATTTAAAAAAATAACACAGTTGGTTAGAGCTTCATCTTAAATTAATTTAAAAAGGCACCAGTTTAATTTCCATGCTAGATATTAGGGTCACACCAACTACATCTGAAGAAGAGAGAAAAAGAATATGGACTTGGAATTACTGTGATATATAGTAACCTATATGTTATTACTAAAAATGAATGTTCAAAAAGATGTAAATAAAGTTTAAATTTTTCACAAAACATCAATTTCAACTAGATGAAAATAATCCAATAAATGAGGTGATATCCAAAAGAAACTGGAATTTTATAATAAAAAATTGTTTATTTATTTTTATGTGTTATAAATTTAATCACTTTTAAATTACTATCCATTTGATGAAATACACCAGTCTAAATATGTTTTCATTTTTCAAAGTAATCTGGAAACACTTGCAAAGTGATGCCTTTTAACATCTTCATCATTTTTTGTCATCACTTCAAAGTCTGCAAAAAGAAAAAAAGGAGAGACTTTTTTTTTTATTCAAAAGATTAAAAAAAACCCACACAAAGTGAAATTAAGTGAATATTTGTATTTTTATATTGGACTATTTCCATCATCTAATATGTGTATTGAATGTCTTTGGAAAAATTTAACTTTATTTAAATATTCCAAATACATCCAACTGTTAGTAATTGCACATCAAACAGATTAGCATATGCACAATGTTTCAAGATGTATTTATTATTCTTCCTTCTTCTTCAGGTGTTGCTGGCCTGACCAGTGACTGTACTAGAATAGGATTCAAACCTGAACCCTTAAAGTCTTGAGTACTAATTTTTAAGGTAATGTTTTAACCAATGGAGCCATCCTATCAAAGGAAACAGTCAATAAAAATTTCATATACTTATCTATGAGATTCCTCCTGATTTTTCCACTTTTTTTTAAGAGCAAAGTTGATTAGTGGCACGATGGTTGTTGGTTAGAGCATTACCTTAAAATTTAATATTGAAGAATCTAAGGATCCAGATTCATATCCCATGCTAGTACTGTCACTGGTCAGGCCAGAAACACCTGAAGAAGAGGGGAGAATAATACTTCTTGACTTGTGCATAGACTAACCTGTTTAATGTGCTATTACTAACAGTTGAATATATTTGGAATATTTAAATAAAGTTAAATTTTTCTAAACACATTCAATGCTCATATTAGGTGATGAAAATAGTCCAATATAAAAATACAACTAGAACACCATCATCACAAACCTTTGGGAAAATGTTAAGTGAATATGACTGATAGATAAGCTGGGTCATGCTAAATTTACTTAAAAGGTTTCACAGTCAAGGCTTTGAGAGATGATACTTTGTTGGGTGAAACTTGCACTTTTTTCTTTGTCACAAAATGGGACCTTATGTTGTACCACATCATGTAAATGTTTCAGAACTTGCAAATAAAATACCTGATCATTATGAACTAAATCTGAGGAAAAAAGGTCATTTGTGGCAAAAAAAAATCCGCATTGTTTTGACTTTGGATTTCACTTGTGAAGCTTTTTAGGGACATGATGAATTTAATATTTCAATTAAACCACTTATAAACAGCTTGCTTATAATCTGTTTCCAGCATTACAGCTATTTTCCCTGTCGTCTTTTGTAAACAAAAACAGAATTTTACATTATTCAAACTTTTCAGACATTATAAAAATTGACAAATACGTGAAATCCACTTTACAAAAAATGTGCTACATGGCATTACAACTTCACATGGCAATGTCAGTTGGCAGATTGATGCAGAAGGGTTCCTGAAAGAAGTGCATAACAGCAGAAGCTATATATTACAACAGGTACACAAACCAGAGACCAATTCTGGTTATTTTGCCCCCCCCCCTTATTTAAGTACAAATTATATTACGGATATCTAAAATAATTTTATCAAAATTTTCTCTTATATTTGAAACAAGTTTTATAAATTACAGTTTAACAAATTTTAAAACAAATAATAGTTTGAAATTAGGAATAAATTGTATACAATTTACTTAAATTGATATATAATCATATAATATTTTTAAAATATTATTTTGCATTTAAATTTAAAATAGAATTCCTGAAAAGTCTTCTATATTGGGACAAAGCTATCTATCAAAGGATGCAGCAAATACACAAACAGAATAATAGTATTATTATATGAGATAATTTAGCAAATAATTTTAATGTTTTATATATTTATTAAACTAAATCAAATTATGCATGTTTAATTTTGTATATATAGTAATTGTAAGATTTATAAAAAATAAAATTGATTATAATTCCTACTTGTCCAGAATATAATTTTATGAATGCAACACCCCCCTCCATACCCATGCTGTTTATATCTGTGGTTTCAATTTTTCACAATTCATCAATATAGTAAATAAATTTTTATTATTATTATATATATACACAGTGTATAAATATCTGTTTATATGTGTTATACATATTTGTAATGTTTATATATACCTACATATAAACATTATGCTAAAACATTTATTATAGTATGTATTATTATTTACAAATTTGGTACTCACGATATAATTTGGGACCAGAATACAATAAATCTACTGTACTTTTTGAATATAAAGGATAACACATTTAACAAATAAAATCTATTTAATATAAATAAGACTGAAGTTTATCCTGATTTGTGAGTAGTGTCATAACTGATAAAACGAGTTTTAAATTGGTACTTGAATCTTATCACAGTTTATAATTTACAAGTTGGCCTTTATACATATCTCATCTGATGTCTTATTTTCACAATGAACTAATAAAAAAATCATTTTTCATTTATTCTTAAATCTTCTTAATCATTTAATGAACAAGTATGTGTTAATAGAAATATAAACAAAAAATTTAATGAAATTTGTTTTGCTTTTTATTTATCTTATTTATGAAGCATTGTTTCTTAAGTAGTCTTAATATGATAAAATTCACAAGTGATAACAATGAGTAAAGTTTTTGAATTTTGCTAAAAGAAGAAGTATATAAAATATAATTGTATTTAAAATAGTAAAAGTAAAAAATATTATTGTAGCTTTAAATTTATTTAACTAAACTTGCGCAGCTTGGAAGCAATAAAAAAAATATAATACTTTCAATAATGCAATAAAATATAAATAAGCACAGTAACTATCAATTTATTTTGTTTTCTTTAAAAAGCAGGAAAATGACACTAAATGGAAGATTCTCTGGAGAGTAATTCTTCACTTTCAAAAGTTTTGAAATTGACAGTCCACTGAAGAAATGACTTCTTATTGTGTGATCTTAACTACTTTTGTTTTTTTTTTATTTAAAAAAGTTTATTTTTACTTATTTATATTCCTGTAATGTTTTATTTATAAGTACGCAGAAGTATAATGCTTCAAATAAGTGTAGAACAGGGGTCCCCAACCCTATGTCCACGGGCACCATGGTGCCCGCAAACCATTTTACGTCTGCCCGCCGCTATCCGAACACGATAAAAAATTATTTATCTGATACAAATAAGTTTAATTTTTTAAATTTATTATAAATTATTGTATTATATTGTAATCAAATTGTAGGGCATACTATACTTTTACAGGATAAAAATATAAATGTTAATTATATATTAAAATTTTATTTTTGAAATAAATATTTTTTTGTATATTATGTGTATTATTAACAATTTCCAACTATAAATTTATATTGAAAAAATAAATGGTGCCTGCCACCTGGCCGGTATTAAAGAATGTGCTCTTAAGTGCAAAAAGGTTGGGGACTCCTGGTGTAGAATATTATTCTCAGATTATATAAAACTTAAAAGGAAAATAACCAGTGCTTTTATATGTGAGATGGACCTAGTACATACACTGAATATATATTGCATATAAATAACTAAAGAAAAAACTAATTGATTAGATATACACATTTCTAATGCTTCAAAATAATTTTTTGAGATGGGAAATAAAATCCACAGAAGTATAGGAAATAAAAACAAATAATATATTTAGCAACTAAATGAATACAGAACCATCAAACATCACATGATTACTATTCTTTATGCTTACACAAACCGTTTTTCACAAAGTGATGTGAGGTGATGCATTGTGACTTCTCCTTATATGGAGTCAGGAATCTCTCAGCAACGATGCCCAGAGAAAATTGTTAGCCACTTTGACTTCCCTTTTCATTCCCCACCCCAAGTTTTCACATATTCTTCTCTATCCTGCTCCATCCCATTTCCACAACATAATCTTTGTCAACTTCATGGCTTTTATATCTAAATCCCTCTTATCTTTTCCCAAACCCAGCATAAAAACCAATAAGCCACTTTCTGGATAATCACTTTGTTTACATTTATTCTTCCACATCATCATTATTTGTAACCTCTCTGCTTTCATGCATTTACATTCAATTAATAGATGCCTAATATTTTCTAGGCATTCATTACACAATTTGCAGACTAAATCACCCATATTTTCCCCTTTATGTGTGTATTCTCTTGTTGCTAAAGATCTTGTTTGAGCCTTAAACAATAAACTACTTTCGTTGCTATTGTCATAAATTAACTCACACCCAATATTCTGTTTACTTCTATAAATATTTAAACTAAACTCTCCATACAGTAGCATCACTCAGTGCAAATCAGAGTAATCAATAGACGCAGGAAGGTTTGTGCATAAAATCCCTATATAGTACCTATTCATCTAATAACCCCAGACTAGTTTCTAGCTGATGAGCTTAGCTTGAAAACATTATTGTGTTTTCATTTTGGACTTCAAACTTTATAGTTAGCTAACAAAGTAAAAATGTGACTGCTGGAGGATTGCATTAGATCTTGAGATCTAGGTGCAGTGCTCTCAGATCCAAGGTTCCTCACTGATGAAAACCACAAGCTAGAAACTAGTCTGAGAATGTTGGATGAGAGGCACTAGATAGGGGTTTTATGTACAAAGCTTCCTGCATCCATTGATTATGAAAGCTTGCACTTGATGCCACTACTGTAGAGAGTTTGGAACTCTAATTAACAGCATGTGTAAACATATGAAATGGTGATCATGTGATGTTTTGAAAGTTACATTTTTTTTAAATCTTGAATGCCTCTTAACTATAATTGCAGTTGGATACCAAAGTCTTTAAGATTTTACATTATAAAAAATTTGCACCTTTCATAAACGATATTTAGAGAAACGTTTTATAAAAAAAATTTACCTAATTAAGCATTATTTACTATTTTTTATTATTTTCATTATTTATATTAAAAATACAGCAATCAAACCCATTCAGAATAAATAAGGTTTCATTCATATTTTATATATTAAATAAAACATGTTTCATTTTTAGAAATATAAAAATATATATTTTATTAAGCTTAAAAAAATCATTCCACAGCAGATAAGTATAAGTAAAAACATGGCAACCAAATCAATACAAAATAATATAAATAACATTTTAATAAGTACAGCAATAAATAAGAATCTAATGATAGCAACTATTCAAACTCCTCTCATAAATAAAACGTGTTTATTTATTAAATAAAATAAGAGACAAGCCTTACTCATTCTATATTGGTTTGCTTCTATATATAGTATTTTCATGTTTTTATTTATTATAATTGATTATGTTTTTTTGTTAAATAAATGTATTTCATGCATTATAAATATGATAAAACAAATTAAATTCCAAAAAGGGAATCAGTAGATAACTTAGAAATTCCATAAATGACACAGTTTTCATTTATTATACAAAATATGAAACAAGATTTATTCATTTTCTGTTAATTTACTTGCAAACTATATTGTGTCAAGCACTGATGGCCGAGAGGTTAGCGCAGCTGCCTTACAAGCAGTTGTTCCAGGGTTCGTATCCCGGCCAACGTTTTGACACATTAAAAAAACTATGTTATATCTATGTTTTTATTTATTACTCTTACTGCTATGGTTTTATTTCCTTCCTATATAAATTATTTTCAAGCATTAGAAATGTAAAGAGTTTAATCTTTTCAATGAGTTTTGTTCTTGGGTCATTTGTAACTATTAAGTAACTTCAATTGTCATACTTCTTTTTATGTTTAACTATTTTAAATATGAAATAAATTTACTATGTTCAAAATATTTAATGTAAATAAGTAATTATTTTCAGAATATCTACAAATAGATATGTGAAGATGCTTTAATTTTTTAAATTAAATAATAATTAAAATTAAAAAAAAAAAAGAAATTCTTAAAAATTAAATAATTATGAGTAGTTCTTTACAGTATAAGATTGCTGAAGATAATCATCATTACCCGTTTTAAACATTACTGATCCATAGCAACATGAAGGTAGATCCAAATTTAACCCAGTTTTCCAAATTCATAGTCTTTTTTTGTTTACATTGCACCAGCAAACTTCCTTGCTCATTCTATCCATCTCAAATGTAGTTTATGTCTTTAAAAAACTCTTAGAATCTCTTTAGAATTCAACTGCCCATTTATTATTATCATTTCTAGTAACATATCCAATTCATAATAATGTTTTAATTCTTTTAATGATATCAATTATATCTGTTTGTTCTCTCACCCAAATATTTCACTTCAAAATATTTTCTTGTTACTCCCAACATACATCTTTTCATACCTCATTGAATAATTTAAAATCATGTATTGCTTTTTTGCTAAATATTCAAATCTTAGATTTATATGGAAAAATTCGCAAAAAAAACTTGTTTAAAACCTTGCTTTTTGAACACATAGCCCTATTTATTTTAAATATTAAATTGTTTCTATGAAAAGCATTCCATCTAAATTTAGTACTATGAATAATTCTATTATTTATGTTTCTAACTATATTAAATATTAACTATATTAAGATCTTCTAATTCATAATTACTAATCTGTATTTTCTTCTGAGAAAATCCATTGAACACTAACTTCATCTTTTTAATATCTATCTTCAGTCCTATCTTCTTTTTTCCATCTGATAATTCTTCAACATTTCCTCAAGTTCTGAAACATTATTTGAAAAACAAAAACAATATCATTTATAAAATCTAGATGACTTAAAAAATCCATGTATTTTCATTTCCTTAATCTCCAATTTAATCCACAAAGTAATTCTTATAAAACTGAAGTAAAATATTTTGGAGATATGGAATTGCATTATCATAGTCTCTTATCTAATATTAATTTCAGCATCATTATGCAATCTACTTTATGTTATTACATTTTGAAAATATTTTTTAGAATGACATTTCAGGTCTATATTTTTATAGCCAATGCTTTAATCGTTGTGAAAACATTTATAGAAGCTAATGCTCTTTCATTTTCTACAATTTCAAACCATAATAACATGTCTTAATCATTGATTCTTTCTATAATTTTATTCAATGTTTGGATGCAATTTGTTGGGAGTTTTTTTGGTTGATTTGAGTTAAAAGTTTGCTGTAGAGGAGTTATTAATATTAAATATTAATCTCATTACTACATTCATCTGATCATTTAGCATATTTTTATCAGTTAGATATTTGGTATATAGAGTTTTGTCCACAATTTTTCCCATTTCTTCATGTTTCCTCAATTCTATCATTTCCTACAGATTTTTTCTTCTTTATGGAATTAATTGCATGCTCCTTTTCATATAAAATGCTAGGCAATGTAGAAGTTATTTTATTTTTTTATTTTTAGAAATAATTCCATATTTTTTAATTCTTAATAAAACATTTTTCCTTCCAATTATTTTATATTTCTGAGACTTTTCTGTTACTTCTGTTACAAATTCCCAATTATATTTTCTGATATTATTATTAAGTCTTTTTCATGACATTTTATAAAATGCACTGAATATATATTTTGGTGATTATTTATCTTTTCTGTATGTGTGTGGTCATGTGTTTCAGTATAGATAGATGAAGGATGCTTGCAAGTCTGAGTTCAAATCCCCTATATTTACAATTAAGATCCAGGTATATGAAGAATGTTTGTATTTCAAATATTTATCCATTAAGGGTTGCATCCTGCCCATCCCTCTTCTATATATTTAAATGGATAAGTCATATACATGAGGGATCAGAGTGACTTGAGGTCAACATTGACATGGCAATAATATTGGTATCAGCATGGGATTTGAGCTTTCCATCATCAGATTTTTAATGGTATCATCAGATTTTCAATGGTATGGATGGCTGAAGGGTTGGAGGTTGGAGTAGATTGAAACCTATCCATTAAAGTATGAAGATTTGCTATCTTGATATAAACTAAGCATTGATTATATATTGTTTTTCTGAAGGTTTGTGATGATGGTGTTCTAGCTGTATTTTTATATTGGACTATTTCCATCATCTAATATGTGTATTGAATGTCTTTAGAAAAGTTTAATTTTTAGTTAAATATTCCGAATGCATTCAACTGTTAGTAATATCACAGCAAACAGGTTAGTATATGCACAAACTGTTAGTAATATCACAGTAAACAAATGTTAGTAATATCACAGCAAACAGGTTAGTATATGCACTAACTGTTAGTAATATCACAGCAAACAGGTTAGTATATACACAATGTTTTGAGAGGTATTTTTCTCCCCTCTTCTTCAGGTGTTGCTGGCCTGACCAGTGACAGTACTAGCATTGGATTCGAATCTGGGTCCTTAGATTCTTGATAATTGAACTTTAAGGTAATGCTCTAACCAACTAAGCCATCCTGCCAAAGGCAACAGTATATAGTAATTTCATATACTTATCTATGAGGTTCCTCCTGATTTCTCCATTTTTCCTCAGAGCAAAGTTGATTAGTGGTTTCCATACATTATGTATAGTCACACTAGGTTGGCTTATGGGATTTTCAAAAAGAACCATCAAGAGAAAGGACAATTATTGGTACTGTAGTGTATCCATACATTCCAAAAATAGCAGACAAATTAAGGAAAATCTCAATCAGTATAACATCAGAACAGCTTTCCAGAGCTATACCACACTATGAGGAATTCTAACACCTACAAAGCCTAAACTTGAAATGCTGCAAAGAAAAAAACTGCATCTATGAAATACCATGTGAATGTGGAAGAACATATATTGGTAAAACCAGCCATCCCATTCAAAAGTGCTTGCAAGAACATAAACTAATGATTAGAAGAGGAAAAACAGATGTATCTAAGGTAGCAGATCATGTATGGACCAATGAACATACGTTTGATTGGGAAAATACAAAAATATTGGACAAAGAAGAAAAGGTACACAGAAGAAAATTTAAAGAAGCTGCTCACATGACAATGGCAAAAAATTCCATAAGTCAACCTAGTGTGACTATACATAATGTATAGAAACCACTAATCAACTTTGCTCTGAGGAAAAAGTGGAGAAATCAGGAGGAACCTCATAGATAAGAATATGAAATTACTACATACTGTTGCCTTTGGCAGGATGGCTCAATTGGTTAGAGCGTTACCTTAAAGTTCAATTATCAAGAATCTAAGGACCCAGATTCAAATCCCATGCTAGTACTGTCACTGGCCAGGCCAGCAATACCTGAAGAAGAGGGGAGAAAAATACCTCTTGAAATGTTGTGTATATACTAACCTGTTTGCTGCGATATTACTAACAGTTGGTGCATATACTAACCTGTTTGCTGTGATATTACTAATAGTTGAGTGCATTTGGAATATTTAACTAAAAATTAAACTTTTCTAAAGACATTCAACACACATATTAAATGATGGAAATAATCCAATATAAAAATACAGATTGATTATATATGTATGTGGGAACATGTGTGTGGTCATGCATATCAGTGATATGAGATAGTGTGGATGAAAGTCTGAATTCAAATCCCCTGTATTTAAAATTTTAAATAGTCAATTCTTCTTATTAAATTATTTTACAATATTTTCATTTTATTTATATGGATTTGAAAAGAATTGGGGAAGTGTGGAGGTGTTTATTATATCGATTTTCATTTTCTTTCATTTCTTTATACATCACCTTATCTCCGTTGAAAATTGTTGTTAATCTTTTAGATATGCTGTCTTGAACAATCTTATGATAGCATTTTATTTTTGTGTTTTTTTTTTTTTTTAGTTTTAGCAAATAAAACTTTATTTTCCATGTTAAAAATTTATATTTTTCATAGTATTAATAAAAAGTGCATTTCCAAAACCAAAGCAATCTTAAAAATGATGTATCAACGTCACTAATAAATCAAGAATGTGACATAAATAATGAAACCAAAAGGTTTTTCTTCAGCCTACTAGACTATAAAATTTTTTTTTCAATGAATATTAAATAATTCCACATCAATTTTCTTTAGCAAGATATAAACAATAAAGAATACATTCAAGTGATCATATAATTGTTGAAATATAAAAATTCAACTTAAAATTGTAATAAATAATAATAACAGCCACAATATTTTTACTGTTTTTTTCTTTCCTGCTAATTACTTTTAGTTTCATTCTGTTACTATTTACTTAAGTTATTAAAACAAATAAAATCTGAATGTTAACATCATATACTTATCAATAAATAAAAAATGCACTATCCACCCCCTAAATATTTAATTTTCAAAAACATAAACAAATCAATAAAAAATTATATGAAAATTTATGATTTTCAATATCAAGATTTCAATGTATGCTATGTCTGTGCTAGTAATAATGACACTTTTTAAATATAATGTTAAACCTAACTCTAGTCAAGCAAGCAGTTGTCCCGGGATAGCGGGTTCGCTTCCCGACTGATACTATAACACATGAGAAAAAAACAACCTAACTCTTGACTTCAAATTCCACCCCCTTGACTTTATTTTACTTTTGTTTGAATGACACTAATATCTAACTAATTTAGTTCCAATTAATATGCCAATCAAGAGATATTTTAGTTAACGTTTTGGCATCACATAACTAAATGACTGTCAAAGAAACATTTTAAAATAGCCTAAAATGTGATACTCTATGCATAGTTGCAAACAATTGCAGTACTAAAAAAGTAAAACGAAGCAGTTTGTGGGTGAATTATTTAGCCAGGTTAATGGCAAAAAAATTCTACTAACATTTCTTTTAAATTTTTAACCAAAAAGAGTTTTGTAAATAAAAATCACACAAAAAAATATCATCAACAATAACGTCCCAAAGGTCAATTAGGTAATCAAACAATAATTTCTATAGAAAAGACTGTACATAAAACAACAAATTATAAACAAACTATCAAGTTGTCTTGCATTGGTGGTCGAGAGGTCAGCGCGACTGCCTTGCACTTGCAACTGCTCGGGTTGCGGGTTCGTGTCCCAGCCGATGCTATGACACTTAAAAAAAAAAACTATCAAGTTATTAGTTGTAACTAAATCCCAAAGAATGAATTTTTTTTTCTGTAATTTTTAAAATCGTATTTTATTTTGTTTTATTTTTCTGCGTTTTAAATCATTTATAATTGTTTTTTTTTTTTAAAAAAAAAAAAAAATAAAGATGTATGTTTTTTGAATATATATTAACTAATATATATTATTTGTCGCTCAAAACAAGTCTCTTCAATAGTTTCTCACAGACGACCAATGCAGTTGTTATCAGATGTGCCTATTAGAGTTTGAGCGTTTTTCCATTCTTGTTTTCGCTCACTAAAATAGCAAGAGAGCCATTTACCGACCAATGTTAGATAGAGTGATAGGTTTGCTGTGGGCGGGCTACCTAAAAAAAAAATTTAAGCTTCTTGAAAACAAATTTATTTGGCTTGAACCCTGGTTGTAGGCTTGGTGGGTGAATGTGCTACCTCTGCATTATAAAACAATTTTAAATAATTTTAAAAGGAGCAGTTTTTAAGGTTTGTCTCAAGCTACAAAATTGATTGGCTAGGCCCTGACCCAGCAATTAATATAATTTGTAAAATCATTTTTTTTTTTCCATTTTATTACATTTACTAAATATAAATGTATTAAATGTTAGTTTCATTTTTGCTATATAAATTTTTTTTCAAATCTTTGTCCTAAATATTATCATATGTAATATATATAAAAGTTTACATGCTAAATTGTAAAAGGGTTATGTATCGTAAGCATATACAGTATTGACAACCAAATGAAATTGGAATGCCGAAATTCCCGCCCACAACTACGCATTCAGCAGTTCACATTACCGGAAATAAAAAAATAGAAGCCATGTTGACAATGTAGCAGTGGTTGTTATGTTTAACGTAAGGAAAAGGCTTATCCTCGAGTTTTCTAATTAAAGTCGAGACATCAGAGGTAAGATTCTTTTACCGTTGTTTTAATAGTTCTAATTATTTTTTGCGGATTAAATATCAAAAATTTGTTGAGAGATGGTGTTTGTAAAGTTTGCAAACTATTATTTTCATCTAATGTGTATTGTTTATTAGGATTATATTTGATGTTGACATCTTCTTGTTTTTGACTAATTATTATTTTTTGTTTCATTTATTTCAAATGGCGGAAAACTTTGATTATTGTTATCCATCTCGAAATATTGAAATCTATGCTTTATTGCAATATAATAACCTTTATTAATGTGTTTTTTTTTTTTAAAGTGCAAAAAAGAGATATTCATAGATGGAAAACAATGGCAAAGGCTATGATCAAGTAATTTTCTTATCAAATTATCTAAGTTGCTATTGAATTTTGAAGTCCGCAAACTGTCTTTTCGGCCTCTCATTTGCACAGACATATATACTGTATTAAATTTAGAAAAAAAAATCTACCCTACAATTTATGTGCCATAAACTTTTTTTTTTTTTTAGCTGCGGCAATTCAGTTCTTTTTATTCTATATTGACAGCTAAACTGCCACGTGATAGTAATTGGAATTTTTGACCGCTGTTTCGCGATGGCTTTATTTGATGAATGACGATCACGTGATGAAAATAACCTATGAGAAAAAAGTTCATGAGATCAACCACTTAAACAAAAATATTGTATCAAATTATGAGTCAAACTAATGGCGATAAATATTAATAGCCTTGTTTAATTTAATTTTATTTATTATTGACATTATCATTGATTTAACTTTTATATAATTCACCAAAAAAATTAAAGTGTTTATTGTTTCGATTTAATAAAATGGTGCTAAAATTAAATGAAATTATGCCAAAAAAGTTTTTTGTTTTAACTTTATTGTATGAATTGTTTACCTAAAATTACATAAAATAAAATTGTTACGAACCAAGTAAATGACTTGGATTAATTATTTATTAGTTATTGCAAGTTTCAAAATTTTTAAATCTGTATCTTGATGCAGATGTATCAAAAGAAGCTAGGATTTTTGCCCCTTATTTTGATTTTGTTGGGAAAAAAAGCTTAAGTGCTTGTGATACGATTAAAACATATGTAGCATCTTAAGAACAAAGTGAAGATTACAAGAATTGTTATTCTGCTGTTAGGAGCAAGTCTTTTCTTGACACTTATTAATACCGTAAGAGAGGAAAAATTAAATTGTGTAATTGTTAGATAATGTTTCTGTAAGTTTAAGTGAAATAGTGAACGATTATTCATCTTTTTTACATCAATCATATATATGGTATCTAAAGTTGTAAAATTATTTTTTGAGTTAGGAAACTATGGGAAGAATCTTAAATTTGATTTTAATGATGAAATCCAAATAAATGAAACTCTTGGTATCATTATTTAATTTTTTTTTATATCCCATGCAGCATTAATATGTATAACATATCCCAATATTTATTTTTTCTGAAAATAATGTTGTTGTTTTTTTTTTTGTATTTGGCATATTCTCATTAGAAGATAAATTATGTATGGGGGTGGTTAATAAAAAATAGTATTTGTATAGAGTTTTCAAAGAATTTGTGAATAATATTGATTAAATTCTGGAGATAGTAAAGTGAAATTTTCCAAATCCATTTGATGAAAAATTAATACTTTTTTTGAAAAACTTATGAGAATTTAACAATAGTTGTATAAAATTTTATATATGGAAAGAAGTATTTTAACTAGGAAAATTTTGATATGTATAAATAAATAGAATCTTGCAGTGTTTTAATAGAAGATAATAATTATCATTGAATGCTATATTTTAATACATTAGCAGAAAGATGAAAAAGAAAATCTAGAAATTTATAAGGTAATCTTGTGAACATGAAAAGGATGTTTTTACCTGTTATAATTCTCCACAAACATGATTCCTCTTTATTATTAAGTAATATGCATTAAATTGTAAATCATGATTTTCAACAATTACAATTTCACTGATGATGATTCCAAGTTTAATACACTTTCTCCTATCTCTTGTCTCACAACACTCCAGCAAATTTTTCTTATCCATCTCATGTGATCTCATTCTACATCTTTTACAATGCCTTAAAAACTAATTTAAATGTCAGCTGTCCAGCTATTGTTATTTCAGCTAGCAGTATGCCCACCTCATCTCCATTTCAGTGTCTTAATTCTTTCACTGATGTTATGACAAGTGTTATCTTACTTATGTATTTTAGTCTGTTCTTGTTACTTCAGATACATAAGTAAGAAATGGGAAAACATCTATTAAAATCTTTTTTTCAAACTTAGATATATTTCCTTTTAATATTAAGGTATTTCTACTAAAAGGAGTATTTGAGTTTAATTTTATGATTAATTTCATCCATTATGTTTCCATCAGTATTAATCTGACCAAGATATTTATAAGTGCTAACTTCTTTTAATTCATGATTATCCTTCTTTATATTCTTATGATAAAATCTACTGAGTATTATTTTAGTCTTTCTAGTATTTATTTTTAATTCTATTTTCTTACCTTCATCTGATGACTTGCAATATTTTCTGAAGCTCTGAAACATTATTTTCAAAAACAACATCCATAAAATCTAGATAACTTAAATAATCTCCATTTACTGTTTACTGTCTTAATTTCCTATTCTAGTCCACAAAATATTGTAAAGCTGCCATAAAATTTTTTGGAGATATCAAATCATCCTATTATACAGCCTTATCAATATTAATCGAAGTATCATTATTAAATCTAATGTCTGCTGTTATATTTTTATAAATATTCTTCAGAATATTATAATATTCCAGGTCTATATCTTAATGTACTAATATTTTATTCAATGTAAAAATGCTTATAGAATCAAATGCCTTTTCATAATCTGCTATCACAAAATGTAATGGCCGCCACACTCATTTCCTTTCTATGCTTTCTCTCAATATTTGGATGTAGTCCACTATGCTAAAACACTTTTAAATTCAACTAGTTCTTTTGGTTAGTTAGAATTCAGAGTTCACTATAGACAAATTGTAATTATTTTGATAAAGATTTTTTATTAAACTGACAGAAAACTGATAGGTCTGAAATTTCTAATGATCTTCTTTTATCACATTTCTTAAATGTCAATATTACTACTACATTCTTAATATCATTTGGTACATCTTTATCATTTAGACATTTGGTATATAACTTTGCCAACAATTTTTCCATTTTTTCCCCTTACTTCTTTTAAATTACACCAATAATAATTCCATCATTTTCTGGAGTTTTTTTTCTTCATAGATTTAATTGTATGTCGCACTTCTTCCTTTGAATGCTGAACAATCATAATGTACTAATTGTAGGGGATATTATATTATCTTCTTCATTATTATTATTATTATTATATAATCCTATATTTTATTTCATATCATTTTTTTTTTTTAGTAAATTGTTCCATCTTTTTTTTTTTTTTATTGCTGAAAGAACTTTCCTTCCAGTTCCAAAATGTTATTTTACACTTTTGAAATTTATTTTCTTCTATAGCTTTTCTTGCCAATTCCTAATTATATTTTCTTATTATCATTTTATATCTAAATATATGTATATTGTCTATACTAAATTTAATATAATTTGATAATATTTGAACTCAGACTTTCAAACTCCCTGCAGTTATCCACTCCAGCAGCCACCTTTTATTTCTACTTAACTACAAAACTGACAAAGGCTACAAGCTAGAAACTAGTCTCTGGGGATATTGGATGAGTAGGCACTAGATGGGATTTTATGCACAAGCCTTCTGGCATCCATTGATTACTCAGGCTGGCACTGAGTGGCACTACTGTATGGAGAGTTTTGCCTGTTTTAATAACAGTTATGTGCAAGCATAGGAAATGGTGATCATGTGATATTTAGTGGTTTAACACCAATCCTGCCTGATAGGATAGTGGTGGCTATGGTTATTAAAGAACCAAAGACACCAAAATGTATGGATATTGAACTGAGTTCAGACCCATATGACTATATAGGCTATTGATCTTAGATTGAAAATATTGTGTTTTCAATTTTATTCTCATAATTTTATAGTTAAGTAGGGATAAAAGGTGGCTGCTGAAGGATTGCATTAGATCCTAAGATCTAGGTGCAGTGCTCTCAGATCCAAGGCTCCTCACTAATGAAAGCCACAAGACAGCAACTAGTCTGGGGATATTGGATGAGTAGGCACTAGATGGGGGATTTTATGCACAAGACTTCTGGCTTCCATTGATTACTCTGGCTGGTACTGAGTGGCACTACTGTATGGAGAGTTTTGTCTGTTTTGATAACAGTTATGTGCAAGCATAGGAAATAGTGATCATGTGATATTTAGTAGTTTAATATCAAATATTAGTAGTGTTTTTCTTAATAATTTTCATCTCTCTGGTTTTGCATTATCACATATTTCATGATCACCTTCTGTATTCAAACTATTAAGAACTTTACAATCTTAAAATGCATGTTTCTGTTAATCAAAGTATAATCTAATTCTACTGTATCTTCATTTGGACTCATCCATTTCTGTTTAGCATTTTTCTTAAAAGAAAGAATTCAACAATTTTTCTCTTTCTGCAAATTCCCTAAGTCTATGTTCTTTTTCATTTCTATCACTATAACCAAATTTACCCACAGAACTTTAATCTTTCAATTGGTTATCAATTCTGGCATTAAAGTCATTCATGGCAATTTAAAAATATCTGATCTAATCAAAAGCATTTGGTACATCTATATAAAAATCCTCTACTTATTCATCACAATAAGAACTTTTGGGGCATAAACATGAATTATTTGCATTTGGTATCTTCCTTAATTTGAATATTTAATTTTGTCACTTTATTTGATATCCATTAATTCCCACTCTTCTACTTTTTATTTATAGTGAATCCCACTTCACTTATGCTTCCAATATTTATGCCTTGTAATAAAATACATGTCCACTTTTTAAATTAATTGTTTTTTTATTTTTGCTTCTAATTTCATCATGTCCAACAATGTTCCATTTATTATTAGACATTTCTTCCAACTTCATTCATTTGAAGGTGATCTGTAATTATGGGTATCTAAATAAAAAGTCAGCATTGAATGACAGGCATGGGATTTTTAATAATCTCTTTTGTCTTTAGCCTCAACCACTGACTTGACTGGCAACATCACAGCCTTCCAGGAATAAAGGCTGTAATTTAGTTTTGTCTGTTATGATTGTAATCTATTCACATACATATTCATTTGATTTTCGAGGAAATTCAATTGATATACAACTTAAAACAAAGACTATAGTGTTTCTTGATCTTAATTCACAGGTAAAAAAATCAGTAAACTTATCATACTGGCTGGTATATATTGATGAGAAGCCCATCCATATTCATTTACTATGTGAATAATTACGTAGTAACAACTGCAGTGACATGAACATGTGGAGTAGAATTGAGGATTCCCTTCTAGATTCCTTCAAAGTCTCAAGAGAAATCAAGGGGTTTTCTTTTATTTAACAGCAAACTCTTTTCTGCTGCCTAAAATTGTAAATAGATACAGTAAAAAATTTTTGGTTGGCAGTAAATTGATGCTATTCATATAAGCATATATTAAATTATTTAAAAAGATCTCTATAGGCAGTTCATTTTTATGTATTTTAGTAGATTGTTGATGTAGGTTATAAAAAATAGAGAATTAAGAGAAGATCTTTGCAGAAATGAATTATGTGTGATGCAATGTTAGAAACTTTACCATTCAATGTAAATATGTGATGTTGAATTTGTTGATATTTGAACAAATTTGTTAATAGACAGAAAATTGGTGTTCTAATTTTTGAAACAAAGTAAAAGTTTAAAACAAGTGAAGTAATAAAAAAATAATCGAAATGAATTAAAAAAGATTTTCCACAGGATTTGTATATTTTTTATTAAATTTATCCAATTAGGATTATCTGAAGTAACTTAATTTACATATGAACTATCTGCTTTCACTTTGTTTAAATGTTTATATATTCTCTAGATTATTTAGTTGTGATATTTCTTTTTGTTTGATGTTGTTTTACAATTTATTCAATTTTTTTCATTTAACACAAATGCACTTTTTTTAATTAGTGTGTTTGTTTTTTTTTAACTTTAATCATAGAACTTGTGTGCATTTTTAAAATCACTTTTTTAAACATCATAATATTATTTCAAAGTTTTATTATAGAGATAGAAATTGTATAATTGCTGCATTTTGAAATGTCCATGAATACAGCCATATTACTTGAAGCTTCATAACATTTGGATCTTTTTTTAAATGTGTTAAGGGATCATAGTTGGGTTGTGTAATAGTTTATAATGCACTAACAAAAAAAAACTAGTTTAAATTTAACCGGATTTAACATTCATTTAAAATATTAATATAGAATAAGAAATCTGAGTATGATGTTTAGGGTGAAGGATATGATAAATGGGTAGGTAGTAATAAACACATCAGTTTATTGATTCACCATTCTCTAGCTATAAAACAAAATATATTAGAAAGAATTATCAAAATTGTTGTGCTCAGAATAAAATATTTTCCACATTTGTAAAAATTATATTTATTAAATTTAAGGTATTTTTTATCAGGTAATTTTTTTATAATGTAATATATTAATCATATAAAAAAGTAGTAATAGTAATAGAATAGAAAAAAAAATATTTCTATAAATTATATATATATATTCCTTTTATTTTAAATTTATACAGTGGAGTCGTAAACTATGCTACATTTTATTCCAAGTCCCCCTTGCATTCAAATGCATAGAGTGCATAATATCTCATGTTTATTGATAAACATTGATTAGAATAGAATACATATTGTTTATTGAATTGCAAGTGTACAGTACTTTAACATGGACATATGCATATAAATTAAGATTTTATTATAAACAAAATATTAAAAGTAATAATATAATTATTTATATTAAATTGAGGGAACATATATTTTACTGATTGTGTTCACTCATGTATTCAGTGAAACATTAATAATAAGAAAAAACTATCTATCTTTATTTTTAAAATAAAGTAAATAGCAAAGTGTCGGACTTCCTTCATTACTAAATACACTCTGGGTGATATTTTATTTTTATCAATAACTTTTTTCTCTTATTGAAACATAATAGTTGTCTTGTTATCAAGAAATTAAGATCTCTATTTATTTTGACATTTTAAAATCGGTATCAACTTTTAGTAAGTTCAAAAATATTGTAAAACTTTTAGCATTATGTTCAGAAAGTATTTTATTATGCAAAAATACTGCACATTAAATTCAGGAAAAATAATAAAGGAATAATAAAATGTATCTGCTTTTAACATAAACCAAATAAATTTTATTACTATATATATAATCATGTATAACACTCAGAGTTGGAAAATCAGCTGCTGAATATAAAATTTGCAAATTTTTATAGTGTTTTTTGTTTATATTTTTGTTGGTTTGTTTACATTTTTCTTTGGATAGTCTATAATTGAATCAAGTAGTTACATATAGCATAGTTAACAGTGCCACTGATATTAATCATTTTTATGTTTTAAAAAATATCTTCATTTTTTTTTTTTTACATATTTCAATGAAATTGAACAATTTTGGCCATTAAAATTTTAATTTTTACGAGATATCTTAATATGCTTATTGTGTTTATTATTCCAAGATGCATCAGTTAACCAGCAATGGATGCTATTACATACTGCTATAAATTTTTAAATGCCTTAATTTCAAATTAGTTTTTAAGTTGAATAGACCCATCTCACTATCTTCCTGAGTATGTCTTATTTTTGGAAAAATCAAATTAGTTTGAATTTAGTTTGCTTTGTTTAAATTTTATATTACCCCCCCCCCCTCTATTTTAGTGGTATTTCATACTACTTGTAATTCAGACTTGGTAATGAATTTTTTTCATCTTTTTCAAATGACAGCTTTTTTTTTTTCGCTTTTTTTTTAAAGAAATATAATAAACATGATGTAACTAATAGCAATAATAATAAGTATCAAATTTATTTCATTAAAATCATTGATTATAAAGAAAACAATCAACTAATTATGAAAAAGCTATCAACTGAATCTAGTTAAACAAAAGTAATTTTATTTCATTTTTTGACTATATTTAAAAAAAAAAAAATTATCCAAATAATTTAACATTTATTGTAAATAATGTTAATAAAAAATAATTAAATTTGAAGCAATAATTATATAAAACAAATATATATCTTAGTAGCAGTATATAATACTGCTTGTAGCCTGATTGTTACTAAACTGCATTGTAATTATTGCTGGTTAAGATGAAAATCCTCTTCACATTCACATTTTGAGCAGGAATGATGAATGCATTTTGACAGATAATTAAAAATTCTGAATATTTCTCAATATTATTCATATATGCAAAAAAAAATTAACTTATCAATTATTGAAGTCTGTTCAAATGAATTCTCTTCTACAAATTTTTTTAAGTTAATGATTTGATTGCTATCTCTCAGATAATCAGTGTTTTACAATTTGCCATTATTATGAAGTCTTTGAAAACAATATCTCTTTGAATACATTTAATGATGAAAATTATTCTGTCCATCTTTTCAAATATTGGCATTCTTCTTTTAATTTCTGATACTTTTTTATCAAATCATTATTTTTTAAGAATGAAAATGAAATTATTTGGCAATAATTTTGTCTCAATTCTTGTGTTTAAAAGTTCATTTAACTTCTTTCAAAATTGAAATGATCTTGATAACAGAATTTTTTGGAAATATAAAAAATAATCCATTTCTTCCACTTGCATTTTTTTACATGGGTTATATTTAATATAAATATTAAGATATTTCACTTACACACTTATTTCTATAAAATGTACTTATAATATTTGTGCTAACAGTTTTAATTTTACAACACTCTTCAAAGTTTAAATCTGATTAAAAATGGTAAATAGAATTTGTATTTTCAATTTTTTAAGTACTGATGGTAAAAGACTGCTAACAAGTTAAAGAATAGAAGAGTTTTGTCTCATTTAATGAATTTTGAAAAATGATTTTAATATATTGATAACTGATAAATAGACAGAAAGTATGACAGAATTATGCCTTTGTAATGTCTAGTCTGCTTCTGGATATAAAGAAATTATATCTTAGAATGACTAAGAATTTGTCCAATTTAATTCAACAAATGAACAAAATTTAATTCATATGCCGATTAAAAAATGTTCATATATTTTGAAATTAACAACTATAGCCTGTTGAGTGCTGAAAAACGACTTCCTTCACTATAGTTTATGTTTTTTTCTAGTAAGCTAAATATACTGCTAGTATTGCTGTCTGCTACTACTGACATTGGGATTATATGTTTGTGTAATTATGTTTACATAATATACACACCTATTCTGACTTTTTTTGTTTTGCTTCCCAACTCTTTATTCTTTGCCTTTTTCTCTGACTTTCAATGGCTATTCTCAATTATGAATGGCTGCTGATGTAATGTAATATGGTTACTCCTTTATCGAAATGAGGAATCTCTCAGCCAATATGTCTAAGAAAAACCTGTTAGCCACCTTCCCTTTTCTTTCCATTCCCTACCCTAAGATTTTTCCCCTATTCTTATCTATCCTGCTCTACCTCATTTCCACAACATCATTTTTGTCCATTCCATGGCCTTTGTATCTAGATCCCTCTTATCTTGTTCCAACCCCAGCATAAAGATTAATAACCCACTTTCTGTATAATCACTTGGTCTATAATTATTCTCCCACAACTTCATTATTTGTATTCTTTCTGCTTGTAAGCATTTACATTCTATTAGCAAATGCCTAATATTTTTCATGCTTTCCTTATATACCTGCAGAATAAATCACCCATATTTTTCCATTTATGTGTATATTCTCTTGTTGCTAGTGATTCTGTTTGAGCCTTAAATAGATATTGTAAACTACTTTTCCTGTTATTACCATAAATTAACTCATGTCCAATATTCTGATTATTTCTATATATATTTAGCCTCTTTTTACTCTCCATAATAGTTCTCCATCTCTCCAGCTTCCTATTTTTTATTAATAAATATTTTTCTATCCCAGTATTTGCTACTATAGCACTCAACAATCATTCCACCCTTTGTACATAAAGTCTTTATCCAAATCTTCTACATACTGTACTACCTTTCTCACCCATCTTGTTGCCTGCCCTTTACTTATAACCCAATTAAATACTATTTTGGCTATTCTTTTATTATCCATAAATTGCAATCTACCAAACATTTTTATTTTACTTTTTGAATCTCATATAAAAACTTGATCATCCCATTTCTCCTTGAATTATCTCCTTTGCCATCCACATATCTGTATCTAATGCACAACTTCCTACTTCTCTTTATAATTTTTCTAAGTAATCTAACACCCTTTTGTTAACACATCATTTTCATAGGTTAATCCTGATACTGCCACTCTCTTCCATACAATTCTTGCTACATCATATTTATTATATGAAAACACTGTTAGTATCTTTATCAATACTTTACTTTTCTTTGCTTCATTTATCTTTTTTTTCTTTCCATTCCTCCAAGCAAGTTCTCAAATAGTTATACCTATTCACTACACTTAACTTTATATCCCCCAAGAAAAATTCTTTCTCTTCTCTTCCCCAGCATTTACCATCATTACTTTTAATTTTTTTTCACTAAATTTGATCCCCATCTCTTTATCTATCTCTGCACAAGTCTTCAGCACAACTTCCATATCTTCCCTACTTTCTGTGCATAAGAAAATATCAGCATATAAAAGACTTGATAATGTATACACTCCTTTGCCATCCACTAATGGTATCTCTACTCCTCTTTTTAATTTTTCTATTGCTCTTTCAGGTGATATGGGGCAACCTTACCTTAGTCCCACTTCATTTTTCAATCTGATTCGAATTTCCTAATTGATACGTATAATAATTATTTTCATACAATCTCTTAATAAGATCCACTGAAGCCCCATTCATTCCCAAATTTACTAAACTTATCCACAATCTATTTTATTCACTCTATCATATGCCTTCTCTATGTCTATAAAGTCTATATATAATTGCTACCTGGATTCCTACTCATTTCTATAAGTTGTGTGATATAAATAAACTATCTCCTATATGAATCTTTTTGCATTTCTCCCATTTATATTTTCTTCCATCCATTTTGTCTCCCTTCCAGCCACCATATATGCAAAAACTTTATACAACAACGATATTATCACTACCAGTCTATTCTTATGGTATTTATCCTTTCCTTTAAATAGTCTCACTTTTGTATTATTCCAGCTATCTGGGAATTCTGTCTTCTGTGCCATCTTATTAAAGCATGATAGTAGATTATGTGATGTGATGCTCTGTGACTTTTTCTTATGACGGAGTAAGGAATCTCTCAGCCACTATGCTCACAGAAACCTGTTAGCCACTTTACCTTCCCTTTCTATTCTCTGCCCTAAGTTTTCCCATATTCTTCTCTATCCTGCTCCATCCCATTTCCACAATATAATCTATGTCAACTCCATAGCCATTATATCTAAATCCCCCTTATCTTTTCCCAAACCAAATAAAAACCAATAACTCACTTTCTGTATAATCACTTTGTTTATATTTATTCTTCCACAACTTCATTATTTGTACCCTTTCTGCTTTCAGGCATTTACATTCAATTAACAGATGTCTAATATTTTCTATGCCTTCCTTACACAACTTGCAGACTAAATCACCCATATTTTTCCATTTATGTGTATATTCCTCTTGTTGCTAAAGATCCTGTTTGAGCCTTAAACAGTAAACTACTTTCCTTGCTATTATCATAAATTAACTCACACCCAATATTCCGTTTACTTCTATATATATATTTAAACTCTTTTTACTCTCCATACTAGTTCTCCATCTCTCCAACTCCCTAATTTTTATTAATGCATCTATTCTTTAATCCCATTCCTTACCACTATAACACTCAACAATTCTCCTAACACAATCATTCCATCTTTTGTATAAGTATACTGACATAAATTCTTTATCCAAATCTTCTGCATACCATACTACCTTTCTCACCCATCCTGTTGCTTGCCCTTTACTCATAACCCAATTAAATACTATTTTGGCTATTCTCTTATTATCCATAAACTGCAATCTACCTAACATTTTCATTTTTCTTTTTGCATCTCTCATATAAAAACTTGACCATCCCATTTCTCCTTGAATTGCCTCCTTTGCCATCCACACATCTGCATCTAATGCATGTCTTCCTACTTCTCTTTGTACTTTTTTTAAGTTATCTAATACCCCTTTACTAACACATAACGCATCATTACCATATGTTAACCCTGGTACTGCCACTCCCTTCCATACAATTCTAGCTATATCATACTTATTATATGAAAACACTGTTAATTTCTTTATCAATCCCTTTCTTTTCTTTGCTTCATTTATCAATTTTTTCTCCCATTCATCCAAGCAATTTCTCTGATTACTTAAGATGATTCCCAAATAGTTATACCTATTCACCACACTTAACTTTATATCCCCCATTTTTATTTTCTTTCTCCCAGTATTAATCATCATTACTTTTGATTTTTCTTCACTAAATTTAATCCCCATCTCTTTACCCACCCTTGTGCATGTCCTCAGCATAACTTCCATATCTTCCCTTCTTTCTGTGCACAAGAAGACATCATCTGCAAATAAAAGACCCGATAATGTATATACTCCCTTGCCACCTATTAATGGTATCTCTACCCCTCTTCCTAGTCTTTCTATTGCTCTCTCCATTTCTCTCAAATACAACAAAAACAAAATAGGTGACATAGGGCATCCTTGCCTTAGTCCCACCCCATTTTTAACTTTAACTGATTCTATATTTCCTAATTGATACGTATAGTAATTATTTTCATATAATCTCTTAATAATATCCACTAAAGCTCCATCCATTTCCAAATTTACTAAACTTACCCATAATCTATTTCTATTTACTCAATCATATGCCTTCTCTATATCTATAAAAACCATATATAACTGTCTACCTGTATTTCTATTCATATCTATAAGCTGTGTAACTACAAATAAACTATCTCCTATATGCCTATCCGATTGAAAACCTCCTTGTATTTCTCCCACTATATTATTTTCTTCCATCCATTTTGCGACCCTTCCAGCCACCATATATGCAAAAACTTTATATAACACATGTTACCAATATCAGTCTATAATTGTTTAACTTTCTATGATCCTTGCTCTTTCCTTCAAATAGTAGCCTTACTTTTGTATTACTCCAACTACCCAGAAAATCTCTCTTCTGTGCCATCTTATTAAAACATGATAATAGTTTTAATTTTGCCCTATGGCCTAAATTCATTACCATCTCTGCTGCCCATCCATCCAAACCTCTTGCCTTGAAATTTCTTCCCTGCCTCGTTTAGTTCATTTTCTGTAAACCTAATATTTCCATTACTATATGCTTTCATGTTTGATATCACTCTGTCCTTCACAACTAACATCTTTTCTATATCCATTACATAGTTATTTAAGTTTGTCTCTAATTCTTCTCTAGAGCTATTTTTGCACACAGAGCATTATCTACAGCTCTTTCAATAGAAGCAAAAACAACAGCAACAACAAATTAAAAGAAGAATAAAACAAAATAAAATCATAGAACAAAAATCTAAATTATTAGAAATTGATTAAATTTGAAATAAATTAACCAAACACCACAACTACACAAAATAAACAAAGGCATGATTTACACAATCCCATACATATATTATCTTATCATACAAGTTTCCATCACCTCCAATTGACCAATTACTAATGGTAAATGATATAGATATAATAATGTGCCCTGCACTAGTTATCAGATTGGCTTTTGGGATCCATAGATAAGATAAAAACTAGATTTTTTTTTTAATCCAAGAAATAATTTTGGATTATAACCAGCATTTTATGTCATAAGAAAGGTGTCTATTCCCAGTTCTATTAGACTTAAATAGTTTAATGTAATACTATATCAGCCATATTATTGTAATTTCCTTGTCACAGAATAGTGTGAGCAATACCTTGTTGGTTATTTCAACGTATTTTGCTTTTATAACTGCACCAAGGCAATCGGAAATATCTATCACTACATCTAGCAATTAATTGCTTTATAGAACTTAAATGCTTCGCAAAGACTTTGTTTTCATTTTTTCTATTTATTACTTATGTATGTATTATTTTTGGATTCTGTGTTCCATAAAAATGAACTATGTCTTTTCCACTTAATCATTAAATAAAATCTCTCTTGAGTGTAATTCTATTAGAAGGCATATTATTTAGAAATTAATGTTTCCTGGTGTTATGCTTTAGCTCATTAATCTCCAGAATAAGAACTTAATGCAGAATCTAATTTTTGATGACTCAAAGAACACAGTGATTCAGGTTTCAATTTTATATAATGTAATATACACTGTTAGTATCCACAATATATATAAATAAATGAATATCAAAATGCATTATTCTTATTTAATATAACCTGCTGTGGCTAATTGGAATAAGTTTTTTCACTTACTAAATAGGGTAGTCACTAATAATAATAATAATAATAATAATAATAATAATAATAATAATAATAATGGCAGTAATTTTACCTTTACTACTGTCACTGCCTTTTAAGCCTGGCAGTCTTTAAGATGTTAAAAGTAATAATAAGATGGAGGTGATCTGCTATGTCCTAAACAGCTTATTGACCTTCAAGAAGCAAGATCTTAAGAATAAGACATCCCCAGTCCGCTGCTTCACACTGAAGATGATGAAGAAGAGCATGTGCCCCCCCCCCCTATTTTTAAATATATTTTTTGACTTTTGTTTTCTGGAGTATTTAAGTCAATGAGGAAAATCCAGGGAAGTATTATTATCTTGTCTCTGTAAATTTAATTAGTATTAATTAAATTTCCTCCTTTATGTAATATTTATTTTTCCTTCTGATAATAATTTACTGTTACACAATACATTTTAAATGAGACATTTATTTTATATAGCGCAATGTTTATGAATTGTAATAAACTAAAGATCAGCTTTCCAAGCTAATTCACATGCCCTTTATGAATCTTTAATAATAAATGAATACTTTCACTTCCAACACAAGATAAAGTCTTTGCGAAAGAATAGAATGAATCCACCTATTCTTTCAACCCAAATGCTTAAGTATGGGCAAATCTTAAGCACTGGAAATGAAAGCGTGAAGATAAACCAATCACTTTAAATTACTTTTTACTATGTCTGAATGAATGACGCCAACAAAATTTTCTAGAATTTACGATACGTCATTCTTAAATGAAATTAAACATATGTAAATGAGACATTTATTTTATATAGTGTGATATTTATGAATTGTAATAAACTAAAGATCAGCTTTTCAAGCTAATTCACATGCGCTTTATGAATCTTTAACAATAAATGAATACTTTCACTTCCAACACAAGATAAAGTCTTTGCGAAAGAATAGAATGAATCCACCTATTCTTTCAACCCAAATGCTTAAGTATGGGCAAATCTTAAGCACTGGAAATGAAAGTGTGAAGATAAACCAATCACTTTAAATTACTTTTTACTATGTCTGAATGAATGACGCCAACAAAATTTTCTAGAATTTACGATACGTCATTCTTAAATGAAATTAAACATATGTAAATGAGACATTTATTTTATATAGTGTGATATTTATGAATTGTAATAAACTAAAGATCAGCTTTTCAAGCTAATTCACATGCGCTTTATGAATCTTTAACAATAAATGAATACTTTCACTTCCAACACCGATAAAGTGAAAGTATTAAAGATTCATAAAGCGCATGTGAATTAGCTTGAATAGCTGATCTTTAGTTTATTACAATACATTTTAATTAAATGTTTTTTATTACAGCAATTCAATTAATCTTATTCCAGCTATTTATTATTTATCTATTTTATTTATTTATTGTCCCACTCTGTGAATTAAAATCTCATACCTTATTTTAATAAAATACATATTGTACAGATGAACTATATGGAGAGTGTTGTTTTGAACAGATGAAATTAGTATGCATTATTGTTTGAATTTAGATTTGCTGCAGAAGTAGTCAATTTTGATTTTTTTCTTTTTTTAACAATCGAATGAGATTATCCATAAAAATAATGGATAGACAAGGAATACTCAGAATAACTATTAAGAGGGTTTACTTTTAGTGTTGAATATTTAATATTATTGATTTTATTAGATGCTTTGTAAGAAATCTGTTTATAAAGTTGGAAAGTTGCTTTTTAATGTTTGTAATTTCAATATGAAGATATTTGATTATACAGTGAATTATATTATCTCTTTTACAATGATATAATATTCAAAAGTGATGGTTATTATTTTTGATGTTATGTTTCATTTAAGTGGTTTTATTGAATTAGCAGATGAACCAAAGAGCATGAAATTTTAGCTTTTGGAGAAGTAATTATAATAAACCTTTAACAAATGGTGTATATTATTAGTCATGTGAGTGTAGCATTCAGTGAATTAATGTTAACTTATGATGAATTACTTTTTATGATAGGCTTTAGGTTACTTTTAAATCACATTAATGTCAATAGTTTTATAGCAGACTTTCTGAGTTTGTAGTGATTTTATTCTGAATTTTAGTGGCAATTATTAATGCTATATTATGATGTTATATTTTCTATACATCATGGCATATCCTATAATTTTACATTGTAGATCAATTTAATAATTTAGTTAAAAAATATTGAGTAATATTTACTAAGGCTATAACCTCAGGAATATGCGTCTGAAAAATACGAAGGTAGGGACCTCTACAGGTCACTGTTTTAATATTTTTTTTAAAATATCCAATACAATATTTAAGTCACTTTTTTTTAAAATTCTGTCTTGGATTGGGTGATTTTTAATTACTCAAATGTAAAATTAGTAAGATGCTTTGTATTGGATATAAAAATTATTATTAGGTAATTGTAATACATTAAAGATCAGCCTTTTCAAGCTATTGTGCATGCGCTTTTTACAAGTGTTAATAATAATAAATGAATACTTTCATTCCCAACACAAGATATACTATTTATAAAAGAATAAAATGAATCCACTTATTTTTTCCAACCCAAATGCTTATATATGGGCAAATCTTAAGTACTGGAAATGAAATCGTGAGGATAGACCACTCACTTTAAATTACTGTTTATGATGTCTGAATGAATGACGTCGACAAAATTATAAAAAACATAGCACTATAAAAATAAATGCTTATTTACGTATGTTTAAATTTCATTTGAGAGTGACGTTTAGTAAATTCTAGATAATTTCGTCGACGTCATTCATTCAGACATCGTAAACAGTAATTTAAAGTGAGTGGTCTATCCTCACGCTTTCATTGCCAGTACTTAAGATTTGCCCATATATAAACATTTGGGTTGGAAAGAATAAGTGGATTCATTTTATTCTCTCATAAATACTATATCTTGTGTTGGGAATGAAAATATTCATTTATTATTATTAACACTTGTAAAAAGCGCATGCACAATAGCTTGAAAAGGCTAATCTTTAATGTATTACAATTTATAAAAAAACATAGCACTATAAAAATAAATGCTTATTAGGTAATTGTGTATTATTTTTATTAATTAAAGCTTATATCAGGTATTGTCTCTATTTATTTATCTGAAAAAAAAAAGTTTATAGTTTATGTGATTTCATAAAGTGTATGCATGCTAAATTCTTAAAAAGTTGAGAACTTACTTAATCCTCATTTGTACATCCCTTACATTTCTTTATTCATCAGTGGTCACACAACATGAATTTATAATATGTACAATATCTCCAAATTTTTAACATGCTATGGCAAATCCTTAGTTTTGTGATATAGAGTTTTCTACATCATAAACATTTGTAAGTGCTTAATTTTTTTTTTCAGGATATCTAATACAATATCAAACCTTAAAAGACTAGCCAGTCAAGCATTGGTAGCCGAGAGGCCTGCACAGCTGCCTTGCAAGTAAGCAGTTGCTTGCAGACAGTTGTTGCGGGTTTGCTCCCAGACGATGCTTTGACATATGGAAAAAAAAAAGACTAGCTGATTTTTTAATGCAGTAGTGTGAATTCCAAAAGTAATAAGATATTTGTGTTGGCTCTAAGGATTACAACCTTTTATTTTAGTGATCTTAAAATCACAATTGTTGACACATTTTATTTGCTTAATATATTAGTGCAGATGGTAGCAATGATGGATCAAATATTTAATTATCTAATGATTCTGAATATCCATATATTTTTATATATTTTTTATATTAATTTATATGAATTTAAAAAAAGTTTTTTATTACTCTATTATATATATATATATTTATTCAAATATAAATATATTGTCTATACTAAACTTAATGTAATTAGAAAGGATTTGAACTCAGACTTTTAAACTCCCTACAGCTATGCAATCCATCTTATACAACCAATACACATGACCACATACATGTGAAAAAGATAAATGCTCTCCAATGTATGTATTTCATGCTGAATCAGCACTCATCATTTGGTCCAGGTCACCATCTCCCATATATATATATATATACAGTCAGTGCTCAGTTTATATTAAGATAACAAATCTTCAAACTCTAATGGACAAGCTTCAATCTTCTCCACCCTCCAACTCTTCAATTATCCATATCATTGAAAATTTGATGATGGAACACTTAAAGCCCTTGTTGATGCCAATATTATTGTCATACCCATGATGATTTTAAGTCACTCTACACCCTCACATATAGGACCTTAATATGTTCATTTAAATACATAAAAGAGCTTCTGTATATTTAAATGGACATTTTAAGATACCCAGAATCTCTTTTGTGTATTTAAATGGACATATTAAGGTCCTATATGTGAGGGGCAGAGTGACTTAAAGTCAACATGGGTATCACAATATTAACATCAATAAAGGTTTTGAATATTCCATCATTGGATTTTCAATGATATGAATGGCTGAAGAATTGGAGTATTGAGAAGATTGAAGCTTGTCCATTAAAGATTAAAGATTTTCTATTTTAATATAAGCTAAGTACAGATTGTATATTTGTATTGGGAGATTGTGATCTGGATCAACTGATGAATGCTGTTTCTGCATGAAATATATATATTGGAGATCATTTATCTTTTTTCACATGTATGTTGTTATGTGTATTGGTTGTATAAGATGGAGTGCATAGCTGCAGGAAGCTTGAAAGTGAGTTTATTCAATTATACATATATTTAGTAATATATTAAGTATTAATAGATGAATGGTTACCAGAAATTTTAATGTGGTTTTAGCGAATCAAGACATGGTGTCTATGTTAGGCAAATGCAAGAAAGGTATTGGGAACAAAAGAATATGTTTATCGCTTTTATGGATTTGGTCAAGGCATTTCTTAAACAAGGATGTGTACTTGTTCTAACATTGTTTTCAAGTTTTATGGCAGTAGTTTTTGGAACTTGTAAGTGACTTAATGAAACAGAGAGCAAGATGTGAAACTGGTTTGGTAATGAAACAAAAGTAAGAACTTTGTCTTTTTGGATTCTGATTTACAGTTTGATGATGCTTGTGCTATTTTTTCCTGTCCATAAGATAATTTACAAAATATACTTAATGTTTTGAATGCAAATTGATGCTCAAAAAATTCAAATTTTTTATCAGCCAGTGATAAAATAAAAAATCCTCAACAACTTTTAACTTTGTGATTATTAACATGAGAACATAACTTTATAAGTAGAAAAGTCTATTTAGATGTTAAGCTGCAGCCCAGATTCTAATATGCTGCTTTCAATAAATTAAAAAGATAGAGTATTTCATTATGGAAATAATTACTGCAATTGTCAGCTGTATATAGAGCGATTGGTTTAACTAATTTATTGTATGGAGGTGAGACCTAGATACCATATTAATGCAATATAAAGGTGTTAGAAAAGTTTCATTAAAGGATGTTCTGTACAATTTTAAAAATACAGTCAATATGTTATTCAACTTGCTAGATGTGATATTATAGAGTTCTATCTAATGTAAAAATAACCCTTCACTAGATTGTGATATGTAAAACAAATGAACAATGAAAACATTCTAAAAAGGTATTTCATAGTAAACTTGAGGATAGTTTTTGTGGTAAAGATAGACTATTTATGTTATAAGCATTACCTTAATGACATTCTTATAAGATGCAATGTTGCTTATTTTCATTGGGAAGATATGGTAGAAAATGGAATACATTGGAAGGCTACAATTGCACATGGTGTTGAAATATTTGAGAAAGACAAGTATTCTGATGAAGAAATTAAAAGACAGCCCTGCAAAACATCAAATAGAAAAATGGACCAGAATGATGTAAATGTGGACATATTTGTGGTTCATGTATTGGGTTTGCATAGTCATCACAAAACTCATTTTTATAGTAGTTTTATCTCTTTTTTTCTATTGGAATTGAAATAGCTATACCCATTTATGAATAACTGCTGTGTATGTATATAACTATTTATTTAGAAATGAAACTAGAATTCTTATTTAGATGTTATGTAATTGTCAATCTAAACATCACATGATTAACATTCTTTTTGCTTACACAAGCTGTTTATGCAGAGGCAAAACTCTCCATACAGTAGCACCACTCTTTGCAAGCCAGAGTAATCAGTGGATGCAGGAAGGTTTTTGCATACAATTCCTATCTGGTAATTGTTTTTAGCTTGTGACTTCCATCAGTGAGGAGCTTTGTATCTGAAAACACTGCACCTAGTGACTAGGAGCCACAAACTAGAAATTAGTCTGAGATACTGGATGAGTAAGCACTAGATAGGGATTTTATGCAAAAACCTTTCTGCATCTATTGATTACTCTGACTTGCACTGAGTGGTGCTACTATATGGAAAGTTTTGCCTCTGTGTAATCGCCAATATTTGAAAAGTAGTGGAACACAAGGGCTCAGTCTCAAAAATTTTAGATCTGAATCCTTCTATTTCACTATTTATTTAAAAAAATGACAGTTACATAACAATATTTACGATAGAATGACAGCCTGTTAAGCAGGCTGTCATTCTATCGTAATTATAATCGCACGCAAGACGTTATAAAATAAATGCTTATTTATGTATAACAATATTTGAAAAAAAAAATTTAATTAGCTAATTACAAAGTGCTTATCAATGATTATAATTTGTCATGTTTAATAGCTTCTTATTACACATATAATTATAAATTGATATTTTTATTATATTGGAATTAATGTATTGATATTTATGCATAAGAAACGAAACCAGTAAATAAAGTATTTTTAATTGTCTACTAATAATTTATTGTTAGAGTATGTATTAGTCGTTTGTGTATTTGTGTATATAGTCAAAAAAAAAAAACTGGTGAAAAAAATGTTTTTAAAACTTCCTAAAATTATATATAATACATTGTACAGGCTTAAACCTGCATTTATATATGTAATATATGCGGGGTTCGAACTCAGACTTTCACACGACCCATTAGTTGCATTTATTTGTTGGATTATTTCCATCATCTAATATTAAGTATTGAATGTCTTTTAAAAAATTTAACTTAATTTAAATTTCTAATAGCACACAGATTAGTATATGCACACAATGTTTCAAGAAATATTATTCTCCTCTTTTCTTTAGATGTTGCTGGCCTGAAAGGAGAATAATACCTTTTTTTTTAAAAAAAAAAAAGGTCAGGCCAGCAACATCTGAGGAAGAAAGGAGAATAATACCTCTCAAAATATTGTATATTATTAACCTGTGCGCTATTACTAACAGTTGAATGTAATTTGGAAATTTAAATAAAGTTAATTTTTTTCTAAAGACATTCAATACGTAATATTAGATGTTGGAAATAGACCAACAAATAAATACAACTAAAATACCATCATCACAAATCTTCAGTAAAACATGAATAATTTTAATTTGAAAAAAGAAAAACAAATTATTGTTGGTGTTTTAATTATTTTTTTAATGTATTTTTCGGTGAATTCTCTTAATGTAATTAATTAAAAATGGCGAAATGTGAAAACAGCTTTGTATAGTGGTAAAGATATGGCAGATAATAGATAAATGAATAATTAAGACGTTTGTCCAACTGAAAAACAAATATTTATAGAAAAACAAATGTATTTTTAAAAACGTGGACTTTTATAATAAATAAAAAAGAGAAAAAAAAATTTAATCATTTGGAATTGGTATAATTACAAAATTTCAGAATTAATAGCAAGACATCTGGTTGCTATTAAAGTATAATTAAGCTAAATTGGGTTACATGTTTAAATAAGCCATTATATCATTACCATGAGTGATTAAAGCGTTGGAAAAGACTTTGGGCTACTTATTCATGAAATTCTGATAAGTTCATGTTTCTGCTAAGAATTAACAAAATCGTGTTGAAGGATAATTCTGGAAAATATATAGAGAGAATGAATGTTAAAAAAAAAATTACAATATTGGATAGACTTTGTTTTGTTACTAGAACCATTGCATGAATTTATTTTAATAATAGTTATACTTAAAGTTCATTTTATATTTCCTAGTTACATTTTTTAAAAACAAATATATTTATAAAGTTAATAAAAATATATATTCAGATTAATTTAATCATTTGTTTAAAAAGCAAGTTAATTTATTGCTATTTTCCAATGATGACTTATTACTTTGAAGCCATATCAGTCTGATCTTCCAATCTTTAAGATAACGTCTCCAAGTGATTTGTGGACAAATGCAATCGCTAAAATTTGTCCGCAGATCACGTGGACCCGGTACGTTAAAGATCGCAAGATTAGATTGATATGCCTTCAGGGTAATACGTCATCGGTTGAATAATACTAATGTACCAAATCGTTTTAATTTTTAATCCATATATATATATGTGTGTGTAGATAAAGCATTTCATGAGTATATTGTCAAAATAATTATTTTAAGATTGTAAAATAACTTTCCTTTTTTCTTACTAAAAATAAGAAAAGGAAAATTTTAAATTCCTTAATGATTAATGTATCCTAGTAAACTTCCAGAATTATTTATTTAATACAATAAGTATCAGCTTTAAATGCAGGAGATATATTTTGTAAAATATTTTAAATATACTTTTATTAAGAATATGTGTATTGTTTATTGACTTTATCTTAATGAATTTTTATTAATAATTTATTAAATTATATAATTATCAATTTCTTGAGTCATTACATTTTATCTTGGCTATTTCCATTCAAAAATGGAAGGGAATAAATCATATTAGGGGATATAGTAGATTAATGCATTTCTTAACATAATAAAGGACCAACTAATACTATCTTATATTTTTTAATGGTGGGAGTTCTATGTAATATATTGTAATGGTACATATGTGAGGTATATTGGGGATAATCATCATCCTCAAAACATCACAATCAATGAGTGTGAGCAAAAAAATAATCTGAATCAATATAAGAAATGTTGACATCATCAGAAATAATAATCAAAAGTCAACAGTCATCTTTTGTAACTGGAAAGTCTACTTAGGGCATACAACAAAATTAATTATCAATATTTTAATTAAATGCACATACATAAGTGCTAAAAATACCTATAAAAATAATTCCATGTCAGAAATACTGTTATCATTGTATCAACGCTAATATGTTAAGAGTCATTTGGAGTCTACTGGTCATAAATAAAATGGGAATATCATCATAAAATCTATAATGTAAAGTAAAATATGTGGACTTTAAAGATGACTTTTATGACTTTAGTGACATCCAAATAATTCTAGGGAACCATGTGGATATCCACATAAATACGCAAGTATTGCAAATACCATTGTGCTCAAACTAGCTTGGGATTGCAAGGACCCAAGATACTGTGAAGATAACTATACATACTTAATTTCTTCTATTATCAAATAACTTCATTGGGATAACTACCAGATACCTTAAGGCAACTGTATGACATTTCTCAGAACAGACAGCTAAAGAATAAAAACAAAAAAAATCAGAAACTTATTTTTTATAATTATTTAATAAAATTAGCTAATAAATAAAAGAATAAAAATTTAGAAAATGATAATGTAGCAAGCTCAAAAGTTTACATATTGATCAAAATGTATGATGTTAATTAATACATATACTTGTTCTTCCCTTCTTATTCTTTTAATTAACATTTAATCTGAGTTATTTCCTTACAATAATTCTACTCTAAAAATATTTTACAATAAAGAAAAAAATAATTTTAACTTGAGCCTTCCTCCCTTTTTTTCTTTTGAAAATGAGGATGTCCCCATACTATTTTAAACTAAGTAAAAAAAAATCTTTAAAACAAAACACCTAAAAAAAATTATTCAATATTCGTAATTATTACTTTCTCTATAAAATAATATTTATAAATGTAAATATGTACGCATCAACCTATTATCATGGGTTTTTTTTCTTAGTCCTCTTTTAATTAAATCTTGTAGTTAAGCATTTATTTTTATAGCGTCTGTATACAATTGTAATTACATTCGAATATCAGCCTTTCAAGCCAATTGTGCATGCGCCTTGCGAGTGATAATAATAAATGAATACTTTCTCTCCAATACAAGATATAGTATTTATGCAGGAATAAAAGGAATCCCTCTTATTCCTACGACTCAAATATTTATATATGAGCAAATCTGAAGTACTGGCACAGAAAGTGTGACAATAGAACAGTCACTTTAAATTACTATATACAATGTCTGAATGAATGATGTCGATGAAATTGTCTAGAATTTACTAAACGTCATTCCAACTGAAACTTAATCATATATATAAATAAGCATTTATTTTTATAGCCTTTCAAGCTAATTGTGCAAACACTTTGCGAGTGTTAATAATAAATGAATACTTTCTGACCAATACAAGATATAGTATTTATACAGGTAACACTTGCAAAGCGTTTGCACAATTAGCTTGAAAGGCTGATATTCGAATGTAATTAAATCTTGTAGGTAAAAGTTTAGTCAATATTTTGGCTCCAGGATTTCTTAAATAGCTTTCTCAATAGTTATTTTTATTCTATTTAACTCTTTCTTCTTTCTTTTTTGTAGCTCTAGGTTTCCAGTCCAATATTTTCATTTTATTTTTCTTCTATTTAACTTTTTTTTTCTTTGTGTAGCTCCAGGTTTCCAGTTTAATATTTTCATTTCATTGTTTCATAATTTAGCTTTTGTTTTGTAGATGGTAGTTTCTCTTGTGATATTTTCCTTCTACATTTTTTTTTGTGAAAATGGTTACATAGTTGGGTCAGCAATGATCAGCTTTATGCAAAAATTTGTGCATTGTTCTTATGAGTTTCATAGGTATTTAACTGCTTTTCAAAAAAAATTTTTTTTAAATAATTAGGAATGAAATCAATTTAGCATCAGACTTCCAATCTGAGCACATGACTGCTAAACTGCCACTGAATTCTATCATCCACACTATCTTATTGTTTTTTTGAAGGTTTGTGATGATGGTGTTCTAGCTGTATTTTTATATTGGACTATTTCCATTATCTAATATGTGTGTTGAATGTCTTTAGAAAAGTTTTAATTTTTAGTTAAATATTCCAAATGCATTCAACTGTTAGTAATATCACAGCAAATAAATGTTAGTAATATCACAGCAAACAGGTTAGTATATGCACTAACTGTTAGTAATATCACAGCAAACAGGTTAGTATATGCACAACATTTCGAGAGGTATTTTTCTCCCCTCTTCTTCACGTGTTGCTGGTCTGATCAGTGACAGTACTAGCATGGGATTCGAACCTGGGTCCTTAGATTCTTGATTATTGAAATATAAGGTAATGCTCTAACCAACTGAGCCATCCTGCCAAAGGCGACAGTATGTAGTAATTTCATATACTTATCTATGAGGTTCCTGATTTCTCCACTTTTTCCTCAGAGCAAAGTTGATTAATGGTTTCCATACATTATGTATAGTCACACTAGGTTGGCTTATGGGATTTTTTGCCATTATCATGTGAGCAGCTTCTTTAAATTTTCTTCTTTGTACATCAGAACATCTTTCCAGAGCCATACCACACTATGAGGAATTCTAACATCTACAAAGCCTAAACATGGAATGCTGCAAAGAAAAAACTGCATCTATGAAATACCATGTGAATGTGGAAGAACATATATTGGTGAGACCAGCCATCCCATTCAAAAGCACTTGCAAGAACATAAACTGATGATTAGAAGAGAGAAAACAGATGTGTCTAAGGTAGCAGACCATGTATGGACCAATGAACATACATTCGATTGGGAAAATACAAAAATATTGGATAAAGAAAAGGTACAAAGAAGAAAATTTAAAGAAGCTGCTCACATGACAATGGCAAAAAATTCCATAAGCCAACCTAGTGTGACTATACATAATATATGGAAACCACTAATCAACTTTGCTCTGAGGAAAAAGTGGAGAAATCAGGAGGAACCTCATAGATAAGTATATGAAATTACTACATACTGTTGCCTTTGGCAGGATGGATCAGGTGGTTAGAATGTTACCTTAAATTTCAATAATCAAGAATCTAAGGACCCAGGTTCGAATCCCATGCTAGTATTGTCACTGGTCAGGCCAGCAACACCTGAAGAAGAGGGGAGAAAAATACCTCTTGAAACATTGTGCATATACTAACCTGTTTGCTGTGATATTACTAACATTTGTTTGTTGAGATATTACTAACAGTTGAATGCATTTGGAATATTTAACTAAAAATTAAAACTTTTCTAGACATTCAACACACAACACTATCTTATGTTTTACAAACAATCACGATACCAATCTTTCATCCAATCACATCATTCCCTCAGAAATTAATGCATTAAGCCATGACCAGTTGATTTTATTTTTACAAGAAAATATTTTTTCTAAAAAAAATATTCTATCTATACACTAATTCGGTAAACATACCTTACTTCTTCGGAGTTACAGATCCTAATCTTTTTAATTAATTGATAAACAACTTTTAAAGGATCAGTTTTAAAGATTTTTTAAAGAAAATACATCAATGAAACTATATAAGAAAAAAAAAATTATCTCCCTCCTGCCCACCCTTCTAATAAAAAGTAAACATTTTATTAATTTTTTTGCGTCCATTAGTCCATATGCATAACAAAAATGGTTTCTTCCTATATCATACAGTTGAGTGCACTTGGTGATAATAACCATAAGCATAGCTCTCATAGCCAACATGTAATGTGATGCACTATGACTTCTCCTTATATGGAGTCAGGAATCTCTCAGCAACTATGTCCAGAGAAATCACTTATCTTCCCTTTCCATTCCCTACCCTAAGTTTCTCCGAATCCAGCACCATCCCATTTTTATGACATAATTTTTGTCAACTCCATGGCCTTCATATCTAAATCTCCCACTTTCTATATAATCACTTTGTTCATATTTATTCTTCCATAACTTCATTATTATCCTTTCTGCTTTCAAGTAAAATCAACAGATGCCTAATATTTTCTATGCCTTCTTTACACAACTTGCAGACTAAATCATTCATATTTTTCATTTACGTGTATATTCCCTTGTTGCTAAAGATCCCATTCGAGCCTTAAACAGTAAACTACTTTCCTTGCTATTATCATAAATGAACTCTCACCCAATGTTCCGTTTATTTCTGTATATATTTAAACTCTTTATACTCTCCACGAGAGCTATGATTATGGTGCTGCCGCCAATAGTGGACTTAGAAACCTTTTCTTTATGCATATAGACTAATATATGCAAAAGAATTATATAGATTAATAAACATTATTATTACAATGTTTTGAATTTGTCACATAATCATTTCATACATGTAAATTTTTTATTAAGTTTAATCTAACTAAATCCCTGGTTAACAACTGAGTTATCTTACTGCATCTGACATAAAAAGAAATAATACTTTTCAATATGAATAATAATATCATATATATATATAATGCAATGTAAGCATAATCCCCCCCCCCCCAAAAAAAAAGGACATTTAATCATGTTAATCTAGCTAGATTGTTAACTCATCTCTCTTTGCTATCATTCCAATTATCAGAATTGATGTTGTGATTTATATTTTTGATGTTGCATTTTAGACAGCCATTGTCAGCACTAAATTGTAGATAATTTGTGTTTAACTATTTCTCTTATTATTTTATTCAGTTACATTTGGCACATCAATGTTGTTATCAGGTATAGAGATAACTTTGCTTTCCATCCAATTTATTTTCTTCACAATATATATACTTAATTACATCAAATCAAATTTAACCATATATGTGTGTGAGCTATCACCTTACTATTAATAGGATTATTGCAGAGATATGTGTATATAATATATCATATGTAAACTTAATTATTTTTTCTCTATAATTTGTATATTATATAGAGTCTAGTTTTAATTAGATATAATAAGATAATTTTTTAGGAAATTGGAAAATTATATTAGCATTACTTATATATATATATATTGTAAATATGTTTCTGATATGTGTATATATTAATACAAATATTTTTATTTAGGTTATGGCCTCTGGTGGTAGCACTAACAAACTTACTGATGACGAACTTATAAAATTAGGATCACATGAATTACTTCGAAGACTCAGGCAAGCTGAAGCAGAGAATATGAGATTAATGTTAGATCATGGTGCTCTTATGAAAGAAGTAAATCATCGTATGCAGGTTCATCTTTTAGAGATTAGAGGTTTAAAAGAAATCAATCAACGACTTCAAGATGATAATCAAGAATTGAGAGATCTCTGTTGTTTTTTAGATGATGACAGACAGAAAGGTCGTAAACTTGCTCGTGAATGGCAACGCTTTGGGCGCTACACTGCCAATGTAATGCGGCAAGAAGTTTCTGCATACCAAAATAAATTGTATGAATTAGAAGAAAAACAAGAAGAATTAATAAAAGACAATTTGGAATTAAAGGAATTGTGCTTATATTTAGATGAAGAGCGAGCTGGTTCCAGATCTTCACTCTGTTCTCAGTGTAATTCAGTTATTCGAGGACTTCGTGATGATGGAGATGGAAGCAGTGCTAGCACTAATACTGAAGAAAATACACCATTACATTCCCAAGATCGCATTCTTCCTACTGAAAATTTTCCTAGAGCAAAAAACGTTATTAGTGGTAAAAATATTGTTATCTTAATATTTTTATTTAAATATTTTTGGATATATATATAAATGATTGAAGAGTGTTTCAATGGAATAGTTAACACATTCACCTGACAAACATTAATACTAATGGAGCTTGGAAATTTATTAGGTAGCTGAAAATTTCTAAACAAGCTTAGTCGTACAGCTCAACTAGTCATCCAATTACTGATTGGCAAATGAATATCTAACTTCTCCAAATATACATAACATTTTCTAATAATAAAATATATACATATCAAATTACTGTTATTTCATCTTTTAACAAAACCTTGCGAATACTTGTAGTGTTATAAGTCCTTTGTTTTCATCTAAATTGTTTATATCAAAATTCTTAAAAAAAATGTAATAATCTATTTTGTTTTTAGAAAAGAAGCTTGTAAAGTCTTTTGTGTTAAATATAGTTTAATAAAGCCCAAAATTTGATTAAGAGACTTTAGAATTTGAAAGAAAATATAGAAAAGATAAGTCAGGGACTACTGTATATGTTTTAAGAAGTAAACTACAAGAAATATTATTTGTTACTGAAATTAAGATTAAGATGAGTATATATTTAGAAGTAGTAGACTTTTGAAGAGTATATTGAAAGGAATTAAAAAGAATGAAAGGAAAATTATATAGAAAAAAAGTGGTTATTAGATGATCTTAAGAAAATGAGAGCTTAAGCTTTTAAAGAATAGAACAAAAGACAAAAAGTATTGATATGGCAGTCTGGAGTACTATATGACCTCTCTTTTATAAGACAACTAATGAGGAATAGATTTCATGATAATATGGACTAATATGAATAAAGCTATTACAAACTAACCTAACTAAATTATCCAGTAGATAGAAAGATGTTGTAGCTGCTGTTTTGTTTTAGGTAAATACATTTTAGTAATGTTAGACTTAAATCATGGAGATCATTCACAATTTTAGGCAATCACCGTTAATCAAATTGGAGATGCTAATACAAAAGTCAAAATGATAGAAATTAATTTATATCTTAAACTAGTATCAACCCAAGAATATATTTAATAAGTTCATTCAATTTACAATGCAACATATTATTTCTACATTTAATTTTATTTTCTTTCTTTTTTTTAGTTTTGACTGTCCAGCAGTTTTTGTCATAGTTACAAAAATATTTAAATACACCTGATTATATAGAAAATGATAATTATACCTAAAAACATACATAAATTTTATTCTAATTACAAATATACAAAACATTACATATACCTCTATAATTATATTTGATCTTAAATTTATGTTCTTTTGTTTTAATTAATATTAATTACAACATTATTTTGTCCTATTATTTCTTTATAACTATATGTATATGATCAATTTTATATTATTTTTAAATTTCATATTTCTCAATTTTTATAGTATAATTATTTAGTTTAACATATTTTTTAATTTAACATAAATTTATGTAATTAAATCATACATTTCTTAATTTTTGATAAAATTACTTATGTATATCACGTAAATAAGTAACAATGATTCATTATAGTGTTGATATCGATTGCAAAATAATTTAGTTCTTTTATGTTCATCTGTAATAGATATCAAATAAACATAACTTTAATGTACATGAAATGAAAATATACTATTCTTCTGCAAGCTGGAAATAAATAACCTTCTCTCCATTAATAATAACGTGAAAGGCTAAAACCTTCTCTCCATTAGTAAATAATAAAGACTAGAATAGACCCACCTATACTTTAAGCTTGTAACGTTAATAAGGGTTCATTTACTAATACTGTTGGAAATTTAGAATGGAAGTATTATAGTAATCAGATGTAAATTTAGCATTAACAACTTTGAACTTATAATCAATTATACAAAGAATGAGCAAAACTCTCCATACAGTATTGCCACCTGTGCTAAGCAGAGTAATCAATGGATGCCAGAAGGCTTGTGCATAAAATCCCTATCTAATGCCTACTCATCCAATATCCCCAGACTAGTTTCTGGCTTGTGGCCTTCGTCAGTGAGGAGCTTTGGATCTGAGAGCACTGCATCTAGATCTTAGGATGTAATGCAACCCTCTAGCAACCACCTTTTATCTCTACTTAACTACAAAACTATGAGAATGAGATTGAAAACACAAAAAATATTTTCAATCTAAGCTCAATAGCTTATATAGTTATATGGGTCTGAACTCAATTCAGCACCCATACATTTTGGTGTCTTTGGCTCTTTTACAACCATAGCCACCACCTATTAGGCAGGATTGGTGTTAAACCATTAAGCATCACATGATCACATTTCCTATACTAGCACATTAATTGCTGATAAACAGAGCAAAACTCTCCATACAGTATTGCCACCTGTGCTAAACAGAGTAATCAATGGATGCCAGAAGGCTTGTGCATAAAATCCCTATCTAATGCCTACTCATCCAATATCCCCAGACTAGTTTCTGGCTTGTGGCCTTCGTCAGTGAGGAGCTTTGGATCTGAGAGCACTGCATCTAGATCTTAGGATCTAATGCAACCCTCTAGCAACCACCTTTTATCTCTACTTAACTACAAAACTATGAGAATGAAATTGAAAACACAAAAAATATTTTCAATCTAAGCTATGGTTGTAAAAGAGCCAAAGACACCAAAATGTATGGGTGCTGAACTGAGTTCAGACCCATATGACTATATAAGCTATTGAGCTTAGATTGAAAATATTTTTTGTGTTTTCAATTTCATTCTCATAGTTTTGTAGTTAAGTAGAGATAAAAGGTGGTTGCTAGAGGATTGCATTAGATCCTAAGATCTAGATGCAGTGCTCTCAGATCCAAAGCTCCTCACTGACGAAGGCCACAAGCCAGAAACTAGTCTGGGGATATTGGATGAGTAGGCATTAGATAGGGATTTTATGCACAAGCCTTCAGGCATCCATTGATTACTCTGTTTAGCACAGGTGGCAATACTGTATGGAGAGTTTTGCTCTGTTTATCAACAATTAATGTGCTAGTATAGGAAATGTGATCATGTGATATACAAAGAATGGCTCACTTTTAATAATCCTAATCAAATAGAAATTATTTATAATACTTCACTCATATACACTTTAATGCAATTAATTTTCTTAAAAACTTCTTTATTTTTTTACAGTTTCGACTGTCCAGCAGTCTTCTTCAGAGCTACAAGATTTGATTAATACAAATACATAATTATCATTTCACATATATATTATGTATTTGTATTATTCAAATCTTGTAGCTCTGAAGAAGACTGCTGGACAGTCGAAACTGTAAGAAAATAAAGAAGTTTTTAAGAAAATTAATTGCATTAAAGTGTATATGAGTGAAGTATTATAAATAATATATATGATTATATGAAGATATGCAAAAAAAGTGAAGGAGAAAAATAAGCAAATAGAAATTAACAGTTATAAATATCAAATAAGCATAGCGTAATGGATATGAAATCAAATTGCACTAAATTTTTCTCCCATGAGATATGAATAAGTAATTCTCTCTACATTAATAATTGATAAGTAATAGAATAGATCAGTCTATTCTTTAAGCTTGCTATGATAATAAAATTCAGTCTCCATTTTTTGCATAATTAATTATAAGTTCAAAATTATTAATGCTGTATTTATATTTGGTTAATATAACAGTTCTGAATTTTCAACAATGTTAGCAAACGAAAACTTTAAGAATAAGCAGATCTTTTCTGTTCTTTATCATTTGTTAATTTAAAGAAGGATATTCAATTCATAGTTTATGGAAGAATAGTTTATTTCCATTTGATTTCATGTACGTTAAGCTATGCTTATTATGATTAGTAATGCAAGGTTTATAAGTGAGATTCAGTCTCTATCCTTTATATAATTAATTCTTAAGTTTAAAATTAATTATTTAAGGCCATATTTAACATAAAAAAAACTTTAAATAGACAACAAGAAATAACTCAAAAGAATAAAACAATTATAGATACTATAGTATATCCAAACATGGTGATGTCAGACAAACTAGAGAAAATCTGCAATCAATGCAATATCAGAACTGCTTTCCAAAACTATAACATGCTACTAAGAATTCTAATCTTTACAAAACCTAAATTTGAAATGCTGAATGAAATCAAGAACTACAGGTATGAAATTCCATATGCATATATGAAGAATATATATTGCTAAAACTAGTCATTTAATCAAGCTTGATTAAATAAACACAAAACAATGATAAGAGGGGATAAGACAGATAGATATGCGTAAAGTTATAGATCATGCATAAACTAATGAAAAAAAAAACAAGAATAGTGAACAAATAGGAAAAAAAAAAAGAAAATTAAAGGAGTTTATTACTCGTATAAGTTAAGGTAATATCCCACCCATTAACTTTGGCTTTAAATAGAAAAAAAAAACCGGAGAAATAGGGTGATCATCACCAGAAAGCATTGTATATAAAATTTCTGTTGATTATTGCCTTTGTCAGAATAGCCACGTGAGTTAGTATCACCTTAAATTTAGTATGTTATGAATCTAAAAATTACCAATTTGATTTCCATGATTGTCACTGGTCAGGCCAGCAATATCTGAAGAAGAGAAGAAGAATGCCATTCAAAACTTCTATCATTCTATGCTAACCTGGAAAAGTATAAACAAAATTTTGAATTTTTTTAAAAACATCAAACAATTGTATTATATAATGGAAGAAATCCAGCACGTAATTATAGATTATAGTTTTAAAACATTACATGATCACCATTTCTTTGTGCTAACATAAGCTGTTAATTAAACAATAGCAAAAAAAAATTTCTACACAATAGTGCCACCTAGTATAAGCTCTGATAATCAGTAAATGCAAGGAGGTTGTGCATTTTAATCTCTACCCAATGCCTTCCTATCCATATTCTCAAACTAATTTTTAGTTTATGGTTTTCACCAATTCTATTTAAAAACTAGAGGTGGTTGGTTATTGAAAAACAAAAAACCCAAATATATAGATGTTGAACTGGATTCAGGTCTGTATGATTAAGACAAAAGGAAAGTGCTGGAGGAGTGCTCTTGGTCTAAAGATTTTAGGTATACTGCTCCCACATCCAAGGCTCCTGATGAAAGTCATAAGCTAGATACTAATCTGAGATATTAGATAAGAAAAGTATTGGATAGGGATGAAAAATGCACATTCTTCTAACATGATTACTAGAGTTTATTCTAGGTGAGACTATCGTGTGAATTTTTTTTACTACTGTTATTAATCTGTTTTATGTAACAGTATATAATATATCCTATTTATAAGTAAAATATGCAGTATATAAAAGTCTAATTTAAATCTCACCAAGATCCAATTATGTAATTAAAAACTTTATTATGAATAAATAGATGAAATACTTGGTTTATAAGTAAAAAAATATGGATTGATAAAGAAATACTATTGCAGTCTCATATAATGTAAAATTAACTGAATACTTAGCTGAGACAAATCACAGTTATAAATAAACATCTTTTGCCAAATATTGTATTGTAGTAAATTTTTATTCAAATTAAACATGTTATAAATACATTTTAAAGTTAAAAAACAAAAAACAAAGCAATTTTATAAAGAAAAGAAATTAACAGATTGTTAGCTAGGTGTTATTAATAACTGTTTTCTTTATTCTAAAAGTTTATCTTTTGTTTGAACTAAACATGTTTACGTGCGCTGTGAATGTGAGAAAATGATGTTTTTTCTGTTGACCCACGAGTCAATGTGTCAACTGAAGTCGTTTCTTTAGGATTTTTTTTTTTTAAAAAAAAACTAAACCAAGCAGAGTAAAATAAAAAAATATCTGCGATATTGCTAACTTGTAATAAAATATAAATTTTTTTATTTAATTCAATTCAATTTAGGACTATAATGTTGAATAATTTGTTTAAAACATATTTCCCCATTCTGTTACTTAGTCACCGATCAAAATTATTTTCCCGTGGCAGTGCAATGTAAAGAAGACGAACTTGCCATGGCTTTAATATTGACTACTAAAAGAATAGTTTTCTATTCTATACATTCCGTTTTTTTTTTTTTTTTAAAAAAGTATTTTATGTAGAAAGTGTTTTTTCTCAATTTTTTCATCATTTTGTGTATGTGTTTGTGTATCAATTGAGTATTTGTATTGGATTGATCCTGAGCTGATTTATTTATAACCCCCTCCCCACTGTTGTTACTTTTTATTGCCGATTTAGTATGCCAGGTATACCATTTTGGAAATCAGGGGGAGTATCAAAATATTGCTGACGCCCTCTGGTATCCGAAATGGCATAGAGCTCGAACTAAATCAGTAATAAGTTATTGCAACTATTTTTATTATTATTTTAGTTTGATAATATTGAGGAATATTTCAAAACATTTTATGTGCCAAATAAATTATCACATTACTTCTCCAACTTTGACATTGGTATTAATATCAGTAGTTCATTCTATTTATTACTCGAGATTCCAATAGATAGCCCTGATTAGAATAAATTACTGCTCTTAACAAAGAACTTTATATCTATTAAATCACTAAACATCACACGATCACCATTCATTATGCTTACACAGGTAAAACTCTCCGTACAGTAGCGCTACTACATCTTATACAAATATACAAGCTAATGAGCTTGAATTGAAAACATTGTGTTTTCAATTTGAACTCAATGCTTTATAGTTAGCTAATAATGTAAAAGGTGGCTGCTGGAAGGTTGCACTAGATCCTAAGATCTAGATGTAGTGCTCTCAAATCCAAGGCTCCTCACTGATGAAACCCACAAGCTAGAAACTAGTCTGGGAATATTGGATGTGTAGGCACTAGAGAGGGATTTTATGCACAAACCTATCTGCATCCATTGATTACTCTGGCTTGCACTGAGTGACGCTACTATATGGAGAGTTTTCCCTCTGTGTAACTTCATATGTACTGAGATAATAGAACTGCATGATCTTTTTTGACAAGTTTCTGAGTCAGTGAATTTATATTCATAATGGGGCTCATAAATAGGGGGGAATCCAGAAAGAACTATTCTTTAGGGATTCATTTTTAAGAAAGAATTTTATTGGATCTGATCTAATCAAATTATTTTTTGTTCCTAAAAGAGAATTAGAAAAAAGAGTTGATCTAGGAACCAATATTTGAATCAGTTAGTTTTGACTGTGGGCTATTAGTTGGTGATTATGTTATCAGTTTTTTTTTTCAGGTTAAAATTAATCCTATACTTATTTACTAGTATTTTGATTATTGATACCAAATTATATTATTATAATTGATGTTTTTAAATTCTAATGTGTAATAGCTTCATTTGATTTTATGTCATTTTTCTAATACTGTACTTTGTTAATATGTTGGATAAATGAAAACTTTTTTTTCTTGGCACTAGGTCACCTAAATACATGTTAGTAGATTATTCCCTGATATCAGTGTGCAAATGAATGTCTAAAAGAAAATATTCATGTTTATATAAAAAATGCTTATTCCATTAATCAAGTTATTAGAATCTCATCACTATACCTAACCACATAAGAGTATAACAATTGTACTCTCATAACAAAATCTAGCCAGATAACAAATAGAACATTATACAATCATATTATTGTACAATTTATTCATTTATCTATCCTTTATTAGTATGTAATCACTAATAGAACATTATACAATCATATTATTGTACAATTTATTCATTTATCTATCCTTTATTAGTATGTAATCACTATTTATTGTTAATAAAATTTTTGTTGAAATGAATGAAGATATAACAATGAATTTTCAGTCAGTGGTAGATTTTATTCACAGTCATATTTATTTACTATACAAAACATTCAAAATTGTTATAAAAAATTTATGTAAATATGTATGTATAATTTATGTTTGTTTTGCTAAATTGTTTTAATTTTGTTAATTAATTTTACTTTAATAGTTTAGTAATAAAGTAATTAGTTAAAAAATTAAAACAAGGATATAACACACCCATAACTCATTTTATATATATATAAAGGATTATTTAGAATTATTTACAACAAAAAAAAAAAAACATTGCATATATCTAGTTTATTCAGATTGCTACCATTTAGTATATATATTTAGTTCAATTTGTATTTTTATATTGGACTATTTCCATCATCTAATATGTGTATTGAATGTCTTTAGAAAAAATTAACTTTATTTAAATATTCCAAATACATTCAACTGTTAGTAATAGCACAACAAACAGGTTAGTATATGCACAAGGTTTTGAGGGGTATTATTCTTCCCTCTTTTTTAGGTGTTGCTGGCCTGACCAATGATAGTACTAGCATGGGATTTGAACCTGGACCCTTAGATTTTTGAGTATTGGATTTTAAAGTAGCACTAACCAACTGAGCCATCCTGCCAAAGTCACCAGTCTATAGAAATTTTATACACTCAGGCCAGCAACACTTGAGGAAGAGGGAAGAGTAATACCTCTTGAAATGTTATGCATATAATAACCTGTTTGTTGTGCTATTACTAACAGTTGAATGTATTTGGAATATTTAAATAAAGTTAAATTGGTCTAAAGACATTCAATACATATATTAGATGATGTAAATAGTCCAATATAAAAATACAACTAGAACACCATCACAAACCTTCAGGAAAACATTTAGTTCTATGTTTGAATTTCATGTTGATAATTTTGTATTTGTTTATACATTTTAGTATTGAATACAACAATTCATGTCTCTCTTCCATGTCATTAAGTGTGGGAATCATTCTATGAATAAATACATATAATATTAGAACAATTTCAGAAATGTGCAAAAAAAAAAGATTTGATGTAAAAATCTTTGAGACAAGGTAGAAGAGCTGGGGAGATTAGTAGATAAGAATTTGTATTCTGAAACTAACTGCAAATTTTAGGACCAAAAACAAAAAAGAATACTATATAGTTTACCCTAATCAGTCAGGAATCTTTGTGATATTGACAATTATATATGTAAGTTGATGGTGCAATCAGACAAATTAATTGAGAACCAAGTAAAATAATTGACCGTTGAATAGAGATAATGAATAAAATTTAAAATGGTAAATTTAATAATAGATGCCTATTCTGGTTGTAAGCTCTTAACTGACTGTGTAATAGAATTTATTTTCTATACTAAATTTTAAAGGAGTTACATAGCTCAGATTTTTTTTTTCATTTTATTAGATGCAATTTGAGCTGTTTTCCTTTACTGTATGGAAAATTATTAATCAATGATTGTGATAATCTTAAAGGAACCAATCAACTTTGTTGAGATTAATAATCTGTTGGAGAGTACTAATCAGGGAATTCTTAGTATCTTGAATGTTAGATGTTTTTGATAAGAAGGCTGATGATTTTCTTAGTGATTTCTCTCCGCAGTTGTTCTGCTCATCTACTGGAACAGATTGTTTTAATTTATAGTAAAACTACTAGTATTGATTATTGTGATATTTTCATGACTGAATTCATAGATTGAGTTGGTTTTCTAACGATTTCTATTGTTTCTCTGGTGGTTTATTATTTTATCAGTCTCATCTTAAATCAGTTTTTTTCCCAGCTAGATAGTTCTTTAGACCATTATGGACTCTCTTCTTAGAAGTTCCTGATTGAACATCTACTTTTGTAATAATCAACACTAGCTCTGAAAATAAGTTTTGGGAATAGAGAGTCTTTTGTTCCATAAGATGCAACAAAAAAAACTGCCACTTTTTAATAAATGAATAAATATGTGGAACTAGTAGCATTCTCTGTGGTTACTCGCTTGAGGTTCATCATGACCCTTGAACAGCTGCAAGTATATTTTTTCACTACATAGAGATTTTAAGTGAAATAATAGAAAAGGTATTAATATGTGAGAGAAAAGTAAAAAATGACTTGTTTTGTTATTAAATGCAATAATAAAAAAAGTAAGGTTTGATTTTAGTAAGCACAGAATATAATTTGGTTGAGAAATATTTGTTTAATTTTTAGCATTATTACTGTATTTATACAAGAAAATATGAAAGTGAGGAAAATCAATGGAAAAATGAAAGAATCAAGGTTGAGGTAGTTTGGATATGTTAAGAGAAGAGAAGAAACTTACATCGGAAGGAAGATTATGGAGATGGAACCACCAGGGAAAAGGGCCAGGGGCAGACCCAAGACCAGATGGATTGACCGAGTGAAGAGGGACCTGCAGGAGATGTCACTCAAGAAGGAAATTGCTTCAGATCGAGAAATATGGAGACGAATGATCCACACCAACGACCCCACTTGAAGTGGGATTAATCAAGCTGTGGAAGGAGAAGATTGCTTTAATAATTTATATACCAAGCTAATTGTGTTTTAAGAATTGCATTAAGAAATGATTGAAGTGGCAAAACTGAAAACTATGCCACCTAGCAAATATAATGAAATGAAAAGATTGTTTACAAGGAAACTGAAAGGATATTAAAAAAAAAACAATGCTAATATAATGACATTGAATATTATAACTCTGTAGAAGAAGAATAAATAGAATGTTATGGGGGCAGAAACAATGGAGATAATAGAGTGGAGTTTTTTATACAGGGGGGGGGGACTAATGGGTTTTAGTAAATATTTACTTTAAAAAGTTGTCAGATGATACATTACATATAGATAAATGGAAATGGATTTAGTAATTGAGGGATTAAGATTATATTTTAAGAAAACAAGGTATTGAGAAATAATAATTGATTGTTAAATAAAGTAGGGATTCAAATTTTCAATTATTCTGGATCAAAAAGTTATTATGTATAATTTTATAACTAATTATTTATTTATCTAGCACCATGTTTTTATTTGTAATAGTTGCAAGGGAATCACCCTGACACATGCGCTGTATGAATTTAAAACTGAGGAATATCTCACTATCTAAACACAAGCAAATTGCAAATTATTTAAGGAAATTCTAAACAGGTCGTAAGTAAAGTACAAAAAAACTTTTGAAATAGGAATGAAGTAGTTAATAAAAATGGCATAAAAATTTAAATAATAACATAAGAAAATTTGTAGAAATAATGATAAATTAAAAAGAACAAATAAGTAAGATTTTATAGGAGTGACATATATGGTTTTCAGATTATAGTTAATCCCTTCGTGTTTGATGCAGTGGTAGAGTGACAGACTCTGGAGTTCAAAGTTCATGGATCGAAGTTTAACTCAGTCACTTTTGCTATTCAAACTTCTTACGCATTCTGAGTAATAAACCATTCGATTATTATTATTAACTTTTTTAAACTCATTTTTAACTTTTTATTTTTTATCTCAATTTTTGTATTTTGCTGAAATTATCATGGATATATTCAGTAATGATTGACTACTAATTATGAAGAGGGACTAGAAATGTAGTTGGAATTGTGGGAGATAAAGAATGAAATTGCGAGAATTATGGGAGATAGAGTTTTAGAAAGAGGAAAGATTTAAATACTTGTTCTTGAACTTTTGATAGAATTTAGTTTTTTTTAATGAATAGTTTGAAAATAAAAGTTATAGACTAGAAGAAAACCATTAGCATGAATTTATAGATTAGATAATTTTGAATTTTACTATCTGAGAAAGAGAATATGTGATATTTTGAAATTTATCTAGAGTTTATTATTAATTTGCATAACAAAGTAGACTGCTTATAAAAGAGAATATTTTTAAGTGTAACCACTTTTCAGTGTTTCATCCAGAATCATTGGATTTTTTACATTTTATCTCTGGGTTGCACTAACTTTTTTTAGTTTTATTAAATAAAGCCAGAGTTAAAAGTCCCTGTAACATCTGGTATTCAAATGTCACACCTTCTAAGAGACAAACCATTTAGTTACGGTATCGATTTAAGCAAATAATATCCTGAAAATATAAAAAATAGAACAAGATAGTCAAATCCAATGTAATATATTTCATGAATCAGAAATAAATAAGTTTATCCATAACACTCGTTTTAATTCCTATTTTGTTTACTAATTAATTTCACACGTTCTTTTTTAAATTTCATGAAATTGCAACAAAATAAATAGGTGGAAAAATTAACTAGCTGTGTAAAACTAAATTTCATATGTTAAAAAAGGGTTCAAGGCATCTAATTTTATTCCCACGACCTGGATTCGAATCTGGACTAAGTAACACTTTACAGTTGCACAGCCAATGCAGCTAATCATGCAAAACTTGTCAGTAGATAAATATCTAACTTTTTTTTTTTTTTTAAGTGTCATAGCATCGGCCGGGACGCGAACCCGCAACTCGGGCAACTGCCTGCAAGTGCAAGGCAGTCGCGCTGACCTCTCGACCACCAATGCAAGACTATATCTAACTTTCTTAGGTAGAAGATAGAACAATGATGAAAGTATGCTTCAACTCTCGACAATTAGTAAACCAGATTAACGATATCTTCTCTTTCTCGATGTCTCTGTGAAGGGCCGTTATAGAGGTCTTTGTCTTCCAGAGGATTATTTAAAAGCTATTTATCTATTGTATATAAAGTAATATTTAAAAATAAAAATATTTGGTATTAAGTGATTTTTATTATTAAAAAAAAATATTGATAATTTTTTTAGTACTGTGCTAAAATAACACGATTTTATTTAATAGTTAATGTAATTGTGAGGGTATATTTAAAATTATGTATAGAGTATGTTGTTGTTTTTTTATTCACCTGGTTAAGTTCTAAGGCAAATTGTTTTATATATATAGTGCTATTAAGATAGAGATGCTTTTTACCAATTTAATGCGATAAGCTAAATGAATATTTTAACTATTAAGAAAGGATTGTTCCTGCTGTTAGATTTGCTGATTATATCACAACGATGGCAGATAATAACTACGAAGTTAATTATATGATAAGCTGTTTTGGATAGTTTGTAATTGGTTGTGACAAAAAAAAAATTGTTTAATACTAATTGTAGAGATACAGTATTGGGAGGAAATAGGAAGGAGATAGTTGGATCGGAAGTCATAATTAGAGCAAGTCAAGGCAATTAAGTTTATGAAAAAATGACACATTAAACACTCTTAGTGTTTTCCCTGATAATAGTTGCAATCTTTTATAATATGGCAGCAGATACTTCAGTAAGGTATAGGATAAAATAAATATAATAAAATTAGAAAATGTAGTTGGAATATAAATAATAAAGTTAAATTTAAATATATATATATATTGTATATTATGAAATTTTGGAAAAGGAAATAATAAATATTTTCTAGTCTTTTCTACATATATTTATCAGTTATTTTATAAATAGGATCTTTAGAAAATGCAATTTAATTAGTTTGAAAATATATATATACAGAGAGATTATAAAATAGCAGTAAAAGAAAAATTGTCATAATCATTTTCTGCCATTATATCCATTGCAGGATGGTCTCTCCAAGTTTAATTTAGTTTCTCTGATTTCTAGAACTCTCTCCTCCACATCACACCAGTAAATCTTTACATCATCCATCCATCTCACACATGGTCTATTTCTAGATCTTTTACAATCTTTTGGGCTCCAGTTTAAGATTTCAACTGTCCATCTATTATCATTTCTTTTAGCAATATCCACTTCAGTCTCTTAATTCTTTGAATGATGTCAGTTATACGTATTTGCTCTCTCACCCATGTATTTTGTTTTTGATTCTTCCTGGTTATTCCTAATGCATATCTCTTCATACTTTGTTGAGTGGTCTAAAGTCTGCATTGCTCATCTGTTAAGTGTCCAAGTCTCAAATCCATAAATAAGAACCGGTAAAACACAATTATTAAAATCTTTCCTTTTCAAACCTATAGGCATATTTTCTTTTACTATTAAGTTATTTATACTAAAAGCATCCCATCCAAGTTTAATTCTGTGATTAATTTCATTCATTATGTTTCAATCTGTATTAATGATTTAACTAAGTATTTGTAATTGTTAACTCCTAATTCATTATTATGCATCTGCATTTTCATTAGTTTTTAACATTTATGTTTAGCCCTTCTTTTTTACTTTCATCTGATAACTCTTGTAACATTTTCTGATACATTGAAGCATTATTTGAAAAAACAATTGCATCATCTGCAAAATGTAGATGACTTAAATAATCTCCATTTACTTTTAATCTCTTATCTTCCCATTTTAATCACCAAAATGCTTATTAAACAATTCAAAACAAAGCAAAACTTTCCATATAGTAGTGCCATCTTGTGCTAACAAGAGCAATCAATGGATGCCAGAAAATCCCTATCTAGTGCCTACTCATCCAATATCCCCAGACCAGTTTCTGGTTTGTGGCCTTCATCAGTGAGGAGCCTTGGATCTGAGAGTACTGCACCTAGATCTTAGGATGTAATGCAACCCTCCAGCACCCTCCTTTTAACTTTATTTAACTACAAAACTATGAGAATGAAATTGAAAACACAATTAATATTTTCAATCCAAGCTCAATAGCTTATATAGTCATATGGGTCTGAACTCAATTCAGCACCCATACATTTTGGTGTCTTTGGCTCTTTAACACCCATAGCCACCACTATCCTATTACACAGGGATGGTGTTAAACCACTAAACATCATATGATCACTATCTCATACTAGCACATAATTGTTATTAAACAATTCAAAACAAAGCAAAACTTTCCATATAGTAGTGCCATCTTGTGCTAACAAGAGCAATCAATTGTTTTGAATTGTTTAATAACAATTATGTGCTAGTATGAGATAGTGATCATGTGATGTTTAGTGGTTTAACACCAAAATGCTTATTGTAAAACAGCTGTAAAAACTTTCAGAGATTTGGAGTCATCCTGTCATGCACCCATCTCAATATTAATCTTATTATCATTATTCAATCTAATAATTGATGTCGCATTTTGATAAATAGTCTTCAAAATATAATAATATTCTGGGTGTATATATTGATGATCCAATGCTTCAATCACCAAAGAAATACTTGTTGAACCAAATGCCTTTTCATAATTCATGAATTCAAAACATAATGGCAACTCATATTCATTGGTCTTTCGTATAATTTCACTCAATATTTGGATGTGATCCACTGTGCTAAAATCACTTTTAAATTGTGCTTGTTCTTTTGGTTGATTAAAATCCAAAGTTCGCTGTAGACGAGTTATAATTATCTTGGTAAATTTTTTTTTATAGAACTGATAAAAGACTGATAGGTCTATAATTTCTGATATCTTCTTTATCATCTGTTTTAAATATCAATATTACACCTCTCTTCTATCAATCATCTGATACCTGTTTATCCTTTATACATTTGGTATATAAATTTGCCAACAATTTTTTTTTTACTTCATCTTCTTTTATGTTATCAATTATAATAAATACTAAACAAAGAATAGAAAATTTATTTACATAAGAAAGATAGCAAAAGTAAATGGAGGAAAGAATAATATTAATTAAAAAGAGATATTACATTAGTAGGAAATTTTGGAAGTATAGAAGAAAATATCATATAAAGATTAAAATGATAAATAAAGAATATGAAGGTGACAAATAGAAACATTTTTAAATATTCATGTAAGTAGGATTTAAAGAAAATATTAAATTTAATAAAGGTAGTAAAGTAAATAAAGAAAAAAAATGTAGTTTATATGCATTGGAGGTGAAGTGATTTTAGGATTAGATCTTTGATCACGTTACTGTTATTAATTTGATTGCAGAAAATGTTGGAAAATTACAAGTCCAAGATTATTTTTTTTAAAGGCAAAAGAAAGTACAGATTTACACAATTATAGACTTATTGCAATAACATCTATCTGTTATACACAAATTACTTTGATGTGTATGATCTATCCATTGGGTAATACATACCAGACTATACCAGAATAAAATAATCTATATGTTTTGTTTTTTTTTTCATAAAATGGTCACCATCCCTCACTTTTGCTCAAAGGTTTTCTCTCTTTGGAAGTAATTTCACATTTATTTTTATATATTTTGTTTGTTTCAAAGTTGGATGATTAGAATTAAAAAATCATATTAGTTAGACACATATGGAATTCCGTTAATGTGAAACTGATTCAAATTAATATTATAAAGGATAAAATAATAACGTGAAAGGCTGAAACCTTTGACAGATGTGCCTTAAAAATGCTTAAATGACAGCCAATCAGATAGTAATAATGACTACACCAGGAACTCTACATTCAAGACACAAGGTTGTCATTTAAGCATTTTTAAGGCGCATCGGTCAAAGGTTTCAGCCTTTCACATTATTATATCATGTGCTTGCGCTTAATAAATTAATATATTTATAAAGGGTAAATTAAAGGTATATACAGCTAACCTTGGGAGGCTTAAGTTTAAAAGTACAACTAATTAATTAGTACCAAATATTGCATTCCCATGTAGTAAATTGTTTTATAGCTACATGTTGTAATTTATACTATTATAATATTAGGGTGAGTGCATATGCTTGCATCAATACTCTTTGGGTGGATTTAAATAAGGTCTAGATGAATTATACATATTAATTTGTTGTTGATCTCATTATAGTTTTAGTGAAACATAAAAAAAGAATTTAATGTTTGAAAACATGAAAAAAAACTTTTATTTAAAAAAAAAAAAAAACACCGAAAGTAATATATTTGCAAACAAATAATAATTGTTTTGTAAATTTGTTAAAATATGAAAATAATGTAATTTATTTAGAAAACAAATCTTTGGGAAGAAATTAAATAAGCAATGACTGTATTTATTAATCTCTGTTTTAGTATTTTTACATTATCATAATTTATCAATAAAAGTCACGGCCTTTATAGATGACATAATAATAATTTTCGAAAACAGTTATAATATTGATATAGTTATGAATCAGGTTAGAAAATTTCAACAGGCTACAGGATCAGTAGTACAGTTAGCTAAGTCGGTAGCTTTGCAATTGGCAACAGGGAAAAGAATAACAAGTTAGTTTTTAGCTCATCCTGAGTCATTTCTTAGCCTCCCTCTGTACTTATCCAAAACTAAAATGAATCGTCAGTTAAATCAACTTGTAACAAAAAAAATATGATAAAGAATTAATAGTTTTTCATATTTTAAACTCTATGAAGTGACTAGAACCAAGATTTTCAATGCAATTGCAATAGGAGTCCTTAACTATTATGGGCCTTGGTTGAAACTATACAATAAAACGATCCTAGATTATACAGATGGCAAAGAAATTCTTATGGGGGAAGAAATCTAGCCTCCTCTCAACCTCTGTACTACAGCAACCAATAGATAAAGGTGGGCTTAATTTAATCAACCCAAAAGCTTATGTTAATTTTATTACTGCCAGGGCTTATTTGAACATAATGAAGGATCAGTCCTTTAGTTCCCCAACTGGTGATATAAGAATTTACAATGAAATGGGAGCTGAGAGAAGATCACATCTTGCTGACATGTTTATAACATACAAAGATCTACAAGATGATCTAAATGTCCAAAGTCTAGATGGAATAAAATATAAAGATTTAACAAAAGGAGATTATCACAATGAAAATTCTTGGTTGGGGTGTTCAATGAAAAGTGTTCTTAAAAAATTCCACTCGATATATACACCTCAATCATCCATGAAATTTATTTTTAAGCTGATAAATGGAATTTTGCCGACTACCTCCTACCTTAATAAAAGGCTGGGAATGGGTTTGGATGAAATGTGTATTTTGTGTAAGAAGCACAGTGAAACATTTACGCACCTGCTAGAGGAATGCCATGCATTCTGGGACTTGAGATCAAAAGTATTTCATAGGCCAAGAATTAATCTAAAAGATCTGTTAAAAAAATATGTGATTAGTTTCAATCTGCATAATGCAAATGTTATAATCCATTCATTGAAAACAATATGAGTAATTAGATGCTCTTTGGTTTTTGACAATAAAAAATTCAATTGGCTGAGAAAGCTAGATAGAGATTGGAATGATTACTTTAATGTATGTTTAAAATATTGGCCTAGGAATACTATTGAATCGGTGTGGGGAGGAACTGCTCCGTCCACATGTGAAATATGGTAGGAAAACCCATTTCCAGTCTAAGAATGTATTAGTAAGGTAAAGAAAAAAAAATGTATGAGGTAATGAGAAAAATGCCTTGAGTATTATGACAGTTTTGAAGAAATGTTGTTAGACAAACTTAATATAACCTTTGTAAGTATGTAAATATCATTTGTATTTAATAAAGAATATTACTTTGAATAAATAAAAAAAATAATTTATCAAGTATTTTGACCATCTCCATTATTGTTTTGGTCTTTCTTCCATTTCCAATTGTTCACTAGGTGATGTTTGTAATGTCATCTGCTTCAGAATGTAGAGTTTCTGTTTCAGATTGAGTTGTTTTTCTTCTCTTCTTCCAATATTCGTTTTTGATGCCTTAGCTTCATCTGCACCTATTGGTAACTTTAACTTATCAGACTTATTACAACATAGTTTTTTCAGCAATAATTTATGAATATTTGACACTATTCTGTAAATTCTGATCAATATCTGTTGTGATAAAGTCTTTTACAATTACATCATCCGCCCATACTTTATACAGAGTGTCCTTACTCTAAATACTTTCTCCAAGAATCAACTGGATTTGTTTTATAGGTGGTAACAGAATGAATTTATTTGTTTTCTGACTTAATAATTCGGCAAGTATCTTAGTTATAGAAATTATATACACCAAATGCTGATGAAGTAAGATCTTATATGATAATGATTGCTAAATGTTTTCAGCCATTTCATTCAACTCTGGATGATAAAGAAATATGCATATGTTCATCTATTTTTTATTCAGAAAAACTGATTCCATTGTCATAAACAATAATCTCAGGAAATTCATAGAATACAATGATAGTTTCCTCCAATGTTTTTGATAAAGTAGTATTCTTCCCATCTAGATTAGACATCAAATAAACTACGAAAATTGTGACTATTATAGGTCCTGCATGGTTTATGAGGATCTTTGCCATTGTCTAGTTGCCTATGGCCAAGAAATATACACCTTTGATCATAATTTTATTTTTGATTGAAATTTGATACAAACTTTTACATTTTTTAGTGTAAATGCATTTTTTACTACTCATATATTACCTTCTGATGGTATTTTTTCTTTATTAAATAAACTGTGGCAAAAATTGTATTTTTTATGGATTGCATGAAGAAATTTTTGCTACTTTATTTGAAGTAAAGTGGCATTTTTAATTATGTTAATCTTTATCCTCATTGTCTTAAACTATTCTGTGCTGATGTTTATTTAGCTGTGCCATGTTTGTCTTTTTATTTATAGACAAGACTTGTCTATTAAGCTTCAATAAATTGTTGTTTACATCTTGCACTTTAATATTTGTCTTTTGAATTGGAGGAATTTCTGAACATTTCATTATCTGAGATGTTCAACCATCATATAATAAAAGAAAATATTTCTCATTTGTTTCTATTTCATTTTAATAAAATTTTCGTAAATCTGCATTCTGATTCTTTAATAGTTGAATTTTTAATTGTTAAGTTTGATACAACTTTGTTTTGTTTTTACTTCCATAAAATTGTTGGTTACAATAGTAGGTCTTCCAGTTTTTTTTTTACAATATACATGTTCAAAGTAACCTTTGGCCTTCCAATCTAAACAATGGTTCTCTTTATTTGTATTGCATTCTTGTGCAGTCCAATTTGCCGAAGATAAATCTACAGTTTCAGGGGCCCCTAAAATTTTTTTTATTTTTTATTACTATTATTTTGAAAGAAAAAAAATCATGGAAAAGTTAATTACAATATTTTCAGTTTATTTTCTTTTTTTTTGGATTAACTTATTAATACAGAAAAATAAAAATATATATAATTACAATATTTACACTTTCATGTTGGCAGTATTGCATTCATATCATGATCATTAATGCATATGTTTTGGAAAGGCACAATCCCATACCTTTGGAAATAGTCCACTGCACCACATTTGATGATAGGAAGATCCCAAATTTTTATCATTATAATAATTTATCAAAAAAAAAAACTGCTAACAAAAAGAAATATGCTGAATTGAACCAAAGTATGACATTGTTTAAAATGTTTCATTGCTTTCTATATTATGTTTCAAAGCATAACTTTATTGATTAAAAACAATGATTACATCAGTAAGATTGGGCTTACACAGTAAGCATCAGTTTGTTCCTGTGTGTATATGGTTGTGCTGGGCAATACAATTGTTAAGTAAAAAAAATTGAAATGAACCTTCTTAATAAAATTTATCAGAATTTATTTCTTATTTTAAATTTAACAATTGATTTATTAATTTTGTTTTACTTTAACAACTAACACATCATTATAGGCCAATGAAATGGTACATTTATCAAAAATGCAGAGTGCCATCTTGGTTTACTTGAAAACTCACAAGTACCAGATTTTTTTTTCAATTTTGTTGCTTTTTATTTTGTAGAATTTGCACAAACTCATAGCTTTTATGAATTTCTATGGATTTGTCTTTTCATGTTATATGATTTTGAAATTCTCATGCTTGTTTTAGCACTGTTTCACAAGCTATATCTTTTTTTTATAGTCTGTGTATATGCCAATTCCATTTTATCAAAGATATGTAGTCTTTTGTAGGATTGTGTCAAACTCTGATTTTTTCTTCTCTCTCATTTAATGCTTGTTATAAAAGAATATGTTTAGACAGCTGTGTGCTAAAATAATCATTCTTTTTTTTTCACTACTTATTTGTATGGTGGATATTATTTGAAATTTTGTACTCTTTTCTGCCCACTAAATATAAAAATGGACCTACTTTCTGTTTGCTATTCTCTATCACATTTTAGAATAAAAAACTTCTTCACATGAGTATATGTATAATGGCAATTCAGCAGGATTATTAATGATAAATTTAGTAATACTGCTTTGTCCTAATGACATTATCTTTATTTGTTTTAGCGATGGTTAGTGCTTTGCTACAAGTTTCAAACAATAAAATTTGTGACTGCAAAAATACTCTGCAATACCCACAGGCATGAACCCACAAGATTATGGCAACACTAAATGCAATATCCTATCTGTGCATTATTTTTTCACTAATCATAATTAAATGGTTAATGGAGAAGAATGCAAATTAGAAAATAATATAATGTAATGAATTGAATGATATTTACAGCCAAAATACATATGAACTTATAAGATAAATTTTAATGTACATATCATAAGTAGCTGTATACATAATAAAAGTTAGGTTTATTTACTAATATCATAGTCGTTCTATAGACACATTTGTAACTAGTAATTTAGATCAAGATAACCTGCTTAAGCCCCTAGTTTGTTGTTTTACACTTTTCAATAGCAGAATCTCTGAGATAGATCTATATGACCTTTTTGTTTTTAGTGAAATTGAAGTGACCTCTTTCATCTATTTTTTTTTTTAAAATTCTTTTGGTCTGTTGTTCAGCAGAGGCTTGATTAATCAGTTTAAATTGTGGGAAAGAGAGTAAATAGAAGTAAACTTGATCTAGGATTATCAGCTTACCTTAGTCTAATCAAATATGTTATTCAATCCAGTAATTATTTTTTTCTAATCCGTTTTTGGCTACATTAAAGTGACAAACATATTTGTAGCACCTAAAAACTTCCAATATTCCCTTGATTAACTTTTGCAAATGTATATGTATTACATTAATGAAAGCAAAATTATAGCATGATGTATTTATAAAATTATTATTATATATAACTTAATTACATAAAAGCATATTTCTACTTTATTTTCATTCATAGATTTTGTAAGTTCTTAATTTTTTTTATTATAAAAATGATAGAATTAAGCATTTATTTAATTATCTTTAAATCATAATATATACAAATTTAATTATTAAAAAGCATATTTCTACCTTATTTTCATTCTTTAATATTAATCACTACATTGTTTCTTAATTTATACTTTAAATATTAGCATTTCACACATACTTTGTATATTTTTATTTATTCTTTCTGTAAAAAAATGGTAATATCAAGCATTTATTTATTCTAATGAGACTTTTGAATAAAGTATATCTACTGCTTCCAAAATGAGTACCCTGGTAACATTTTTTTCCACTATCGCCATCATCTTTCTCTGTCATATATATAAGCAAAGTGGAAGCAAATTTTGAATTTAATCCAATCAATAATAGAAAATTATATGTGATAAATAAAATGATGTAACAGCAGGGCTGCCATGTGGGTAAAAAACACTTTTGTTCAGCTTATTTAAATTAAAACAACGAATTCAATAAAATTCTACTTAATAAAAGATAGAGAAAGAGTAGAACATTAAAAAATTATATTTATTTATACTTTACTTTTTATTTACATATTAATTCTCCTGGCTTTGACAGCTTAACCCCCCCCTCCCCGAAGTCTGGATGATCTTGCAGCTCTCCCCCCCCCCCCATTGTGAAGAGAAAGGAGAATCCTTTTTTTTTAATTCCATACATGAAGGCTTGACTCATTTATTATTTCTGGAGTACAATCGTTATAATGAGGCTGATATAACTCTTAGTTTTATTAGGCAATTTTAATCGCATGTCAATTATTTTGTTAAAAATAGTTCTTTGTTTGAAAACTCATTCAGAATCTCTCATGCAATAATTTGTTTATGTTTTCTATTAACAAAGTCATATTTCTTCAATAATAAAATATTTACACAATTATTTAATTTATGTGTTTGTTATTTTTTATTTAATAGTCTGATATTTTAAATTTTCATAACTGCATTGTTTATTTGATAAATTTTTAACACACATTTGCACTTACTTTTAATATTTTTTATTATTGATCAGTTGTGAGTAAAACGTAAAAAAATAATATTGGTATTAAAAAATATAATAACAGAATTTAAAAAAAAATATCGGTATTAAAAAAAATCGCATATTAAACTGATACTTTTATAGCTGCACTATTATTGCACACACTACCATCATCATCAACCATTATCAATTCACTGCAGGATGAAGGTCTCTCCAAGTTCAATCCATCTTCTCCGATCTTTAGCTTTTCTTCTCCACAGCACACCTGCACACTTTCTTATTTCATCCATCTCACATGTGGTCTCTTTCTGGGTCTTTTACAATCTCTTGGAATCCAGTTTAAGATTTCAATTGTCCATTTATTATCATCTCGTCTAGCAATATGTCCAGCCCAACTCCACTTCAGTCTTGTAATTTTTTTCAATGAGATCAGTAACACCTGTTTGTTCTCTTACCCATATATTGCATTTTCGATCTCTTTTTGTTACTCCCAATATGCATTGCTCCATACTTCTTTGAGTGGTCTGAAGTCTCTCTATTGCTCTTCTATTAAGTGTCCAGGTCTCATATCCATAAGTAAGAACTGGTAAAACACATTTATTAAAAACCTTCCTTTTCAAACATATAGGCATATTTCCTTTTAGTATGAAGTTATTTCTACCAAAAGCACTCTAACCAAGTTTAATTCTATGATTAATTTCATCCATTATGTTTCCATCTGTATTAATAATCTGACCAAGGTGTTTGTAACTGTTAACTTCTTCTAACTCATCATAATGAATCTTTATTATCATATTTTGAGAAAATCCATTAAATATTACTTCAGTCTTTTTAACATTTATCTTTAGTCCTACTTTCATCTGATAACTCCTGCAACATTACTGATGCTTTTAAAGTATGGCGGATAAATGATACAATTGTTGGCTAATATACTGCAGAATTACCATAATTATTGTGAGGCAATATTTTTTAAATAAATTTATCTTTAAATGAATTATTAATAGTAATGTAATTTTATATATAAATGAGGATATTTAAATAAAAGTGATTCAGAAATTGAAACATTTCATTTACATATAAATTTTAATTATTGGAGCAACATGCACTAGTTTATTCAACTTATTGCAATGGTAAAGTATATAATATGTATATTTCAAGCATTTATCACAAGAACTAAATAAAAAAGTAATCCTGCAATGTTTAAGAAAAAACAAAAACATTTACAATCAAAATGTTTCTAACGAGTGATTCGAAAATCTAAATATTTTCATTTATATAAAATTTAATAACTGTCGTGACATTATGGTACCTGTTTATTCCGTGTACTACATTGGCAGAGTTTATATGCACTATAGTATATTTTGATCAATTGTTATATGACTAAATAAAAAAAGTCATCCTCTTGTATTTAAATAAAAAATATTTACAATCGGAATGTATAGGGTATATGAGCACAGACTTTCACATGACTTACCATTCGCCACTCTATCTCATATCACTGATACACTTGAACACATATATGTCGAAAAGAAAAAATAATCATTAATATCTGTATTTCATGCTAAACCAGCAATCATCAGTTGGTCCAGATTATCATCTACCACACATATATACTATAAGTGCTCAGATATATATATTAAGATAGACAATCTTCATACATTAATGGAGAGGCTTCAATCTACTCTAATTCTTCAACTGTCCATCCAATTGAAAATCTGATAATGGAACGCTCAAAGGCCACCCTGAGGCTGAGATTCATGTCACACCCATGTTGAACTAAAGGAAATCTGACCCCTCAAGTACAGGACATATTCCATTTAATACATATACAAGGGATGGGCAGACATTTATTATATACCTGTATTAATATATATATATAGTGTATAAGGTATATGAGCACAGACTTTCACATGACCCACCACTCTATCTCATATCACTGATACGCTTGAGATACATATATGTTGAAAAGATAAATAGTCACCAATGTATGAATTTCATGTTAAACTCAGCAATCATCGGTTGGTCCAGATTATCATCTCCACACATAGCCTGTATTTCAGTTATTACAATCTGAATGTATTTCTAACAATGGAGTAGATTCAGAAATCTGATTTCATTTACATATAAATTTTATTAATTGTCGGGGTGATATGGCACCCCCAATGATGAAGTGCCTTTGTGCCCCACATAACCTGGTCAGAGGCCCAGTGTAGCATTAATTCAAAGATATTCTTAATAGCCTATACTTATAGTATTTTGTCTGTCTAATATGAATTATATATAAATGGAGTTTGTCTTTTATTTAGAAAATTGACTAAAATAAGAACTTAATTCAAAAATACAATGTATATTATTTTTAAATATGTTTATGTAAAAAAAAAAGAAAATTCAATCAATGAGAAATTTTTTTATAGCTTTTTTTCATTTTATGTGCTTTTTATTATAGATATTTTATTATAAAAAATTTAATTTTCTTTTAAATTTATATATATTCCATTCCATGTAATTTTACTCCGTTGTATGAGAGATATACTTTATTTAAACATAGTATAATACAGAAGGAAATATTTGTAAAAGATTTAATCAGTTTATGAAACAAAAAAAAAAAGGAAGATTGGCATTATTTAAGTCAATCTTCCTTTTTTTTTTATAAACTTAATTATATAAGGGACTCGAACTCAGACTTTCACACGACCCTCAACTCTCAATGCCATCTCATATTGCTGACCCACCTGATCACACACATGTTGAAAAGATAAATAATCACCAATATACATATTTCATACTAAACCAGCACTCATCAGTTGGTCTAGATTATCATCTCCACACATATATACAATCAGTGCTCAGATTTATATTAAGATAGCCAATCTTCATGCTTTAATGGACAGGCTTCAAAACTACTCCAACCCACAACTCTTCAGCTGTTCATTTCATTGAAAATCTGATGATGGAACATTAAAAAAATTGAAATGCATCTTTCCAGTTATTGCATGCTTCTGATTATTATAATGATACTTAATTTTTATATTGCTACATTGTTAATTTAGTGAATAGTGAAGTCATTGTCAATTATACTTATATCTTTGTGGAAAATAGCCATAGGCTAAACACCTGTAGGATTATGACATTCCTCCACCAGAAGTGAAAGTCTCATTGTTACTTTAGTATTATTCAACCGATGACGTTTTATACTAACCTGATTTTCCTTCCGGCAAACATCTTTGATGATAACATGACAACGTTGTCATGTCAACCAAGACACTGACATGATTAATCCAATTTTTGGATTTTTTTTGATCCACAAGATTTAAAAATCGGAGAGAGCTTTGGGTAATTTTGTCATTTGTCTCGTTTGTGATTTTGTTACTAGTCCTCCACAGTGGACATTATTTGTAAGTAATTTTCATTTTTGTTTCTAATAAATAATATCATTTTGATGTATATTATTTTGTAAATTCTTCTGCAATTATAAAAAGTACAATTAATTAATTTTATTTTTAATTTCTGAATTATATTATACAGAAATTTTTTTTAAAGAAATTCATCCACAATTATAAAAATTATAGCTATGAGAGTAATACAATGTCTGGAGTTGTCAGTGGTTTTGTATTTTATAATTGAGCATAATATTGGCTGTGCCTTCGGCATGTCAAAAACAAAAAAAGCCCCCCGCCGCCCATTACAGCGCTATGCGCTGACTTTTCTAATTTTCAGTGAAAAAATGAGACACATTTTCAAATTGTTTGTTTTATATATTTTTAACATGAATAATTGAGTTAAATACCATCGGAAATATTGTAAAGATAAGATAATTTTTAACTCGAGTACTTTTTTTGATTTTTTTTTTTTTTGTTATAAAAATTCGTAATATAGAGTACGTTTTAAGTTATTGTCCAGGTCGCGATTAATAATGTCAGGTAATTGGGAAAAGTGTTCTTTATTTGTCTATTTATTTTAAATTTACAAAAAAAAATTTGTACAATTATAAAATTTACACTTAGTTATTTTCAATTTCTAAATTATCAAACTTACACTTAATTACTTTTAATTTCTAAATTAATTTGATGCACGCATGTACTTTTTTGTACTTTTTTTATTTTTTCCAATCAATGACACATTACCCTGGAGCCATATCAGTCTGATCTTGCGATCTTTAACATGACGGGTCCACATGATTTGTGGACAAATTTTAGCGATTACATTTGTCTGCAAATCACTTGGAGACGTTATCTTAAAGATCTGAAGATCAGACTTATATGGCTTCAGGGTAATACGTCATCGATTGGAAAATACTAAAGAACCATCTCATTATATTTTATAATGATATTATTTTAACAATCTGCACAACCCAGATTAATCTGGGACTTTGACCCAAGAATAGCTTAATATCTATTTACCAACCCTTGCTCATGGATAATCTATCTGGGGTAAAAAAATCGTATGCCAGTTTGTAATCTGAAAAAGTTTAGAGTTCATTTAATCTGGATTCAAACCATAGATTGTGAGCATGGCATATAAAGCATTAACTACTACTTTACAAGCTCATTAATACTATGTGTACATTATATATATGTTTGTAGTATTGTATTGTGATGAATTATGTTATTCATCTTATAGTTCTCATTTCTATTATTAATTTCTCATGAATTTAATTTCTCATGAATCTTTGGATGTAATCAAATCATGCCTTCTTTATGTATGCCACTAATTCAATATACTCATTTATTACCAATTTTCTATAAAAACATTGTGTTTAGTCTGTTTACTGGATTAACTGTCTTAGTATTATAAGATTTTGGCAACATCCAAGAAGCTATCTATCATCTTCTCATAATCTTATGCAGATATTAAGAAATCTACAGTATCACTGTAATCGTTGTCGTTTTTTTTTTTGGATTATATGAGGAAGAGATTCGTTTCTTTTTTTTGTGCGATATTAAATTTCTCTGACTTTAATTTATGCTATCTATAAGGCCAAAAATTATGATGTACAAATTTAGAGAAGTACACTTCCTGACTATGATCCAGAAATCAGTATATTTATGGACACTTCGATTGTACCTAATGCTAGTTACCAATGAGATAGATAGTGTTACGACCATGACTTTTTTCAAAGCAAACATACATTTCCGTTTTGCCTTTCATATATTGACAATCAACTATTTTGTTTTTCTTCTGCTATGTTGTTTCAGATATAACAGTTAATTATGTAGTTGTAATTAATCTGTGGAAATATTTAGTGATTTTATTCTAGTAATTTTATTATTACAACTGTGATGGATGTGTAATTTTAAAATATAATGAGAGGATTAATTCGTTTTTCTTTTATTATATATATATTAGACAAGTTAAAGGAAAATGTATCCCCTTGTTAGTAAGAATTAATTCAAACTTTCCTATGAATTCTGAAATCGGAGCGAAAAAAGAATTTGTGGACTGACACTACATTACAATAGCAAAGAATTTTTATCAGACCAATTCCTCATTTAAAAAAAAGACAAAGTTCTCCCATTAAAACTGCTCACTTGTTTTCAAAGAAAAACAAATCTTTTATCTAGGTAGGTGTTGAATTAATAAAAATCACGTGATTAGCTTCTGGGTTATTGTCTACAAAAATAAAAACTAAGTAACAAGAGCAATTCTACTTTTAGAAAAAACATTAATATAAACAATCAAATTTATTGCTATTGATAATGAATCTGAGATGAAAAAGATATACGAAAATGTTCATACTGTATATATATATATAACAATTAAATGAGTCTACTCATATATCAAACTGCAATCAATTACTATTGCAAAAATATCTTTTATACAAAATAAATATTTCTGAAATACAAACAACTTGTTAATAATAACTCACAAATAGACAACACAGGTAATTAATTATACAATGTTTCAAGTAGTACTCTCCACTTATGTTTAGGGGTTGCTGGTCTAACCAGTGGCAGTATTTACATAGGAGTCGAACTCGCACCTTTAGATTCTCAATATTGGATTTAACGATCTATCCTGACAGGATAATTCAGTTAGTTAGATTGTTTGCTTTAAATTCAATATTCTAAAATCTAAAAGTGCTAGTTCGATTCCTATGCAAATATTGTCACTGGTCAGGCCAGCAACACCTAAAGAAGAGTGCAGAATAATATTTGAAACATTGTGTAATTACTAATCTGTGTTATCTATTTGTGTGCTAATACTAATAAGTTTTTTTGTATTTTTGAAAATCCTAACTTTAAAAGGACAAAGTAACACTGCAGATGTTTATTTAATCTTCAAAAAATACTTCGAAGAAAAATCATTTATCTTTATAAAAATTGATTGCTTTAACAATAAAACAATATACCAGTAATGAAAGAAATAAAATATATATCTTTATTGCATTATATAAACAAGACTACTCATTTTCAAAATTTTATTAATATCTTCAAATAATCCATAAAAAATAATATTTTTTCAATATGTAATGAAAATCATTAAAATTCAGCAAAAGATGAAACAATGCAACTTGGGTTATTTTACAAAATGATGGTGTAGATTTTCTCAGAGGAATTATTTATTAATAAATAGTAACAGTTTTTAAATTTATTATCACAGGTGAAGTAATTTTTCATCTCCAAGAATGATTCTTGGATGCAACCAGAAGACAGAATTTGGTTACTTGATTTTAGATTTTGTGATAAAATGTAATAAATTAAATATGAAATTGCAAATTGAAAAACTAAAAAATAAGCTTAAGTAGCCATTATCGAAGTCATAGTTCTAAAATTTGAGAAATATTACTGACATTTTTACTGATAATATTTGATTCTGTGCTCATTTTGAGTATTCCTAAATGAGTTTAGTTTTAGATTTTAGAAATTTTCTGAATTGGATTTATCTATAATATTTTTTATATCTCTCTTTTCAACAGATGCATCTACTAAAATTGGAGCGCTTCAATTATTAATGCTGAGGGCTTAGAACTGAAAATTATAAATATAAAAACTAAATATAGGGTTAAAATCACATAAGAACGGTGAAGAATTCTTGAATTTAATCAATGAAAACAGATATTTTTTATTAAGAAAATATATACTAAAAAATGCAATATTTTTTTTTAATATATTGTATCCTTAAGCATTTTTTTTTTTCAAAATAAATATTTAAAATCCAAATAAAGTACAATTTATTAATTCTCATGCTTAAGAAATCAAAATTTTGATTTCATGCCAAATTATATATAATTTACTGAAAATTTACAGTACTGAGTGTCACATTAATGGTTTTTTTTATTTAAACAAATATAAAAGGTAATAGTTAAAAATAGAAATTTCAAATACTTTAGTTTCAAAAATAGAATTTTGAATAAATAAATAGGCTTAAAATAATTATATGTATTGAATCTTAAACTTACAATTTCCTTGACCTATTAAATGAAGGAGAAGAGTCACAAAATTGCAACTTGGCATGTTCTTGATAGAAAATATTCTCTTAAACTTACTTAACATTTAATGGTGTTATTCAGAGTATTTCAATGTACAATGGCTACAACCAGTGCATAGGCATGGGTTAGGGTGACCAGACATCCTGATTTTTGGGGATTTGTTGATCAGATGTACCAGTATCACTGAAATGTCATTTTGGGACTATTGTATGTCCTGATTTTCAAATACTCATTATTATTATTTGCCTTACATAAATAATTCATTGCAAAAATGATAGTTTCTTGACCCTTTCTGTCCATTTCAGTCTCTTAGTAATATTATAAAAACTTCAGACAAATTCCAAGACCAAACAAAGATTGCTATTACATTATATGGCCAGGTTCTCAAGCTAGATGCAGTCTCACAAACAACTTTACCTTGGAGCATGCACAGTTGGATTTTTGTAGGCTAAAATTTGAACTGTACCTGCATCTGTTTTGATTGACAGTGTAGTTTTACTAGTTCTTTGTTGATATTAATTTTCTATAGTGATAAAATTAATAAGAATATTAACAACCCTAAACAATAGACAACATGCCAAAGAGGAAGTTATTTACAACAATGAATATACACAGGAATGGAGTTTTATTAAAAAAGGGTGCAATGCCTTAAAAATGATTGGTTGTTATGTCCTGATTTTTGATCGAACTAGTCTGGTTACCCTAGCCTGGGTTATATTTTCAAATGCCTTAATTTTGTATAATTTTTTAATTGAACAGATGTTTGTTCACTATCTTCTTGGGTATGTTTCTATTTTGCAAAAATCAAATTAATTTGAATTAGCTTATGTAGTAAAAATTTTATGCCTCTCTTTTTGAATTTAACAGTATCTCGTACTGCTTGTAGTCTAAATGGAAGTAAATTTTCATTGTGTTTTGCAAATTATCACTATTTTTTCTACTTTTTTAGATGGATATTATACTGAATGTAAATAATGCTTACAATAATAAAAAGCAAATTTATTTTATTATAATGACTGATTGTAGGAAAAAGTCAACTGATTCCAGTTAGAAGCCATATAAAGAAAAGTAATTTTATTTTTACATTTTTGCAATTTTATGGCTATATTTTTTAATTTTTTTATACAAATATTTTACTATCTATTGTAAATAATGCTTCTAATAAAAAAAATCAAATTATGGAACTATAATTATATAAAGCAGATACTTAGGAGTAGTATAAGGTACCTCACATAGCATTTACGTGAAAAACTATCGTAACAGTTGCAGGTTAAAAAAACATTGTAATTATTCACATATTTTGGATTAACTCTTTAATTACCATTATTTTTTTAATTAATGATTTAAAGTAATCTTCTAAAATTAATAATTGCATTAAACATTGTAGTTATTAGATTCATTTAATTAATACTGAAATTGAACATTGTTTTTATGCAAATTATGGATTTATTGTAAGAAGGTCTCATGGTTCAATGACAATGCATCAATTTCTTATGTTCAGCAAAATAAACTTTTTAAAGATTTGCAGATTTTAAAGAGGCTTGAAAATTTTTTATTTCAGATAACTAGTTCATAGTTAATTTTTTAAATAGATATAAATATTCTTAGCTAGAGGATAAAACAAGGATGGAAAAATGCTTCAAAGAGCATATGAGAAAGTCATGTGTTATAGAAAAATGTTCAAACTTTCATCACCAATAATTAGCAAAAGTGGTAAATATTCTTCATTATTCCTTTGGTAAATAATACACTTTGTCTAAGCCATTATCTCCTATGTGTAGTATAATGTATAAATAATATTGGTTGTTAATCTTGTGACTCTTCTTCAGGGACAACAAAGAGCAGTGAATAAACAGACTTTTAATAAAGGAAAAGAATGATTTAATGGATTACTGAATAAAGAAACTGATTTGTTAAATGTTTTATATTGATAATATTATAAAAGGGAAAGATGGTGACAATTAAGAAGAGAAAAGTAGAAAGATTCATAAGACGTGGATCCAGAAGCAAATGGAAAATGATAAACTGGATGAATAAAATCATCTATCAAGTGTTAGTGGTCGAGTGGTCAGCACAGCTGCCTTACAAGCAGTTGTCCCAGAGTAGTGAGTTCGCTTCCCGGCCGATGCTATGACACATGTAAAAAAAGATTATTTATGATAAGATTATATTATTGATGAAATCAAGAAACTGAAGAGAAATTGGATTGATCATATGTTCTTGAAAATAGAAGAACTATGAAATTATGTTGAAACAAGTATAAAAAGTGGAATGAAGAAATAAATAATGAAGATAGTAAGAGTTTTTTAAAAAGTGGGATGAGATATGGGGGCTTGAAGTCTGTGTTGAAGCATGAGCGCTTTTTATTGACTGGTAGTAGTAGGATGTAATGAATTATTGAAAGATAATTTTTTTTTACTTCAATTTTTTTTAATGTCTATTTATTGCATCGTTTTCTTAAAAAATAAGTTATAAATAAGGTTGAAATTTTAATTATTTGATATATTTTTTCAAAACAATATTTATTTTCATGAAACATTTTCTTATTTGTAGAACAAATTTTATTTTATATAAGAAGTTTAGAAGAACGTGTTTATCGTTTAGAAGAACAAAGGAAGCCTTTATCTCAAGTAAGAAATAGATTTTTTCCCCTTTAAATTATCATAACTTATTGTTTATAATTATTTTTTAATCATTTTGTATATGGTCATATTAGTAATTAATGTACAAGATAGACCAAAAATTCTTGACATATCATAAAAAAATTATTTATAAAACAAGCAAACAAAGGTTTTGTTTCAAAATTAGTACACTTTTTTTTTCCATATGTCATAGCATCGGCCGGGATGCGAACCCACAACCGTCTGCAACCAACATACTTGCTTGCATGGCGGCTGCGATACCTCTCGGCTAACAACGCAAGACAAAATTAGTACACTCGAATGTGATAAAGTTGTTTTATTCATAAGTGTAATATGACATCACATGATGCTTGCTCATAACTGTTATTAAAACAGGCAAAACTCTGTATACATATTCCTACTCAATGTAAGCCAGAGTAATCAGTAGATGCCAGAAGGCTTGTGCCACAAGCCAGACTCTAGTCTAGGGATATTGGATGAGTAGGCACTAGATGGGGATTTTATGCACAAGCCTTCTGTCATCCATTGATTACTCTAGCTTGCACAGAATTGCAACACATATAGAATTTTGTCTGTTTTAAGTGTAATCTGACAGAGAAAGTCATTATTTTAAATATATCAATGGTTGAAATATTATTGGTTTAACGAACTTGCAATATTTTTAATTTGTAGTATTGTGTGAGGAACTTCACAGTACCTTAATTTTAGATGAGTGTAAAATTTTGTAGATGTCTTCAAGATTTTCTTCAGATACTGTTGGTTTTCTAATCTTCAATGATGCTTTCTGTTTCCAAAAACTTTTTCTATTAGTATAAAATGTTGTTACTACTTGTAGGTACTTTTTTAATAGTTTGTGTGATAATTTTTCTTGTTTAGAAAAAAAAAATCAATAACCAACTCTGATTTCCTGCTGAAGTTCAATCCATCTTCTCCGATCTCTAGCCTCTTTTCTCCACATCATACCTACATACTTTCTTATTTTCTCCATCCATCTTACATGTGATCTTTTTATGAGTCTTTTACAATTTCTTGGAATCCCGTTTAAGATTTCAATTGTCCATCTATTATCATCTCTTTTAGCAATATGTTCTACTCAGTTCTACTTCAGACTTTTAATTCTTTCAATGATGTCAGCAACACCTGTTTGTTCTCTTACCCATGTAATGTGTTTTCGATCTTTTCTTGTTACTCCTAACATGCATCTCTCCATACTTCTTTGAATGGTTTGAACATACAGTATTGAATTTCAAAAAATAAAAATGAAAACTTTTTGATTGGTATTAACAAAATCTATATACTCCAATTTCATAACATATATAATGTTTTCAAAATAATTTTAAAATGGCCTATCATGTATTGATGTTAAACATTTTTATATAGTAAAAATTAAGTCTAGTAATCTAATGGATTATACAAGTGAAAAATTTAAGGAAGTTTAATATTGCACTATATATATATATATATGGAATCTTATAATTAAATATTAGTAAATACAGTAATTAAAAGTTTTGAAAAGTACAAAAAATATAATCGTCACTTAAGTGCACTTTCAATTATCCTCGTAGTCTTTGTCAACTAATACTTTGAAAAGTTAACCTTCCCACAAATCCGTGATCTTAACGTTTGCTGCCTGCCTATTGATTAAGTCCTGCTTGTATTTATATAATAGCATAGCTTCCTTTATTTTCCTTTTATTGTTATTTTTCTCAGTTTGTAATATTTTTACATTATTATAATTGAAATTAAAACCATATAATTTCAATTATAATAATGTAAATATATTACAAACTGAGAAAAATAACAATAAAAGGAAAATAAAGAAAGCTATGCTATTATATAAATACAAGCAGGACTTGATCAATAGGCAGGCAGCAAACTTTAAGATTACGGATTTGTGGGAAGGTTAACTTTTCAAAGTATAAGTTGACAAAGACTACGAGGATAGTTGAAAGTGCACTTAAGTGATGATTATATTTTTTGTACTTTTCAAAACTTTTGATTACTGTATTTAGTAATATTTAATTATAAGATTCCGTATATTGCTTTAAAGAAATACAGATATCGATTTATAATATTATATATATATCTTTCAGAAGATAATTTTTAAAAATTTTGTTTTATAAAATCCTTTAACAATCTTCAGGTTACAAAAATAAAAATAAGAAATAATTATCATATAATAAAAAAATGTTTTTATCATATCCTGTTCTGTAATGTCCAAGTTAAGAAGAAAATTAATTTATTGTGATTTTCATAATATAATAAACATAAAAAGAAGATACAAACAGTCTTTATATGACTTTTTATTTAAATTGGATTTTCCCTTCAAATGCCTATTTGCCATTAGCCATCAGGCAGAATATGAAAATGTCTTTTTAACAAATAAAACAAGCACTATAGTACACAATGTATTCACATAGCAGAGACAAAATGGCTGTGCATATGCACAATTAAAAAAATTTTTTTTTATATACATGAGCCAAATTTATGTATATAAGACTTTCTGTGATTCTAAATATTATTAGTGATTGTTAAATAAGCAGTCATATAAATATATAACAGCTGTATATGATTGTTATTTTCAATGAAGTTCTTAGATGAAATTAGGTTTTATTCTATGCCTGCAAGTAAGTTTTAACAGATTATTTATAAAATATAATAATAGGCCTTAAGACTTTAAACCAGTATTTACTGCAACTATTGCTAGAGGATTCACATTATTACATTTGCTTGAATAATCTAGATTAAAAGCATGTCAGAAATGCAGTATTCTTTATAATGTAAAATCTCTGTGATAAGAATAATAAGATCATCTCGATAAAAAGATCTGTATACCATAAGCATAAGTTATGGCAGTAAATAAATAAATAAAAATATAGTTAGTTGCTTGGGTGGTCATATGATTTTTAAGTATTCAAATGGCAGGTTGAGCACAATACTTTCATTCAATTTGCCAAACCTGGTTTTTTTATTTTATTCAGCTGAAAATCCACCCAGGAATTTACAGCTCTCGAGTTTACCATTCTATCACTATTCTGAACTACAGAAGTTGTCTTTGTAATGAATAAAAATTATGATGTAGATGGAAGTGGATAAAATAACAAATGCAATAGAGTAAATGTTATTTCTCAGCATTTGTCTCTGAGGTTATGAAGAATGCATTCTAGATTTGCCAAAGATACTGATTATGGATAAAGAAAGAATTGAATAGGATGATTCCTCACAGGTAAAGAAGTTTTTTCGACAATTATTTACAAAATTATGAAAGTATTTTCGAAGGAGAAATATTGGTAATGGGAAATAATAAAAGTTTCATCAGAAACAGTGATTAGAAAAATAGTTATGATGAATGAAATCAAATGCTATATTTAAAAAATTTTATTACAAGAATTTGTAGAATAAAAAATATAATTATGTATATAAAAATCTCATTTATGAAATGAAAAGTAAAAAAAAAAAAATAGAAAGATATTTATTTAAAAAATACGGTCGAGAGGTCAGTGCGACTGCCTTGCACTTGCAGGCAGTTGCCCGGGTTGCGGGTTCGCGTCCCGGCCGATGCTATGACGCTTAAAAAAAAAAGTTTAAAGCATTTAAAATATATTTTCAATCCTACAATCATTTAAGAAATATATAAGAATTCAAACAAATTAATCAACTGATTTTATATATATATAAGAAAAGAGTTTAAATTCTCCTTTATAAAGCAGATAATATCGGTAACAATAAAAGATACAGCATTGCATTAATAGGACTTTATAAAATGTAGTCTTTTGATGAAGAAAACAGCCGGCTTCAGGGAATTAAAATCATATCTTAAATTTATTAATGCAAAGTTTAACTGCCATCAATTTTCTACTCACTATGAAGAAAATGTATGAAATTAGTCACTTGATTCAGTTCTTGAGAGAGATTAGTATAAATCATCATCATCAACTCTTGTTATTTTTATTTATTAGTTTATTACAAGAAATTACAAAACTACAGAAGGAAATGTAATTGCATCTTTGGCAGAATGATTCACTTTGTTGTGCACATTAGTAATTTAAATATTAATAAGATACATCAAGTTTAACAGCAGTTAAAATAGCTATCAATTTTAACTACATCTATTTTAACAAGAAAAAAGTAAAAGTAACCATTACTTCAGCATCTATAAAAACATACCATCTCCCCCTATACAATGACACTAATTTGATTATCTTTGTGCTAAGAAAAGCTCAACATCAGGTATCAATAGCATACATCAAATTTATTTAAAAGATTGGGGGGGGGGGTCCGTAGTAATTCTAAGAATTTGAATTCATTATTGTGGAATAGGCTTAAAAGTTCAAAAATCTGAAAATTTTGTAAAAATAAAAATATTCTTAATGTAAGAAAATAAAACTGAATATAACATTTAAACTATTTGGCAGAGTTTGTGTGTTTTGAAGTCGAAAGATATATAAAGCAATAATGTTATTATCAGCAGGAGGAAACACACCACCAAATATACAATCTATAAGGAGTAAAATTGACTTAGGATGTTCCAGGATAGAGAATAATAGCTGAAGGGTAGTGAAATAATAAAACAAGAAAGAGTATCTCTTCTTTAGCTATTGAAACAGAAGTGATATATTTTATAGGGTATAAAATATGTGCATTGAACTAACATAAATATTTTTCTATGATATAATTTTGAGAAGTAGAATATGATTTAAAAGACAAAGATTATTATGAAATAAATAAAAAAAAATTTAATGTGGCTTTTCCAGCAATGATTAAATGATAAAGAGAATCATTGTTTCGTTCTCATCGCTTTGTGGAAGCACTTTTACCAATGATGAAGATTGCATAATATTCCATTATTTTTTGTGAGCAAACAAATCACATTATTCAGACCCCTATTCTTTAGCTACACATAGTTAGATATTCATTTACCAATCTATATTAGATGACTGATTGGATAGTTATTGCTATCTCTTCAAAATATACCTTAGTAAGCTTGCTTGGATTCTCAGGTATCTGAAAAAATGTCCAGACTATCTGAATTTGAATCCCTGGTCATTGCCTTGGTATGAAAATGTATTACAAAACACTTTATATAAAAATCTGCATGACTAAAATAAAGCAGTTTACATTGCATGAATCATGCATGATTTTTATGCATGCTGAATGCTTACCAATGTAATATGAGATCCTGTGTGAGTTGAATTAAAAAAGAGACTAATAGAATTGTCTAATAACAGCTAATAAATGTGAAAAAAATCATCTGAATTTCTGATATATTTTATTATTTATGCAAGTTGACACATGATTTTAATCATTTATAATCATATATGTATACAGTCTTTATTGACTTTCAGTGGAGAAATCACCATAGATATTGCAGAGTTTTTATTTGTCAGTTAGAAAAGAAAGGCACAATCCAGTGCAACTATTTACTATATAGCTTCTGTTTGAAAATGAGCAAAGATCAATCCACCAAAGTGAAGAGATTGTTTATCTTTAAAAAAAAAAAATATAGAAATTTTTTATAATCAAAATAATCTCTGAAATCAAATAATTTAATAAATAAAAAAGATATATTTAAAAATCTTCTTTAGCAGCACAAGTAGTAACCACTTTATTTAACTTTACTTAAGAGCTATCTGTTGTAAGCCTGATAATCAATAAATATTAGATGGCAGTTCTAGAGAAATTTAAATAGGATGGATTATTGCTTATAATGCATATGTTGATTATAAGCTGGAACAGTTATGCGATATTTTGTTTGGTATTTAAAGATCCAGTAAAATGTGGAAATAATGAATACCAAACTCTCTATACAATAGTGCCACCAAGTGCAAGCCTTCATAATCAATGGATGCAGGAAGATTTGTGCATAAAATTTCTAACTAGTGCCTTCTGACCAACATCCCCAGACTAGTTTCTAGCTTGTGGCTTTCATCAGTGAGGGGCCTTAGGTTTGAGAGCACACATCTAGATTTTAAGACCTAATGCAACTCTCCAGCAGCTACGTTTTACTTATTTAATTAACTATAAAGCTATGAGTTCAAGATGAAAACATCATAATGTTTCCAACCCATGCTCATTTGCTTGTATAGTCGTATAGATCTGAACTCAGTTTAGCATCTATACATTTTGGTTTCTTTGCTTCTTCAAAAACTACAGTCATCATTATCCTATGATCAGGATAGGTATAAAACCATCAAAACATCACATGATCACCATTTCAGATGCTTACACATGCTGTTAATAAGAGTATGTGATGTACTGTGGCTTCTCCTTAAACGAAGTCAAGAATATCTGAGCAATTATGCCCAGATAAACCTGTTAGCCACTTAATTTTCCATTCTCCACTCTAAGTTTTCCCATATTCTGCTCCATCCCATTTCCACAACATAATCTTTGTCAACTCTATAGCCTTAATATCTAATTCCCCCTTATCTTTTTCCAAACCCAGCATAAAAACCAATAATTCACGTTCTGTATAATCACTTTTTTCATATTTATTCTTCCATAACTTCATTATATATACCCTTTATGTTTTCAAATATTTACATTCAATTAATAAATGCCTAATATTTTCTATTCCTTCCTTACATAATTTACAAAATAAATCACCCATATTTTTCCATTTACATGTATATTCTCTTGTAGCTAAAGTTCCCGTTCGAGCCTTAAACAATAAACTACTTTTCTTAATATTATCATATATTAACTCGTACCTAATATTCTGTTTATTTCTATATATATTTAAACTCTTTTTACTCTCTATACTATTTCTCCATCTCTCTAACTCCCTATTCTCTATTAATAAATCTATTCTTTTATCCCATTCCTTACTACTGTAACACTCACGTGATCACTATTTCTTATACTAGCACATAATTGTTTATAAACAAAGCAAAACTCTCCATATAGTATTGCCACCCTGTTTCAACCAGAATAATCCTAAGATCTAGATGCAGTGCTCTCAGATCCAAAGCTCCTCACTGATGATGGCCACAAGCCAGAAACTAGTCTGGGGATATTGGATGAGTAGGCATTAGATAGGGATTTTATGCACAAGTCTTCTGGCATTCATTGATTACTCTGGTTGGCACAAGGTGGCAATACTGTATGGAGAGTTTTGCTTTGTTTACTATAACACTCAACAGTCCTCTTAACACAATCATCCCATCTTTCATTATCCAAATCTTTTGCATACCACATTACCTTTCTCACCCATCTTGTTACCTGCCCTTTACTCATAATCCAATTAAATACTATTTTGGCTATTCTTTTATTATTCATAAACTGCAATCTACCAAACATTTTCATTTTACTTTTTGCATCTCTCATATGAAAACTTGACCATCCCATTACTCATTGAATTGCCTCCTTTGCTATCTGTACAGTAGTGCCACCAAGTACAAGTCTTTGTAATCAATAAATGCAGGAATGTTTGTGCATACAATTCCTATCTAGTGTCTACTCATCCAACATCCCCAGACCAGTTTCTAACTTGTGGCTTTCATCAGTGAGGAGACTTGGATTTGAGAGCACTGCACCTAGATCTTAGGACCTAATGCATCTCTCCAGCAGCCAACTTTTATCTATTTGGTTAACTATAAAGCTAGGAGCTCAAGATGAAAACTTAGCATGTGTAAGCATATGAAATAATAATCGTGTGATGTTTTGATGGTTTTATATTTATCCTACCTATCAGATAATGGTGACTGTTATTTTTTAAAAACCAAAGACACCAAAATATATAAATGCTGAACTGAGTTCAGATCTACATGGCTATACAAGTAAGTGAGTTTTGAGTTGGAAACATTATGGTGTTCTCATCTTGGGCTCCTATCTTTATTGTAACCAAATAGATAAAAGGTAGCCTGATGGAGAGTTGCATTAGGTCCTAAGAACTAGGTGCAGTGCCTTCAAATCCAAGGCTTCCCACTGATGATTAGGCACACTAGAGAGGGATTTTATGCACAAACCTTTCTGCATCCATTGATTATGAAGGCTTGCACTTGGTGGCAATACTGTATGGAGAGTTTTGAACTCTTATTAATAGCATATGAAATGGTGATCATGTAATAAGTGGAAATAGAGTGAGCATGAAATCTTTTAAATTTGTTACTATGTATATATAATTTAGCAATGTGATATCAAGAAGATTTCACAAGAATCATCAAGTATAGTTGAAGAATGATTTTTTTATTATAAAAAAACCTATACTGAAAAAATAATATTGATAGCTGAATAAATACAAGAAACTAGAATAAATATATAATATTTTAATTATTTATTGAGTGCATGTGGAAAAAGATTAAGCCTTTCTCTTTCTAATAAATGTATAAATAAACTTTATCCATAAGTTTAATTTTAATCATTGAGTAGTACTAGAATAAATTGTGCATAGTACATCAATTAATAGTATATCATAAATCCCTATCTAATTAATAAATTGTTAACTGAGTCAATGATTCAAATTAAAAATTTAATAAATAACATTATATATTAAAAAGAAAATATAGGGACTTGCCTATTTTTTTAAGCTATGTAAAGTGCATTTAAAACTGTATTACATTCTTGATAGATTTACTTTATTTAAAAATTTTATTCTTGCATTCTTTTCTTGATAATGTTGCTGTATATCAAATAAACAAATTTGAACTCATGTTAGAGATGCATTGCTCTTACTAAGTTAAATATAATGACAAAAAGAAATGCAATGTAAGTTAATATAAATCTCCATGTTATATCTTTATTTATCCACCATCTACTGCAAACTATGATTATATGGATGACTAATATAGGTATTATTGTTAGCTTGCATATTTCTTTAAGAGCCAACATTTTCTATAATGTTTTTATTTGAGAAATTGTCATTATTCATTATCATTAGCAATTACTTCATGTGATCCCAGAAAAAAAAAATAAAGACAAAAAATATAGAAATTAAATAAAAGAAGATAGGAATCAGAATTGCTGTTTGTTTAATTAAAGGATGGAAATATGGTTACACAAACACAATTTCATTACTATATTTAATATAGAGATGACGAATGGTGTGAGAAAAACAGCATATCAATGACAATAAGATAAAAGTGAAAAAATGAAGAAGAAAATAGCAAAGCTACAGAAAAAATTACTTGTATTGGAATAAGTAACTATCCTTTGATGACCTACAATTGTATCCTACAAGGCAGCGAAAGGTACTTTTGGTCATATTCCTTATATCTGAAAGTCATTTTACTATCTGCCATATATGTATACCATTAGTAGTTTAAATTCAGTACCTTTATATATGTACTTCAACTGTAGCATTAAATTTATGCCTTGCATGATTTAGTGCAAAATCTGTAGATCATGATTATGCCTTGCATGGTTTAATGCAAAATCCATAGATCATGATTACGCCTTGCATGGTTTTGTGCAAAATTCATAGATCATGCTATGCTTTGCTTGGTTTAATGTAAAATCCTTAGATCATGATTATGCCTTGCATGGTTTAGTGCAAAATCCATAGATCATGATTATACCTTGCATGGTTTAATGCAAAATTTATAGATCATTATTCCTTGCATGGTTTAGTGCAAAATCCATAGATCATGATTTGCCTTGCATGGTTTAGTGTAAAATCCATAGATCATGATTATGGCTTGCATGGTTTAGTGCAAAATCCATAGATCATGCTTCAGCACTATCCATCCAGTGCTCGAACTTCTTATGAATACCCAAGCAATAAATAAACCATTGGGTTTTTTTTTTAAATTTAATTTATGAAGTAAATAATGAACTTGAATTTTTTCATATATAAATGAAGCATCATGATCATCATTATTATTATCATCATCATCATTATTATTAAATGCAGTAAAATTGTCAAATCATAATGATAATATAAATTGCATTTATCATGGTCCTTCATCATTTGTTTGGTTTTTCAGATTGGTTGAAGGCATATTCCTTTACTATCAATACTTCTAAATATTAATCTGCTTTTTTCTAATGATTTGGATGTTTTCATAATATGATTAAAATAAAACAATCCCCACTTAAACAGTTATGCTTCAGGTGAAAGTTCAGATCTTATTGATCAAATATCCAGTTTAATTAATGTGTTATAAAATATTTTTCCATTTGTTTATAATCTATAATTTACTAAAACATTCAGTTATGATTTTAATATATCCATTCCATTATTTTTAGAAAATAGAAAAAGGCAATGAAAATCCACATTTAAATGGAAAGTATAATTCACCACCTTCTGTTTTTTCAAGACCTTTCTATAATGTAAGTATTACAAATTGTTGCTTTGTTATTTAGTTTTTTAATAATGATTGAAATCATAAGATAATTTACTTTGTATTTTGATTTTAAATAGTGATTTAATATTTGTAAATTTATGACAATAGAATTTTACATGTTATTATACATTGGTCTATTTCATTAAAAGCCAGTCAACACTTAGACAGTCCCAAGGTCAATAACAATCAACAATTTCAAAGTGTTGTCAAGGCAACCTCCTTTTAACAATAAAGTTTTGGTTGTTAAATGTTTTTAGAAAAAATCAAACTTTATTTAAGCTTCAAATATATTCAAGTAAAAGTAGTATCAGATAGATTAGTATATACAAATTTCAAGTGATAGTGTTCTGCTCTTTTTCAGATGTTATTAGCCTGACTAATGACAGTGTGTTTTAATCAACTAGTTGTTTAGAGCAGCGTTTCTCAATCTTTGGGTTACGACCCAATATTGGGTCATGTTAAATTTTTAATGGGTCACGAATATGCACCAAGAAATAAAAACATAAATATCTGATAGCAAAAATCTTTTTACATTTTAAGAAATTATTGGTATTAATAAAAAAAATTAGTAAGTAATGTTACCTATGCTTTGTGTAGTTTTCTCAAATTCAATTGTAAATTTGAACTTAAATAATCATAATGTTAAATTTCGCGATTATTTTCAAAATGTAATTGTTCAAAAAATTGCAACAAAAATGCAACTAAAGCATCAACCAGTGCCAGTGGTGGAATTCAGTAGAAATATTCTCACTTCACAGTGTATAGTTTGAACAAGTGTGTAGTTGTTAAAACAGCAAAAAATAAATTTGTATGTATTACAGTTACACCGTTTTTCTAAATCATTGTGTTAAGTTAATAATTGAATTTATATTTTGGAAAAAGGTACATATATTTGTAATTTACAAATAATATTTATATTTAGTTGTATGTGATTAATATATACGTTGTACTGAAAGCATTTAATATTTTCAATTTATGTCTTCTTTTGTATTGCTTTCAGCCTTGTTTAATAATGAGTAAACAAAGTAAAATATTTAATTTTTTTTGGAAGAAAGGAACAAGAAATTTCTCAAGAACCCAATTCGGATTAGGAAAATGTAGAACTGCCTACTATGTCGAGTGAACCAATAGTGAAAAAGCCAAAATTGACGCACACTTTTGTTTATAATTATAAAGAAAAATATATTAATTATGGTTTCACTTTTATAAATGAAAATGAAATAGAGCTACCACAATGTGTTGTCTGTGGATCTACTTTGGCTAATTCTTCATTTAAAAGTAACAAGCTATTAAGAGGCATTTGGAAACAAACCATAGTCAATATATAGATAAATCTATTTATTTATTTTTTAAGAAAACGAGATGAATTTAAAACAAATAGTTCTAATTTAACAAAATTTGTTTCTATAGATAAAAAACTTTAAAAATCTTCATATTCAGCAGCCTATCACATTGCTAAATGCAAAAAAGTATATACAATAGGGGAAATGTTACTAAAGCCATGCATGAAAGATATTTGCAAAGAATTATTTGGCAATGAATTTGAATCAAAAATAAACAGCATTCCCTTATCAAACGATACCATAACTCAGTGAGTAATTGATTTGGCTGATGATGTTGAATCTCAATTATTAGAAAATATAAAAAAATCCAAGTATTATTCAATTCAATTAGACCAATCTACAGACGTTTCTAACGGTACAATAATATTAGTTTATATAAGATATATTGATCTTACATGTAAAGATATTAAGGAAGAATTCCTATGCAGTTTAAAATTAGAATCTTCAACATTAGTAGAAATTTTAAAGATTATGAAATTGTACTTCCAAACAAAAAACATTTCTGCGGCAATGACAGGAAAACATAGGGGTTTAGTAACATGCATAAAGGAAATTTCTCATCCAAATTTAATAATAACCCATTGTTTTTTTATCAGGAACAATTGGCTACCAAAGATTTGTGTGCAGATTTTCATGATATTTTAAATCAGTGTGTACAAACAGTGACCTATATTCAAAAGAGTGCATTAAACATGTGTATTTCGATTAAGGTGTGATGAAATGGATTCAGCTCATAAAAAATTATTATTACATTCCCACATAAAATGGCTTTCAAGAAGTAGAGTTCTGAGTAGATTATTTGAACTTTGTGTGGAAATTGAGATATTTCTTAATGATCAGAAGCCAACAGTACTCAGTGAATATTTTAAAAGTAATGTATGGCTTTCCAAAGTTGCCTATTTAGCTGACATCTTTTCATTAATAAATTATTTAACTTTGTCATTACAAGGATGTCACACAAATCTTTTTATTTGTTACAATAAAATGGAAGCATTTATAAAAAAAATTGAACTCTGGTTTAACAGAGTTAGAAACAATTGTTTTGACGTTTCCTTTGTTTTCACTAAATGATTGAGGATAAAATGATCACGCAGGATGAAATTTCAGATGTAAGTAAAATCATTCAGAATCACTTATTAAAATTAAAAGAAAAGTTTGGTACTCATCTTATAGCTAAAGATGCCGCTCTATGGTGCCGTTTTCGCGCTAAAACACATAAAAATGCTGTTTCCGCGGCCGACACGTTTGAACCCGCGTTTTCTATAATACAACTTTTTTGTTGTGCTACAGAATGCAGGCCACTATATCGCATCACAGTACAGCATGAATGTCGGATCACAGCAAATACATTTTCCGAATTCGCACAGTTTATAAAATAGTTATGGTTTGATGAGAGAGTTTGTATTTGAATTGGATGGAAATGTTGTTTTCATTGGATTTTTATTTTATTTTAAAGTATTGAAATGTTCAGATTTTTTAAAGTAATAATTCTAAGACTTTTTACAATGTACTGTATTGAAGTTTTAATTGGGAAAATGTTAAATATTTATGTTTTTAGTGAGTTGCAATTAGGTAACACGTATTGAAATGTTCAGATTTTTTAAAGTAATAATTCTAAGACTTTTTACAATGTACTGTATTGAAGTTTTAATTGGGAAAATGTTAAATATTTATGTTTTTAGTGAGTTGCAATTAGGTAACGCGTCAAGTAACATACTGTTCATAACATTCCATGAGACAAAGAAGATTCTACGTGTGTATATTTTTGAAGTAAAAAAGAGCGGTACCAAAAAAAATATCCAGTAAGAAAAGTACAAATATACATGATTTTTTGTAAATTTCATAAAAAGCAAATATTATAAACATGTTTAATAAGTAAAGAAGACATTTGTATGTGTTTGTTATTGTTTAAAAAAGTTTGAGTTTCTTTATTTTGTCCGAGTACGGTTACGATTTTGAATTTTTTTATTTTAGCATTACAAATAACAGAACCCTAACCCTAAAACTAACCCTAAAACTAACCCTAAACCTACCCTAACCCTAAACCTAACCGTAACAACAACAACAAAAAAAATTTTTTCAATACTTCTCACCTACAGAAGATATTTGTTTCAAAAATATATGGATCTTAAATCTTTCCAACAACACCATTCACATAACTTAAAGTTATCAGAAGAAAAATTAATAGAATTATCATTACAGACAAAAGTTTAGAATTAAAGTTTAAAGAAAACCAGAAGAATTTGCCTAAATTTTGGTTAGAAGTTCAGGATGAATTTTCAATCCTTAGTGAAAAGGCTATAAAAGTGTTACTTTCATTTGCAACAACTTATTTGGCTGAAAGTGGATTTTCAACAATGATTGTTATGAAAAATAAGTTTAGAAACCACCAGATGTTAGTTTAACAATGAGATTAGCTTTAACTAATTCTATTGTAGCAAGAATTGATAAATTAATTGAAAAGAAGCAACAACAACAAAGCCATTAAATAATTTTTTTGCATTGTATGTTCATAATTTAAATATATCCGCAATAAATATAATTAAAATTAATAAATTAATTTATAATATTTTAATAGCAAATTTTATTTAAATATGTTACTGCTGCAGTTTTACAAATTTTTTACAGTAATTTCAAACAATATTGAAATCAAATTGATACGTCAAAGTAGATTATTTTTTAAATTTTTCATACCTAACTTAAATAAAATTCTGTATAATTTATTTTTGCTTATATTTCGTATATTATTTGAAAAGAAAACATTTCTTTTTGGTAATTAGCAAAATGTGTCAAGCTTTTAAATTAAATATATGTAGTTTAACTCAACTTTTAACTTACAAATTATTTGTTCATTGTAAATATTATCAAATCGATCCGAATATATACATATATACAGTACTGTGCTGATGTAATATCTCTTTTATTTTATATTATAATTTATGTAATAAATATTTGGGTCACAGAACTATTTCAATGAAGTCTATTGGGTTGTGTGACAAAAAGGTTGAGAAATGCTAGTTTAGAGTGTTAACCTTAAATTAAGTATACTCATGAATCTAAAAGTCATAGGTCATGTTAGTATTGTCACTCAGATCAGTAACACCTGAAGAAAAAAGAATAATACCACCAGAACTTTGTATTATTTAATAACCTATGTGTTATTCTTAACATTTGAATGTATGTGAAAAACTTAAATAAAGTTTGACTCTTCCTGAAAATATTTAGCAATTAAAAAAACTAGATCATGAAAATAATCCAACATATAAGTAATGATTTCTTTTTTTAAAAAAAGGTCCAGGTCGATAGAAAATGGAAATCATGATTTCATTTGTTATTAGTTTTCAGAAAAATAATTGATTATTCTATTGCAGTTTTTTTTTTTTTTTTGTTATTTGAATGGTCACTAGGTTCCAAATAAAAAAAGTGCAAGATTGCATGAATAAATTTAAACTTCATGACTATAAATTTACTTGATCTATACTTCTTTTTTATTAGACATTTTTATTTTTAAAAGTCTATTTTTTTTATCTATTATTGTTAAAAATATTTTCTTTATATTTATGAAAATTTAAAGTTCTGTCATCGTATCGTCTTTTGAATCATTGTATGAGATATCTGTTACGATAATTGGTTACCTGGTCACATTGCTGATATCTGGATGAAATTTTACAATTTATGTTGATTTTTTTTAGTGATAACCTGGAGGTTATTTTTCTGTAAGATTGCACACAGCTATACCTTCCAAAATCTTTAACAATGCCACCTGCAGAAAATCCAAATGCATCCTTGGTCAACCAGATTTTTTATCACGTGTTGTACTGTATTAGTTGAGATCAAAAAATGTCTTGAATGGTTAATACTTGCAACATCATTAGAGATCTTCATTGTTCTTTACTTATTTCATGTCTATTTCATTGCATTTCATAACTGTTTCATAAGATAAATTAAATGAAAATATTAGAGCAAATTTTCAGATTTGTTGGGTAAGAAAATAAGCATAAATGGTAGTAGATTGATTGATAAAGTATATTCAAATTAAAGATGGGATTTATTTAAGGAAAATGCAAAAAATGCTGTAGAAAAGATATAAGACAGAAAAGAGATAAGAGAGGGGAAAAAAACCCAGTGAAGAAAATTACAAAATATTAATTCTATAGAAGGTAGAAAAAAGTATGTATAGAAGGTTTAAGAATGAATTGAGAAGTAAAAGAGATAAACTAGAAGAGTGTTTGAAGTGATAAATGAACTTGTAAATGTTAAATTATTAGTAAAGAAAATAGGTGGATTGAGAAAATGTGAAGAATATATATATAATGATTTATATGTTAGAAATAGTAAGCTTTCTATATTAATTAAAAAAAAAAGTCATCAGGCAAGAATGATGGAAGAAAGAGTTAAAAAAAGAATATAGTTTTGAAGTTGATTGAAATTAGTTATATATGAAAGAGTTAAACAGCTTGCTATGTGTGGAGCAGAAAATGACTAAAATTAAAGGATAAGATAAGTCAAAAAAGATTACTTAGTGAAGAAGTTATGAGGAGTAAGAGAAATTAGAAAGTAAAAGAAAGAGTAATAGAAGATAAAAAGAAGTTGATTGATAATCTTAAAGAGAAGTAAATGTTTTGAGCTAAGGATAGAAAGACTTGCAGGAGATGATTAGCATTTTAGTAGATAACTAATAATTCAATTTGTATATTTAATTGAGCAATCAGGTGACATTTGGAGTACCCATCTGCTGATTGAACTGCTCCATTCAGTTAACCAAAATGAGATTTTTCTTTTTTTTTAACTTTACTTTGCTGAGATTAGTTTTAGTTCTCAAGTCTACCATTGTGCCAAACCACACATCATACAATATATTGCAACCGTCATATGCTCTATTCTATTTTAATAATAACATGAAAGGCTGAAACCTTTAACAGATGCACCTTAAAAATGCTTATGTGACAGCCAATCAGATGTAATAATGACTGCACGTGAAACTCTCAATTCAAAAGCACAAGCCAGAAATACGAGAAAAAGATGGAACCACCTTCTTCTCTACTTAAATTTGAGATTTAAAACACTTTCACATTTAATTCACTAAATATTATATATAAGTAAACAATGTGAAATCTTTTGATTTACTACAAAGCAATTTTCAAATCTAATGAAATAATAGTAACAAATGTAAATATATTAAATTTATTAAGTGCAAGCAGATGATATAATAATAATGTGAAAGGCTGAAACCTTTAACAGATGTGCCTTAAAAATGCTTATGTGACAGCCAATCAGATCGTGGAACTCTCAATTTCACATTATTATATCATCTGCTTGTGCTTAATAAATTTAATATATTTCTATTCTACTTTGTATTTTCATGAGAGCATGTAACAAATGCTTTTACTATAAACTACAACTTTACATAAGTTTTTATATCACCTTAAAATGAAAATAAATATAATTTATATTGCAGATAAATATATAATTAAAAATAATGTTCCAATCACTATTTTTTTAAAAAAAAAAAAACTTTTCATTTGTTGATTAATCAAAATTAACATTATGAAATATTGAAACATCAAATTTCTTATTGTTTTAAGATTTCATAATATTGATTTTTGATTCAGTAGCAATAGATAAAGATTTTTGAAGAAAATTATTGAAACATTATTTTCAATTGTAGAACAGAATCAAGTTTAATAAAAGTGTGGTAACAAAGATTTTTTGAATCTAAATTTTAACTGTCCAGCTTCTATACAACCAAGACTTTAAAATTAACATTGTAACAATGCAGATTGTTCTGCTTTATTAAATAGATTTCTAGTTATGGAATTATTGTTCATTTTGTTTAATGCATTATTTGCATCTTTTATAAAATTAAAGTGTAATATGTAATATATGATTTAGATAAAATGCTTAGATATTTGATGTTTTACAAACTGTATTTGAAAAATTTAAATAAAGTTTGAATTTTTCTAAGAATATTCAACATTAAATATTAAATAATGTAAATAGTCCAACATATAATTTCTATTTCTATAGCGCTATTTATCTGAAAATCTTTTTTTTTCACTATATATATATTGCCCAAATTTTTTGTACTTTTATTCTTCATAGAAGCCTGAAGCACCGAGTATACCTGGAAAGCCTGAAGCTGTAGTACATGCAATGAAGGTTAGCGATTTTTTTTAATTCAGAAATGTTAAGATATAGATTACTGTACTTTAATGCATTTACTATATTTTAAACAATCTCTTTTAAGCACTTCTATTAGCAAAAAGTTATTATTTATTGTAGGTAGCCATGTGACAGTGACTACTGTATGCAGTAAAAATGGATCATATAAAACTATATATAAACAAGCAACCACGAAGGGACTGGTATAAGGCTTATTATGATGATCACTATTTTACATGGCAAAGCAACAGTTTTGGCATGCCAACAAAACTTGTGCTTATAAAGGAATATTTCACTATCTACTCCCCCTTTGAATTAATGAGTTTGTCTCAGCTACTCTTATTGTTAGCAGATGAACTCATATAAGTTGTGAAAGATTTGACAATTTTGCATTCCTGTATTATATGTAAATGCAATAGGGTATTCAAAATAAAATCAATACTTTTGCCCCTTTATGAACATTAACATAAGGGGAGAGAGTTAACAGAAATGAAGGTAAAAAACCATAAATTGTTGAAGAAAGGTGGTATTAATTTTTTATTAAAGACAAACAAAATTAAGATTGTTAACGAAATATCAAGTTTAAATTTCTATATATAATGTAAATTTAAGATGTTGAAGCTTCAAACCCTAACTAGAAATCAGTGGGAAAAAACTAGCATAAAACTTCACTGAAAAAGTTCTTTTATTAATAGTTAGTTATTAAATCACATAACTAAGCCATTAAAATCTTTTTTATCTTCACAAAAAAGAATAATTATCATTAATAGCAATTACAAAGGTTTTAAAACCGGAAAAACATCATTGCATGAAATATTTATTTCATACAATTATTGTATTTATTATTTGGAAGACTTAACATTTTCTGACAGAGATTGTTACAAAAAAACTGACTTTTAATGCAAATATAGATATTGTAAAGTGTAATAATATATTTTTAAAAAATTTCATAAGAAAATTTTTAGTTATAAAGTTTTATTTATAAAAAGATCAGTTTATTTTAAAAAGAAAAAGAAGTTAATATGATTAAGAATCCTAGCACTTTTGTTAATCTACTTTATACTACATCAAGATTTTATTTAATAAAAGGAAGTGAAGTATTGAGAGATTTTGAATACGACATTGGAGAATTTTGTAAAAATGCTGCAAATAAAAGCAAAACATATTTCTGCTAAGAATGAAAGAGTTTACTAACCTCCAAATATTTCATTATAATTTTTATCAAGTAAAATATTGCTACCCAGTTTCCAGGCAAGAAGAGCATAGATTCTTCAACTTATGAACAAAAGGGGCATATCTTGGTAGTATACTTTTGTTATTACGTAAAATATACAAAAGTTTAGTATCCGAAGAAAAAGAATGTCAGTATGTAAGAGAAAATGACATGTATCTTCTAACAGCTGAAAACAAGAATGAATAGCTGAGATTCTAGTAGAAAAAGAATAAACTAATGAAATCATCAGAAATTGGATAAATCAATCTTTCTAAAATATAAGCATTATCAAAGAAATATAGTTTGCTAATAGAAACAGATTTGCAAATATTTTAGGTAAACATAAAGTCTTAATTGGGTTTTTCTAAATGAAGCTACTATAATCTTTTTATTATTACAGGAACCAAATTGTCAAATAAATTAAATCAGAGTCTTAAAACTAAAGTTTTCTCCAATATACTTTGATCTGTTGGTTTTATCTTTTCAATTGGTTTTCATTTGCAATAAAAAATCTGAAATTGTAATTGATATCTGGTTTTAAATTTAAAACACATTTACATAACATTCATAAATATATATACTATATGTATACCTTTATCTTGATTCATTATTTAAAAGTTTTATCATAACAATGGACCTTCTAAAAGATTAACTAAAACATATAATCAATGTCAAATGGAAATTTTTAATTTATAAGTTTTGATCTTAATTCAGAGAAGTGTTTCTGAAGTTTATGATATCAGTGAATGTTATTGCTAGCGTTCTTAAAAACTTTTTATCTCTGGTCACTTATATCTAATCATTGATAATTTCTTATGTTGACTCCATTTAGCATATTACAGTATTGAAATGTTTTTTTTTTAAGACAAATTGTAATCTGACTCTTTTGAGTTTTCCTTTAAATGTTTCCATGTCTATTTCTTTTAGGATTTTCTTCAAATAAGAAAAAAAGAAGATTATATAAAATTGCTTTTGTGTGTGCTTAAATTCCACAAATCTTATCTATACTTTTGCCCTTTTAGCATTTTCAATCATCCTATGATAATTTTAAAATATTTAGTCCATTAAAAATTTCATTTTATATATCTTTATAATCTGTCATTTTTTATTTGTCAGAATGAGAACTTGTTAGTCCATAAACATGAATTATATGCATTTAGCATCTGCCAGTAAATTGAATAACTAATACTTTCAGTTTTTCTTTCATCTTTTATTTATTTATAATAAATTATATTGTGTTTTCTAAAAAAAATTTCTTAAAATATTTTCCTTTGATTTGAATATTTCTGGATACGATTATATACTTTAATTTCATTGTTTTTGATATTTAAGGTTTTAGAAGTTCATGAAAGATTGGATAAACAGACAAGCAATTACACCCGAGAAGACTTGAGTGATCGCGAAAAGGCACTTGTTCGTGAAATGTGTAATGTAAGTGTTATCATTTCTGTTTTGATATTATTATTATATTCTGTATTATTTAATTTCCTTTTTTTTGATAATCAATTTATTTTTCTATTCTGATATTTCATTGATGTTTTCTAAGGAACCTGTTATTAGCAGATATAGTTAGCAAACAATTATGCATATTATTTTATTAGTTTTTCTTTCCCACATCTTTAAAAAGTGAAAGATATTTATCTTAAATTTCAGGCTATATTGATTTTTATTAATAGCAGGTAGGAAATATGGCTGCTGTTTGGCACAAACAGATTTATAATAGCTAATTTGTGAACATTTTTACATCCAAAACTTGTTGTTTATTTAAAAGAAATTATTATTACTGTTCATTTGGGCTTTATAAATAAAATAAACCATATAATATTCCACTACTACACAGAAGTATATTTTGTAGACAAAACAACACATTATGATTCTGATATAGTTCCAAATGTCACATGGCTTGCATTAGTAAATGTCCGTTTATGTTACTTCCAAGAATATAGTATTCCAAAATCTAACTTTTTCAGCTATTTAGTATGTCTTTTGGCTATGGAGGATATACCTGATTGACTCAGCAAAGATGGGGTCATAAAAATCAAGATAATTAATAATGCAATGTTTTCTTCTGAGATTGTGAAATAACAATCAAAACAGATGACAAATATAAATCCAATGATTTTTATGCATCCTTGTGATTTTATATAATAAGAATAGCCATTTCAAAAGTTGAAAACTCCTGGGTCAACTCAATCGGCCACTTTGATGCTTGACTATCTTATGTTCAATTTATTAATTCATTACTTGAATTTTTGTAGGTAAAATTGACCTTTAAATAACATACAGTAGTGTAAAGGCCTCTCCAATAGTCTTCCAAAGAATAACAATGAAAGAAAAAAAATTATTACTCCAGATTTTTCCAAGTATTAAGTTTTAATTATTATTCACCATTATTTTATCTTCTAGCTATGGACATCCATTTATTGATCATTCAGTGAATGGATATCTAGTTTAGCTATTGATTGATTATCTGGAAAAGAGTAGCAGATTTGAAAGTAGAAAAAAATAATCTGATTTGGATTTGAACTCCTGTTCGTAAGGTAGCAAAAAAATACATTAACCACTATGCCAAGGGACCGCAATAAAAATATATATACACTGTTTATGATTTTCAGTATCACTTAATGTTATATTGCCTTATTTTAGCTGTAATGGCTTTAACATTGGCTTACGTAAAAAGATTGTAGAGTCATATGGCTTTTGAATTTAACAGACAAAATTTCTGATAGTTATAAAATTTTCAGAGATAATTTCAGGATAGTAAGTCTTGATAGCATTGATGAAGTCTTCCGACTTGAGCAGAGTTGAATGACTTCTGAGACTAGCAGCTCTGATGTTGTTAAAGTCATATGACTATAGTGATTTGTAAAATGGTTAGTTAATTGTTTTTTTTAAAGCTGGAGTCTATTAGAATTTGTGAATTTCTGGAAGAAGTAGTCTTTGCTGGGATAAAATTTGTTATGTGGTTTATGAACTTCAACTGGTAGCAGTGGACTAGAGTATCACTATGGCTAGAATTTATATTGGAAAACTGAAACCTTCTTAGCAGTGAAAGTTTGCTTTGTCATTGTAAGATAGATGCTTTACAACTGTTGGAATGAGTAGAGAATCTGAATTATTTTATGTTAATCATATTACCGAGTGGAGAAAGTGCTTTTTATCATAAAGTTTAATAAGTAATAGCAACACATAAATTAGATAAAGATATTCAGTTAAAATTAAAATTAACTCACAAATCAGAATAGGTCAGTATTTTCTCCATCTAATGTATTCCAGCTTTTATTGTTTAAAACACTTTGAATTATATCCATTCTAGATGACGGGTAGAGAAGATGATCAGTAACTTTATTATTTTTGGAAGCATTTGAAAGTCATAATAAACTACAGAATTATTCCAACTAATTTATTGAAATTCTTAAAACTGTTCTATGCTTAAGAATAATTTTTATAGAAGACAATTTCTTTTTCCAGGCATTTACTATCTTTAAGTACTCCCATTAGGCACATCAAAGATTATAAGTCTTCAATGAATGTTAGGAAAAGCTATTCATGCAGAAAGAAAACAACAAGATTACCAAGCTCTATTAAAAGAATAAGTTACAATAAAAAAATCTTGTAGAACAGCTAATATAAATATATATTAATCATACATAAAAGCCCTTTTTTTTCTCATGTGTCATAGCATCAGCTGGGAAGCGAACCCACTAACCCGGGACAACTGCTTGTAAAGCAGATATTGCTGACCTCTTGACCACCAATGCTTGACTAAAAGCTCTTTTTGGCACATGGTTTAGTGCCCTTTTCAAATGTTAATAATCTATTATAACATTAACAAATTATTACATATATAACACCATATACTGTTAACGTTAATAATTTATTATTGTATTAATGTTAATAATCTATTATTATGTTAACAAATTATTACATATACAATACCATCTAGTTTTCTATAATAGAAATAAAACAATAACAATTATAACATATTAGTAAAATCAAATAAGACTTTCATATAGAAATCCAATATAACTTCAAAAAAAATTGTCTATGTAATATAGCAATATACAAAACAAATAATACATGTATTATACAACTTTATATATATTATCTTACATAGTTTTCCATTCAGTTTCAATTGACCAGTTATTATCTAAATTTATTGAAGTTTTGTAAATATTCATACAATTATTTAAGTTTTGTTTAATGTAATGTGTTTCATATATTAGTCTTCTCTTTGGGTTTTTAATATAATTTAAAGGTTTAATATTTTTATAGCATCAATTTTATGTCTATACGTTATGTAATGAATGTACAAAGTAGATCAATCATCTCATCTATTAATTGCATTGTTATGTTCTTTGGCTCTTACGTATAATGTTTCCTTTTATGATCATAGTAAATCATATTGCAAAATTCACAGTTAATTTTATATACCATTCCCTTTTTGTATTTTATATCATCTCTTAATTTATAATTATCTATTAATTTATCCAGACTTCTGCTATTCGACCATTCAATATTTACATACTTATCAATATAATTTTTGTTTTTTATCAATGTATTATAAATTTTGGAATAATATTAAAGCTTGATCCATTTTTTATTTGAACTATTATCATCATTACAATTATTCTGCATAGATATGTTATCACCTACTACAGATTTATAAGAATTAAAAAGTATATTTTAATAGTTTTATGATTGTATCACTAATCTTTATATAATTTAATAAATAAATTGATTCTTTTGTAAATGAGCTACATTTTTATCTGTATTATGATTATCATTTATATATTTAAAAGTTGTAATAACTACCATTTTTTATATCCAAGCTTGTTGTGAATCTATATGAATAATTTTTCTTAATTTGTCTTCTTTAATAAAATGTTTTAATACAATATTATTATCATTATCTATTAGACAGGGTACGAGCACAGACTTTCACATGACCCACCACTCTTCACACTATCTCATAACACTGATACACCTGAACACACATATGTCGAAAAGATAATCACCAATATACGTATTTCATGCTAAACCAGCAATAATCAGTTGGTCCAGATTACCATCTCTACACATATATGCTACAAGTACTCAGATATATATTAAGATAGCAAATCCTCCTACTTTAAGCCTGTGTATTTCATCTATCATTTCTATGTGAATAATCTATATCTAAATATTTAATTTTATCTTCAAATTCTACTTTTGTAAATTTAATATTAAAAATAAATCCTAGATATAATATAGAATAAAATAAATATCTTTATATAACACAAAATAATCACATAATAACAATAACATAAAAAAGCTCTTTTCAGCAATTTTTAATTTTTGCTTTTTTCAATATGTCTTGGTTAACTACAAAAAAAAAGCATGTGATGTGATGTGAAATGGAGTCAAGAATCAACAATTATGCCCAGAAATGTGATGTGATGTGATGTACTGTAGCTTCTCCTTAAATGGAGTCAAGATCGCTCAACAAATATGCCCAGAGAAACCTGTTCCCCAGTCTAAATTTTCCCATATTCTGCTCCATTCCATTTCCACAACATAATCTTTGTCACCTCTACAGCCTTTATATCTAAATCCCCCTTATCTTTTTCCAAACCCAGCATAAAAACCAATAATCTACTTTCTGTATAATCACTTTTTTCATATTTTTTTTTCCATAACTTCATTATATTGCCTACATAGCGACATCTACTGGCTCTATATAAAATTAACACAAGCCTATAATTATGCTTTAATATTTTTATAATAACACATTATATTACCCTCCATTCGTTTTTCATTATCCAATTATTAATTAAATTAATTGACGTTTTATAAATGTTCCTACAATTATTTCTGCTATAATTAATGTAATTAGTTTCATATATCTTCCTTCTATTAATTTCTTTAATATAACTTAATGGGCTTATAAAGCAACATAAAGGATTTAGTTCCTCATATTTTAGATGTTTAAATTTAATATTATATACATTGTTATTAAAATCTTTATAAATATTATTCATAGCTCTTTTACTATTATAATTAAAATATCATTAACATATCTAGAATAATGTAATATTTCTTGACTAATTATTAATTATAATAGTTTCTAATTTGTTTAAAAATATTAATGACATTAACCCATTAATTGCACAATTTATAACCAATATTTTATGTTTATTCCAAAATTCATGATTATATTTAAAATATAAGCTGTTACTTATTAATATTAAACTCTCTTCTATAATATTTATTATATTTATATCATTTATATATTGATTTAAAATTTTTATTAATATTTCTACACTTTTAAGTCTTGGAATGATTGGATACATTTTTTCAATATTCATTGTTAAAATATTTTAATTTCTAGTTAATTTTATATTAATTTGTTAATAATATTATCTGTATTTTTAACAGAAAATTATATATATTCTGAAATATCTGCTATCCATTTATTTAAATATTTACAAAACTTTTGTAAAATAAAATCACTAAAATTATTATTTTTATGAATTTTAATCTTTGTAAAAAGGTATGGGTTTTCATAAGAAGAAGGATACATTAATTTATATTGAATTATATTTATAATTTTATAATCTTTTATTTGTTTTTCATACTAGTCATAGAATGTTTTAGCAATTTATTATATCCTTATTTATTTATTTCATATCTATTCTATTTATATAATCCTTATAATACATGATAACAAATCTACTGCCTTTACTATCTTTACAAGTAGTAATTTTCTCCATATCACAAATATTCTATTATTAACAATATTAAGAATATTTGTGATATTGAGAAGATTATTAAAGCTTGTTGAGGAATTGGCAATCCTCATTGTTTATAACTTACAAGCTTAAGAGTATAGGATCATGTGATCTATGACTCTTATTTTGACTATTTATAGTCTCTGCCTTAAGTCTTATGCAATGTTATATTGCTAAGACTACTAATATATGGTATGTCTGAAGATCTCTCAGCCCCATATAGTTATTTGAGTTGGATATCTGGGTTTGAAGACATGTAGATGTCTGAAAATTTCAATTTTCCACTCAATAGATAACTTTTAGATAAGTGCTTGGCTTTGGGTTGGTATTTTTAGATCTAGTGTCTGAACCTACCCTGACACCTCTCTGAGGAGTGCCAAAGCACGAAACCATGGTCAGGGGTTTGGGGAGGGGTTCCTGACAAAGATATTTTAAGTGCTGGCTCTGGCTAAGCATTTATCACAAAGCTTGTTGAGGAATTGGCAATCCTCATTGTTTATAACTTACAAGCTTAAGAGTATAGGGTCATGTGATCTATGACTGTTATTTTGACTATTTTGAAGATTATTATTTGTAAAGAAGATAAAGACAATAGATTTGTTGTCATGTATTATAAAGATTATATAGATAGAATAGAGTATGAAATAAATAAAGAAGGATATAACAAATTGCTAAAAGACCTTGACTAGTATAAAAATCAAACATATAAAATTACTTAATAAAATTAAAGATTATAAAATTATAAATATAATTCAATATAAATGATTGTATCCTTCTTATGAAATCCCATATGTTTTAACAAAAGTTAAACTAATAACCCATTAAGATTGTTATTTAATTTTAGTGATTTTATATTACAAAAGTTTTGTAAATATTTAAATAAATGGGTAGTAGATATTTTAGGATATGGAGAATTGTCTATTAAAAATACAGATAGTATTATTAACAAATTAAGTAGTATAAAATTAATAGATATTGAAAAAATGTATCCAATGATTCCAAGTCTTAAAAGTATAGAAATATTAATAAATATTATAGAAGAGAGTTTAGTATTAATAAATAACAGCTTATATTTTAAATATAATAATGAATTTTGGAATAAACACAAAATATTGGTTATGGGTTGTGCAATTAATGGGTTGTCGTCAATATTTATAAACGAATTAAAAACTATTATAATTAAAAAAAGAATAATTAGTCAAAAAATAATACATTATTCTAGATATGTTGATGATATTTTAATTATTGATAATAAAAGAGCTATGAATAATATTTATACAGATTTTAATGACAATATATTTAATATTAAATTTACAAAAGTAGAATTTGAAGATAAAATTATATATTTAGATATAAATATTCACATAGATAATAATAATATTGTATTAAAACATTTTATTAAAGAAGACAAATTAAGGAAAATTATTTATATAGATTCACAAGTGTGGGTACAAAAATAACAATCATTATAACTTTTAAATATAGAAATGATAAATATAATACAGATAAAAATGTAACTCATTTATAAAAGAATCAATTTATTAAATTATATAAAGATTATGGATACAATTATAAAACTATTAAAAATATATGTTTTAATTCTAAGAAATCTATAGTAGATGATAGCATGTCTATGCAAAAAAATTGTAATAATGATAATAGTTCAAATAAAAAATGGATCAAGCTTTCATATTATTCCAAAATTTATAATACATTGATAAAAATAAATATTATATTGATGAGCATATAAATATCGAATAGTCGAATAGCAAAAGTCTGGATAAATTAATAGGTAATTATAAATTAAGAGCTGATATAAAATTCAAAAAAGGAATAATATATAAAATTAACTGTGAATTTTGAAATATGATTTACTACAATCATACAGGGAAACAGAGATAAGAGCCAAAGAACATAACAATGCAATTAATAGATGGATGAGATGATCGGTCTGCTTTATACATTTATTACACAACATATGGACATAAAATAGATGCTATAAAAATATTAAATCTTTAAATTATGTTAAAAACCCGAAGAGAAGACTAATATATTAAACATATTACATTTAACATAAGGTAAATAATTGTGTGAATATTTACAAAACTTCAATAAATTTAGATAATAACTAGTCAATTAGAAATAAATGGAAAATTATGCAAGACAATATATAGAGAGTTGTATAATACATGTACTAATTGTTTTGTATATTATTATACTACATAGTGAATTATTTTTTTTTGAAGTTATATTGGATTTCTATATGAAAGTCTTGTTCTATTTTACTAATGTGTTATAATTGTTATTGTTGTTGCTTTATTTCTATTATGGAACACTAGATGGTGTTGTATATGTAATAATTTATTAATTCCTGACTCCCTTTAAGAAGTCACAGTGCATCACATCACATAATGTGATAATAGATTATTAATATTTGAAAAGGGAGTAACCCATGTACCGAAATAGCTTTTTATGTGTGATTAACATATATTTATATTAGCTGTTTTATATGATTTTTGTTGTAATTTATATGAAGTAATAGCACATTGGAATTCATTATTTCCATTTTTGATGATAAAAAAATAAGTTTAATAACAAATTTATTCTAAACCAAACTGCTGGAATCAGAAGAGTTGGAAAAAAAAAAATCCAAAGATTGCAGTATAACTTATTAAGATTTTCTAGATAATAAAGAAAATGATTAAAATAATTTAGAAAAGTAGTCTTATAAAAATCCATAGAATCATAGTATTAAATTGTAAGATTTTTGTTCTACTTATTCTTTGATTAAGCTTCTATTAAAAATTACTTCTAAAGAAATTAGAGATTTGCCAGTTTACTTTTTCTTCGTTTTTGGATTGAAAATTATTTAAAATATCTTAAAGTAAAAATAGGATTTTTAAAAAAATATATAAATAAATTTAGAAGCTATTTTTTTTTTTTTTACTGATATTGATTTTCAAATGTTCTTTAGAGATGTTTTCTGTTGTCATTGAATGAGAAAGTTCAACACTGAAAAGCAAGGAAAAGTTTCATTGCTTTTGAATTATAGTGTTGGTGAATAATTTAGAGAATTTCATGGAGAGCAAAAAAAAAAGTCAAACATTTTGATCATTCTGTGATTGAAATCTCGTTTGATGTGTAAATGATAAGTTGAAATTGTTCCATTTTGATTACATCATGAGATGATTTAATTTACTAGAAAAGAGTATCTTTATGGTGAAATGAGTAAAGTCTGACTAGCATTGAAATAGAAGAACATCATTTCAATTATGAATTATATCTTGGAGCAGCTTGGAAAATGAAACAGATTTTAGATTTATATGATAGTCAGGAATTGACTTCAACTTAATGACACCCAGAATAATATTTTCAACGTGTTGGTTCTTAACATTCCAATATGTTTTTTATTTTATTTTAAAAGCCTATGTATGTTTAATCTATATGTGAAAAATTATTAATATATGTAAATATATAGTCATTTGAACTATTAAGCAATTATAGTTCTTTTTTTTTTTTTAGAACAAATAATGAAATCCTTTTCCCAATAAAAACTTTATTTAGTCATCAGAAGTATTACTAATATCTAGAACTCCCAAATATCTTTAAATTGTTTATTGACTTTCTATTTGTATGCACTAACTTTCATTGCAATGGAACCGTTAGATTTGGATTATGTGTCTCTCCATTATGATAAGTTTTGAATGATGTATGTTTTCTGAAATATTAGTGTCAAGTTGAATTTTTTTATATGTGATGATTAAAAGATAATGTGTCTCTATTTACAGTGCTCAGAAAACTTATTAGTGTTACCAGAAATAACAATTCACTGTTGAAAGTGCAACATTCTTATTAACTGAATCAGAGATGGCCAAACTGAATTTGTTGAAGTATATACAGATCTTTGATTATAAAGTATAGCTCAAAGATAAATGAAAGTTTTCAAGTTTTGTAATTAATTTTACTAGTTTATTTTTATGTTTGGCAGTCACATTTAATCATAATGAAATGCAAATACATATAAGTTTCTCTGATGTTTCACAGAACTTTAATGTATTAAATATAATCAATATAATTAAAACAACAATCAGTCATGGTTTTGAAATATTTGATGTGTATATATGTACTTTGCAATAATTGAAGCTAATAACAATTAAATACATGAGTAAATATTGTATGTGTATTTAGTAATATTTATGTCTAATTTCTGTAATCAAATAGTAACAATTAAACACATATAGTATTGTTTATATCTTGTGGCTTTTAAATATCTTAAGTTTATCATATGAGTTCTGCATTATGCAAATTTGACCATCTCTGAACTACATTATAATAATTATTCTGCTTGGGTAGTGATGAACTCATCATATTACTATTTTTAAGGATCATCTTGTGTATATAACATTCAAAAAGAAGCATTATCTACTAGATAATGATTGTTGTTCCATAGATCAAAGATTAATACATATGTATCAGTCTGTACTTTAATGGATCAGATTTGGTATTGTATTAAGTACTAAAACAATAGAAGGTATTTTTAGCAGATCTCCCAACATTGTATTGTTTATGATGAAATAATCAAAATCTATCCATGAATAAGTTGCACAGTTATGGAAATATTAGATTTCATAAAGAATATTTATGTAAAAAATAATTGCATGATTAATTACTCAGAAAGTCACATGATATTCAGTTACAAAAATATGAGTTCAAGGAATATTGGAGCTGGAAAAAATCATGTATTTTTATAGTGCTGGTTGGTGGAACCAAAGAAAGTAGATGAAAGATGCGAAAAAACTATATTTTAGAACGATGGACAGAAGTTTTTTTATATATATATATAATATAAAGAGGAAGTGCAATTTAAAAAATAGTTAGAACAATGAATGCTAAATGCTGCAAGTAAATATTATTTAAAGATCTATCAGATTGAAAAATAACAGAAAACAACTTTTTTTTGACATTCTTTTCATCTTTTAGTTTCAGCAGATATACATATATATATATGTGTGTGTGTGTCGATGTTTTTGTTGTCAAGTCATCTCAATATCCTCAATATAATTAGTACTAAATAATAAATATCAACTTATAATTAGTACTATTGTCAGTTTTAAAATTTGCAGATATAATTCAGCATATATAAAAATGTTCTTTATTAAGTCCTTCATTTTCTTTATAATAATGCCTTTTTAAAAAGAATAGAAATTATTACTCTATAACAATATTATTTAAATATTGTATTTCATATTAACCCCATTAATTCTCCCTCATGCTCTTCAGTGCCATGATAGTAGAGGGACAGATTTGAGAGCTAAAAGCTTTTGAATTGAAGCTAAACTTGACCCTGTTGCTATCCAAACATGATGATCCTTGAGTCAGTTAACTACTTTATTGTTTTTTATTTTATCAATAATTCTTAATTTTATATATAAATTCTCTATATTTATAAATGGTCCAATGTGTCTAGCAATAGTTATATACATAATATATTTAATAAATTATATTTTACCTTTACAAGAATTTGTTATTAATATTTTATAAAATAAGCAGAATGCCTTTAATATGATCATCAGGAGTCAATACCGATTTGAAGTCACCTAATAATAATTTCAGAGAACTTATACCAGCTTTGTACTGCTTTGATGCATTTTGTCCAGATTAGTAAATTAAATTAACTATAGTTAGATAAATCACTAAACACTTGTTGTATTAATACAATGACCATAGTATCACAGTTATCACTCTGAATGCTAATTTTTATCAGTCCATAAAATCTATCGTCATAAATTATTGTTGTTATTATTACTATTATTTTAACAGCATGTTTATAATAGATGCTCTTTTTTTTTTAATTTTCTATTAACAGTACTATTCTGACACCATTAATATTCTCTTATGGTTCAATAAATCATGCCATTGATATGATGATGATCATTATTCTTTAAAGAGGATGATTCCAATAATAATATATTATTGAAGTGATAAAGTGATGGATTGAAGAGCTGAAACTTTCTGGGTTGATTCTCAGCTGATCAAATGAAAAAAAAAAGTCAGTTGGAGCTTTTGGGCTCACCCTGCTTCAGCTTGAATGTCACATGACCCCTAAGAAAACGCATATAATTATATTGCCATTAACAGCCTTTCATGTTATATTTATTAGGTGCATTATATCACTTTTACTATAATAAATCTTATTTGCAAATTTGTTTATATTTATATTATTAGTATCATATATGCATTATTATTAATGTTATGCTTTAGGTTCTATTTTCAATATTTACACTTTATTAGCTTTGTATAATCTCTATTGCTTGCTGTTATTTTAAGTGTAAATAAAATAAACATACATCATTTTTTCTTTTAAATATATTTATAACAATAAAAATAATAAATATAATGGTAAATTAACTATCATATACAGTCTTTCATTCTGCAGAAGTACTTTCAGTTAATTCCTTAACCTGCCTCAACTGCCATTAAATTCAAAGACAAAACGGAAGCAGACATCACAACTCAAATTCCATGAATCCCAAATTTTAACATCAGCAGCTTGGCTATTAATTATATTCATTTTATTTTTATTTATTAAAATTGCTTCTTTAATTTTTCTTTTATTATGATCATGAAGAATCTTAACACTTTCAATATCAAACTTAAATTTATATTTACATGTATTTTCATGATCCAAGAAAACTGAAGTAGTCATTAAATCATTATTATTTTTACTTTTTACATGCTTGTGTAACAATTCCTGTTCCTTTTATCTTTTTTCAATACTGCAACTCAATTCTTCTATATATGACAACATACATCCATAAAAAAATTTGATACATAACATTACTTTTCTGCTTGGCAGGTGTGACATTTTTAGAATTATTCACTAATTTATTACTAGTATAAATAGAAATAAAATGATTTTAATTAATAGGCAAGCTGCTAACATTCAAATTTAGGATTCGTGGGATTTGAGTTGATTACGTTTGCTTCCATTTTGTTTTTGAATTTAAGAGCAGTTGAGATAGTTTAAGGAATTAACCGAAAGTACTTCTGCAGATTGAAAGACTGTATATAATAATTAATTACTATTATATTTATTATTTTTATAGTTATTTTAATAGTTTTTTAATTAATGAACATTTTATTTGTATATATATATTACAGGTTGTTTGGCGTAAATTAGAAGATGGTCCAGAGCATTAAACTGTAGAAAGGTCAAAGATTTTTACATAAGAAAAAACCCCAGATCTGTCAGAATGGCTGCTTTAACTCTTTTTTTTTCCTAGATCATCATATTCATCAATTGCATTATTCATCCACCATTACATTGTATCATGTGTAGATTTATTTTTTTACTTTTAGTTTTAATCTATTCTTCTATTTAATAAATTTTACTATATATTTTTGATAGCTGTCTTTTTTTTTCTATATTCCATTCTACGTCTTTATAATAAACATTGTAACTATAAAAATAATAATTTAAATATAGCTTAATCAATAATTTAAATTTAACTTTCTATTATTTCATTACAAGTCTTCCCCATATGCAATGTGATATTTAAATATGATCACTAGATCTGTAGTTTTCCTGAGGAGAGTTGTGGTCCATTATTTCAAATGAAAAATGCCAAAAGAAGCAGAATTGCTAAAATAATTTTTTGATTGAATTAACTGAAAGAAATGTCATCAAATTGATTAAGGCAGAAGAATTAGCTGGAGAGTGAATCTCAATATGTCTACACAAAAATCGGTATAACTATTCTGGTAGAATATTAGACATAAAATGTATTAGGGATTAGGATAAAGAAATTGAAGATGTAGTGATCAAAATTAAAAATACGAGATAAAAGAGTCATTAATATGATAACAAAAGAAGATCAGCATTAAAGCTGAAGATATTTAAGATAATAGAATGTATGTTAAGTTCTCTTCCCAGGAGCAGATTGGGTTACTTAGACAACTAAGTACTACAACTAAATACAAAAATTTAATCGCCTTCAGTGTTAAATTGCCATTATTTGCCACTTATAATTTATTGTAAATCTTGATTTTAAAGCTATGTCATAATCTTTAATAAGTTCACGTCATTCAGATAGTAAATAATAAATATAAATATGTTAACTACATATCAACCAGTGAAGCTTCCTTTAAATTAAAAATCCTTTATAGCTAAGTGCTTTCAGGGAAATATTTAAACCCCCATAATCATAGCTATTTAATTGATGATTCATGGTAACTAATGCTTTTTAATTGTATGTAAATGTTCACATAAAATATTCAAATATGCAACTCACTGGGGAGAGAGTAAAGCAAGCCGCTCTTTTGTTAATAGCATTGTTATTATTGGATATTAAATAGGCTTCCTTTACTTTTCTTTTAACATCATCTCTCTTTGAAGGTTTAAAAATGTGAGTGGTTGTAACTTGGTGCTCCCAGAATATTGACTTAGTTACATCTTTATTTTTGGCTTTATTATACAAATATCTGTGTTGATATATCCTGGTGGCAATATTAGCACGTGTTTCACTGATGTATATAGCTTTACACCCTATTTGAGGTCACATTATTCCATAAACAACCTGGGGAGTGGATTCACGATTAATGTGGTCCTTAGAATTATTAATTGCCATATTAGTATTAAGAGGCATCCATATACTTATTCAAAAGCCCTTGGAGAGGCTCTTTATTATTTTTGGTGTAATATTTTTTATAAAAGGATAGTTAAACATTTTCTATCATAAAATGAATGAATATATATAAGGAAATCTAGAGGTAAAGAACATATTAAGAAATGGAGCAAAGATTTAAATTTGTCATGAGATTTATGTGGATGTGAGACAGCAAATGCTGATCATTTCTATTAGAATATAATATTTTTAATAAAGAAAAAAATAAATTATGAAATTGTGAAACATATATAATGAGGAAAAGATTGTGTTAAAAAAAAGATGCTTTTTAAGTTGGTGAGAAATAACAGAGAAATTAACAATAAAATAATGAAGAAAATGAAGAGGATTCTTGCAAATTCATATAGAAGAAATAGAAATAAATGATAAAGTTTTATGAATATGTACCATGTATGAATTAATAAGTAGAACCTATTATGAATGACTTCAGACAAAGAGATGCAACAAAGTAAAAGAAAATTAATATAAATTATTAAATTAACTATATTTAAATATTTTTTTATAGTTTATAGCACTTATTCCATTATAAAAGTACAGCATAATGGAAAGTAAAGTTTTTCTTTAAATATATGTCATTATTTCCAACATGAGTAAAGATTTTCAAATATTCTTGCAGCTTTTTCTATGTGAAAAAACTGGCAAAAAACTGTTTGTGTTGAGAAAGGTCAGTAAACAGACAATTCTAACCTTTTTCTACATTTCTGTTCATATACATGAAAAACCAAGAACATCATGCTCGCATAAAAATACAATAGATTATCAAAAAGAAAAACTTAATAGAATAATGTGAAGCTGATTTGCATTTGTTCAAAATTTTTATGAAGAATAGCCAAAATGAGAATTGTAGAAGAAAATTTACAATTATGGATATTGAGACTATGGCTTCTGATCTTTAATATTAAAAATATTTTGAAACAACTATTGTATTTCATTATTATTCATAGATTGGAATTCATATAAGTTTCTTTTTTGAATAAAAATAAAGCTATTATATGATTATTTATTTCAAAGTTTAAAAATGATTTTTTCATTAATTATGGGCTCAACTTTTATTAAAAATATATTTATTTTAATGTATGGTCCTGAATGATTTAACATAGTAATAGAATAACAATTGAGCTTTATTAAAGCCAAACTATTATTTCACCTGCTTGTATGTCACATGACTTCCCATAGCAATAATAAAGGGAATAAACAGGCAGAATAGAAGAATGTAATAATGATTTTCATTACTTCAAAACAAACTACTAAATAGATCAAATGAGTCTGGATTCTACTAAGAAATACTGCTGCATTCCTAGCTAAATGGAACATGTCTGTGCCTCTAAATATTCAAATTACTACTTGGATACAGCCCATCTCATCAGTGATAATTTAATGCATAAATGGTTTCATATCTGAAAAATTGGCAAGTGACCGTACACTTGTTGTTTCAGCATTCTCATTTATAACCAATAATATTCATATAGTTAATTGCTCAGGAATCATGTGATCTCAAGTACTCTTGTTGCAGTTTAATTTTTTTTTATTTGCATTAATCTGCAGATAATCGATTCTAAAATCTATAACTCTGATTCTGCCACTCTATTCCTTTAATTAAACTGTTCGGGACATTTACTAATGAAAGGATGACTGTGAACATATACTTTATTAATATCTGAGTTTGGAACTACTATCCATAATTTACATTAAATCATGCATTAGTTATTTTCAGAATGGTACAGTTCTGTATTAGACAATGTCAACTATCTTTAAGTTCTGTATTAGGTAATTCCAGATACCTTTTTCCAGCTTTGATGAGTTTGCAGATCTTGTTGATTTGAGATCTAAATAAAAATCTCCATATCTGATTATAACATACATCGTTTTGAATACTGCTGAATCTTCTATATCAAAAATCCATGAGTATAATGAGCTGAAATCACAAATACCAAGAACAGATTGAAAAATATTTCTATGTTGATAATAATGAATAATTAGTATTCAAATGCAATAAAGAAAATATCTTTTAATAGTAACAGAAGGTTAGTGCTTTAACAGAACAAGAAAAAAAAATAGCTTTTTTAAATGACCTACTGCAGAGAAAGTCCTCTCCAATGGCCTTTCTCTCATAAAGAAACAATAACATATTATTCAACAAGCTTGCCACTTGCTAAGTGGTGAGACTTTGAATAAATTAGTCATGAATACCCTAGGTATTAATATTCCATCAATATCGGATGGTATCTGAATTGGCTGCCTGAAAATAAATCAAAAACAGTTTTTCATTAAACAGGATTATGATTCAATATATACAAAATCATAGTACTGCAAATGATGGAGCTATTAGGATATTTGATAAAAAAATATATTTTTAGATCCAGATCTGGGTTATTTGAAATAAAATTTTTTTTGAGAGAACAAGCTTACTTATAACTTCAATTATCAAGTAAAAAAATATTAGGACATTATATATTAAAGAACTATATAATTATCACATGCATGTTACAAACTCTTAATGCTACTTTGAACAAATTGACAGTTTTGGTATCAATAGATATTTTACATTTTTTAAATCCATGAAGACAAAGAAATGGAATTGATATCTTTCTTTAATAGGAAAAAGTTAAAACCAAATTCCAAAAAAAAAAAAAAAAATCAAGTCAGATGTCACATGACCTAATTTAATAAGCTTGTATTTACAAATGTTTTATATAAAACCAAATTAAAAATATTTGAAACGCTATTAATATATGAATGAAAATAGATTAATAAAAAAATAGTATTTAATTGGATGATGTGGAGGGAAAATGCAAAGTTAATGTACAATTTATTTCTTATTTAGAAAATGAAGTAAATGTTTAATAAATATATTTCAGGTTCATAATTTTGAGGCGTGACAAATATTGATAGATTAGTTAGAGAAAAAAAACTATTTCTTATTGCATTGCCAAATGTGTACCATATAATACTAAATTGTCCAAGCACTTTACTACTGTTACACAATGCTTTATTTACCACCCTTACAGTTTCGATTGCCTCAGCAATCTTCTTCAGAACCTTATATCTCCTAACCTCAAATGTTACACAATTTATCACCCTTACAATTTTGATTGTCCCAGCAATCTTCTTCAGAACTTAATATCTTCTAACCTCAAGTGATTGTAACACTTGAGGTTAGGAAATATAAAGTTCCGAAAAAGATTGCTGGGTCAATCGAAACTGTAATAAAGTGCTTGGACAATTTAGTATTATATATATAAAAAAATTATAAAACAATATAAATATATAGAATTATATAAGAAAAATGGTAAGTGGATAATGAATTAGTTACAGAAAAAAACATAAATAGAATTATAAAAATATATATGTATAAGAAAATATGTATGATAATATTAAAGAGATTGTATTATTACTTAGTGCAAGGACAAGAGTTTTGGATGCTAAAGAAAGAAGGAAAAAATGAGATAAGAATTTGGACTAGATCTACCTTATTTTAGAGATGTACATAAGAATACTGAACATTTACTTTTAGAAGAGATAACATTAAAAGAAGATCAGAATAAATTATATGGAGAGTGGTAGAAATATAATGATAAAAGGAACAAAAAAGATAAATTCTTTTGTTGTGAAGATGATTATTATATGCGGGATTTGAACTCAGACTTTCACATGACCCACTACTCTCAGTGCCATCTCATAGTGCTGACTCATCTGATCACACACATGTTGAAAAGATAAATAATCACCAATATACGTATTTCATGTTAATCCAGCAATCATCAGTTGGTCTATATTACTATCCTCACACATATATACAATCAGTGCTCAACTTTATATTAAGATAGCCAATCTTCATACTTTAATGGACAGGCTTCAAACTATTCGAACTCACAACTCTTCAGCCTTCCATTTCATTGAAAATCTGATGATGGAATGTTCAAAGCCCTTGTTAGTGCCAAGGTTGTCACCCTACCCATGTTGACATATTAGTCATTCTGGCCCCTCATGTACAGGAGAATAATCCATTTATACATACATATGTGAGGGATAGGCATACCTTTTACACACTATTTATATAAATTAATACATTGTACAGGCTTAAACCTGCATCCCGCACATATTACATATATAAATGCAGGTTTAAGCCTGTACAATGTATTGAAGCTGTTATTAGTAAAAAAATGAACAGAGAAGAAATATGAAAATTAAATTCAGTGAGTAAAAATTTAAAATAATTGTATTTAATAGGAAAAATAAAACTGATATCTAAAATGTAGATTTTTTTTTTTAAGGAAGATATTTAGATACTATGTTAAATAGGAAAAAATTAGGTCAGTTGGAAGTTAAAGTTGAAAAAAATAAACAAACAATGGGCTTGACTAAATATAATCTCAAAAGATTTTATTTATGAAAAATAATGTTTACATACTTAGACAGAAAAAAATATGTTTTACATATCATCAACAGTCTGGGACCATTTGTATATTGATTATCTTCTGATAAATAATAGTATGCTGATGTAGTTTTTCTATTCACCTATCAGCATTGATGTAAAATGAATCTATTATTCATCTTTTACTTAGCCACTAATGATTCGGTGAATCTGGTATATTAAGTAACTTCCACGTTTCATTATACATGAATTTTGATGCAATGATGAAGTCTCTGTTTTTTACTTTCCTAATAATGTTCATGAAAAGACTGACTGGTTCAGGGATGCACTGTGAACAATAGCTTACATCTGACATTCCATATAGCATGTACAATAAAGATTGAAAATCTAATAATAGGAAACTGTTTAGTTTGTAAGGCTTCCCTTATAGACATGATTTTGTAGTAATCCAACCTTAAGTTTTGGTATATGACTAAATTTATTTTATTGAGCCCAGGGCATGAGTATATTATATGGTTGAATGACTTTTCTTGCCTTTTACATATTTGACAAAAAGGATCTATCTTATTGTAGAATCTTTTGAATGTGGGCATGGCTTCTAAGTTTATTTTAATAATGAGATTTAAGGTATTTAGGCTCAAGAGTGAGAAATTTAAAAATTGTTGTTAATTTGTAGTTGGTGAAGCCAAGATTCGGAGCAATTATGGGATAATGTGGATTAATTGACTAAATATCTGGTGTGTTTTTCGTGAAACAAATATGAGATATGGAGAATGAATTTGAAATTAAGATACTTCATATTAACCAGGGAGTCTGAAATTTTTTAAAAAAAGAAATTAGGCATGCATTTAATGGCAAATTGTGGCATGCAAATGAAAGTAAGGTGGAATGGGTTGGATTTTAGTTTTAAATTTTAAAAAATTTAGAAGGTTACAATATATAAATAAAATAAGGATAATAAAAATAGTGCTTCATTGGATTATATGAATGGGCTAAAAAAGTTTACAATATGTAGTTAAGAGATAGAGAATTTATTTTTTATGTCTATAAAAAAAGTGGAATAAATGCATAAAAATATATATTCTAGGTCCATAATTATTAAATGTGCAAAAAGAGGATAGAAAATAAGTTCTGGAAAAGGAATATGAATAAAAAGTAATTTAGAATTATATATGAATATGCTTAATATAATTTGGAGCAAGAACAGAAACTTCAAATATCAAGAAAAGGAGGCAGAAAAAACGGGATGAGAATTTAATATTGAAATGGAAAGGAGAATGTTATTTTATTTTTAATGTAAAATGTTGAAATTATGACAAGGATAAAGAAATATGAGGATAGGATATTGAAAATAGTGTAATTTTCACTAATTAGATAGAAATCAGTCCCTGCCTTGCATGAGAATATGTAGTGAAAATTACACTATAGAAGTGGTGAAGGAGACAATGGCATGTTTACTTATATAAAATGCCACAATTCCTATGATGGTGGAATAAGACAACATTCCATTGGGTAAGCAACAATTTTTCCAAGTCAGCGGAAAATCAATATAGATGACAATGGTGTGGAGGAAGTGGTAGACGGATGTTCATATTTTAAGATTTATCTAGCATGTTAAACCTGTTACAGAGATAATTGTTGGGCAAGGAAGGCAACAGGAAATCACTTCACATATTTATTATGAGTAATTCTATAGGAATCATTGTGGTTGTTGTTGAGACTTTTAACTAAGGATGGCTTTGGTGTCTTGTCAGCAGGACTAGGTATGAGGCTACTCTGGTTGTAAACCTGATGATTTCTCATAAACTTCATTCATTGAGAGAAAACGCATTGAGAATTGTCACATGGAATGTTAGATCAGTCAGAAGAGCTGGGAAAAATGGAAAATTTGAAAAGTTTTGTATAAATAATATTTGATGTTATAGGATTAAGTGAAGTGAGGTGGGAGGGATGTGGAGAAATAAGTAGTGGAGATATTTTATTCAGGTGGTGATATAGCAATTAATGGAGTTGGCATTACTGTTGGAAAGAGAATTTGGAATAGTATGGCAAAGGTTGATTGTAGTGATGATAGACTGATGATGAGCAAATCATAGGGATTTGGTAATCATCCAACTTTATATGCCAATTATTATTCATGATGATATTGAAATTGATAAAAAATATTAGTAGAGGAAATTGTTGGAAATTATGGTATTGGAAAAAGAAATGAAAGAGGTAGCTGGCTTGTACAATTTTGAAGGAGAATAAGTTTGTGATTGTAAACAATTGTTTTAAAAATTAAATAAGAATATTGTATACATAGAAGGCTCCAGGTGATAGAGAACATTACCCAATTGATTATCTATTGATTTAGAATAGATACAAGAATGCTATTAAAGATTTGCATGCTTTGCCTAGTACTGATATAAATTCAGATCATAATTTGGTTATGGCTAAATTAAAGTTGAGTTTTAAAAAAATTAAAAGAGTGAAAGATATGTATAATGGGAGTTAAAGAAATGGAAAAGGAAAATTTGGTTTAATATGTGAAAATGTGATTGTTAAAGATGAGGAATATTGTAATAGTTCTGATTAGTGTTGGTGTATGATTAAAGAAGGATTCTTAAAATCAAAAAATGAAATAGGTATTATTTGGTTAAGGAAAGCTAAATGATCCTGGATAACTGAAGGAATATTGGAAGTATGGAGAAGTTGAAAGAATGTAAATACTGAGGAAGGGCAAAGTGCACATAGAAAATTTAATAAGCTAAGAAGAGAAATATTTAGCAAAAGTTGGAGCAAGAATATCAACACCAATTGTTGAATTAACAGTTGCATCGTGTCAATAAATAAATAAGCAAAACATAAATATAATAATAGCAATAATAAAATATAAATAATCACACTATTATATGTATAATAAGACATTTATATGATTAATTATTGTGCATGAACTTATAAAACATGTTGGTATAACAAACCATATATAAATTTTATATTAATTAATTTCATGTACTGACTTTCAGACACTACATGTTCCCATGTATACCAAATACAAAGGCTGTTTTACCTAGTACAACGATTTCATATATATCAAATACTAATCCAAATATTACATATCTCATTTTAAAAGTTGGTTGAGGTTTGAAGATATTCATCTTATATATATATTGTAACCAGTTGGGTTACATGCTACACCCATAATAATATAGTGTGTGTACGTATATATATATGCAAAATAAAGGAAAAGTAGAAATAAACACAGAATAAATTTTTGTAGATATTTTTTTATATTTCCTAAAATAAAATCATAATATGTAAAGGGTTAAATAATAACTCTGATTTAAAATAAAAATTGTTTTATAAATTAAACTTTTAAAAGGTCTGATAAATATTATTTGTAATTCTGATTTTGAAATTTAAATATGGACTTGTTTTTTTGATAATTTTGAAAAAAATGTCTATTTTTGAAATCTTTAATTAATTTGTAAATTTTTATTGTCTAAATGAAAACATGTATATCTTTTCAAAAGGATTATCACACCTTTGGTCAAATTTCAAAGATTAAAGTAAAAACATGAAAATCACACTTTGATAGAAATTTCCAGCTTGTTTTCAAATGGATTAAAGTTAATGTCACCTGACTTAACCAAGTTTATAAAAGACTGATTAAAAATATATCAGTTAGTCTGGAGAGTGATTTTAAAGAGAACAGTTTGGCTGGCAGTTTTGTAAGAGTTAGCAGAAGAGCTACCTGTAAAGAGTTGGTATCTGTAGCAGAAAATGGCCATAGTAAAGCTATCTGCAAGAATGGCTAGTATAATTATCAAGAGAACTGCCATGAGGATTTAAGAATGCAAGGAAGTAGCTGCTCTACATTTCACTGGAGGAGTTTGAATTTACATGGAGGAAACAGGTCAAGATTCTTTGTAATTCATAGCCTTAAAAGGGTTCTGGAAAACAGCTTGCTGACCATAATCTTATAAAATCCAAGTATAAGTGGAACTGACTACAGAAGAAAAAAAGCCAACCATCCCAGAATTATGTACTTTTACCTGATAATGACTTTTATTATTGTATATTATTCAAAATCAGACCTTAAATATCTTTTTTTTTTTGTTGTTATTAATAAACTTATATTTAATTGTTAAAAATTGTATTCCATCATCTCTTGGTCACATACAGTAATAGAGCCCATGTTCTTTGAGCTAGATTTTGGACACGGATAAATGGGGATGTGTTTAGTGCTTTGGGCATCCAGAGATGATCAATAATCATCCTGGTTGGCACAAAAGAGGATACTCTTTAAAGCCCATGCACTATATTTTATTTTAGTTCAGTCTTGTTAAAAATTTAAGTTTATAGTTGGCCAGTACAAGTGGCCTGAGCATTGATGATGATCAGCATGTTTTAATATCCCAACATTATTGTTTTGATTTCTGATTCTTATGTATTTTAATGGATGGGCACTAAGCTGGTGCATCCAAGTTATGTCTAAATAATTGCCCAAAGCTGGCAAAGGCTCAGTAGTTAGCCTGGTCTAAAGAAGACCCATTTTCAATCCAGCCTCAAGGTGCAATGTTGATTTATATGTTTTATTGTACTGATTTTTTTATTTCCATCAATGATAATGATGGATGGTTCTCTTCATATTTACTTATACTTACTTTGACTTTTGATAATGCTGGTTGATATAAAATTGATGTATATTTTAGTTGCTCTTATGAGTTAGCTGGCTGATCTCACAGATCTCTTGATCTCATGCTCTTATAAATATGTATTACTTACAATAATTTTGCAGATTTTTGATTTTAAATGGACTGAGAGTGATGATGTTTTCCCATCACCCCATGTTTATGTCTTTTACTTCGATCTCGTTACCCCATCCCGTTACAATATATATTTTTCTTTTTTAACATAAAAAGAATATATAGTTTGTTTTATTTATCAAGATAAACTGCAACTGTCTTTAATATTCCACATAACTGTTTGATTTTTAAAAGTTAGAATTAGTGAAATCAATCAATAAATTAATTACTTTTTATAACTAATGTCATTTTGAAATATATATGTTAAATATAAGAGTTACTGAATAATAACTGAAAAGTTTGAATTAACTAATAATTTTATGATAAGGCAAAATACATACTCATCTAATGTGTTTTATCAGCTTCTGGTAATTTTCAATCCAACATCTTTATCATTTATTTCAAATAATATGAAATTAGCATTCTTTCATGGCCATAATTTAATGTGTCGCTTAACATATACTGTAGTAAAAGTAATACAAGGATAACTTATCTTTTTACTCCTTCATTCAGATAAATTAACTTGTAAAATAAAAGATGACAAATAAAAATGAAAACTAATCTTAATTTTTTTAACACCAACTTTTCTATGATTTTCAACACCAACTTTATTTTTTTTAAAAAATATTTATACACCTGTGCATGTGGATATTTTTTCTGCATTATTTTCATGTGATAGAGCATTGTCCAATCAAATTTAAAATATTAGAAGTGGGACATTCACCCTAGTGTAAAGCTGACCTTTTTAATTGCTTTAACCTTGCCCCCTCTAATTAAAAATTTTTTTGAATCATATGTTTATCTAGACAATTGCATAATTATGTTTTAAAATTTATTTAACTTAATAAAATAATATATTTATTTTAAAACACATTTTTTATTAATTAAATATCTTTTTATTTAAAATACTTATTAACTTTATCCCACTTGTGAGTTCTTTCTTAAGATTATTATAATTATTGTTCTTTACTACTATTATAAAATATTTTCATTTTAAAAATAACTAATAGTTTTGTTAATTCTCAGTCTTAGTTTATATATATGCATTTAACACCACACACAGATGTATTTCAAGAAATCATAACCTACTTTTAAATAATAATAATAATTTACAACCTATTAAATCCCAAACTTCTAATTACACTCAAATATCCAAATAACTAAAAATAATAATAACTAACACTTTATTTAAACATTGTTTTAAATATTATTTTTAAAAGCATTTACTGTCAAATAAACTATAAATAAACTTTATAAAATATAACTGGCATATATCTATACTAAATTTATTTACTACAAATACTTTAAAACAGTAGACCCTAAGCTAATACTTATTTCAGTTTAAACTATTAAATTCTATGCATCTATCTATCAACAAACTAAATAATAAATATTTTAAATGTTTGTTAACAAACATATTTAATAACTTGTTTTATTGACAATTGGAACATTTAACTAATACCTGTATAACTTAATTAGAACAAAGTTAACTGAGAACAAGCTTAGTTTTATTTAAGAAAAAAACATTTTAAATTATTATTATAAGTTATATCTGAAATACAGGCATTCTTCATATACCTGGAGCTTAATTGTAAATATAGATAATTTGAACACAGATTTTCAAGCACCCTTCAACTATCCACTCTATCTCATACCACTGCTACACATGACCACACACAAGTAAAAAAAGATAAATAATCCCCAATATATGTATTTCATGCTGAACCAGCACTCATCAGTTGATCCAAATTATCATCTCCCACACATATATAATCAATGCTTAACTTATATTAAGATAGCAAATCTTCATACCTTAAACCTGTCCATTAAAGTATGAAGATTTTCTATCTTAATATAAGCTGAGCACTGATTATATATGTGTGTAGGAGATGATAATCTGGACCAACTGATGAGTGCTGGTAGCATGAAATACATATATTGGGGATTATTTATCTTTTCTACATAGGTGTGGTCATGTATATCAGTGGTATGAGAGAGTGTAGATAGTTTAAGGGTGCTTGTAAGTCTGTGTTCAAATCCCCTATATTTATTATAAATTATATATTTAACCCTTAGGGGTTTAAATATATGATTACAATATATATGCAACAATAATTTAACATGCTAAATATTTTTTGGTTTTATTATTTTTGAGATTAACTCATTGCAACTTTATTTTAAATATAATTGAATAACCCTCTAACTTCAACAAATGACAATGCATTTAAAGTTAAAATGATACCACTTTAACTTTGTTCTCCTTTATATATCAGGAGGATTATCTACAATGTTTTGCTAGAAGGCATGAATTTATTTATTGCTAATGTTTTTACACCTGATTGACCACTGGAAAGTGTGAAATTACTTTCAGTGTTAATTTTACCAATGATGATTTAAATTCCAATATTATGTAATTGCAATATTAAAACTGCATGTAATTTTATACTTGTCAGGTATATATCCCAATCAGGTGCAAAAACATTTAGCAATACATTTGATTGATAAAAATAAATGTTGCCTTCTAGCAAAAGCATTGTAGACAATCTTCTTGATATATGGATAACAAAGTTAAAGTGGTATCATTTTAATTTTAAATGTACTGTTCTTTGCTGAAGCTGGAGGGTTATTCAATTATATTTAAACTAAATGTTTGCAATATGCGAATTTCAAACACACACACATATATATATGATTAAACAAAAAGATTGTAAAACACATCATCCATAAGTAAGACATAATTAATTTTTTAAAATCAAAGTTAATGATAGTTCCCATTGCCATCAATGTAAATTGCTTAAATGGCAATCATGTTTTTATTTTATTTTGATCACCCCAAATCCAGTCAAGAATAGTTAAATTTCCATGTAGTGAGCAATCATTGAATAACTGTGACCTGACTACTTGAAAAGAAAATTCTTGTTTTAAAATCATTACATTCTTAAAATCTTTCAAGATTCATACAGATTTGTCTCTAGTTCAAGGATATCAAAAGTATACATGTTACTACTGTATTATACATTATGAAATATAAATGGAATAGATACGGGCACTTGAGGATCTATAATTTGTACATGATTTTGATCATTTTGTTACACAGAATTAGGAATAATATATTGATGAGTTGATCACAATAATGATGACATATAGCGTATTTACACATATGATGTCATCATGATAAGTCTATTGAAACAATTTTCATAATGAAATATGAATTTTTATTTAGATATGGAAATTCCTTAAGTGAAACACATTAGGAACATTATTTATATATAAATAGTATTTAATCCTTATGTGATTCAGAATTTGATATATAGAGAGATGTTTTGCCTATTTCTTTTCTGATCATTTAATCCTTGAATTGTAGCTAAAATAAAAAACAAATTTCAAGAGAAAATTATATACTGTATATGTACTATGTATACATGAAAAGATTTTTAAGCATCAAAGATTTGATAAAAGTATGAAAGCTTTTTAAAAAATTGGGAACTTCATATCAAAGACTGCTCTTTCTCCATTAGAACAATATTGCATGAAGATTTTTTTTTTCTGTGTTATTATGTATATATTTCATTAGCTAAACCTGTTAATCTTAAAGCATTTGTAAGACAAGCGATCACAATAGCCTTCCATTAAAATACTTATATATAGATGATCTAAAAAATTTTAGCACTATTGAAGTCATTAAGATAAAAAAAAAAAACTTTATCATATATTTCTAATGTAAAATAATGACAAATTCATCCATATATAATAAACATTTAAATTCAAGGTGGCATGTGTTTGCACTGCCTTGTGAATACATTACATCTTTTAAAAATAGCAATTGTGATTTTGTAGACGACATCTCTCATAATCTCAGAATAGATTGTATGCAGCATTTTACTACTAAACATTCTAACACAACTAATAAACTGAAAGTTTAGCTAATGAAACATAGGTATTGGTAGGATTCTGTATTTTTATCACACACACTCATATATTTATAAGTAAATTTCTGTTTTTAAAATGCTAATTATTAAATTAATGCCACAATGTTCTTTCCCCTATACAAACACTAATTAATACAGAGCTAATGAATATGTAATCACCTGAAAAATAAATTATCCAAGTGCCATTTATATCAAAACCCTCTACTAATGAATATATTTTATTAGCAAAAAAATAATCCTGGCAACAGAGGGCAGCATATTGGTGTAAAGGGTGGTTGATATAAATGTCATAGAGTGGACAAAGATAATGTTGTGGAAATGGGATGGAGCAGGATAGAGAAGGATATAGAAAAACTTAGAATGGGGGATGGAAAGGGAAGGTAAGGTGGCTAACAGGTTTCTCTGGACATAGTGGCTGAGAGATTCTGACTCTGAGAAAGGAGAAGCCATAGTGCATCACATCATTTGAACACAGTTTATCAATCCAGTGATTATATATATATATATATACACACACACTGCACAAATCAATTAATCATCATAATTTTCGATGGAAACAAAAAGAAAAAACAGAAAATTGAGCTTGTTCGATGATGTAAGAGATTGGAAAACATATGTGAAATTGAAAATCAGGGCAATGAAAAGAGCAGAATAGAGAAATGGATGAATTAGCTATATGACTGTTCTCTGGATGTTCACAAGACAAGAACATTACTGATTGGTTAATTAAAGTAATATTAATAAAATATTTATATAATTGAATATGTATTATTACAAAATAGATACAATGAATTTATATAGACTTTTGTAGTAATATTTGAAGATATTAATGTCATGTATAACTTACTTTATTGATTAAATTAGCACTGACTATTGGGTGAAAGAAAAACCGATAATACATTAAAGTTTAAAAAAAATCATATGTATTACAATAAAAATAGATTATTTAATAAATAAATATTTTAATGACAAATAAAACATAATGAAAATGTAAATCCACATTAATGTTAGCATTTATAAATGCTACATTTATTATTGAATTTACTGATTCAAATGTATATGATGAATAAAATGAAATAAATTTGGTACAAAACAAAATGTATAAAATAAAGCAAAAATAAACAATATTCAAAATATGTATGAAATAAAACAAAGTAAAAGGTAGTCCATGCACAAAATATGTATGAATAAAAGAAACAGAAGATAAGCAGCAGCTTTGAATATTTTAAATGAAGCTTTAAATGAAAGTAAATCCTTACCAAATCAAAAAGTATGAGTTATAAAGCAGTTTATGTGTAAAATATTGAAAAAAATACATGACATAAAATATAAGCCAAAGAATATACTTTTAAAATTGCAATAAGTAAGGTTGACAAAACTTATGTTGTGGAAATGGGATGGAACAGAATATGGGAAAACTTAGACTAGGGAATGGAAAATAAAGTGGCTAACAGGTTTCTCTGGGCATAATTGCTGAGAGATTCTTGACTTCGTTTAAGGAGAAGCTACAGTACATCACATCACATGGCAAAAAAGTTTTTTCATATATGATGGCTGGAAGGGTCATGAAATGGATGGAGTGAGAGAAATGCAAGGCAGTTTTTTGATTATATAGGTGTATAGGAGATAGTTTATTTGTAGTTACACAACTTATAGATATGAGTAGAAATACAAGTAGACAGTTATATACAGTTTTTATAGATATAGAAAAGGCATATGATAGAGTAAATAGAAATATATTACGGGTAAGTTTAGTAAATTAGGGAATTGATGGAGGTTTAGTGGATCTTATTAATTAAGAGAATGTATGAAAATAATTACTACACATATCAATTAGGAAATATAGAATCAGTTAAAGTTAAAAATGGAGGTTGAGACTAAGATAAGAATGCTCTACATCACCTATTTTGTTTTTGTTATATTTGAGAAAAATGGAGAGAACAATAGAAAGACTAGGAAGAGGGGTAGAAATACCATTAATAGGTGGCAAGGGAGTATATACATTATTGAGTTTTTTATTTGTGGATGATGTCTTCTTGTGCACAGAAATAAGGAAATATATGGAAGTTATGCTGATGACATGCACAAGGATGGGTAAAGAGATGGGGATTAAATTTAGTGTATATCTATTTGGGAATAGTCTTAAGTAATCAGAGAAATTGCTTGGATGCATGGGAGAAAAAATTGATAAATGAAGCAAAGAAAAAAAAAGAGTGATAAAGAAATTAACAGTGCGTTTATATAATAAATTTGATGTAGCTAGAATTGTATGAAAAAGAGTGTCAGTAGCAGGGTTAACATATGATAATGATGTGTTATGTGTTAGTAAGTGGGTGTTAGATTACTTAAAAAAATACAAAGAGAAGTAGGAAGACATGCATTTGATGCAGATGTGCGGGTGGCAAAGAAGGCAATTCAAGAAGAAATGGGATAGTCAAGTTTTTATATAAGAGATGCAACAAAAAGTGAAAATGTTCAGTAGATTGCAGTTTATGGATAATAAGAGCATACCTAAAATAGTATTGAATTGGGTTATAAGTAGGGCAGTTAAAAAGATGCAGAAGATTTGGATAAAGAATTTATGTCAGTATTCTTATACAAAAAATGGAATGATTGTGGTAGGAGAATTGTTGAGAGTTATATAGGCAAGAAATGGGATAGAAAAATAGATGTATTAATAAAGAATAGGGAGTTGGAGAGATTGAGAACTAATATGGATAGTTAAAAGAGTTTAAATATATATAGAAGTAAACAGAATATTGGGTAAGAGTTAATTTATGATAACAGCAAGGAAAATAGTTTATTGTTTAAGCCTCTCACAGGATCTTTAGCAACAAGGGAATATACACATAAATGGAAAAATGTGGACGATTTAGTCTGCAAATTGTGTAAGGAAAGCATAGAAAATATTAGGCATCTGTTAATTGAATGTAAATTCCTGCAAGCAGAAAGGGTGCAAATAATGAAGATGTGGAAGAATAAATATAAAAAAATGATTATACAGAAAGTGGGCTTTTGGATTTTATGCTGGTTTGGGGAAAGATAAGGGGGATTAGAAATAAAGACCATGGAATTGACAAAGATTATGTTGTGAAAATGGGATGGAGCAGGATTGAAAAGAATATGAAAAAACTTAGGATGGGGAAAACTAGACAACTGAGGAAAGAGAAGGTAAACTGGCTAACAGGTTTCTCTGGGCATAGTGGCTGAGAGATTCCTGACTCCAAAAAGGAAGAAGTCATAGTGCATCATTATTGCTTTAATCTACCACATATAAACTTCATATTTGAACATAGCTTAGTTATCTTCACTTTTATTATTGTTTTAAAATCATTATTGCTTTAATCTACCACATATAAACCTCATATTTGAACATAGCTTAGTTATCTTCACTTTTATTATTGTTTTAAAATCATTATTGCTTTAATCTACCACATATAAACTTCATATTTGAACATAGCTTAGTTATCTTCACTTTTATTATTGTTTTAAAATATTGACCAACTAATATTAATCAATCCCTTTTATTGCACCCTAGAATGATTTAGAAAAACTTTCCACACATAATTTCATTATCAATTTTAGTTTTATTTATTTATTTATTTGCTTACTGAAATGTAATCCATGTTTGTGATTATAAATGGTAAGCTTCTTTTTGTGAATGGTTTTATTAAAGCAATTTCATTTCTTATGGATTTGTTTTTGATGTCACAATTGTATTTGATTTAGTAATCAATAAAGCAAGTCATGTATAGATAGCATGACATTGCTTTTATAAACTTGTATTTACAAATATGTAATATAGAGAGAGTGTACCATAGCTCAAACAAGCTCTTAATTCATAAGTGCGGTAAGAGAAAATATTTAAAATCTCTATCTGGAATGTTCCTATCCCCAGGCCAATTGTTTTTGAGCATATGGCTCACCTCAGTGATGAGTTAGAATATCCAGACACTAAAAAACTCCTTTCATGTGAAACACCTATCACTATGAACTATCTTTTTTGTTTTGTTTTATGTAATGCACATTTTCTGTGTGGAGTAACTTTTTTATTTATTTAAAACACATTGTATTCATTCATGGATTACCTTTTCTAGGGTTGGCTGGCCTTAAGGGGTCTGAATACAAGCTTTTTTTTTTGAGTCTCATCAAAATTTTAAATAAAAGATCTAGTTTTAAGTAATGATATCAATATCGCATAAATAATAATTTTATACATAAAATTAGAAAGGATTAATAATATTTTTATTATATATCTTTTCTTATTAAATATAAGACATTATAAATAACTTTTATACATAATTCACATTTAAGTTAACAAAAATATTTTGAAAAAAACTTTGCATTTTAAAAATACAATTTTTTCATTCTATTTTCTAGTCATTGCTAGTTATGTTTATCCATCTTTACACATTATAGAGGGAGCCAATTTTTAGTCATCTTTAATTTTGTAAAAGAATGTTTGATGATTAAAATTATCATGGTTAAAGTGAAAAAACAAAGATTATTAATTAATGCATTCAGGTATAGTTCATTATAATTATCTATTATTGTAAAAAAATTAGGACATAATTGATATCTTTCTTCAAAATCATTCTTTTTAATGATAATATTTTTGAATAAGATTTTCATGTTATGAAATCATGGATATTTTTTCCTAATTTTTTAGTCTATAATATTTTTATATGTGTAATTAATTGAAAATAATGTTAGATATTTTTTGAATATTTTATTTGCATATTAACTGTATCAATTTAAATATTTTAAAAAATTCCACATTATTCTTCCACAGAATTCTGTAATACTTCATCTTCTAGGCCAATTTAAAAAATATTTTTTTCTTTCTAGTCCATCTTTGAGAAAATTATGTGAAATATTTATATTGCTCAGAGCTAAGCTGATCAATTTTATCACCTGAGGCAAATCTTAAAAGCCCCATCTTTTAAAATTATTCACAAAATGTTGCAGAAATATAAATTTTTTTTTAGATATCTGACCTATAGCTAAGTTAACTAACTATCCAATATCGATCACTAAGATGGCTATCCTCACTTAAAGCATAAAACAAAAATAAAAATCCCACATCATCTGACAATTAGTAAGCATGGAGAGTACTGCCTTTTCTTTCATTTTTTGTCTATGATGGGGTTTTGTCCTAGAATGGGCTAGTTATTGCAAAATCCTGTCTTTCTATTTACTTAAAATGGTCTATTAAAGAAAGCAATAAATAATGACAGGAAAATATATATATTACATAGAAAAAGTATTAAACACCTCCCTCCCACACCCACACACACACACACAAACATAAAAACTTTTAAAACTAAAAAACACAGAAAATTGAAACAAAATAAATTAAAATTTAATAAACAATTTACAGAATGGTCCTGAGTGAATGAGATAATAAAAATCCTGAAGTGGTAATATTCAGTGAAATTAATAGAGCAAGATGGTCTGAAAATGGAACTAATTGTATTTAAGTTTAGAAAAGGTTGGTATCAACCTTTTCTATCAAAATCTCTGTCTTGTGTCTAAGCTTGATTATTTATTAGATATCTGTTTAAAATCTGATTGGCTGTCTCTGTTATAATTCCGCATGTGAAAGGCTAGCATACTTTCAATTTATTATCAATTTACAGAATTAAAAAAAAACAATCAATCATTTTGGGGGTTTAATTACAGCAAATAACATGATAATTTTTCTATAACGAATTGTTTTAGATAGAGGCTTTTCAGTAGAAGATATTACGAGATCATTTAATTAATTTTGAATCATTGACTAAATATTTCTTTAATTTATAAAAATTACTGTTTTTTTATACTTATTTAAAGTCATGATTTAGAAAATGTTAAAACATTTAACAGCAGAGCAGGTTTGAATTTGTGATAAAGAACATTTATTTAAAGTTGAGTGTTTTGAATAGTATCATAAACATAACATAATATGATTAGAGAAAGCTGAGATCTAAATTTAAAGTCTCTTTTGAATATTAAAAATAGATTATCATAAAATTGAATTTTTAGGAATATATTTATAAACTAATGATTAAACAAGAAACTATAACTGCCATTTTTTAGAAAGAGTGGTGCTAGTTTTCTTTTTATTAATGGTGTTATCATCTTTAGCTATTGACCACACCTTCTTCACCTTTTTCTGTCTGTCAATTTTCTCAGGACAAACAAAGTCAGCCATAGAGAGATCAAAGTTGTGGTCAGCAACTCATGATCCAAGAAAATGGAAGAGTATTCATTGCTTTTATTGGCTCTGTTGTAAAGATAATTATGCTGGGCAAGTCTTGTAGATAAGTTGGCTCAGATCTTAGCATAGTAAGCCTTTGAGCAATTAGGATCTTTGCAATTAATTCTGTATACAATTTATTTAAAGATGGAAATTATTCTTCATGTATAAAGTGTGATAAACAGAGTAGCTAAAATTCAAAAAACATTAATCACAAAAAACTATTTGCCAAGCGCTTGTGGTACCATGTACCAGAATCATGGCAACATATTGGAACTGAACTTTATATGCGAAGAACAATTTTCATTATCTGATAGAGTTTTTGTATTATTTATTTATTATTTAAAGATGGAATCCAACAAAAACGAATATTGTATTTATTAGTGCAAATAATTTTTAATTTATATGTGACGGAAGACTAAGCCATTTTTTATTATGAGGTTGAGGGTTTATAGGATGCAAGATTTTGTTATAGAAATTAGCGATAACTGCATTTATTTTTAAATTGTACCCAATATTGATTAGATCTTTAGTATATATATCGATCTCCCTCGAATTTTCTCTAGTCATATTATGATATGATTATGATACTATTAGTATTGAAAGCATTCAGCTTTAAAAAAAATTCTTTATCACAATTTCAAACCTGTTCTGTTGTTAAATGTTTTAACATTTTCTAAATCATTACAATAATTGCCAAGAAACAGGTCAAAAAAATTCTCTAGAATTAATTATTTAATGTCATAAATCAATACTAGTATATTGTAAATACTGAACTTTAAGATGCAATTAAAGGGGATTTGAACACAGACTTTTAAGCTTCCTTCAGCTATCCACTGCATCTTATATAACCGATAAACATGAACATATACACATGGAAAAGATAAATGATCTCCAATATATGTATTCTTGCTGAACCAGCCTCTCATCAGTTGGTCCAGACCATCATCTCCCATATATATATATAATCAATGCTCAGTTGTATTAAGACAGCAAATCTTTAAACTTTAAAGGACAGACTTCAATCCTCTCCACCCTTCAACTCTTCATCCATCCACCTTATTGAAAATCTGATGATGGAATATTCAAACCCTTGTTGATGCCAATGTTGTTGTCATACCCATGTTGACCTTAACTTCAAATCCCTTTAATTATTTAATGTCAGTAAAATATTTTGGGCCGGATAATTTTAACATGAAACAAAGCTAATGTATAGAGATGGAATAAAAAGAGTTAATAGTGATATCAGAAATTATAACTGTGAATTGTCAAAAGTATATAACATCTCGAAATGTGTGGGAAAATTTTACAGAGAATTTTATAGTAACAAAGAATGAGAAAACAAAATTTTATAATTATAACATCTAAATTATCAAACATTTATGAAAAAATGAAAATCTCCAAGTTATGATGAAATTATTATTGACATCTTAAAAGTAACAGGTAAGAAAGAGAAATTTTGTAGCAAAGCTATATATTACATTTTCAAACAAAAAAGATAGGCAAGTGATTAGAAGAATGCAATAGAGATATAGATTTTTTTTAAAACAAAAAAAAATATTGGAAATTACATATCTATAAGTTTTATATGTGTTTTATGCTAGATCTTTAGCCAAGATAATTACAACTCATCTACAGCAATCTAATTCAAATTGATTACTATAGTGAATTACAAAGATTGAGTTTAGATTACAAATGACTATAAATTACCATTATGCTTTGAATGTATAGATTATAAAACGTGATTCCACAATAATTAAAGCGTTAGACCACCCATGATTAAACTGCAGTCAATTAAGCTTTTATGTATAGCCCAAACCATATACTCATTAATCCAAGTTTTTAAAATCTTGAGATGCGTACCTCCTATCCACCCCTCACTTAAATCGGAAATCGCAGTTGCGACGCATTTGTTTTAAAGTGCGTAATTAAGATAACGCGTGACAGTTTTGTTTCTTACAATTTATTGATTATGACAGCAAACTTGTGACTGTTTTAAAATATATTTATTGCTTTATGTCAAACTATAATTTAATTACTCATAATGGCAGGAGATATCCGACGAAAATAAAGTATTTCAAGATAAATGGGAAGGAAAATATTTTGTTGAGCAAAATAAACACAGTTCAGCAACTTGTTTGATTTACCATAGCAATGTTATATTAAAAAATATATAACATTTTTTGTCATTAGATCGTGAAACACAAATCATTTAAGGATTCTTTTCCTGGTGGAACTTCAATACGATATAAAAATGAACGGTAATTATAGCGACATTTTTTTACACATCTCCATGCGAAAACTTAACGGAGGAAATTTCTGAATCGGTATTTTTCTTTATTACAAGAAATTATTTTGTTACAAACTAAACTTAATCAAAACAGAAAATTTGAAAATGATGGATGGTGGTTTCTTTTATCCTTTCCATGCGACAGCATAGAAAATCTTAGTGAGCACAATCGTTGTTTACTGGCTGAAAATAAAATGATTTCACATGTGGCAAATAAAATAACTGCTTTTGAAGAGTGTAGTGTACGCACACATATTTATATAGTAAAAATAGATGCTGAAAATGAGTCATTATATTTAATTAAAAGTAAATTACTAATTAATTAAGAATCTAATTAATGAGAAACTAAGCATCTACTATGAAAAAATACAAAACCAAATAAATACTGCATAATTTTCCAACAGCTATATCCGGAGTCAAAACATCTATTTATATATACCGTATTAGTAAAGTTAATAATAGTAGAAATATATTTTATGTTTAATAAAATATTTAATTATATAAAAAAATAATCAACGCTAAATAGAGAAATTTTATGCTAGATAATATATATTAATTAGTTTTATAAATTATTAAATATTGAGTACTAATTAATCAAATTTTATCTAACATAAAATATCCCTATTTAACATTGACTATTTTTTATATAATTAATATATATATATATTATGAAACATAAAATATATTCTATTATTACTAATTTTACTTCTTATAATATATAAATATATAGGTGTTTGAACACATACATAGCACCAACCACAATAAAAGTTAATCAATATGGTATTGGCATTAAAAAAAACTATCCGATCATTTCAAATTATTTACCTGCCTTATATAAAGGATTTAAGAGCAGATTTCAGGATTTAAAAATATTAAGAATTGTCTGTTGCTTGTAGAAGATCCCTGGTAATTGGAAACAACAATTAATATACAATTAGATGCATTGAGATGTAATTGTGCAAAACTATTTGACGAATTCATCCAGCTTAAAAATGATATGCATCTGAAGATTAGGTTTTAAAAAAATGAGGGAGGAAAAAATTTTAAGCAGAATTTTGGAAATTAGTACCTAAAATATATAAGACTATACAAAAGTGTGTCCAGCTGCTGCTCATGTTTTGTGCCCCAACCTATCTTTGAGAATCACCCTATTCTAAAATGAAATGTGCTAACAACTTGATAAGAGTAGCAATTATAAATAATCAACTTTTTTACAGTGAAAAGGAGGACAAATAAATTGAAAAAAAATATATATGTAAATAAAACAAACATTTTATTCATTGCAACAATAATACACTATATAATTCCATAATTAAAACACTTCCTCTTTTTTTTACAAAAACTTTATTTGTTGTATATACATATATCTACTTGTTCCAACGTTTCAATTATTTTTACTTTATAGTCATTTTCAAGGATCTAGAAAAAACACATTACATTATAACAAACTCTACATAATAAAACCAAAAAGACCAAAAAAATATATAAACCCCATAAAAATTAAAATAAATAAAATACATTAAAATCAATTAAATTAAAACATAAAATATACCCCACACTTACTTGCCTCCCTTCTCAAAAAACTTTCCCTTTTTACATTTTCTTTTATCCAAAATCCAATTGTTATAATAAAACACTTATTTCCTTCTTCTTTTTTATATACTTCAAAATTATATTTATTTCCAAAAATAATTCTTTATGCATTACTTATCCAATTCTATTTAAAACAGGTTTATATCTTTTTATATATAAACTCTCTTTTACTATTCTTTTTTATATAATCTAACCCCCTCCAACATTTTAATCTTAAAATCTATATGTCCAACTTCCTTATTATGTATTTTGACATTAGAATTCCTATCTCTCAAATGCTGTCAATATACATAGTATGGAAGTTGGACATATAGATTTTAAGATTAAAATGTTGGAGGGGGTTAGATTATATAAAGAAAGAATGGTAAAAGAGAGTTTATATATAGAAAGATATAAACCTGTTTCAAATAGAATTGGATAAGTAATGCATAAAGAATTATTTTTGGAAATAAATATAATTTTGAAGTATATAAGAAAGAAGAAGGAAATAAGTGTTTTATTGTAACAATTGGATTTTGGATAAAAGAAAATGTAAAAAGGGAAAGTTTTTTGAGAAGGGAGGCAAGTAAGTGTGGGGTGTATTTTATGTTTTAATTTAATTGATTTTAATATATTTTATTTATTTTAATTTTTATGGGGTTTATATATTTTTTTGTGTTTTTTGTATTTTTTTTGGTCTTTTTGGTCTTTTTGTTTTTATTATGTGGGGTTTGTTATAATGTAATGTGTTTTTTCTAGATCCTTGAAAATGACTATAAAGTAAAAATAGTTGAAACGTTGGAACAAGTGGATATATATATATACAACAAATAAAGTTTTTGTAAAAAAAGAGGAAGTGTTTTAATTATGGAATTATATGGTTATATGTAATGTATATTATGAAAAGAAAAAAGGATTGAGTGATGATTAGAAACAGAAGTAAATGGGTTTGTAATAATACACTATAATATGATATATGCATAATAAAAACATTTGTAACATTTTATTTTGTAATTATGCTTACATGCCTGTTAATTATTATTTAAATGAGTACTTTTCCATTGAATTAATATTTTTTGACAATGTATCATCTTCTAACAATATATTGGAAATATCTGAACAAGAAATATCCTTCATATTGAATTTTACAACAAGTGCTACAGCTAGAGTATCAACATTCAATCTTGATTTCTCACTTGTCCAAAAATCATTGCAATTGAAAAAACTCTTTCAACTGTTGCATTAGTTCCAGAGCAGCACAACCTAAATTGAACAAGTATAAATAAATTTTCACATGGAATATGTTCATTTTTAAAATGGCTGAAAATATCCACCCATCTTTTATCAATTTCAATGTGTTGATTTTTCCTTGGTATTAATTTTTCAGAATTTAAATATACATTCAGTCTTCTAATTTCTTCAAAAAGACAATTGTCATCGATTTTAATGTCTGGCATTTCTTTAGATCAAAACTCAACACAAGATTCAATATCTGTCCAATACACTTGCAATGAAGTCAAAAAACACCATTGAAAACTGTTATTTCCCGTGATGTTTGTTTCAGACCATTCTTCAATATATTGAAAACATGTTTGGTAAAAATTTTGCACTTCTTTGATAAACTTCTCTGTTATACTTGGATTTGATTCCTCTAAGTCTGACAATTTTCTTTTTATAATTAAAGGAAGAAATTTTTCTTCAAATCGAAATTTATATTGAAGGATAAAGTCATTCAAAATAAGACTAACTTCTATAGCTAAAATGTGTTCACCTTCAATCTTTTTGAATTGTTTTGTGAAAAATAGATGCTTGATTATGTACAAAATACATTAATATTTCAGATATTTCATTATTGAAAAATGATTCCAGGATTTTAGGACATTTGTCTAAACTTAAAAAATATGAATGGAGAGGCTCAAATAATTGTAGAACACACTCTACAGCAGGTGTTAGAGGAAGCCATCTAACTTTTGAATATCCTAAAAGTTTTTTGTATTCAACATCCGCTTCTTCACAAAATTGTTTTAAAGTAACCACAAAAACAGTAAAATGACTAAATACAAATAAATTGTAGTTATTATTACTTCTACATCAATTGGCATGGCACATGATGCCGTGTTGACTGCATTTGACAAAATATGTGCATTACAACCTATTCCTAGTATTTTCTTTTGGAGTAAATCTTGTAATTTTATATACACATTATTCATCCCTTTGCGTCTTCGCCCACCAAAATTTGTGTTTGTATTATCAGCTGTTAGTGCAACAACTTTGGATTTCAAATTGTTTTCATTTATTACTCTGTATAGATGGTTTGATAAAATTTCAGCAGCCTCATTCTCAATGGATTCAAAATTTAAAATTTTTACTTGAATCCCCTTGGTAACATTAAAATATCTTATTAGTATTGGATACAATTTGGTTTCATTATGATTTGATGCATCAGATAAAACCGTTACAAATGCTGCAATTTTCAAGTCTGCTGTAAGTATTTTATCACAGTAATTTTTAAATACTGATTTAATAATAGCTTTGTCCTGCCACATGAAAATTTAGCATTGTGAAACTTTTTCAATAATTTAGTTGTACAATCCATACTACAAAAACTTTGTGAATTATGGTATGAAATGCAAATGTTCCCTCCATTGCAGCTAACTGTTTTTCATCATCAGAATAATTTGAAGTTTAAAAAAACCTGTTACTTTATGACCGGAAGCTGATGCATCTAATGATTGCTTATATTTGTTGATGGATAAGTGTTTTGTTATAGCTGCTCTGCCCCCAACTGCAATACAAAATTCTCCTCTGCAAATATTGCAAAAAGCAATGTCTTCTTTCTTTGATATGAGGAATGGAAATTCCTTTTTCAATTGATCATTGAAATGGCATTTCCTCTTTTTTGATTTTACCATCCCTTAAATGAAATTTAAAATTAAAAATAAAATATAAAACTACGCGAACGATGCAGGCATATTATGAATAAATAAAATTAATTATTATAACTGAAACTTTAATAACATAAGCGAATAAACTTCACTAAAATTTAAATTATTTTACATTTCTGTTGACAACAGGATTGTATAAACTTGTAAATAAAATTATACATATTTGCAAATTATTAAATAGATAATGAATTAATAAAACGTGAATTGTACTTATCTCTGTATAATTGAATATTCACTGAGAAAGAAATAATTACTATGAATCATTCAATTGCAGACATGCTGTGAGTCTACTGCGTGCATATGTGCCGTGTCATGTTTCGGTAAGAAGTAAACAAAGCCACTTGTGCGCAGCATGCTCTTTCAAGGTCTCGCGTGCAGAGCGCATATGTCTCATAATCATGTCTTATACCGCAATGTACTGAGCCTTGATGAATCGCCATATCAAATATAAATACATCACATAATGTGTAACAGATTAGTCTTCAAATATCAAAAAGGAGGATATTTAGAAGGACACTTTTCAAGGGAGGACAAAACATACAAAAGAAAAACTGTCCTCCTAAAGGAGAACGATTGGTCACTTTAGAAATTATAAATAATCAAAAGTTTGTCTCAACTTTAAAAATCACACTATTTTTTAAATAAACTCTTGGACACATTTACATTATAATATTATGAGATATAGTGTACCATGTGTGACCTGGCTTTTATAATATAGAAAACATATATATATATATGTGTGTAATCTGAGATTTAAAAAAGGCTTTGAGTATGGCCTCTTAAAACTATTTAGATTTAAATACAGGATATTATCATTTTCTAAATAATATTTATTATAATGAAACAATAGTAATACTAGGATTAACACTGATAAGGATGACAAAAAATTCCATACCTTCAACAGTTTTATAACAAACATATTGTGAATTTGGAAGATAAAGAAATGATAATACATGAATCTTTATTTAAGTCATTTAGATTTTGTAGATTATGTGATTGTTTTTTGTAGGAAGAAAGTAAGATTAAAAATAAAAAGATTAAAATAATGTTCAATGGATTTTATCTGAAAAAAAAAAAGACATAACCATTTATTAAAAGAAATTAACAATTACAAATACTCATGGTTTTAATACTGATAAGGTGAAATTAATCATAGAATTAAACTTTGATTAAATGCTTTGGTAGAAATAACTTCAAATTAATTCATAGAATTTTAATGCTTTTGATAAAAATAACTTAATGTATATAAAAAAGCATGCTTATATTTTTGAAAAGTAAACTTTTTAATAGATGTGTTTTGCTTGCTTTTACATATGGATCTCTAACAAAAGACCAATATAGACATTTCAGATCACACAATGAAGTATGGAAAGATAAAAGTTGGGAATAACAAAAAGATATTAATGAAATTATTAAGACAGAAATGAGTTGGGATTGATATATTTCTAGAAGAGAATATAATAAACAATTGAAGTCTCAAACTGAATCCAATATATAGTAAAAGATATTTAAAAAAACCCACATATGAAATGGAGGTTTGCTAGCATCATATGGAGAAGAGAGGTCATGAATCAGAATAATTGTATTAAATAAATCTTCATTCTATAGTGGATGTGTAATGTTTAAATATGATGATAAACATCAGTAGAATCATTCTTAATTAATTAATCATTAAGTTATCATTTTATTTATCATTAAGTTAATTAAAAAATCAATTTGGAGACATCTTTAAAACAATTACTTGCTTAAATTAAATTATTTAAAATATAAAAAAATATATATGAAAGAAATTATATACCTTTAAATTCATATCTCTACATATTTAATAATAGAAAATTTCAATAATATAGATTTTCAGTGGATCACAACAGAACAATAAAAGTCCTTGTGAATGATTTATCTCTACTTACTTTATCTTCTTTTATTAAAAAGAAAAATATTACAGTTTTTTTATATTTTTATTTAATTTAGAAATTCTATTTGTTTATTCTATCTTGTGTCATGGTTTAAGTGGTCCCTTTATCGACAAAATAAAGATATTGTTTGACTGTTTTAAATTTCAAAGCGCATTTTATACAGATTATAGCCTGTCTTAAAAATATTTACATATACTTCCTGTGCACTTAATAAATAATTATAACTCTACAATAGTTTATATATTTCCAATATAAAGATTGTAATATTAAGTCATAAATCACAAGATTTCACGAATATTAATTTGTATAGGAAATGTGGACTTAAACAGTGGAGAGAACAACAGCTTCACACTCCCAAATCAAGATTCTTCAGATTGGCCTATATAAGTGGAAAGTTAGGTTAAAGATAAGATGGCTACTCTTATCTTTATAAAAGTCCCTATCTTGTGTCATGGTTTGAGAGGTCCTTCTATTGGAAAAATAAAGATATTGCTTGACTGTTATAAATTTCAAGGCGCATTTGATACAGGTTATAGCCTGTCTTAAAAGTATTTACATATACTTCCTATGCACTTAATAAATAATTATAACAACAAATATTATACCAATTTTTTTACATATTTCTATCAAATGGATTTTCTTCAAATTTTGTACATGTGTTAGGTATTTATGCCAATGCATTATTTCAGGGTTGTCCAGTCTAAAAATATTAGTATGCTAATTTCAATCTATGTTATAGGCTCAGTACATTTTCAGTGGTGTGCAATAGATGGCAGTATATTGTTTAAAAATAAACTTTCATTGGATTTCATGACTAATTCATTAAAAAGTATTTGCAGTTAATTAAAACTTACTTTTTCTAGACTGTTTAACTCAAACTTGCTTTTTTTAATATGCTGCCATCATGAAAATAAGCATCTTGTAAATAATTAATTTATGGAACACCCCCCCCACACACACACACTTTTATGGTTACATATAACAGCCAAAATTGTATTGAAGAAGCAAAAGTCTTTCAATTTTTAGTACATTACTCATCAAATTAAATAAAAACATTTTTTTTATAATATATATATATTATTTGTTGTATTACATTTGTAAGAAAAATTTAAAAGTGAATGAAATATTTATTGTAATAATTTTTGATTAAAATAAAAATGTCTGATGGAAAAAAGAGAGGTACATTTTACATTTAAAATGTTCCCAAACCATTTTTTTAATTATTTATTTAGGCATTTTTCAATTACCAATTTAATAAAATACCTTTTTAAAATATTAGTTCTTCTTTTCATACCAACCTAAACTTCATTGTCTGATATAGCTATTTTATTGCTTACTATCTCAACCTAGACAAAGATTATTATTATTTCGTTTGCTTTTCCAGATACTTTAGTAGGGGTGTATTAAATTCCTGTTCATGCTACTGCATGTGAGGCATTATTATAATATGAATCTGGATGTAATGCACACCCCTTGTGACCAGCCTTACCATTTGCTTTTATTTAATACACATTTTGTACATGGATTACCTTTTTTTTTCTTTTACTTAATATTCATTTTCAATTGCAAAATTTATTTTCTTCAGTTTGTTTAATATATACACTTGTATCCATATATCCCATAATAAACGCAGACATTTCTCATAGATTTACACTTCTGTGTACATTTTGTTTGTCCCTGATGTATGTATTTGTTAAATAATTATATTGTTTTATTAAATAAATTATTTATATTGCAAAATTTATGACTTACTTATTTTTATTTAAATTCAAAAATAAATCTGGATATTTTATTTTTATCTATTACTTTTCTTTTATTCATATTTAAATATTATGCAACTTCCGCAAGTGGATAGGTCATACATTGTAGGAACACACGTTTGCGATCATTCTAAGACAAAAAAAAAAAAAAATTATAAAGTCATTTCAATAAAGAAAGATTCTGTTGCAATATATTCAGTCCTAATTTTTCTCCTTGGAAATCAATATTTTCATCATATCTTCATTCGTTTTAATTAACACATTTAATTAATTCTGAAAGCTATACATACATCATTAGCTTTGAGACATGAGGGTTATTAAGATATTAGATTATAGCTGAATTAACTTCCTTTTTACATTTAATCATGTTTAAATTCATTTAAATTTTATTCCCTATTCTTCTATCTTTTAATATGTAATTGTCTTTTATTTATTTTCATCTATACATGCATTGAATAATTTCATTTTCATTTTTATATAGCACAATGTCACAAATTTCAGATAGATCTGCATGTATAAAAATTGTTTTCTAGGTTTTTATATTTTTACTTTTATAAATTTTAATGTTTTACTTTTTTGTGTGCTATTGATTTATCTCCTTTTTCAATAAATTTTAAAAACATAAACACATTTGCCTTATTACTGTGATGTGATGAACTGTGGCTTCTCCTTTTTTGGAGTCAAGAATCTTTCGGCCACTATGCCCAGAGATCCACCTTACCCTCCCTTTCCATTCTCTACCCTGTTGTTATCATATTCTTCTCTATCCTTCTCCATCCTATTTCCACAACATAAACTTTGTCAATTTTATGGCCTTTATATCTAAATCCCCATTAACTTTTCTCAAACTCAGCATAAAAATTAAGAACCTACTTTTTCTATAATCACTTTCAATAAATATCTTGTTTTTATATATGACTATTATAAAAATATAACCAACCACCAACGTTTCAACTATTTACAATAAAGTCTTTATCAAGGTAATTAAAAATAAAAATATGTAATAATAAATATAAATATCCAATATTTTTTATATTTTTTTAGTGTTTTATTTTTTTTGGAAATATTTGGAATATTGGATATTTATATTTATTATTATGCATTTGTATTTTTATTTTACCTTGATAATGACTATATTGTAAAATAGTCGAAATGTTACTGGTTGGTTATATTTTTATAATAGACATATATAAAAACAAGATTTTAAAAAAAAAGTTGTGTATTGATTTGTATTTATATTTATTGAAAGTTATGTACTATTTTTGAAAATAAATATGTAGTTGATATTTTAAATTTATAATCACTTTGTTTATATTTATTCTTCCACAACTTCATTATTTCATCACATGACCACCACTTCTTATGCTTCTGTATAACAGTTGTTAAAACAGGAAAAACCCATTATACGTATTGCCACACACAGCAAGCTAGAGTAATCAATGGATGAAAGAAGGCTTGTGAATAAAATCCCCATCTAGTGCCTACTCATCCAATATCCCCAATCTAGTTTCTGGCTTGTGGCCTTCATCAATGAGAAGCCATGAATCTGAAAGCACTGCACCTAGATCTTAGAAGTGGTGGTCATGTGATGTTTATTGGCTTAAAACCAATCCTATCTAATAGGATAGTGGTGGCTATGGTTATTAAAGAACCAGGGACATCAAAATGTATGGGTACTGAACTGAATTCAGACCCATATGACTATATAAGCTAATGGTTTGGATTGAAAACATTAAGGTGTTTTCAGTTTAAGACTCATAGTTTTGTAGTTAAGTGGAGATAAAAGGTGGCTTCTGGAGGGTTGCATTAGATCCTAAGAACTAGATGCAGTGCTCTCAGATCCAAGGATACTCACTGACAAAGGCCACAAGCCAGAAACTAGTCTGGGGATATTGGATGAGTAGGCACTAGATGGGGATTTTATGCACAAGCCTTCTGGCATCCATTGATTAGTCTAGCTTGCTGTATGTGGCAACACGTATAGTGAGTTTTTCCTGTTTTAACTTCATTATTTGTATATTTCTGCTAGCAGGCATTTACATTCAATTAATAGATGCCTAATATTTTCTATACCTTCTTTACATAACTTGCAGATGAAATCATCCATAATTTCCAATTATTTGTATATTCTCTTGTTGCTAATGGTTCAAGCTTAAATAGTAAAGTACTTTCATTGCTGTTATCATAAATTAACTCCCAGCCAATATTCTGTTTACTTCTATATATATTTAAACTCTTTTTACTCTCCATACTAGTTCTCCATCTCTCCAACTCCCTACTTTTTATTAATGCATCTATTCTTCTATCCCATTCCTTGCCACTATAACACTCAATAATTCTTCTAACATAATCATCCCATGTTTTGAACAAGTACACTGACATAAAGACTTTATCCATAACTTCTGCATACCATAATACCTTTCTCACCCATCTTGTTGTACACCCTTTACTTATAACCCAATTAAATACTATTTTGGTTATTCTCTTATTATCCATAAACTTCAATCTACCCAACATTTTCATTTTTTTTAATCTCTCGTATAAAAACTTGACCATCCCATTTCTCCTCAAATTGCCTCCTTTGGTGTCCACACATCTGCATCTAATGCATGTCTTCCTACTTCCCCTTCTAATTTTTCTAAGTAATCTAACATTCCTTTACTAACACAAAATGCATCATTATCATAAGTTAACCATGCTATCGTCACCTCCTTCCACACAATTCAAGCTACCTCATATTTATTATATGAAAACATTGTTAATTTCTTTATCAGTCCCTTTCTTTTCTTTGTTTAATTTTCAATTTTTCTTCCATTCATCCAAACAATGTCTCTGATTACTTAAAATGATTCCCAAATAGTTATACCTATTAACCACATCTAACTTTAATTCCCCCAATAAAAAATTTTTCTCTTCTCTCTTCTCTTGCCCTAGTACTTATCATCATTACTTTTGAATTTTCTTCATTAAATTTAATCCCCATCTCTTAACCCATCCTTACACAAGTCTTCGTCACACAAGAAGATATCATCAGCAAATAAAAGACCCGATAATGCATACTCTCTCTTGTCATCTATTAATGGTATCACTACTCCTATTTCTAGTTCTTCTATTGCTCTCAGATATAACAAAAACAAAATAAATAACATTGGGCAATCTTGCTTTAGTCCCACCCCATTTTTAACTTTAACTGAATCTATATTTCCTAATTGATATGTATAATAATTATTTTCATACAATCTCTGAATAAGATCGACTGAATTTCCATTCATTATCAAATTTACTAAAGTTATCCATAATCTATTTTTATTTGCTTTATCATATGCCTTATTTATATCTATAAAGACTACATATATATTTGTCTACCTGTATTCCTACTCATTATATAAGTTATGTGCCTACAAATAAACTATCTCCTATATGCCTATTCAGTAGAAAATCTTGCATTTCTCCCACTATTATTTTCTGCCATCTATTTTGTGACTCTTTCAGCCACCACATATGCAAAAACTTTATATAACATTGATGTTACTGCTACCAATCTATAATTGTTTAACTTTCTATGATCCTTACCCTTTCCTTTAAATAGTAACTTTATTCTTGTAGTATTTCAGCTATATGGAAATTCTCTCTTCTGTGCCATTTTATTAAAACATTATAATAGATTTAATTTTGCACTATTTCCTAAATTCATTACCATTTCTGCTGTTCATCCATTTAAACCTTTTGCCTTTCCATTTTTCAATTTCTTCCCTGTCTCATTCAATTCATTTTCTGTAACCTAATATTTCTATTAATATATACTTTCTTGTTTGTTATCTTTCTGTCCTTCACATCTAACCTATTTTTTATATCCATTATATACTTATTTAAGATTGTCTCTAATTGTTCTCTAGAGCTACAGTCTATTCCCTCATCATTTAGTAATACTATTTATTTCTCCCCTACATTCATACTTTTAATATATTTTCAAATTTTTTTACTCCCATCTCTTTCACTTTTATTAATATCCTCCAACAATTTACTATTTAATTTCATTCTCTATAATTATCTATTTTAGCCACCTTTTTTAAAAAATACTTTTCCCATTTAATATTAACATCTTTTTCACTTTCTCTTTAGCACTACCTGGTAAGACTTTTTGTATGCTTTCAATTTTTGTTTTTACTATTAAATCATTCTATATCAGAATTCAATAAATTGAAATTGATTTGGTATAAATTTGCAAATGAAAAAAATTTTAAAAATTAATTTTTGAACTTTGCAAATACTGAAAAAATGAGATTGTAATGATAACAAAAGGTGTATTTCAAAAAATAAACAAAATGTATTTAATTGAAAATATTCATTTGTGATGAATCTATAAAATTCTGCTTTAACATTTAAAACTTATTTTCTAATTTTTAGAATATGTCAAATTATCATAATACAGTCTCTGCAATAATTGCATTGTTTATTATTTCAGAAGATGGGATAATCACAATGCCATGGTTTTCTTTGTTAACATTTCTCTACAAGTTATTACTTTCTATTTTAAAAAATAAAACATATACATCTAAAATAACAGTGTAATAATGTATACTTTTGATTTTTAATAATTATTAAACAATTATTATGTAAAAACAATCATGAACCTTAATAAACTTTGCAAAAAAAAAACAAAAAACAAGTTTTTAATTGTTTCAAAATTTATCTCAAAGTAATTTAACAAATTGTCTTGAAAGATGTTACAAAGGAATAAATCAAAGTGAAAATGGCAGTACTGAAACTATTTGACTTTACAGCTATTCAATTAGACTGATCTCTTTTGATATTTTTTTAAATTAAAAAAGCAATATTTTAAAACTATGCAAATTTATGAATAAAAAAGTAGCAAAATATCTCAATAGATGGTGGTATAAACACAATTCTTTTAAAAAATACAGTTACAGCATTTTTTCTAGATTTTTCTTACTACAGGCTTCTGTGGTGATATTCTATATAATTAATGGCAGCTATGAACTTACATTTTCTAAATCTCAGCATTTTTATACCAGAACAATAATGCAAAAACACTTAAGAAAACTTTGCTATTTTTTAAATCAATATTCATCTAGAATTTGATTTGAAATTATCATCAATATGAATACAATATGCTGGTAAGTACTCTAGATAATTTTCACATTTACTTTTTTTCATGCAGGAAAAGTTGCTCTCATATGCCTGTGTTACCAAACATAATCTATATCTCTCATGCAAAATTAATTATCTTTGAGAGTAGTGTCTTATATTAATGGAGGCCTATAAAAACTTTGTTTTTGAATTGCCCTTGAATGGATTATCATTATTAAAGTATATATACATAACTTTGATACTTTTCAAATGTTACTTTTGTGACACAATATATTATAATGTTTACTTTCCATTTTACTGTATCTTTATGTCATTTGTCAATTTAAAAATCAGGCTCATAATAAATTCAAGCCCTAATTTAGGTATGTTCAATAAAAGTTGATTTATTTAAAAAAAAAAAAGCTCTAAGTATAGGTGAACCACTTATGCTTTTAAAATGTTTATTGACAGGGGAGGATATATCAATTCTGTAGAGGATATGTACAGATTTGTTTCTTTCCATAATGTTATATATATATATATATATATACATATTGACCTTCCAGATTAGAAATATGGGAAGTTCACATTATGCCAATAGTGATCAGGGGTACCTAATAGATAAAAAATGAATTGTAACATAACTTAGTATATAATTTGGTTGAAAGGTTCTCAGAATGTTATTTATGGTGTACCAATCATTAATTTTATTTTTATTTTATGTATATCTAATAGTGGAAGAGGAAGATGGATTATATCAGGAATTGTTGGTATGAGAGCCAAACTAGTTGGAATAAATATTTGTCTACAAAGCTCTAATGAGTGCTTATTCATTAATTTTAATCTATTGTTTATTGCCATTCTAAGATTTGACTTGTATATGTGGGTGGGTGTGTCCAGTCACATCATCTCACACTTCATTCATATTTTTAATTATCACTCAGAATATCCATCTTGCAATAACATTATTTATTTGACATAGAAATTGCTAATAGCTGTCATTAATAGAACTCTGGATTAATGGAAAGACAAACACACACACACACACCATTAGTTAATATGATTTTTTAAATTATTTATTGTATAAAATCTTGCATTTAAAAAAAAAAATGTAAAAGTTATTTACTTTATTTATTATTAATTAATATTTGTAACTTAATATTTTTTTTTTGTTTGTTTCAAAATTCTATTCCTAACATTTTTTTTTTTTTTTACAAGCAATAAATTCTTGCATATTGTTGGTCTCATTATAAAAAAAAAAAAGAGGCATGGCTAAATAGACAGAAGACTTCAGAAATAAAAGTTTAAAGAAGGTGAAATATTTTCTAAAAAAAAAAAAAAAGAAATATAATAAAACAATGAACTTAATATTTTCATTGGATTCCCTACTCTTTCTTTTAATAAGGAAAGTTATTTTATACTACTCAAGCAGAAAGGCCAAGTGTAATTGTGAAGGACCCAGGATAATATTATTCAATATGGAAGGATAAACTTTTAGAGGTACACCAATTTCTAATTTTTATCAGCTAGCAATTTGAACTTATTTTATTCATAACGCATAGATATTATTTAGAAAAATCGCTAATACAATTTCACTATAATGTATTTATAATAAATAGTGTGATGCTGGAATTATGTAAAGTAATAATAATGATATTAATTGGAAAATATATGCTGAACTGTATAATGGAATATTTTATTTACTCTTATTTAATAAATTTTCTATTTATATTGTGTAAAATAAGGCTAAAAAAAAAGAGAAATTATTCATTCTAAGATTTTACATTATTGGAATAATTATATGTACTAAATTGCCTTACCTTTCACACCCACAGGAGTAATAGAATGCATGACTTAATGATATTTAATAATCATTTATCAGAAATATGCATAAACATGGATGACCAAATAACCCTGATCTTGATCATTATGAAAATTTACTAAATGTTGGAAATTTTAAACCAAACAGAGTTTATGAAAAATAAATTGATTCAAATACATGCAAAAGTTGCTTATAATGTCCATTAGGAAATCCTAAGAACATTGGAGGTTATTGCTGTTTTTTGCCAAATTTATGTTTAACCTACAGGAATAATATTTGTATGTTTTAGTGTTTGTCTATTTGTCTTATCATCGTGAACTGTGTGTTTCTGCTTTAAAGTTTCAAGTATGAACTAAAGAGAAAAATATATAAAAATAAAATAGAACAACTTTTATTTTAATGACAGAAGGTTTGATATATGATAGATCTATAGATGCATTTATTTATTTATTTTCTTTTATGTTGGATTTGATATTAATTGGATTTATTATTATTATGTACTTATATGCCTATCTCCTCTAGAACGTCTTGGAGATTTTAGTATAAGTTATACCAAATTGTTAATATTTTTCTTTTGTTGTATTATGTAAAATATTATATATTCCTGTGCTCATATTATTGGTGCAAATTGCATGCTTTATCATCATTTGTTAGTTGGTAATAGTAAATAGATACATGAAAACATTTATGCCAGTATTGCTGGTCAGACTTATTGGATAGTATTTACACTAATTTGAAATTCAATGTTCATAATTTTTCATAGATATGAGATTCATTTATAATTTAATTAATGCTAATATTGTCTGATGTGATTTCAAAAATGTTTCATACATTCGCATGTGTGTTTGCTATCAGAAGCTATTATATAAGAGTTAAATTTATGCTTATTTGCTGGTGCTATGGCTAAAGATTGTGAGAATTTAAGAGTTTGTCTGTTATCGATTTGTTTTATATGAAGTGCATTAGATACCTTTTAAGTGGAGAGGTAATTGAGAGGCTGATCATGTTATTCGGATTGATTAACGCTCATGTTACTTATTTATCTATTGGGCCATGGGTGGTAGTATATTTTCTTATTTGATAGTATGCGATATGATAATTATATTTCTTAAAGGGAAGTGATAGATGCCCCATTTATTCAGGATAAGTCAGCTGAGTTCCGCACCATTTGTGTTAGAAGAGTTGATAGTTACTATGTTGAAGAATTAAGTTGATGTTTAGAGTTGTTTTAACCCCCACGTGCACGTATGTAAATATTTATTTGATATTATTTTGCTCTCCCTCATAGTCATCTAGTATATGTTAGTTATTTCAGATGAATATTTTAGTGATTTCTGTAACATACTTGAAGTTGGATTTATAATTTAGTGATTAGCTCATTGTACCATCCGTATAGTGAAGTTTATTCATTCCACAAGTCAACCGATGGAAAATATAATCAATAAAATGCGTTGTGATTCGGAATTTATAAATGCGCACACATTCGGAGATATGAGAAATCTAGAGATATAGAAGAAGACCATCGCTGGAATTGTAAGTTTAAGTAGCTTGTCAAATTATATCACCCACATTATCATTATTTCATTTATTATTATTACTGACAGTTCATCTTCCCCCTATGAATGTAATATTATATTACAAAATTTTACTTTATTTAAGGCTAGTTTTAATAAAATTATTACTTAATCTCATATAGTAAATATAGATTTGTAAGCATATGGAAATAATTTAAATGACATTAATTGATTACTGTATTTGATATCGTTTTCTTAGTTCATTGAGAGCACAGAAGGGGAATAGATGATATAAACATTAGTATATGAATATATAATTATTTTGTGTTGCTGATAATTTAATAGAGTTATAAATATTATTGAAATAACAGATAAGAGGAAGAACCTCCAAATATTACGTATTATTTTATTTTACTTAAATGTTATTTAGTCAAGTTTATAATTAATGGAAAATTACTGTTAAATCATCATCAATGTGTTTGTAAAAGAATGTGTCTTGTAATAAATGTTTGTTGAAGTAAAATTTCCTCTGAATTATTTTATCATATACGTTCGATTGACTATTTCTACACACACACATATGTTCAACATAATATAATTATAATATTTATCAGTTCAATAATATATGCAATCTATCTCGATAACACTGAATTAATTGATCTAAACATTGTAAAATAAAATAGAGTATACCTTATTAAAAAACTGTATTACCTATCAGTTTAATAGTATATGCCATTTATTTAAATAATACTGAATTAATTGATCCAAAACATTGTATAATGCCAAGATACAGATTTTGCCTCGTTTAAAATAGATGTTGATGTGAGATAAAAAAGCACCCGATCTTTATCATTGTCTATCCTTTATTTTATTGTAATAATTGTCAATTTCATAATAGTCCTCATTATTTAATAATCATATTATATTAGGATTGACTTATTATTCATATAACAGAGCCCTCAGATTATTTCATCATTTAAATAAACATTGATATAGCTGTGCAATCTAAATTAAATGCCAATAGATTGATTATTGTTACAGTGATCCCCAAATATTTTAGATGAGTGGAATAACTGGTCTAGCATGTACTTGGATGAGAATTGAACATATCATGATTTTTGATTCAATCCACGAATTGCTTTCTTTGGATAATTTAAATAAATGTTCATAATATAACTAAATAAACATTATAATTATTGTTTATAAATGCTTCTCTCATTCCTAGTTGCATTCTAGATGACCACGATAACCTATAACCACTAACTGAGCTAAGCTGTAGATTAATAGTATAATAAGAGTCTTATCCGTAAGTAGAGATGCAACATAAAGTATAAATTTATTCTATCTTGTATAGAATTGGCGCCTGGGCATTTATTTGTGCATGAAGTGATTTAGGTGAAGATTGTAGAGGTTACAATATATATATATATATATAATCATTATATCATTAATTATCACAATTACGCAATATACTTAGAAATTATGTAATATTTTTTTCTTAGAAAAAATATATATTTTATCACTGGAAACATATTTTGATTATTTTTACAACTTTTTTTTATTTAAGCAATAAAATAAAGAAAATGCTAGAAAGATGTTTTAACCCACCCCCCTAAAAAAAAAAAACCCAAAATAGTCTTTCTCTTCTTTTCTTTTTTATTAAATAAAAATCATTTTTTAAAATATATATATTATTATTTATTATAACATTTATTTTAAAACATGTATTATTTTTCATAGCATTAAAATATATTTCAAATAACATATACAGAACTTCTATATATATATATAGTTTTTATAAAAATGTTTCCAGTATATTTTGTAAATATGATCATTTAAAGAAGACCTATTTTTATAAATTCTAGCAATAGAAGTTTATTTTTTACCTTCATAAATTGAATTATGCTCATATTGGCACCTCTCAGTATTTAGTTTACTAAAATGAAATAAACGATTACAAACAAATTTGCTTACAGTAACTCATATACCTTTTAAATGTAAATTAAACTTTATCATTTAAATATTTTTCACCAATTATCACTTTTCTAAAAGCTTTTCAATATAAAAGAACTAATATTTTATTATATTTTAATATTTTTGACCAAAAATTACTTCATTACTTTTTAAATATTCAATATTTCTACCATCGACTCATCAAAAAAAAAAACAAGTTAAAAAAAACAATAAATTTACAGTTTTTAATCTTTTAATTAGATTGTTTCCACTAAACATCACATGATCACTACTGTTGGAGAGTTTTGCCTGTTTTGATAGATTGTTACTAAAAATGTATTGTTGCATCTTATTATTTTCCACAATATACTAAAAGCTAACCTGAAAGAATAGATAAAAAATAAACAAAATAAAAATTAATATTCTAAATAAATAAGTTTCAATTGAATTTTTCTGAATTTTTAATAAAATTACTGCCCTGACTATTGAAATTTTAAAAATTCATGTTCACCAAAAAATTCAGCTCATATTACTTTTATGGATAAAAATGTTCTTCAATCCAATATTCATCTTATAAAAATTTGAGATCTGAGGCAAAAATCATATATGAGGAGAAAAAAATACAGTTATCCTAATATCCCCCCTTTAAAAAATTGTTTTTTATATTCTTAACATGATAAAAATACCAATCAACATTATTAAAAATGTAAGAATTTTTTCATTAAAATCTGTAACTCAATTATGACTGGTCTACTAAAAATTACTCACTCATGTATTGATTCTCCAATTATTCCTCTAAATTCATTGTTATTGCAGAATTTCTGATCTATCTCCTTTTAGAATTGAATTTGTATTCTTTTCCAAAATGAACAATAAGTTATTAGAATGGAATAAGATACAGTTATTGTCATTGCAATAAATAATATAATAAATGAAATTAAATTTCAATTTCTATAACTAAACATCTTTAAAATTATATTCTTAGAATAGACCCTGCTAAAAAAGATATTCCACACAGTGCTAAATTAGCTGTATTTAAACAAATTCTTACCTTTGGTAACTAATTTATTACAAATCCTAACATACAAACATCTTGAATATGATTAAAATTATGAATTATTCTTCCTGAACATATAAACAATAATGCATTGATACTGCATGAGCTAATAATGGAATAAAGCCAGTCCTAAAAATCCTAAAGAAATAATTCATACTATCAAATCAAGTTGACTCAAAGCAGATAAAGCAAAAAGGTTTTTAAATATCAAATTTAAAATTAGCAACAATTCTAACTATTAATACAATAATCTTAACATAAATAATTATAACTTTACGAAAAAATCCTGAAAATCGAATTATTAAATAAATTCCAGCCATTTCTAATGTTGATGAATAACTAAAGCTTTAATGTAGGAGTTTGTGTAGTTGCAGGCAACCACACAGAAAAGTGAGTTTGGTCAATTTTAGTAATCCTAGCTAAAACTATCAAAATCATTATTATATAAATAATATTATAATCAAATTTATTTATTAAAAAAAAATTCAATTAGCATGATTTAATATAAATATAATGCAACCGAAAAAATGATATCCCTTAATCCATTGCTTAAAATTGTTAAAATTCTGTTTCTATTTGACTTATTATTTTGATTAAAAATAACCAAAACATAAACACTAAACTTAACCCATCTCATCCAATTGAAAATGATATTGAATTTGGTGAAACTACTGAAAAACTTATTGAAATAACAAATAAAATAACAACAATGCAAAAAAGATATTTCTTTTTCTCATATATTCAACACAAATTTTGTAATAGAACCAGAAATAAAAACATTGCAGTTATAAATAAAATAGATGAATATTCATTCAAAAATTATGGTTATAATGAAATCATTTGAATTACCCTCTAATAGCTCAATTTCAAAAATATATACTACATTACAATTACAAAATTAGGTAGTAGTAATAGCGCCATCAAGCGACGTGTATGGTCGATGACAATAATATCCAAAAATATATTCTCATAATAAACCCAATACCAAAAAATGTATATAATAAATTTTTACTAAAGTTAAATTTAAACCTTTCCATCTTTATTATCTTCATTCCATAAATCAATATTTTTAAACTTACTAACTCCATAAAATATTTTAATACCGATTTTATAAAACAAATTCAAAAAGCAAATGCAATCTATTTTCACTAAACAAATGGTATGACAAAAAAATATAAAAATTTAAGTTTTACAATTAACTCAATTATTTTTTATCTATATTATTTATCTTTATTTTAATTAGAGTTGCATTCCTAACATTATTTGAAAGTAAACTTCTTGGTTACATCCAAATTTGAAAGGGATTAAATAAAAATAGTTTGTTGGAATCCTTAGACAAATTAGTGATACTATTAAACTCTTTTGTAATCACATGATTAAATCTAAGAAATCGAATTACTTATTTAATTGCCCCTAAAATAAGTATTATCATTTCATTATTTATCTAAATATTAATCCCACTAAAATGAAATCCATTAAATTTTAATTTTGTTTTATTTTTATTGCATTACAAAAATTTCTGTGTATACCATAATAATAGTAATATGATTATTTAATTCTAAATTCTCAATATTAAGAACATTTGGAGCAATTGCTCAAACTATTTCTTATGAAGTTAGTCTTGTCTTAGTCCTATTATCATTATTAATCTTGTTATCCAAAAGTTATAATTTTATTATAATGAATTTTATCCAATTATATATGTATGAAATTTTATTATTCTTTTTCTTTTACTTATTTGCTGGTTCTCTATCCATTTTAGCTAAAACAAATCGAGTTCCATTTAACTTTGCTGAAAAAAAAAAAAAAATTAGCTTCTGTATTTAACACTGAATATAGAAAAGGTAGATTTGTTATAATTTTTATAGCTGAATATTCAAGAATCTTGATAATAAGAATAATTATAGGATTAATTTTTTTGGATCAAATAAGTTTAGCTTTCTCTTAATATTAAAAACAACAGGAATTTCCTTTATTTTCATTTGAATTCGAGATTCATATTCTTGCTTTCCAATATGATAAACTAATATTTCTTACATGAAAAATATTTTCTTCCTTTTAGATTAAGTATTCTTATAATTATCCTAAATTATAAAATTATTTAGTTATGATATCGATATCATTTATTTCTTTATTACTTTTTACAATGCTTTTTACAACCCACTATTGACGGTTTTGATTGCCCCAACAATCTTCTTCAGAACTACAACAAACACAATACAAATACATGAAGTCAAATATACATGAACATATAATTTTACATTTTATATATTAGTCTTATAATCATTATTTATATACCACATATATCTTAATATACCTCTCTCTATAATTATTACTTTTTTATATATTACACATTTTAATCTTTTTTATATTCTATATTTATATTGTAAAAAGTAATAAAGAACATAAATGATATTAATATTATATGGATTTGGCAATGCAATAAGAAAGATAAAGTTATAATATTCAATTATGGTAATTATGATAAAACTGAAACTGAAAATTCATCCTTTATTTAAAATCATCAACAATAGACTAATACCAACTATATCAAATATTTCTTAGCTATGAAAATACGAGTCACTTCTTGGTATTTTCTTATCATTTCAAATTATATATTAGAGTAATAAGAACCATATATTTTTCAGATCATATCGGCTTAGCATTTAGATCTATTATTCATATTTCACAAGATGTTTACTAAGGATGATTAATTCGATTTTCTCATAGAAATGGAGCATCCATTTTTTTTTGTTTATATATTCATATGAGGAATTATTAAACTACTGAACATCACATGAACACTATTCTTTATGCTTACACAAGACTCCTCACTGATGAAAGCCACAAGCTAGAAACTAGTCTGGGGATATTGGTTTGAGAAGGCATTAGATAGGGATTTTATGCACAAACCTTCCTGTATCTATTGATTACTCTGGCTTGCACATAGTGACACTACTGTATGGAGAGTTTTGCTTCTGTACATATGAGGAATTTATTACAATTTCTTTACATTAAATCATACATAAAATATTGGAATTATATTAGATATTAATACTTGTAATAGCAACAGCCTTTCTTGGATATGTTCTTCTATAAAAAAAATTCTTATTATATTACTCACAATTTGAAAAATATTTAAAAATTAAAAAATTATAAGTTTCATAGATATTCTACTCTTCTATGTGCATTTTGAGTACTCCTTCATTTCTTACACACATTTAGTCTCATATTCTTATTCAATTATGTTATTGCGATTTCAGAAAAAACATTGCACTCATTATTTTGCTGCTTCCCATTAAGAAATTAAAATCTCATTTAAAATGATACAAAGTGCAAAGTTATTGACAAAGAGATTCTGACAAACCCAAAAGGAGCTTTGAAGGACTTTCTTCATATAATAAAGTAAAAACAACTTATATAGTTTTGAAAGAAAAAAATCTATATGATGAAGCAGTTCAATATTCAATAAGAATTGGTAATCAATTCTCAAAATAGTTAAATAAGGACTAAAAGTGCTAGTATTATTACTTATACTAATGAAATTGCTAAAATTACTTCCATAATATGTAATAAGTATTTTGTGAAGATTGAACTAGCATTAAATTTGTAAATGGAAAATATGAATAGAATGCATGGTAACATAGGCTGTAACTTATTGTATTTTAAAATTCATTGAGTCTACTCAAAACCAGAACACACTGAAGAGAAAGACAACAAACCATTTTTTGCAGTAGAAAATGGTTGTATTGACCCAGAAATTAGTATAAAATTAAATATATAAGAAACATCTGATGATTATTTTTACTTACAGATTTCCAGCAGAATTGAAAAAAAAAATTGATTGAAAATGTTTAATTATGTTGAAACTGGGTTATTTTAAAAGAAAGTGTCAAATAATGCAGTCAAAAAAAAAGATAAAGCAAGCAAAAGAATTTAAATTGTGGATGGATAGATTTCCATTCATATTATGTGGCAATGGTTCGGATTGTATGGTTAAATTGCTGACTTAAGAATTTTGAGCTTTCAAAAATGAAAATATTCCTTCTACTTGTGCTCTATTCTGGGTCACAGCCAATCTATTTAATAAATGATTTCACAATTATTCACTCTCCTAAAGTTTAATATCCAGGCAAAAAAGGTTGGAAGTCAAAGTTTTGCTAATAATGGACAATACATGGTCATCGTAGGTTTGTTTGCTATGAAGATGAAAACAGGAAGATTATTAGTGACGCATTGGCGGTTGGTGTTAAGACTAACCTTCGTACTGTCCAAGTCTTCTTTCGAGAATAAATATACTATACATAAAGTTATTGAAGTTTTTTTTTATTTGATTTTTCAATGCAATTATGAATATACTTATATTTTTTTTAATTATTAATTTTTGTGCTTTTCATATTGAGAAAGCAACTTTATTAATCAGAAGGAAAAAAATTCTTAAATTAATTCTTAAAATTAGAAAAAGCTGAAATCTTTGGAAAAATAAAAAATCTTTCCAGTCGCCCAAAAAACTAAATCAAAATGTATATATATTACACGTTTGCGAGAATTCACACATATATATATTTAAATTACATTTTATGAAAAAATTATAGTTTGGAAGAATTCGTACTGATATCATCGTGATTAATATTTCATATCTTATCCAAAGAGTTACACCTCACAAACCTAAACAATGTTAGCATTGAACACATTTATTTGAAGTAGGAAGTTATCAGAATTAAGTGAAAATAATATACGAATATGTGTAAAGATAACTCAAAGTCTATAAACTTTCACTTATAAGTATAAAACTAACGACTGAGTAATAAAAAAATTCAAATATTTTTAAATGGTTTTCTACTTAAAATAGTTTCAATGCTTAAATATATTTGGATACTAAATATTATCTTAGTTTTAGATATTTCAGGTAAGACTTACTTTTTTGTTTAATTGCGTATATATATATTTTATCTTATCGAATTAAAGTTGTAAGTGAAAATAGAACAAACAAACAAAAATTATAAATGATATATTACACACATATTTAAGATATTTAACATTTCGCGAGTTTAAAGATAGACATAAGTAAACTTCACTTTTTTTTTTTTTACCTTAATTGTATGTATTATAGTTACCTAGTGCATTGTATCTAAGTTTTCCAGCTGTTAAGTCTGTCTTTCTGGTTGCCTTACGAAAAACTTAATAATCTCAATCCGGATCAGTATATGATCAGACAGTTGCAATTACTAATAGAATACTTTTGAAATCAACAATTTTAAAATGGATGATAATTACCTCTTATTTTTAGCTGTAGTCACATCAAGGTGACTTTTATAGACAACAAGCTTGTAGTTTGTACAGAAATAGAAAGACTTCTCCCAACTATATTATTGAGTATACTTGCAGATTTGATACAAAGTAGTATCAGATTGCTTTAGATTTAGGCAAGCATGGGCTATTATGATTAATTTATTTTGAAACTTCGGGTTTTGAGAAAGTTGATTGGCATCTAAATCTTAATACCATGATGACTTCAAAATTAGATTGGTAATTTCTGAAATGGTTAGTAATTTTCTGACAGCTGGAGTTTTCTTTAAAAAGCATTGTGGTTATAAAGTGGAAATTGAGAATTTTATTAGCAGTAGAATTTTATAGGAAATAATCGAAAGCTTCAGAAAAAGTACATTACGCAAACTTCTTTGAGATCTTTTCAGAATTAAAATCTTTTGTTTTGATCAATGATGTTTTGTCTAATTAGCTTATTACTATTGCTAATCAGCAATCAAATTATCTCTTGAAGCCAGAATTTTTATCTTACCTTTATCATAGGAATAGGTAGATTGCTTTACATAAAAGAACTGAATAATTATAAAGCAGGTAATCAAAGAAGTTTTGCATTTTCTCTGTGTCTGTTTGTATTTGAAATATTATGAATAGTTTCTGAATGAGCAAGAAGATTCTTAGTAAATGCTAAATAGTCATTATTTTATCATTTATAACTTATTCTTTAAGTGCCAGTCATATAATTCTAAAAGAGGATTTCATAGACTTCACCCATTCATGCGCTAAATTCTGTTTTGTTCAGTGTTAGTCTCTGTCTAATATTTATAAAAGAGTATTATCATAAACAAAGTTAAGAATGGATGGGATGTAAGAACTAAACAAAGAGTAGCTGATCCAGATATAAATGTAGATGTGGAGAGAGGATGGGTCTGAAAAACTAATGATAAACAAGCTAACTACAAATGTAATAAAAAAGAGTTAAAAAATTATAAAAATATAGTAAGAAAGAAAGAAATTGTTAAAATTGGATATTTAAATATGGAAGGTGGTAGGTGACCAAAAAAGTGATTGTAATTAAGCAAAGCAGTTAAAAACGAATGACTTGAGCTAGTAGTGGAAACACATCTAAGAGAAGAAGAACCTACACTGGAAAATTTGGTATAGGTTATAAATAGAAAAGAAAAAGATGTGGTAGTATAAGAGTTATGTCAAAAATGTTTAAATACTGTAAAGTGTCAAGAATATTTGTGGTTTGAGATAAGATTAGCAAGACAAAAATGGATAATGGCTATAGTGTATATGGCCACTGGAGATAGTCAAACTATAATGGAACAGTAGCATATATGAATGCTTAGTTATGAATATACAGAGTTTCAAAAAAAAGGGAGAAGAACATTATGATTATAGGAAATATGAATGGGCATATTGAAGAAATTGATAATATGGATAACAAAAATGGACAGATTTTGAAATTTTTTTTATCAGAGAGTGAATTTGAACATTAAAAATGTATCAAATATGTATGAAGGGCAAGACACATGGTTTAGAAATAATATATTTCACACAATAGATTATGTATTGATAGAGAAAGAGAAAATGAATAAAGTACAGAGAATTAAAATGTTTGAAAATGAAGAGAATATAATAGTGATCATAATTTCTGTATAATAAAAATAGTCAGCAGTGTGATGGCAAATAATAATAAAAATAGAAAAGATAGTGTAAGATGTGTTAGGAGAGTGAATGATAAGAATAAGTTAGAAGAATATAAAATAAAAGTAGAAGAAATCATTGCAGAGTCTTTGGGGGATGAATATAAGAACTGGGTGAAGTAGAAAAAGTGACAAATAAGAGTTTAGGTGAGAATATTCAGAAGAATAAAAATTTATTAAAAAGTGAAAAATTAGTAAAAGTGTAAAAAAGAGAAAAAAAGCATCCAGAGAATATAAATGTCTATTAAAAACAACTAAAGTGAAAAAAATGTTAATATTAAATGGGAAAACTATTTGAAAAAAAGAAGTTGGCTAAAATAGATAATTATAAAGAGAGGATGAAATTAAATAGTAAATTATTGGAAGATATTAATAAAAGTGGAATAGATGGGAATAAAAAAAAATTTGAAAATATATTAAAAGGAATGTAGGGGAGAAAGAAATAGTATTACAAAATGATGAAGAAAAAGAATGTAGCTCTAGATAAGAATTAGAGTCAATCTTAAATAAGTATGTAATGGTTAGAGAAAAGATGGTAGATGTGAAGGAAGAATGATAACAAACATAAAAAAATGTCACATGATCACCATTTCTTATGCTTGCTTATAACTACTATTAAAACAGGCAAAACTCACTATACGTATTGCCACTCACAGAAAGCTATAGTAATCAATGGATGCCAGAAGACTTATGCATAAAATCCCCATTTAGTGCATACTCATCTAATATCCCCAGACTAGTTTCTGGCTTGTGGCTTTTGTCAATGAGGAGTGCTCTCAGATCCAAGGCTTCTCACTGACGAAGGCCACAAGCCAGAAACTAGTTTGGGAATATTGGATGAATAGGCACTAGATGGGGATTTCATGCACAAGCCTTCTGGCATTCATTGATTACTCTAGCTTGCTGTGAGTGGCAATACATATAGTAAGTTTTGCTTGTTCTAATAAACATAAAAGAATATAATAATGGAAATATTAGTTTAAAAAAAATGAATTGAATAAGGCAGGGAAAAGGTTGAGAAGTGGAAAGGTAAAAGATTTAGATGGATGGACAGAAAAGATGGTGATGAATTTGGGAAATAGAGCAAAATTAAATCTATTATCATGTTTAATAAGATGGAACAGAAGACAGAATTTCTAGATAACTGGATTAATACAAGAATGAGACTTTTATGTAAAGAAAGAGGTAATGACCATAGAAAGAAAACCAATTATAGACTGGTAGCAATAATAGTCAAAATAAGAGTCATAGATCACATGACCCTATCTCTTAAGCTTGTAAGTTATAAACAATGAGGAATTGCCAATTCCTCAACAAGCTTTGTGATAAAAGCTTAGCCAGAGCCAGCACTTCAAATATCTCTGTCAGGAACCCCCACAAACCCCTGACTATGGTGTCATGCTTTGGCACTCCTCAGAGAGGTGCCAGGGTAGGTTCAGACACTATATCTAAAACTACCAACCCAAAGCCAATCACTTATCTAAAAGTTATCTATTGAGTGGAAAATCTGAAATTTTCAGACATCTACATGTCTTCAAACCCAGCTATCCAACTCAAATAGCTTGTTGAGGAATTGGCAATTCCTCATTGTTTATAACTTACAAGCTTAAGAGATAGGGTCATGTGATGTATGACTCTTATTTTGACTATTTATAATCTCTGCCTTAAGTCTTACGCAATGTTATATTGCTAAGACTACTAATATATGGTATGGCTGAAGATCTATCAGCCCATATAGTTATTTGAGTTGGATAGCTGGGTTTGAAGATAACTTTTAGATAAGTGCTTGGCTTTGGGTTGGTAGTTTTAGATCTAGTGTCTGAACCTACCCTGGCACCTCTCTGAGGAGTGCCAAAGCAAGAAACCATGGTCAGGGTTTGGGGGGGGGGTTCCTGACAGAGATATTTTAAGTGCTGGCTCTGGCTAAGCATTTATCACAAAGCTTGTTGAGGAATTGGAAATTCCTCATTGTTTGGTAGCAATAATGTTTGTGTTTATATAAAGTTTTTGCATATATGGTAGCGAAAAGGGTGGCAAAATTGATGAAAGAATATAACATAGTGGGAAAAGGTTTTACAATGGATAAGCATATAAGAAATAGTTTATTTATAATCACACAAACTTATAGATATGAGTAGAAATACAGATAGGAAGTTATATATGGTCTTTATAGATATAGAGAAGGCATATGGCATGAGTAAATAGAAATAGATTATGGATATGTTTAGTAGATTTGGGAATGAATGAAGCTTTAGTAGATCTTATTAGGAAATTGTTGCTATACATATCAATTAGAAAATATAGAATCAGTTAGAGTTATAAAAATGAAGTGGGAGTAAGGCAATGTTGCCCTGTGTTATCTATTTTGGTTTTTGTATTTGAAAGAAGTGGAGAGAGTATCAGAAAAACTAGGAATAGGGATAGTGATACCATTAATAGATGGCAAGGGAGTGTATATATTATCAGGTCTTTTATTTGCTGATATCTTTTTGTGCAAAAAATGTACAGAAAGTATGAAAGTTGTGCTGAAGACTTATGTAAGAATGGGTTAAGAGATGGGGATTAAATTTAGTGAAGAAAAGTGAAAAATAATGATGAGAATACATTCCCTCGATAAGGCTTTCAAACTAATTTTTGAATTCCTTTCCTAATTAGAAAATGAATTCTTAAAATCTGAAATGATTTTAATTAGAAATTGAATTCTTATCTTTTTCCAATTAATAAAACTTTACTGTTGTTTTTGAGAATTTGAGAGCTTATCGAAAGAATGTAGTTTTTAATCAACAACACTTTAACAAATTATTTAAAATTAAAAAAAAAACAAGTATTCCCGACGCAATGAAACTTTCGAACAATTATATATTTTTAATATTTACAAGTATATACGCACAATCCACGCAATTTAATATATATAAATTCATGAATATTTTCTCATGAATTTATTTAGAGAATTGATCAATTTTAAGCTAAACTAATTAATTTTAATACGCATTTGAAATAAATTATTTATTATGGAAATTAGCGTGGATTGAACGTATAAAGCCCCATTGCATCGGAAATTTAAGGTTAGTATTAGGATAAATAACATGAAGCTAGGATCGAACTCAGATCCGACTGCTTCAATATATATATTGATATCATCATTTCTAGTAAGAGAGTTTTAATGAAATGAAAGCAGAAAAGTGAGTGAAGTAAGTAAAACTATTAAGAAAGTAAAGATTTATTTAAATATAATTTAATGTTTTAAATAATTGTACCATTAATAATATTTTTATGTATACACAAATATGAGATTATAAATACACATATGTGAATATTATTCAAATACTGTATACGGCTTCTGATAGATAAACAAATTTATATTTTAATTAAAAGCAATTAAATGTAATAGATTTTCTGTATGACTGATTTTGGAAGAACAATCCTGGAGGCAAATATGCCTTTAAAAAAAAAGAAGAAAATTTTAGTTATTAACAAATAAAATATTAGATAAAAGAAACAATTTTTAAAGAAAGAGATCTAGAATTAAAGAAAATGCTAATTAAAAATCATAATTTTTTTTTGTCTAAATTGATATATTATGTCACCAAAATTTGATTAAGTATTCCTTGTTTATGAATTTCAATTATTTAGAAGAATTTACGTTTTATTTTTTTAACTAATAAATTAGCTAGTAAACATTCTAACACTATAAGTAAGGGGTTAAAAAAATTAATCAAAGGTAATTTTACATTATCAATTACACCTGCACATTTAAAAGAGCAAAGTTTTTAAAAGTTTTTGATGACTTGGCTAAATGTGTTATAATTACTGCAAATAAATTAGCTATACATAAAGCAGATATTTATTTAATTTTTTGTATGGAAGTGAGACTTGGAAACTATGTCAGCGCAATATAAAAATATTAGAAAAATTTTATTTAAGAATGCTCTGTAAAATTTTAAAAATCAGTCACGTGATCATAAAATCAATCAATATATTTCTCTTGCTGGATGTGATACTATAGAATTCACTATTGTAAAATCAGATATTCATTGGATTGGACATGTAAAATAAATGAACAATGCAGATTTCCTAAAAGGATGTTTTATTGTGAACTTGAGTATAGTTTTCATGGGAAAGGTAAACCACATGGTAGAGAAAAGATTACATTGGAGAGCTGCAACTAGAAATAGGCAAAACTCTCCATACAGTATTGCCATTCAGTGCAAGTCAGAGTAATCAATGAATGCCAGAAGGCTTGTGCATAAAATCCCCATCTAGTGCCTACTCACCCAATATCCCCAGACTAGTTTCTGGCTTATGGCCTTCATCACTGAGGAGCCTTGGATCTGAAAGCACTGCACCCAGATCTAATGCAACATTCCAACAACACCTTTTATCTCTATTTAATTACAAAACTATGAGTCTTACATTGAAAACACAATAATATTCTCAATCCAAGATAGTTCTTTAATAACCATAGTCACCTCTATTCTATTAAACAGGATTTGTTATAGGTACTGAACTGAGTTCAGATCTATATGACTATATAAGCTAATGAGCTTGGATTGAGAATATTATGTTTTCAATTTAAGACTCATAGTTTTGTAGTTAAGTAGAGATAAAAGATGGGTGCTAAGGATTGCATTAGATCCTAAGATCTGGGTACAGGGTTCTTAGATCCAAGGCTCCTCACTGATGAAGGCCACAAGCCAGAAATTGGTCTGGGGATATTGGATGAGTAGGCACTAGATGAGGATTTTATGCACAAGCCTTCTTGCATCCATTGATTACTCTGGCCTGCACTGAGTGGCAATACTGTATGGAGAGTTTTGCCTGTTAAATAACAGCTATAAACAAGCCTAAGAAATGGTGATCATGTGATGTTTATTGGCTTATAACTAGAAATAGGGTTGGAATATTTCAAAAGAAATTCTACTGAAGAAATCAAAATACATAATAAAATATAATTAAACATAAAAATGAATTGGCATGTTAGATATGTGAATGTATTTATGACTCACAGATTGTTTTGTATAGGCATCACAGAAATAATTTCTAGAGGTTTTTTTCTCTTTTTTTGGAGTTCATAATGATTACAAGATGCCTATTTATTGTTATTATTGTTTATTATTATATTTTTGCTGAATACTTAAATAAAAAATTTCCCATTTTAAACTGTTTAACCATTTCTATAGGAAACCAAATATACAATTCAATTCTCAAAACAATGCATAACAGATATTGTTCAGTTTAATATGTTTTCTTTGGTAGAGTTTACAAAATAGTAGACCATTATGTCTTTATGAAGTCATCTAAAACATAAGGTTAATAATGTATTTGTCCACCTTATACAATAACTTTTTAAAATTGGATTCAGAGTACAATATTACTGATCAATTAAATAATAATAAAGAGATATATAATAGTATAAACAGGCCAGTCAAGTAAATTGCTCAATAAAGTATGGAAGTTGCTTAGAAAAGCCCAAATCCATTTAATGGTAATTAGTTATTAAGGTAAGTTACTGGAGTTAGTAGTAAATCATTGTACTTACAGAACAATAATTCTCTAATCTGGAATTATACTCTAGTACGCAAAATCTATCAAATTATTCAAGCACATTCAAGCTAAAAGCAGTAGACTACTAGTGATAAATAATGTGACTTTTATAAGTCAAGTTTGGCTGAAATGATAAAATTTATTGAGAGTAAATCACAGAATTCTTTTATCATATCTGCTCCAGTACATCTTTGAAATTTTTACACTCAATTTTCTCAATCACATATATTAGACAAAACCCATTATTGCCTAGATTTATAACATTAATATACAATTCACATAAAACTGATAGAATCAATTTGTTCTGCTTTAGTAAAACACACAGAGCAAACAAACATTAGAGTTTGTTTCTTTTTTTCAAAAATTCATTAATAAAGGTTAAGATTCATTCTTTTGACTTTGTATGTAAAAATCCTTCATTTTCTAAAGAAATTTTCAAATGTCATATCAAATTTTTATTCAGATTTTTCAATGTGACACTTTAATGCTTTTAAAGCATTTCGGAAAGAAGTCATTCAAAACCAACAAACCTTTCATTTATTTATAAACCTCCACAAACTGATTTTCATAATTCTCACCAAGCAAATGCAACAAGCATTATTGTGATCTTTATTTTTAATCCATAAAATGTGCATTTTTTTAAAAATTAAATTAATAAATAAATAGATGTACCAGGATAGAAGAAAGAAAAAACTAAAAAATTAGAAACATGGAAAACAAATATTAATTATATATTATTTTTTAAGATGCCTTATCTTTTAGAAATATCTTATAATTTAATTAGATTAGTTTCTCTTAACGAATTGTAGTGTAAACAACATCAATAAAAAAAACCTTCAAGTATATTATTGGATGTATGAATGTTTTGAAATTTAGTTTGAACTTTCAAGTATCTTCAATATTTAGATTTTATCTGAGATATTATGTTAGTGAGTTATAATATGATTAATATTAGTGTAATATTTTTTTTATCTTTTCTTGTCTTTATTTGCTAATAATATGTGAGATGTTCAAATTTTGTATTCAGTAGTTCTGGTAGAAAATTGTCCATGTTTGAAATAAAAGTGCTTTCTTTCAGTGAGATTACCTCTGTAGTTTTATCATAATACATTTTGTTGGGGGAACATGCACATTTGTCTATAGTAAATCAGATCTTATGTTGCACTACTATTATTTGTTAAAATATTTTTAAATATGAAACATGATGTTTAAGTTTAGCACTCATATTTTACTGCACTTATATATATACAATGATGGGACTTTGAAATTTTTTTGAATTTACTTAATATCTAGATTACTTCTACCATATGCCAGGAGAGGGCACACATGAGATGAATGAGATCTGCATGCTAGTTTTTCATATATTGAAAAGAGCCACACCATATTATTTAAGTAAACAAAAATAACTACATATGGTCAAATTTAATTTAATTCATTTAATATAATGAAACATTCTACACAATTTTTAAGTGCTGTATAAAGTATATAAAAACTATAATTAAGCAAAAAATAAAATACAAAATAATTATTTCAAAATTTTAATAATAAAATAAAATAATAAAAATTTCATTAATAAAAAGTATAACATTTAACAAAGACCTTTAGTCAAAAAAAAAAATAAAGTCATATATCACATGACTCCATTTCTTTTTTAAGCTTTGGGAGTATAAACAAAGAGCTTTGCTAATTGTTCAACAACTTTGAGATAAATGCTCAGCAAGAGAAAGTGTTTAAAATATCTCTATCTGAACCCCCCCCCCCCCAATCCCTGACCAATGGTTTCATGCTTTTGGCACTCCTCAGAAAGGCACTACGGTAGCTTCAGACACTAGATCTAAAAACACCAACTCAAAACCAGCCTTTATCTAAGAGTTTATTATTGAGTAGAAAATCTGGTTTTCAGACACCTAGATGTCTTCAAACCCAGCTATCTAACTCAAATAGCTATATGGGGCTGAGAGATCTTCAACCAAACCATATATTAGAAGTCTTCACAATATAATATTGCTTAAGGCTAAAAGCAAGGACTATAAATAGTCAATAAAAAATAAGAGTCATATATCACATAATTCCACTTTGTGGAATATAAACAAAGAGCTTTGCTAATTGTTCAACAAGCTTTGAGATAAATGCTTAGCAAGAGAAAGCATTTAAAATATCTCTCTGAAAACCACTCCCAAACCCTGATCAATGGTTTTATGCCTTTGGCACTCCTCAAAGAAGTTCTAGGATAGCTTCAGCCTTAAGCAATGTTATATTGCTAAAACTTCTAATATATGGTTTGGCTGAATATCTCTCAGACCCATATAGCTATTTGAGTTAATAGCTGGGTTTGAAAACATTTAGGTGTCTGAAAACTTCATATTTTCTACTCAATAGTCAAAACTCTTAGATAAATGCTGACTTTGCATTGGTGTTTTTAGATCTAGTGTCTGAAGTTACCCTAGTGCCTCTCTGAGGAGTGCCAAAAGCATTAAACCATTGACCAGGGGTTAGGGGTGGTGGTTTTTAGACAGAGATATTTTAAATGCTTTCTCTTGCTAAGCATTTATCTCAAAGCTTGTTGAGCAATTAGCAAAGCTCTTTGTTTATATTCCATGAGCCACGTCATGCGATATATGGCTATTTTTTATTTTTTAATTGACTATTTATAGTCCTTTCTTTTAGCCTTAAGCAATGTTATATTGCTAAGACTTCTATGGTTTGGCTGAAGATCTCTCAGCCCCATATAGCTATTTGAGTTAGATAGCTGGGTTTGAAGACAACTAGGTATCTGAAAACTTCAGATTTTCTACTCTATAGTCGACTCTTAGATAAATGCTGGCTTTGGGCTGGAGTTTTTAGATCTAGTGTCCAAAGCTACCCTAGCACCTCCTGAGGAATGTCAAAAGCTTGAAACCATTGGGTGGTTTTTAGAAAGAGATATTTTAAATGCTTTTTCTTGCTAAGCATTTATCTCAAAGCTTGTTGAGCAATTAGCAAAGCACTTTGTTTATATTCCACAAGCTTAAAAAAGAAGTGGAGTCATGTGATAGATGACTCTATTTTTTTATTGACTATTCATAGTCATTGCTTTTAGCCTTAAGCAATCTTATATTGCTAAGACTTCTTATATATGGTTTGGCTGAAGATCTCTCAGACCCATATCACTATTTGAGTTAGATAGCTGGGTTTGAAGACATCTAGGTATCTGAAAACTTCAGATTTTCTACTCAATAGTCAACTCTTAGATAAATGCTGGCTTTGGGTTGGTGTTTTCAGATCTAGTGTCTGAAGCTACTCTAGTGCCTCTCTGAGAAGTGCCAAATGCATGAAACCATTGGTCGGGGGGGGGGTGATTTTAAATAGAGATATTTTAAATGCTTTCTTGCTAAGCATTTATTGAGTAATTAGCAAAGCTCTTTACCTTTAGTCAAATCTTTGAAATTTGGCATATAATTTATGAAAGCTATATAATGAGCTTTAATGGCTCTTAACAAGCTTTCCGAATATTCCTATCCCCAGACCAGTTTCTAGCTTTTAGCTTTCCTCGGTTAAGAGCTATTAAAGCTCATTATATAACATTAGTAGTACAATCTTATTAAATTAAGTCATGTGATGTGTGACTTTATTTCTTTGCTTCTGTGAGATCCTAGTTGGTCAACTGTGAATGATATTTTGACTTCACACACTTCATTGTGGAATACAATGATTCACAATAATATGTTGTCTCAGAAATTGAAATTAAATCACAAGCAGCTTGCATTAAGTGTGAATATTTTGATTCTGGCATAGGTTTCCAAAATTCAGTTAGAGAACTAGATTTGTGATGCATTTGCAATATCTGAGCCTCTTTCATCTCTAATAATGCCAATTCCCTGGCTACTTTCTTGACAAGCATTATTTCAGCAATTGGAAATTCATCTTCAATAATATTATAAATAAATTGATTAGCAAAATTTGGAAATGTAGATTTAAAACTTTTCAAATCTTCAAATGCACATTTCAAATATGCTTGCAATCCTTCTAATTTTTCTTTATATTCATCTAATTGTCCTTCTTTGATACTAATTATATTTGTTTTTATTCATGGAAAATGATGAAATATTCTGTACTTAAAAAATCATGCACAAAAAGCCAAAGTTTAGCTTCAAAACTAAATACACTGTGATAAATCATTATTTCTTTTTCTTGTAAAACAAATGTTCCATAATGTTTGTAAAAAATATTAAGCCAGAAAGCCAAGTTTTATTTTCTAATTCTGGATTTTTCCTCTCTTTTTCTTTTAAAAGTGTTATAATAGAATTTTAGGAGATTCACAAAATCGCTCATAATATTGTAAATTGAGAGCTATCTTATAACAGATCATAAGGAAATGATCACTGGGCAATTTATCTGTTTCAACATTTAATTTTTCTAAAAAGTTCTTAAATTGACAATGGGTTTTGGCATTTGTTCTAATTAAATTCCCAATCTGCAAAACAGTCTTCCATACGTTTTCATATTATAAGTGTGTCAGAATGAGCTCATGATGAATTATGCAGTGAAGAGGTATAAAACATGAAATTTTAAGATTGTTGTTCCCTATATTGTAGTGGCTCTGTCAGTCACAACATTTATAAGGTTATCATAAGGCAATACATCCTGTTTATTACATCATCAATTGCATTTTTGTATCGATATTGTGAGTTGTTTCGATAAGAGTAGGTCTAACATTTCTTCCTTCACCTTTGTCTGAAGATACACAGCAGACAAAAGTGGCCAATTGTGGAATATCCTGAATATCTTTAGACTCATCCAGAGCTAAACTGAATGCTGTACAAATTTTCAAATCAAACTATTTTCAACATTTTTTTACTAATTTTACTAATGTGACACTCAGTTATCGGCAGGTACTGTGACATAGGAACTTGCATGATCAATTTATAAAGTTTTGAATTATATAGAATTAAAACTTTAACTACTTCTTCCAAGTTTCTTTTAATAAATTCTTTTCCATTTGGCACAAGCAATATTCCAAACTATTAAAAACTAGCTTCTCTGGCTCTGTTTGCAATATTAAATTGTGTTGATATTGAGTTGAAAATGGGGATGGCTTACTTCATAATGTTGACATAAATTGCTTATTTTGTAGTTTGCAAGTATAACTTTACAAATGAGACACAACGACTTTCCATTATTGTCAATTAAAGCAACATTTTCTACCCATTCTTTCTTAAAGCTTCTATTTTCTTGCTAATATTTTAGTTTTTTGATATTTTCTGAGGTCATGTTAACAAAAAAAATGAGGTAAATTTATTTCCAAAGTCTGAAATTCAAACAAAATAAATGAATGAATAAATAATTAAAATAAAAATGTCTAAATATTAATTCTAGTTTTAAAGGATTCGTAAATAGCACAACAAATTATTGAAGAAACAGGGCTTCTTAAAATAAAATACGAATAAAAACAATTTAGAATAATTAAAAACAATTTTGGACTATATTTATTTTTGCTTGATATTTTTTTGATAATTTTTAAACGTGTTTTATTATTATTTACCATAAAAAATAGAAATAACATAACCAAAATCAAGCAAGTGCTTTCCAGTTTTATTTTCAAAAGTTTTTTCATATAATTGTTTAAAAAAACATGAAACTTTTAAGTGCAGTAATTATAAACAATTAAAATAATTTTCTTAATCTGTACGCATGTCTTTAGAACGCTTGCGCAGATGCCAGAAAAAAATTATCCATAAACAAATTTTAATTGCTCAATAACATAGTCTACTTACCCGACTTTTTGAAAAAAATATGAAATAAGAAAACTATCACTGAAATAAACAACCATAAAATTGCACAAATTATAAATGTATATGTGATCACTCCATACACGCACGTAGTAATTTTTATAAGATTTTGTAGATATTGTTTTCCAATATATTTGAAAATAGTATATATATATATACATGATGTAATTTGTAATAAAATAAGTAATAAAAATGTTTGATAAAAATGTAAATTATATTACAATTTTTTGTGCAAACAAAAAAGAAATCTGAAATAATAAAAATAAATTGGGTTTAACTCAACTAAGAGCTGCATTTGCCCACTGTTGTTATATGTTTTTGATATAGGGTAACACAGTTATCTAAAATCCTATGTACTGTTTGGTAGAGATGTTTTTTTACTATGTCTGATAGCCAGAGGATTTAGCATATATAAAGATAATTAGATATTACCTGCCCATATTCCAGTTTAAATATTCACGATTGGCATGCACACATGTATAATTTGCACTCGCATATACACAGGTTTATTTATATGGACACTTTTTAATATAGTAAAATAATGGTTAGACTTCTTTGAATATTTTTTTTCATAAGAGATAGATTTCAGAACAGACATTGGAATAACAAATTTTTTTTTAGATATAATAAATAATTGGAAACAATTTTTATAATTTTTACGAGAACCTAAATTTAAATTAATCTTATTAATTTTCTTTAGCTAAGATGTCAAATATAAACTGAACACATGAGAATTTGTAAAAAATGAAATAAATCCGATAAATCTGTTTCATGTATGTAAATTGTAAGAATAGTAGCAAAAAAAAAAATCTGTTTCATGTGTTCTGTTCATACTGTACATTTTTATTTTTATATACGAAATTCAAATTTATTCTTTTATTTATTGATATGTATTCTAAAAACTACTTCGTAGTAAATCATAGGATTTCACGTTGTATGTTTATGATTTAGACTCAGTGAGTTAATTGTGAAGATATTTAAAGCTTCAAGCTTTCAAACCTAAATGCTTATGACTGGCTTAGATATATAGAAAAAAAAGTTGAGAGAAGGGTGGCTGCCCTTTTCTCATAAAATCTTTGTTGTGTGTTTAGGGGTTTGATGTCATTTAAGACGACTATCTTTGACATCTGATTGGCTGTCAGTTATGTATTGAAACGAGCACTAGAGATTTGCAGTATCTCGATTTATTTCAGTTTTCAACTATCTTCGCAAATTAAAATATTATTTATCAATAAAAATAATAAACTTGCTTTTATGTCTAATTACTTTCTTTTTTTCTTTGTGTTGTTGGTGAATTAGTTATTTTACAAATACTGTAATCTCAATTATTTATTATTAATGACAATGAAAAATATCTATGGTAGCATTATTTATTTTGATTGAACATAGTTCTGTTATTTTTATATTATAGATAGAGACATCTTTGAATAAAATGTTAAATATATTTAACACATTAGGACATCAAATTGTTCTTGAAAATATTTCGCTCCTAAATAAAATAATTATTTTAAATATCTTTAATTTTACATTTTACGAATTATTAAAAGTTTATTTTATATTTTTACAAACTAGATTTAAATACTTCAAAACAGCATTTCAATAAGAAAAAAGAGCCATTGAGTTGCATTAAATATCCCTTTGTGTCTCAACTTAGTGTCACTAACATTCTTTTGAATGTTTTAAAATATGTAATTTTATATCTCTTTCTACAAACTTCTAAATAGATAAATCACCATTATCACTAGATAATACTTTACAATAAATTCAACTAGTTAAATAGGAATTAATCCTTTACATTATATTGCATATACAGATCTCTATTATGTTTACACTGTATACTATATATACAGATCTTGTAATTTGATTTTTTATAAAGTCAACTCCAAATTTACAGTTAAATAATTATAAAACTGTATGTGAATTTATTACATTTATATAGCTTTATGATAAATCATAACAGGTTCAAGTAAAATAGATAAATTCTAGAGAGATGAACTTGTTTATGACATAACGATTATATTTTTATGGTATTGTTACATTAAAAAAATTGAAAGGTTACTTTCTTGTGGATCATATGATATTCAAATAACAAAAGTGACAGATACACAAGATCATGTAATACAGTGATAGCAGAATAAATTGAAAAATATAACTTTCTAGCCTCATTTAAAATCACATTCCATCACAACAAAGCATTAATAAAAAAAAGACGAATTGTGATGTTTCCTACTACCAATTTAGTGATATATTAGTTTTTAGAATGTTTGATGGTAATTCAAATAAAAGAATAATTTTATTTATTAATTTTTGACAACATTATTATTTAAAATTTTTATAGGCTTTCAATAATTTATAATTGTATAATTTACTTAACAATTTGTTTTATTACTAGTATATAGCCATCATTTAATGAGATATAAAATACTTTTTGTTTTTTAAATCAATTGTCTCTTCATCTTTTCTTCTAACTTCCTAAAGTCCAACAATATCCAATTTAATATTAGATAGTTTTGCTTCCTGCAGTTGCAGTCTTCCTTTATTTGAAAGTGATCTGCAGTTGTAAGTACTTAAATAAATGACTCTCATAGAATGGTAATCTGGGTCTGCAGAGAGAAATTTTCTGTTAGCTGAAAAGAGACCTTTTGATTCCTCTTGAAGACTTAAGGAAATCAAGCAGACAAATTTATAATATTCACTCTAGAAGTTCTTATCATGGTAGCTGTTGTTACTATATAATTTTTTATATAGTAAGAAGTACAAATAGGCTGCAACATACATTAAGTTTATTGGATTTTTACCTTTGAATTTAATATCAAGAAATGCTATAATCTTTCTTTTCAGTTGCCTGATTAAAATGTCATTTGAGTTTTCTTGAAAGGAGGATGAATGTCTTTCTGAATAAACTTTTTTTTTATATAGCAAAGCATAGGGAAGCGAATCCTAAAACAACTGCTTGTAAGCCAGCTGTGCTAACCATTCGGCCACCAACGCTTGACTGAATAAACTTTTTTCTTATAGATATTTACAATTATGACAGACAAAAACCTTTATATATATTTATTTTAAAAAGGAGAATTTTTTACAAATCCACTTTCAACAGAGACAAAGCATCCAAATAAAGTTACAGCATAATTTGATTATCTATTGACTAACAGAAAATATATATTTCATTATTGTAATGTTTTTAATACATTCAACACGGGAAATGATCTGAACTAGTGAGATATAAATATGAGTTAATGCAAAACTAGAAACAAAAATTATTAAGAAAATTAATATTAACTATTGATATTCTTATCGTTCAAAAACAAATCATTTTAAAATTTTATTGGATTTTGAAGATGATTCAGACTTGACTGATATCAATAAGAAGATAATTGATAAACGATTAGAGTTGCAACAAAAGTAACTGATTAACAAAAAAGCAACAGTTTACTAATAATTTTTCTACAAGGGAGAATGTGTAAAGAAAAGATGGAATACGAAATTTTTTAAAAATGATCCACTAAAAAAAATTGAATATCTAGAGTTTTGTAAAATAATATAAAAAAGAACTAATAATGCTATAAAAAATATAATTGTGAATTGTAAAGTAAGATTATAAAAGAGAATAAAAATGTCAAAACTGTAAAGCAACATCCTGGTATTGGAATGAGTTATTTCTGAAATAAGAAGTAAAAGATAGAACTATTACTAAAAAAAGAGATGACATTATGAAATGTGTAGAAGAGTTCTATAAAGAATATGTAGCAAAAATAAACAAACAAAATGTCTAATATAATTATCACAACTTCTGATTGACTAGCATTGTAAAATAAAGAGAAAGACATATAATAAAATCTATGAAAAAAGGAAATGATGGAATTATAATTGACATCTTAAAAGAAGTAGGTGAAGAAATAAAAAAAACATTGGCAAAGTTATGTAGCAAATGTCTAAATGATAAAGATATAATAGATGAGTGGAAGAAAGCAGTACTAATATTGACCTTTAAGAAAAATTTATAAAAAAAAAAATTAAAAATTACAACCTATCAGTCATTTGTGTTTTACTGTATCTTTATTTATATGAATTTAAAAAAGAATGTGGAAATATGGAGGTTATTTAATATATCTATAAAGATATTACACATGGGAAAGAGAAAAGTGAATAACTCCATGTGTGTGTATGTTTAAAATTAAAAAATCAGATATATTAATCTTTAACCGAGGTTTAAAATTTATATCTGTGCTTGAGTTAATCTCTAGTTTAGAAAATGATTAATAATAATCATTATTGTATTTATCTGAGGTGGATGGGGTCAAAGTTGTGAGTGGAGTGAGTTTGACAATGGTTAATAAAAATATAACAATCTTATATCATTTCTACACAAAACCTTTGCCATGATAATTACAGCTGATTTTCATCAATCCAAGTATTGAGAGAAGTTATAAAAAAGACTACAATAATTTATTTTATTTTAAGTAATAAACTTTACTAAAACACAACATATTTACATAATTACAAGATAAATTTCTAGTTCAAACAAAAAACAAACAAAAAAAGGAACAGTATTATTCTTCACTTGTCCATTATACATAATGCATCATGTTTACTTAACTTTCCGGTCACCTGTTAATTGTCACTGTTAATGATTTATACCCTTTTTCTTTAACAACAACATTACAATTCTTTATTATATGTTTTACTCCTAGATTTCACTTTTGGAGAGGGCAATTCCTACCTATACACGTTGGAAGGTTTTTTGGGGCCAATATTTTAGGCACAAGTTAAAGTAGTTCTCCCAATCTTTATCCATTTTTTTTAACCACTTGAATTTCTTATTATCAAATAAAAGTGAACATCTTATTGCCCACAATGATTTCAACATATGGATCATTACATTCACATTGTGTGGGTTGAAGGGTTATAACATATTTTTTATAATATATTTGAGATTTATTATAGGCCTGTGAAAGACCTTCATTCTAATTTCTCTAAAGGCATAGCAATCTTCAAACAAGTGCATAAAAGTTTCACTGCCCCTGTTACTCATAATACAGGTTTCATTCAAACTCAACCCCAGTCTATAATTAATATATGTAGTTGTAGGTAGAATCCCATTGATTAACTTAAAAAAATAAATCTCATTGATGTCTGAGGTGTATATATTGAGTGAAATTTTTTTAAAACATTTTTCATTGAATAGCTCAACCTATTATTTTTATTTTGGTAATTTGCTTTTTTTAAATCTTTATATCTAATACCATCAAGTTCATCTTGCAAATCTTTATATGCCATCAACATGTCAGTAAGATACGATATTTTTTCAGCTCCCAATCTGTTAATAATAAATATGTCACCATTTGGGAGATTAAATGAGTGATCTTTTGCTACATTCATATAAGCTTTAGCAGTAATAAATCGAACATAAGCTTTTGAGTCAATTAAATTGATACCACCCTTATTTATTGGAAGCTGTAAAAGCGAGGTAGAGAGGACATGTTTTCTTTCCCCATATGAATTTTTCTGCCATCTGTATAATTTTTAGGTTTGATTTATTATATAATTTTTACCATGGGCCGTAATATCCTAGCACTCCCATTGCAATTGCATAAAATATTTTGGTTTTAGTTATTTCATAGAGTTTAAAAGGCATAAAACTATTAATTCTTTCCTCTATTTTCCTTGTGACTAATTGGTTTAATAGTCCATTCATCTTAGTTTTTGATAAATATAATGGAAGGCCAAGGAAGGACTTAGGCAGGGCTACAAACTCATTGGGAATTCTTTTTCCTGTTGCCAATTGCCAAGCTGCTGATTTGTTTACTTGAATCAATGCTCCAGTTGTCTGCTGAAATTATCTGATTATATTCATTACAACATCAATATTATAACAGTTTTCAAAAATTATTATAATATCATCTGTAAATAAGCATTTATTTTATATAGCGTATGTAAACAATTGTATTACAGTCAAATATCAGCCTTTCACGCTAATTGTGCATACGCTTTGCGAGTGTTAATAATAAATGAATACTTTCTCATCAATACAAGATATAGTATTTATGCAGGAATAAAAGGAATCCTCTTATTCCTACAACTCAAACGCTTATATATAGCAAATCTGAAGTGCTGGCAAAGAAAGCGTGATGATGGAACAGTCACTTTAAATTACTATATATAATGTCTGAATGAATGACGCTGGTGAAATTATCTAGAATTTACTAAACGTCATTCCAACTGAAACTTAATAATATGTAAATAAGCATTTATTTTATATAGCGTATGTAAACAATTGTATTACAGTCAAATATCAGCCTTTCACGCTAATTGTGCATACGCTTTGCGAGTGTTAATAATAAATGAATACTTTCTCACCAATACAAGATATAGTATTTATGCAGGAATAAAAGGAATCCTCTTATTAAATAAGAGGATTCCTTTTATTCCTGCATAAATACTATATCTTGTATTGGTGAGAAAGTATTCATTTATTATTAACACTCGCAAAGCGTATGCACAATTAGCGTGAAAGGCTGATATTTGACTATAATACAATTACTTCAGATTTGCTCATATATAAGCGTTTGAGTTGTAGGAATAAGAGGATTCCTTTTATTCCTGCATAAATACTATATCTTGTATTGGTGAGAAAGTATTCATTTATTATTAACACTTGCAAAGCGTATGCACAATTAGCGTGAAAGGCTGATATTTGACTGTAATATAATATCATCTATAAATGTCATGACCTTTACTGAAACTCCCAATTGGGGCAGGTAAATTCCATTTATTAGTGCCTCTATTTCTTTTATCATGGGATCTACATAAATTGTAAACAACAATGCTGCCAAAGGTGATCCTTGCAGAATTCCTCTATCTGGGGCAAAAAACTCTGATCTTCTCATAAAATTTTTATAAGAGATTCTATTATTCGTAACGTAATTTTTATTGCATTCAATAAGAATTGATAATCTTTTATAAGCTCCTTTAGAGCATTAAATGGATAGACCAGTTAACGAAGTCAAAAGCAGATTTAAAATAAATTTGTAATGCAAAATACTGTGTTAAATTATGCATCCTGACATGCTTAATAGCTTCTTAGATTTTAATAGCCACATTTACTGCTCTCTTACCTTTTACTACATGATACACCATTGATATCTTGTTACTGACATTTCTAAATTTTTTTTTGTAATATTCCAGCAATGATTTTAGCATCAATATCCTCAATTGTTATATTTCTTAGTTCTTCAAAATGGGGCATTTTAATATTCTTTTCTGTTTTAATGCTGAAGATTATCCTGTTGTTAATATATGGCCAGTCGAAAATCTCTAATCACATTTGATTATAAAATTTTAATAGAGGGCCAATTAGAAGATAATCAATTTTTTTATACGCTAATGCTGGGATTTCATCATTTGCTAATACTGTTTGCAACTTTAATCCTCTTTATTTCAACAAAGACCTCCTGATGTGAGATTAAACCATTCATAGTTTGCTTTAATTGCATCCAGAATTGTTCACTCTCAATCCTTCATTTGCCCATTATTTCTTTTAATCTCACAACCATATATTGATCTACCTCATCACCTGATATCATGGAGTCTTCAGCTGTTATCATCGATGGGATACCATTGGTGTGAGGGATGTATATTTTCACATAGTTAATTGTTGGCTTCATTATTTTAAGATCTGGGATTAATTTTTTATTCTTCGTGTATATGTTTCTTCCTGCATTCTTTTATATATATCATTGTATTCTATTTGTAGTTTCTTCACTAAATCATTATTTTCTCTGGGGCTGGATATAATACTTAGTATTTTATTGATTTCAATAATTCTATTTTTCATTTGATATTGTATTAACATATTATTTGTGTTATTATGGCATAGGCTCCAGATAAAATGATACTATCAAAATGTTAGACATTTGATCAATTGTAAAGTTTATCTGGCTCATAATGTTCTTTTTAATAGTAAAGACATAGACTTTATCTTTTATTACATCATAATTTTTTTATCTCCAGTAGTATTTTTAGGTGATCAGAAAAGCCTACTAGAGAAGTTTCAATGAATGAGACTTTCACTTTACCATTCGACACAAAGAACAAATCTATTAGTGATGTATGCCTGCTGTTAAAAAATGTGTAGGCATTCTTACTATTTTTTATTTTCAATGAATATACTGCAAGAGTTTCTAGTTTGTTTTCCAGGCTTTTAGGAATATCCCAGTAGGAGCAATTGAAGTCACCTCCCACCACAACAATGCCCGGCTTCTGCATCAATTTATTTTGTATACCATGAATTAACTTAGGGATATCATTACCTTTACTAATTGAGTGTACTGCAATTAGGTTATGAAGCCTATCACAAAAGATAAAGAAAATCACTATAAAATTTATTTGTAACATGATTATTTGTATGTTTTTTATTCTTGATCTCATATTTATTAGTAATGCAACTGCTGATTTTATATTCATTCTATACAGAAACACATTTGCCTTTGCAAGTCTTTCAGTAATCCAAATTGGTGTATTGTTACTAATCTTTGTTTCTGATAATATTATAATGTCATATTTTTGGGAAGCAATGTATTCTATAATTTTAACCACTTTATCACCTGCTTTCATTCCTCTAACATTCATAGATATTATATTTAGTGATTTCTTCATATCTTGGTAATTGAATAATCATTTTATTAGCATATTACCCCCCACATTCTCATCTTTTCCCTTAGTTTTAATTCATACTCTTTCTTATCATAGGAGTCATTGTTTAATGCCACCAAATTAATATCTAACCTTATTTGGTTGTTGCCATTATTATCTTTCATAACTTTATTAATCTTTTGCTATGTATTTCTTTTGAATGTTTTGATACTATCCTCATTACCATTTACTTGCTTGTTGCTAAATTCTGCTGTTTTCATACTATCTTCATTACCATTTACTCGTTGGTTGATAAGTTCTACTGATTGTGTTATCATAACCATGTCTTCATTTTCATTTTCCATTTGTGAGTCTGTGTTATCCTCATCATATGAAGCTATAAGATTATCAATACCTGTGACATCTCCAACCTGCAATAGTTCATTTTGGCCCGGTAACAATTCAACTTCATCTAATATGTCCATATTTTTTAAGTTATCAAATTTCTTCTTCATACAATAAATGCTCGTCTCCTGTGTTACTAACTATATTAGCCAATGTCTTAAGTGATGATGATACATTACATAGGTGGTTTAATCAAATTTATTACACTTCATGCAGTTAGCAGTGTCACAGCCTGATTCAATATGCCCTACTCGATTACATTTAAAACACAATGGTGATCTACCCTTTATTATTATGAAAATGGGCATTTGATATTTTGTTGTTTTATGTGGTATCTGTTCTTTCATTACCCCTTTCTTTAATTTAAGTACTACTGTCCATGAGTTTGATGGAATTTGGAAAGCTATGCCCGGTGTCACTTCTCTTTCCATATTTATTATCTCAGCATAATCCGCTAGTTGGATTTTAAAAAATTCAACATTGAAACTTGGAGGTGTATGCAGTATTCTTCCATAGACCAATGGATTAGGATCTTTTGTAACATAATAATTTTTATTTTATTTTGAATTGCTTAATTATGTTTTCAGCTTTATCTTTTTATTCCTTATTGAAATATTCAATCAAAACGAACCCTCTATCAGAAAAAAAAAAAGTATATTTGACCATGTTAATGAGTTCATGAGAATATAGAGCCTTTAAGTATTCATCGATATCTGGTTTATCAAGTATATGTTCTCCTGTTGCTATTAGTTTGAATAACTAAGCTAAAAATTGATGTACTTGGTGACATACACTTTACAAATATCTTTTTCCAGTATTCATTTAATTTCACAAAAGATTTTGTGGTAAGTTTCTTGTTACTTATATTATCAGCATAGTTATCATTAATGTCAATAAATTGAATTTTATTCACTGAATCTTTTTGATTATCTAATACATCTCCTTTTTAAATTAATTTTGATCTTAATCCAGCTTGTTTTATTGCATCAGATTGTAAGCTCAACACTTCACTTGAGTCAAAATTATTATCGCTATCCATTTTCCCTTTTTTTATTATTATTTAATATTACCCACTCTGGATTTTCTAGTGCAATGTTACTACTTAGACTTCTCTCAGTTTTTTTGCTAATAATTGCTTTTTCTGTAAGTGCTATATTGTTTTCTTGATTTATTTATATGTTGTTTTAAATTTATATCATCACTATTATTATCATTTTCTTTTCTACGTTTATTTAAATTAAGCCATATTGAAAAGGGCAAAAATTTAAAATTTGCCGAAAAGAGCTTCTATATGTTATTTTTATGTGTTATGATTACATGACTATATTACAGCTATTGTTATATATCATTTTGTTGTTAGTAAAGATATTTTATTATATCTATGATTTATTTAAATTAGTATCACTATTAGTTTTCCTTAATTTCTTTTCTTTTCTCAGAAACTTAAACACCATTTTCTCATTATGATTTTTATTTCCCTCCTGATTATTAGTATCTAAGACTTTAAATTTATCTTTAACTTCACAAATACTTACTTTGGTATTCTCATTCTTCTTATTCTTTCTCCCCATTTTAATTTTTTATTTTAAACAATCGTCCCTGTAATTCAAGCAGGAAAGATACTTGCACTACCGGCCATTACTCGAAGTGGAAGTAAAAACGACAAAAAATATGAATTGCTATTATGCTTTAGATTTGTAGATTATAAAAAGATATTTGATTCTACAACTACTTCTACAGTGATTAAAGCATTGGATCATCAAGATGTAGATTCAAAATATTGCCATCTCCATAATTCCAAAACTTTATACAGCAATTTTTAAAAGTAATATTTTGTGGATTAAAATGAGAAACTAAGAAAGTAAAAGTAAATGGAGATCATTTAAGACATTTAAATTTTACAAATGATGTAATTATTTTTGCAAATAATTCAGAACTTCAGGAAATATTGGAAGAGTTATCAGATGAAAGTAAGAAAGTAAGACTAAAGATAAATGCTAAAAAGACTAATATTCAATGAATTTTCTCAGAAGAAAACAAAGATTGATAGACATAAATTAAAAAAAGTTAACAATTACAAATACCTTGACCAAATTATTCATGCATATAAAAACATAATGGATAAAATTAATCACAGCATGCTTTTGATAGAAATAATTTAATGTGCCTATGGATATGAGATTTGGATACTTATCTAAAGAGCAATTCAGAGACTTCAGATCACTTACTGTAATATGGAGAGATGTATGTTAGAAATAACAAAAGCAAAATACATGGGTGAGCAAACGAACAAGTATCACTGATATTGAAAGAATTAAGAGACTAAAATGAAACTGGGCAAAACATATTATTAAAAGAAATGATAATAAATGGACAATTTAAGTCTTAAATGGATCCCAATAAATTGTAAAAGACCTAAAGAGAGATACAATGTATGATATGGATGAATGAAATAAGAAATAGGATCAAAAAGTGGATTAAACTTGGAGGGACCTTCATCGTGCAGTGGATCAATAATGATTGATTATGATGATGAAGGATTTTAATGTTGCAATATTATCACATCCACCTAATGCACTCATAATCTCAGGTTTGATTCTAGGCAAGAATGGAAAAGCACTGAAATCCTTACCATCCTGCAGCTGGTAATTTTGTTGAATAATGTCATTTTTTTACTGTTTATCTGTTGGGGGATGGGAAGGGGAGGCTGTAGAAAATGTCATTGTGTTGTGGAATTATTTAGGACTGCTTAGCTTTACTTATATACGTGTATATTCACACAAAGAAAAAGAAAAAATGTATGAAAGAGTAATGGATGCATGGATGAAAAAATGGTTGTTTTTTGAAACATTTATAATATATGTAAATATACATTTAAATAAAATTCAATATTTTAAAATTTACTATTTAATAATATTATTAAATTATTTCAGGTGTTTTTGCAGCAACTTCAAGCACGCCTAAAAGAATAAAATTCTCTTCTACAATTAAATCAGTGAAAAATTCAAATTCTAATAAGAATGTTCCAATGTCAACTAAAAATTCAAAGTTTATCGCAAAAGTATTTACAACTAAACGCAATATAATCTTTCAAAAAAGATCACCAAGTACAATTGCTAATTCTAAAACAATTAAATATTTTCCCAACAAAACCACAATAAATCCTGGTTTAACAATTGAAAAATATATTGTCCCAACTTTTAAAAAGTTTCTTCTTTGGTCCGACGTATTTTTTATAACAACTGAAACAAAAGAACCAGAAGAGATTTTTCCAGCGGATGAAGGATTTATTTTGGTTACTCCAAAGAAAGTCATTATAACAAAACCTACAGTTCTCACTAAACTATTAACTAAAGTTACTGTTGTAAATAAAAAACCAGCTACAAAACAACATAACAAGCTAAGTACTAATAAATTATTAGCAGCCAAGTCCAATGAACTAAAAATGAAGACAATGAAATCTGATCAATCGAATGTTAAAATACTTCATCGACGACTTTTGCAAACTTTAGAGCAGCCATTTATTATTCCTGAATGTATTAATAATCCTGACTGTAATAAATCAAACCATGAAATTTGTGAAACTCGAGATTTGAGAAGAGATTGTAATTGTCTTGCAGGATACTCCAGAAAAGATGGCGCTGACTCAACATGTTATGGTGAGAAATAATCATTGTAATATTTTTGGCCTTATATGTTATTTAAAAATTATGCATTAAAATTTATAAAAATTATGCAAATTTTTAGACAATAAGCAGAAAATAGATGTCTTTAGTTAAAAATAACAAAGTTAATATTTATTTCTAATTATATCACAATATATTTTTTAATTAATACTTGAGTGTTGGTATATATGCAGATAAATGATCGATAGAAAACAGATGTTATTTGTTATAGTAATAAAAATATATATTTTAAAATTAAAAAAATATCTAGACGTTTGACAAATTCATCGATCCCAGAATTCCAATCAAAAAAGAGGTGGGAGATGACAATAATTCAGTGAATGAAAATACATCATATAATATTAATATGATCTACGTTCTTTATTATTTTTACAATGCTTTTTTTAACAACCTGACAGTTTTGATTGCCCCAGCAATCTTCTCCAGAACATCTGCATTACATTGTGATTATTTGACTCTCTTTTTTGTCTTCATCCAATGTAATCTCTTCTTTCTTCAGGTCTCTGTTTTGATGCATGAGCTATGTTTCACATATTAGATTGGATAAAGACAAATAGAGGAGTCAAACAATCACAATATAATTCAGAAGTTCTGAAAAAAATTGTTGGGGCAATCGAAACTGTCAAGTTATAAAAAAAAAAGCATTGTAAAAATAATAAAGATGGATTTGGCAATGCAATAGGAAAGATAAAGTAAACAGATCAATTGTTAATTTATTGAAAATTTAAATAAATATTCCCTTTTTTATATTTTTTAAATTTACATATTTATTTTTACTTTATTATTATTATTTAATATTTAGGTATAAAGTATTTAATTTTTATTATTGTTATTGCTTTATTTTTTGATTTTATTTGTAATTGTTTAGCTTTCTAAATATTTCTGAATATACTATTACTGATACTAGTATTTTTTTTTTATTATAAAATATAGAATTTTTATTCAGAAATTTGGTTACAACATATGATAATAGTTATACATAGAATATATTACATGATAATCAGGGGGATAAAAGTTCAATATTGATATCTTGCTTGAAACCAGCTTAAAGGATTAATATGAAGCATATCAGCAAGGAAAGGATCCGGAATAGTATCCTGTTGATAGGTGACCATGCTTGCATGTCCTATACAGTTCAACAATAAATCTGATCCTTTGTCCATGTTCTGCATGATCACATTGACCCTTCATATTGGAGGTTACTTCCATAAAACTTAGGGTCTGGGCAATAACCATGCAGAGCAAGGCAAGTCATCACAAAGGGATGCAGGCCATTCAGCCTCAAATCGCTCTCCAGGATAGGAGCTTTCTATTTAGGAATGAAAGGGACCAGCTTTTGGGGGCCAGGTCAATAATCTCCATGTAGAAATCGTAGATGTAAGAGGGGATCAAATTCTGGTCCCTTTTCCAAATTTTTTCTATTTTGTTAATATAGAGCTCGAGCAGACATTCCAATGCATGATTAAAGGTGAGCCAGCACCGCGTGTACCATAGCAAGAACAGTACAAATGTTGTTAATTGTATCTCCGGAATGGATCCACTTAGTATATTGTCAATGAGAGTTAACAGAGCAGGCATATTGTTATTTAACATTGAGGCTATAAGGACTCTGTAGGGGTGGAGAGAAACACAGTGGCAGAGGAGGTGAAGAGAAGTTTCATCCTCTCTGAGACATAGAAAGCAAGTGGATTCTATATTTGACAATCCTCGGTGATGCACCAGAAAGTGTTTAGTAGGCAAGGCATTAATATTTATCTTCAGCTTTTTGTAAGGGTTATCCATAATAAAAATTGTTTTTTTTCATTGCATATTTGCACATTACTTATATAATTTTTTGAAAATGGTATATAATTTTTTTTATAAAGATTATTAATGTTCTCTATGATAGTTTAGATGATTATACACTATATTTTTTATCTGTCATAGCATTTTAAGTTTAAAATGATATCATTTGGATTTATGAATAAAGCTCATAAATTCATTTAAATAATTGTAGTATTTATACCTCTGCTAATTTCAGTGATCTAAACAAAAGGTAACTCCTAATATTTAAAATATGTATCTATTTTTTTTTTTTTTACAGATCCAAGGAAATCCAATTTATATTCCTTTAGGCATTGAAGGCTTGACTTTAATAATAAATTAAACATATTATGAAAAACTTATATTTTTCAATGTCAGGTGAATTTTTACTGTATCTAAGAACATTTAAAATTTACTTGTCAAATTTTAGTTAGTTGGGCAATATGATTATTAATTTAGCATGAAATGGTTCAGAAATATCTATACTAAGTATGTTTTAAAATAGACTAAACTGAAAAATCATATACATATCACTATGTATTACGTCAAACTGAAACCTTTGATTAATTAACAGAACACTGGACTTCAACATTATCTTTAGGTTGTTCTTAACTTACTGTTTACACACACACACACACACACACACAAAGCATCACATGACCTACCCTGTTTACATTTAACATATGCTTTAAAAAGTGGTAATTTAATGCATTTATTATATATTATAAGTGTCAATAAACATTAGATGGCAATATTTTAATTCCAGTGCTCAATTTTAACTCTTCATAGTACAAGTTAATAATCTAAATTCAGAAACATCCTAGGTTTTAAACCCAAGTCAATCTAATTTTAGTTATATATTTTAGTGACTACAATAAATATCATAAAACTAGAAAATAATCTGGGCATATTAATGTTAATATTCATTGATTACTGACTCAATAGACAAATACAGCAAACTGACATCTATAATCATCAAAGTCTTGTAATTATCTTTAATGCCCTATATGATTTGATGCAGTGATAGAATAATCAAACTGAGAGCTAAAGGTTAATGTATCAAATAATTATATTCATTTCAGGTGCTGTAATGCTACATCATCTTCTGATTACTAATTGTTCAATCATTTTTATATGTTAAATTAACAAAGTTAATTTTAATACAATAGCTGACAATCTTTTTTATTTTGGGTCATTCGTTCTATATCACATCCTGTTTGTAGGTCAAATGAGCAAATCAGTTATATAACATGATGAATACCAATAAATTTTATATATATCATAAAAAATGATAATAAAAATGCATTAATATGCATTTGAAGATAAAATATTCTTCTTATAATGCAAATTCAAGAAACAAACAAGGACACATTGCAGAAAACGTATTATTCTTTTATTAAATTGATTAAAAAAATACAAACAGTAGAAACATACAAAAGTTACAATTATATAAATTACATTCAAAGATCAGCCTTTCAAGCTAATTGTGCATGCGTCTTCTGCGAGTGTTAAATAATAAATGAATACTTCACTCTACAATACAAGATATAGTATTTATGTAGGAATAAAAGGAATCCTCTTATTCCTATGACTCAAATTCTTTTATATGAGCAAATCTGAAGTACTGTTGAGTAAAGTGTGAGAGTAGAATTCTCACTTTAAATTACTATCTACGATGTTGGAATGAATGACGTCGGTGAAATTGTCTAGAATTTACTAAACGTCACTCTAAGTGAAACTTAATTATAAGTTTTGCTCATATAAGATTTGCTCATATAAAAGAATTTGAGTCATAGGAATAAGAGGATTCCTTTTATTCCTGCATAAATACTATATCTTGTATTGTAGAGTGAAGTATTCATTTATTATTTAACACTCGCAGAAGACGCATGCACAATTAGCTTGAAAGGCTGATCTTTGAATGTAATACAATTGTATGCATAGCATCATATAAAAATAAATGCTTATTTACTTATAATTAAGTTTCACTTAGAGTGACATTTAGTAAATTCTAGACAATTTCACCGACGTCATTCATTCCAACATCGTAGATAGTAATTTAAAGTGAGAATTCTACTCTCACGCTTTACTCAACAGTACTTCAGATTTGCTCATATAAAAGAATTTGAGTCATAGGAATAAGAGGATTTCTTTTATTCCTGCATAAATACTATACCTTGTATTGTAGAGTGAAGTATTCATTTATTATTTAACACTCGCAGAAGACGCATGCACAATTAGCTTGAAAGGCTGATCTTTGAATGCAATACAATTGTATGCATAGCGTCATATAAAATAAATGCTTATTTAATTATATAAATTAAAAATTTAACTATGAACTGTAATAAAAATTAGAGCAATGCTTTCTAATCTTCATATTATCTGTAAGAAGTTCATAATATGGTTTGTAATTTTCTTTGCAAACATAATATTTTGAATTTTCATATTTCAATTGATTTCTTAATAGATTTAAAATATAATTCATTTAAGAAGAGATTTGTTCACAGATGTAAGCATATACAGAATAAAATAAACTTCATTAAAAGAAAGATGGGCTTAGAAAGTAAACAATGAATGATACCTGATATTTAGAATTTAAAATGGAATTTAAAAAGTCTGTGAAAATGGAAATTTTCTGTTCCTATTCTGTTTTTTTTTTTTTTTTTTTAAAAAAAATGCTTATTTACAAATAAATGAGGTTTTTGAAGGTTACTATTTAGAATATGGTAGATTTATTATATAAATATAATAATATGCCAATATCTAAGCAAAGTATAATTAAGCCCTTTTATAGATTCACTAATTTTTTTTATTAATTATTATTTTAATAGTGAAATTCTCAGATTTGCCCTTCAATTGCAAAAGTAACAAAGCCCAGAGACCTTAATTATTTAAAAGATCTTACTTTATGAAGACCCATACATGGAAATATAAAATGGTTCTTTTTTCATACAAATCTATTCCTCAATCAAAAATTTTATCCAGACATTCCAATTGGCTCAAATGAAATTTTTAAAAAGCATAATATAAAAAATATATATTTTTACAAAAATTATTTTTTTTATATTGCAATGTAATAAAATAAATTACATATTATGATAGATCTTTTCTATCTCAATATTTATTTAGAAATATTTCATGGTTGGCAAACACAAGCTTAATTTCAATTCTTAAGTTTTTTTTATATATGCATGTATTATATATGCTCACACATTGATATGGGTTTGTGTTTACTATAGTTTGATCAATATTATTTTGATTTGAAAATTTAAAAAAATTTTGTAACTAAAATTATTATAAATTTGTTTAAAATTCATATTCCAGGAACACTACTTAACCTATAAAATTTTTATCAATTTTTAATTATTTTTTATTTTTAGCCAATTAAAAAACTCTTATAAAATCAATTTTTTTTATTAAATCTTATTCCTGTTTTTAATATTTTGTTATCTGTGAATTTACAGATTGATCTAATTAAAAATGTTTGGTAAACTGTTAAATAAAAATAATTATTGGCTTAGTAGATTAAGAAAGTTCTAGTAAATCTATTGATGAAATAATTACTGGATTATCTAAGTGAAAAATGTAATCACTGACTTTATTAATTAAAAACTTCTTGCAAAAGGAGTGAGCTTGCTAATGAAAAATTTAGTGCTGTAAAAAGATCAGCTCAGAATTATATTTTATTCAGCATTCTTTTTTTGTTCTGCATTGAATCTGCTTTTACTTATGATCATTACCTTTGCCTATTAAGCATGATTTATTCAGAACTTTTATCAGCATTCTTGTTAAAAACCATGTGTGGCTAAAGTACCGGGAAACAAACTCCATTCTCCAGTATGTAGCCTATAGCCATCAGACACCAATTTTACTTGCTTGAGAAACAACTAAGTGTTAGACACTTTGTCAAAGTTGTAGTTCAACAATGCATATATATATAATTTCCAGAAAATATCCCATTGCATATTGCTACTCATGCTGTTTGAATTTCAGATTTTATATTTATTCACAGAGGGTGTTGCTGAAAAAACATAATGTTTGAGAGAGTGATTTTAACATTTTATATAATTTTCAATATTAATGTCGCTATATTATCAAATTCAAAATCTGAAATAATGAAACTAAACTACAATTACTAATACACCATTAAAATTAATTATTTTCACTATAAATACTTACTTTTATTATAAAAAACAAATTAAAATAATAATAAAGAAAAATCTTTATAAAAACATGACTTACCTTATATATATAATATAAAATAAAATGTCTGTTAATTAGAACAAAATTAGAGTTATATTTATTATTTTTATTATGATATATATATAAATGCACAACAGTAAATAAAACTCGAAGACAGTTGTCATGATCCAGACGTTGTGCTTCTAAATACAATTAGCTGTTGAAATTTCTGCATTCATTTAATATATAAATTATATGCAATTTAAAATATCTTAAGAACATTAAATGTAAATAATACCTTTTCAGTGCTGAGCAATTTTTCAAAAACAATCATATATATTGTAACTGGATCCCAATTACTGCTTACAAAGGGGATGCTCATGACCAACACATTGATCAAAAATGTAACAGACAGTCCTTTAAACTACCACGATCAGACTCTCTTTGTTCATAAATGAGCTGACCTGTTGGCCCAATCATTAACTATGATGAGAATACTGAGGGACATTATCAGCTTAGAGCCTATTGCTGATAATGTTAACTCTAACTCAGTAATATTTCCTACTCATCATCTGGATGTAAACTCATGCTACCTAAGTATGCAAGAATATTTAGAAATTTTGGCTAGTTATATTTTGAAAGACCAGAATGACACCACTAGCAAAATAGATTTAAACCTACAATCCTTGAAGAGATCCTGTTAGCTTCAGATCTTAGCTCTGGGAATGTTGCACTACTTAGTTAAGTTGATGAAATGCACAAATAAAAAGTGAACAGGACAAAACAGATGTAACAATAACAACAATAATTTTATTCTGATTAAAAACACAGAAGTAGTTTTACGTCATCTCACATAATTGCTATTATCAACCCTGACAAGGCATTCTGCATCATTAGTTAATAATACTGCATTCCCCTTTCTTTTTAAATTAAATAAATACACATACTAATAAAATATATACTTTTATTACCCAGATGCTGTGTTAAGATTAAATTTATATATATGAGGAAAAAAAACAAATCATATTTTAAAAAAAGATAATTCACACATATGTAAAATGTACAAAATATACATACACACTTTACTCTAAACATACATATAATATTAAGAATACATGGGGTTAATATCAAGAAAAATTGATATTGGTAAATAATTTACTGAGAGAAAAAAATATTTATGTTTGTTTAAAATTAGAATGTCATAATAAATAATTAATTACTCTTACTTTAAGTCCTGGGTCATTATTTTTTTGATTTTTATTTTTGTCCATTATCTTTAGTCAGCAAAATGTGATGATATCAGAAAAATTATAAAATAATACTTTGATTCAGAAAATAATCCTTGTGAATATTTTTTTCTATCTGTTCTCAAAGTTTCAAGATGAAATAAAATAGTTATCAAGAATAGATAGTTGAAGTACCTTTATCATTTAATTCCCAGAGTTTAAAATGAGTTCTTCATTTACTAGTTCTCCTATACACTTTATAGTCATATATTTTTTATTTATGTACTTTGAGGAAAATTACGAATTTTGCAAAGATGAAATAGTTCACTATAATTCTTCCACAATCAGTTTGTATCTTGCCATTAGTTTGAATGGTATTTGTTTTTTTCTTCTTCTCTTGAAAGACATACTTAGGTATTTATATATGATAGATCTGGGGATAAGGCAATTAAATTTTCTTTCTCTTTATGCTAAACATTTTATTTTCTTACTGTTAAATTATTGTCAAACCATAGTTACTACTTAAAATGCTAAATGAATGTGTTTTGTTATCTTTTCTTTTTAATGATTATAAGAATTAATTTACTAAGGAACCTTTTTTATTTAAAAAGAACAGTTGTTATAGAATTGTTAAAACACTTTATAGAACTATAAGTTAGCTATGTAATAGTGATTATGAATTTATTTTTTAAAAAGAATTATGTTAGATAGAATAACTTGCATGCTGAAAAGAAAGTAAAACCTAAGAGTTTGATAAACAATATGTACAAGAGTCAGGAATAAATTTACTAGAGTAATGAGTATTTTTATATCATGATAAAATAAAACTTGGAAATAACTATGGCTACTGTATATACTTTTTACAATACCCATTTATGAGGTTTATTAATGATCCTATTAAAAACGATCAAGCTTATATTTATTTTCAAAATTAGGATTTAGAATTAACTCACTGAATTTTATGTATATACTATAAAGACAATAATAATAAAAAATATATATTAAGAAAAAAAATACATATCTAATTGTGTAATAGCTATTTAATGTTTCAATCAGAGATAGGCTTTCTTCAGAAATTAAAACTAAATGATAAAGAATATCCAAAGTACAAAAATTCTTTTGAAGCATATATGTGTGTAATGGGTACATTGTCAAATCTTATTCTTGACTAAATGTTAGATATAAATAAAATAAACTGAATTATTTTTAATCCTTTAATGATGTTGATAACCATCTCTATTTTTTTTAAACAGCTATCAAGACTTTCAAAGTCATTATCTGGTTCAAAATGCCTTACAAAGAAGTTTTTCAAGAATTTGATTCCCCAGAATATCTAGAGATGGTTGTAATGATGATTGACTTGGTAAATTATCTGGCTATATATGCTTACATGTAAATATATGAATGTATTTGTTATTTGACTTTCCAATAAATCATCTGGGTTAAGAACTTTATTATTTATGAATGGTTGATTTATTATACACAAATATGTAATTTGCTGTAATTAACACAAATATTCTTAAAATATAATTTTTGTCACATGTCTATTTATCTATCTGTTTATTTGATTTTCCACATAATTATTCATCTATTTATATATTCATCTATTCATACATCTAACTGCCTGCTTTTTTCATGCACCTCATCTATTCATTTATTCTTTCACATATCTATATCTAACAATCTATGCATCTATCAATTCATTCTAATCATTTATCTAACTATCCACCAATTCATTTATCTATATATCCATCTGCATACATATTTTTATATTTATCAACCCATCTATGAATCTGTATATGCACCTACATACATACCACCTGTTTGCATAGTTATCTACTCAATCCATATACCCAACTAACAACCAATTCATTGTTTTACTAAACATAAGTACTTCCTATCTCTCTATACACCTGGCTATCCATTTATCTATATTTATTTATTCTTCTATTTATCTGTTCATTTCTTTGTTTATTTCTCTACCTATATACCTGTATAATTTTCTCACTTTCAACATTTATTTCCTCTTTCCTATCTTTTTACTCAACTATCAACTTTCTTTTCTATTTACCTTTCTGCCTATCACTTCCTATTTTACCTATCTATCTACCTACTTGACTTTCCTCGTTTCTACTTATTTACCTATTTACTTATCTGCCTTGCAACTTTCTTATCAGCATTTCTTTCTTTCTACTTATTTATCTACCTATTTTCTTGACAGTTCTATCTACTTACCAATCTACTTATCTATCTACTATTACTATACATTTATGTAATTTGTTTATTTAACAATGGCCCTTAAATATTATTTACACTCAAACATAACTATATATATATATTTAAGGTTGTAAAGGGCTTATTAAAATATTTAAAGTAACGTTATTGAATTAATGGCAAGAAATAAACTAGCATTAACAATGACCAATTAATATTGTTATAACCATTTGTCTAATTTTTCAAGCTGTATTCAGACAAAGAACTTAATATAAATACAAATTATTCATTCATACATATATAAATATATGAACAAATTCTGCAGTAAAAAAACACATATATTTTTTATACTGATATTTTTAAAAAAGCTTTTGCTATAACAATCGAGGTAAAATTATTTGGATGGCAAGGTTGTGACCTGACTAAGTCTGACTACTCTGTTTTTTTTAGTAATATTAAACCATAACAATTATATAAATAAATATATACTTAAATAAAAATTTTAAAACTTTAATGCTTCGAAACATTCAATGACCATCAGTTTTATTGATGAACATGCATGTGCCAAATTTTAATTTTGCTAAAAACTTTTAAAGATTTTTCACAATACTGATAAGTATTTTTAATTTGGTGAATATAATGCATGAACATCAAAATAGAACTTAGCTACTGATGAGTCACAGATATTGGATAATTCACTGATGTTAGATATGAGAATTATCTTCAAATAATCAATAAGCAATGCCTAACCAAGAATGTGATCTTGTTGTCTTGTAAGATGGAATGTTGATCCATGAGTGTTAGTTACAGTTTCCAATATAAGCAGTCATTTCCATATTATGATGTTGTCTTTATTTTTATCTTACTATCTTGAGACACTTAGTCTGATATAAGGACAGTCATTATATGTTTCTAGTGTCATTGTTAATCTCTTTATTCTAACTGTGATAATGCTATATCTTCATTAAAGCAATCACACTTCAAACTTTAATTATATGTATAGAAATTCTGATTTTAATGTTTTCATTCTTCTTTGTATGCAATAAATATGTAACGCTCTCAGTATCTTAAAAAAAGTGATATGATAGATTTAGTAGAATGATAGTCTTGGCATCTGCTTAAATGATTTATTAGTAAGTTAGTGACTCATAAAATTATTCATGCAAGTTATCAAATTTCAGAAATAGAATTTCACTTGCAAAGGATTGTATGTTCTGATAGCCTTGTTTAAAAATCCCCCATCTCTTACAAATGTTGTAAGTTCTTAATAAAGCAGATTTAATAATATTTCTTACAACATCAGATAAGAAAAACATGTTTATTGCCAAGTATTGGTGGCCGAGTGGTCAGCGCAGCTGCCTTGCAAGCAGTTGTCCACAGGTTAGCTGGTTTGCTTCCCAGCCGATGCTATGACACATGAAAAAAAAAACATGTTTATTAGATTGCTAATTTATACAAATTACAATACTCTCTACTATTTTAAGTACCTAGATTATGACTAATGACTGATGTGAATTCTTCAAAACATTCACGTAGAATAATGCTTAAATATTTAAAAAGTTGTAACACTTTTAGTCTCATACAGCTGTTTCTAGTTGAATTTATTACAGAGGCAGGAAGTTTTATTGAATAAGAATATAGCTGTAAGTTATAAGTATAAACTTATTTTGAAAATCCTTTTTTTTTTTTAAACAAAGAAGATTCCAAGATGCTGGATAAACACTATGAACTATTTTTTAATATTAAAATCCATAGATTTATCAGTGAAATATTAAATATATTAAAAATTTTGCATGTAATTGCTCAATTAAAATATCATTTACTAATTCAATTAAGATTTTTTTCTTATAAAAAGATAAAATAAAAAAAGGTATTATGAGCAGCTGTATCAATCTTAAAATTCAAAAAGTCTTATCCTAAACAGTGACCTATGTTCAAGTATTGAGGAGTTTATATACGGCAAAGATTTTATATTTTATGTATTTTTGCATACAATATCATTACTAATACTATAGCTATTGCTTAAGTGTTTTATGGAGAGCAAAGGACTTTCTAAACAGGCATATTCAAACACATAATCATTCCTAGAGTGAAACTTCTGTACCATGCCCAATTTCAAACAGTTCATTGCTGATTTTACTGCATTGTGCAAAGTGGCAGTTGAGGATTTCCAGTCTACTAAGTCTATATATATATCATTTTCCCTGAATGCTGGTCTTTATATACATTACATTTTCATATATATATATTGTAACGGGCACACATGCTGTTACATTATAAAGTCAAATCTTGTATTATGATTTGTAGAGGTCTCTCTTGTTAAAAATTAAGCACTCAAGGCGCATGCACTAAGGTTTTAGCCTTATATAAGTATTATTATAATAAATAAAATTAGAAATTAAAAATAAAAAGTTTGCAAATAAAAATTTGTTTTTAAAAATTAAAAATTGAAAATTAAAAGTCATCTAAACTTATATATATATAAATAAAATTGCACAGATGAAAAATTATTAAAAAAAACCTTTATTTTAAAAAAAGTATTTTAGAACTAAATTTTCAGAAAGAACTGATTTAAAAATAAAAATATATCTAAGAATGTACAAAATTTAATTAATTCTATTGTGTAAAAAGGCTAAAAATGGAAATGATTATTTTTAATTAGTCAAAGTAAACTAGTCTTTGGGCATCTCAAAATTTATAATTAAAGGTCAGATAGGAGAAAAACAATAAGAACAGAATAGCCAATAAAAAAAAAATCCCTTAGGAAACAAACCACAGTGAAAGAATCATCATCATCATCATGTCATGTCCAGTTAATCCTCAATTTTAATATAAAAAGGAAAAGATTGGAAATAAAATTATGTGTGTGCTATATGTGTTAAGTCTGGGAAAGTTGAAGAAGGGATTGAAAAGATGCACTTTCAATCCCTTCAGTTTTTCTAAAAGAAGAAATGAAATATCATTTTCCTATATTGTGGACCCCAGGACATCAGGGTCCTGCAATAAAAACCTGCAAAGAACTATACCAGCTTTAGTAAAGGACCTCCGGTTGAATACCAATAGAATGGCAAACAGCATATCAGTCTCCCCAGGATATTGTGGAAATTAAAAACAAAGGGATCCAATTTACAAACAATTAAAAAGTATGGACTTTCTCTGTTAAAACCATAAGAACTTTATATAACTAATGAACTTTAACTATAAAACTTTCCTAGTATTTAAATAGAAATAGAAATTCCTATCTGACCAAACTAAATCATTTTTTAATAATTATTTTTATTGAACGTATTTTTTTAAAATCATTTCTATTAATTTATTTTTCCCATTTTCTTAAGTGTTTATTATGATTTTTTTTACATTAAGCTAAAACTTTTAATTAAATCATGTTAAATTTAGGTCGGGCATGAATGGCTGCATAGATTCGAAAAGTTATGTTAGTTTAAGAGATGGTAAATCTTAGGTTATTTGTTTCACAGTTGGATTGGGTCAATGGATTGGATGTATTGGTGTAATTAGTAAATATAGCATGAAGATCTGCTATGTGCAGGATCACATTATACACTGCACATGGGCAAAATAAGCCTATTTCTTATGGATTATCAGAGTCAGACAGTATTTCCTGCACCTTGGATCACCCCTTTAGCCTATGGAATGGAATCATCAGTCAGCAAAAAGGACCGCAATCCTTTCCTATGGAGTTTTTTTTGTATTGTTCTTCTCACCAGACAGATGTAGCATTCCTGTACTGGACGAGGGACAATTTCTTCTACAACCATGCTGTTCAGATGTACATTTCTGACAGTACGGTATTGTGCTGTTGTATTCATGCTGCATTGAATACATCGATATATCAGATAGATTGGCATTAGTTTGACTGTGAACTCTTGGCCTGGGGTTAAATAAGGGAGATAGAATATTTTATTTTCTAAGTGCAATCTATGTAGTCTATCCATACTCAACACTCTAATAAAATATTAATGAATTCATCTGTACAAACTTTTAAAATAAAAGGTTAAAATTTAAATTAAATTAAGTTCTGAAGTAAAAGTTATACAAAAGTAAATAATTCTGAATTTTATATATGTGCAAAGTAAATGTTTCTGTGTATTGTTAATCTGGCAGTGGCTTATATCTTATTTTTTTATCTTTCTTTCTTTAAAATAAGGTATATATTATCTCTACTGCTCCACAAGCTAGTGACTGGAGTATAACAGTCTATAATAAAATAAAATTGGATCTTAATGGGATGTATTTGCCTACTATATAAATTTTCCAGGTTTGAATGGGCTGGTGGCACCCTTGTATGGCAGATATGGTAAGACTCCAAATTCTTCCTGACCATTATAATATATATATATATATTAATGGGATCCCCAAAATAATCAGGATCATTCGCTGGTTTGCATGCCTGTTGTAGTATATGCTTCAGCTGTTACATATTTCTTTCAGGTACCCTTCTGCATTAATATGACAAATGGCATCACTGTGTGAAATTAAGATGCCATGCAACACATATTTTTGTAAAGTACATTTCACGTATTTATCAATTTTTTCAATGACTGAAAAGTTTGAACAAAAATTCTATTTTTGTTTACAGAAAACAGCAGCAAAAAGGTTGTAATGCTTAAAATGGATTACAAGCAAGTTGATCTCATAAAAATACAAATTTATGAGTAGTTTAATTGAAATGTTAAATTGATCAGGTCACTAAAAAGCATCACATGTGAAGTCCAAAGTCAAAACAACCCTGATTTTTTTCCCCAATGCAAACAGCATTTTTATCTCAGATTTAGTTTGTAATGATCAGGCATTTTGTTTGCAAATTCTGAAACATTTATGTAATGTCATGAAATGTAAATATCCTATTTTGTGGCAAAGAAAAGAATGCAAGCTTCACCCAACAAAGGGTCATCTCTCAAAGCCTTGAGTTTGAAACAATTTTTAATTAAATTCAGCATGACCCAGCTTATCTATCATCTATATTTGTTTGATCTTGCTTTGTATATTCACATCCATATGGAAGAATACATTCCTATCTAGATTTTATAAATTAGGGATCAGTATCGGTGTGAGCCATCTCTGTATATATTGTAGTTTATTGAATTAGGATTAGGACTTAAAAGACCACCCTCAAAGTTATTGTTATATGAAGATGTTTTATTGAGTTAGCATAGGACTAAAAGGCCATTCCTACAGCAGTTGTACTTTATTGCATTAGGATCTAAAAAATACCATTCCTCATAATTGTTATAAAGATAGTATTGATATCCATACCATATAAAATATATGTATTGTTAATACTAGAAAATATATGAGTCAAATAAATGTTTTAAATTTATGGGTTCATACATGCATAAAGTTGTGTTTTAAGTTTATCGATGTTGGGGTTTAATGTATGAAGAATGTACTTTATTATCTACAAATATATTAATACTAATGTAAATGAAAATTAAAAATAATTTAATAAGGAAACCTTGGACATTTACTTGTAATAATTGTCTTTCTTCTTGGATATAGAAGAAGTCAATAATGTGTAAAGATAAAAGAATAGAAAATAAATTGTATATTAAGTAATGATTATATTTTATGATAATTTAACTTTCTTTAAATATAAGTTTGCTTGGTCTACTCTTTTTTATTGGAAGTATCATGTTTTCTCTGCAATCTAGCCTTGCATTACAAATTGGTATTCTATGTGGTGATCATCATTATTCTGTGGAATAAAATACTGTTTTAAATATACATGTGTTGATTTATTTCCTGATGCTTAAAGCCAGGTGGATCCATGTAACTTATTAGAATGTATTGACATGACTGATTTTTGCCCCAGCAAGATAAGTTAAAGTTTTTTATTTATTTTAATAACATCTAGATTAAAATTTCTGTTTTTGGAGAATATTTGTTTAGAGTGTGTATGAGAAAAAAAAGTTGGGGTGAAGAGAGATAGATTTAATTGGATTTGGAAAGATTAAGAAAAAATATTGCTAATGTTTGGAGAGTGATTTGAAATTCCGATATTTTAAATACACCTGGGTCTCTTTTTACGCGGACTTATTTAACACGATTTTGAAGTTACGCGATTCGTCTTTCACCGGAAGTCGAAGTCCGATAATGCGCTATTACTTTAAATAATAAATTTCACGCACTTATGTTATATTGAAAGTAATAGCACATTATTGGAATTCGACTTTCATCTTAGTAATTTCAATATTTTCAGTGCTTTATAATAGTAAGATTTTATGCAATAATGAAATTAAAATCATGATTTCCACATTTTATGTATATACACATTAAATTTTACAAGATTATAACGTAAATTTGTTCAAACATTGTGCGTGTTAATTTTGTATTTTAAATCACATTCTGTTTTTGCTTTTTAAAAAAGAATGTAATCAATTATTAATCATTTAGTGACCACAAGTTTATTTTTAAAAGGTCAGTAATAGCAGTGGGCACAATTAAAAATTAAAATTCTGATTTTTAATTGTAATTAACAATTTAAAAATTACTTACGGGCGACTTGAAATTAATGTGATGTAAAACGAAATTTGATTTTTAAATGGAATTGAAAATTAAAGACAAAAATAAGAATTTAATTTTTAGTTGTTAGTTTTAATTAAATTTTTCCCAGCAGTGGTGAATAAATGTCTTTTTATTATCATAAGTCTAAGTTCATAAACAATTAATAAAATCATTGTCATCGTCAACAGAAAACCAATAACACAACATGAGAGTGAACTTGGTGCTAGTTGTATTTCCTCTTGTGAGAATAATTGCTGAGATATTCTTGACTTCATTTAAAGAGAATCCAAATACATCACATCACATCAGATGAGAATCTGATTTTTTACTAGTTTGCAAACGAACGTGTTTTTGGGCAAATAGCGATAATAATTAAAACATGTATAAAAAAATGTAAATTACTGTACTATAAATTATGCATAAAAATATATTATTTTGAATAAAATTAAATATTATAGTTAAAAAAAGTTTGTCTTGTATCAATTTTTTTCAAATTTGAAATTTTTTATTAGTCATATTTTATTTCCTTATTTTTTTTTTTTTTGCGCAAATTTTAAAGTAATTTTACATTGGTGCTTTGCTTTTACACGAATTTTGAAAAATCACAGACCGCATCCCCCCATTTTCAATGTAAGTTACATCTATTTTTGCGCAATTTTGTTTGCACATGTTTTCTGAGGAACCTATCTATCGTGTAAAACAAGACCCAGGTGTATATATAAAAATATTTTTTATGTTTATTGTAATAAGGCCTTAAAAACTAAGCCATACATAAGATTAGTTGGATTTTAGGAAGTTTTCTAATAAAAAATTTTTTTAATCTAGTGAGAGAGTGATTCATTTTGAGAAAGAGGGGTAATGTTGAGGTGTGGGTTTTAGGGAATATATGTTTCTCATTCTTCATTATAAAAAAAAAATGTTTTTGTATAAAGAGGTTTGGAGAATGGTAGAAAAATCATAAATTTAAATATAGAATAGAGGAATTGGAAAAATGAGGAAATATGGACTGCATATGTATATCACAATGTATGTATGGCAGCCAGAAGAAAACTAGGTTAGCTTTGGAAGTATGTACAGTATGTGATAAGTTTTGCCATCTAAAGAGCTCAAATAAAACTAGGAAGGGTATAAAAGGTATATGGTTGTGTAGATCATGTATAAATGTGATAAAAGAGGTGATAAAATGGTTTTTAAATGTAGATAGTTTAAAGAGAAAACCAGAAGGAATTGAGGAAAATATAGAAAAAGATATTTAGTAGAGTGACAAGAGATATAGATGACAAAGTAAGTAGTGCAGTGGAGATAGTTAGATAAAGACTAAAGAAGATAGAGGAAGAAATAAAGATATAGAAATAAAGTTAAAAGCATTAGATATGAAGTGGCAAGCAGATCAAGGAATTAATGAATAGAACCTATAAGGAAGAAATAGATAAGGTAGTCCAGAAGGTGAAAGAAAATGTTACAGATGAAGTAGGGAAAGTAAACTATGTGACAGTCTTGATAGGGGCTCTCTAATTAGAGGATATAAAGACATAATTGCAATGAAAAATAGAAATAGATATGTCAGAGTATGTTTGTCTGGAGCTAGAATTAGGGATGTTACAAATAAGGTAAATAAACAGGAGAGGTAGAGATGTTTGTGTTATGATGGGGACAAATAATTTATCAGAGTCATCGGAAAGAATAATGGATGAGTACAAAAAATTGATTTATAATTTGAATAAGGTTAAAGGAAGAGTTGGAATAGTTGGATTAAGATTTGACAATAGATGTATATTAGACAGGGCAGGTTCTATAAATGAGAGATTGGAAAAACTATGCTATAAATAATGTTATGTTGTGGATATGTGGGATTTTTTTAATTAATAAAAGAAAGTTATACAGTAAAAATGGATTGCATTTAGCAAAACTAGGAAGTAAAGCATTATGGTGCTTGATTTATAAAAAAATATATTTTGAGAAACTTATAAAGGGGGATAGGGTTTTAAATTATAGTATTAGCAAAAAGAAGGTTAACGATGGATGGGTATCTATATGTAGATGTGGAGAGGGTATGGATCAGTAAAACTAATGATAAACAAACTAACTATAAATATAATTGAGAAAAAAGAGTCAAAAGAATTTTTAAAAGGGCAGAAAGAAAGGAAGAAATTGTAAAAAATGAATATTTGAATATGCAAGGTGATAGGAGACCAGAAAAGTTGTTGAAATTAAATAAAGCTATTTTTTTTAGGTATTATCAGTAGTAGAAACCCATCTAAGAAAAGAAGAACTTGCACTGGAAAATTGGGTATGGCAGGGTATAAATAGAAAAGAAAAAAGGGGGTGATGATATAGGTGTAATGTCAAAAAAATATTTAAATATTGTAAAGTGTCAAGAACATTTGTAGTTTGAGATAAAATTAGAAAGACAAATAAATGGTGACTATAGTGTATATGGCCACTGGAGATAGTCAGACTATAATGGAGTTGAACAAAAGCATATATGAATGCTTATTTAAGGATATAACAAAGTTTCAAAAAAGGGGGAGGGATTAATGCTTATAGAGGATATGAATGGGCATATTGAAGAAATTGATGACTTGGATAACAAGAATGGGCAGCTTTTGAAATTTTTTTGTCAGAGAGCAAATTTGAACATTGGAAATTTATCAAATATTTATGAGGGGCAATACACATGGTCTAGAAATAATATATTTCATGGAATAGGTTATGCATTAGTAGATAAAGAGGAAAGAATAAAGTATTGGAAAATTAAAGTTTTTGATAATGAAGAGAGAATATGTAATAGTGATCATAATTTCTTTATAATAGAAATGATTAGTAATGTCATGGAAAATGACAATAAAAGTAGAAAGAATAGTGAAAGATATGAATGGAGAGTGAATGATAAGAATAAGTCAGAAGAATATAAAATAAAGTAAAAGAAGTTATGGAAGAGTTTGTTGGGAATGAATATAAGGATTGATGTGGTAAAGTAGAAAAAGTGGCAAATAGAATTTTAGGAAAGAGTGTTCAGAAGAATAAAAGTAATAGAAAAGTGAGAATTAGTAAAAGTGTAAAAGAGAAAAAAAGCATGCGGAGAATATAAATGTACTATTAAGAATGAAGAAAGTGAAAAAAATGTTAATATTAAATAAGAAAACTATTTAAATAAAAAGAAATTGGCTAAAATAGATAATTATATAGAAAGAATGAAATTAAATAGTAAATTATTGGAAAATATTAGTAACAGTGGAAGAGATGGGAGCAAAAAATTTTGGAAATATATTAAAAGAAGGAATTTAGGGAAGAGAGAAATAGTGCTACTAAATGATGAGAGAAAGAGTGTAGTTCTAGAGAAAAATTAGAGTCAATCTTAAATAAATATGTAATGGATATAGAAAAGATGCTAGATATGTAGGACAAAATGATAACAATCATATAAGCACATAGTGATGGAAATATTAGTTTTACAGAAAATAAATTGAATGAGGCAGGGAAGAAGTTGAACAATGATAAGGCAAGAGATTTAGATGGATGGGCAGCAGAAATGGTGATGAATTTGGGGAATAGGACAAAATTAAATCTATTATCGTGCTTTAATAAGATGGCACAGGAGACAGAATTCCAAGATAGCTGGAATAATACAAGAGTGAGGCTATTTAAAGGAAAGGATAAATAATATAGAAAGATAAACAATTATAGACTGGTAGCAGTAACATTAGTGTTGTATAAAGTTTTTGTATATACAGTGGCTGGAAGGCTGGAAAAATAGATGGAAGAAAATAATATAGTGGGATAAATGCAAGAAGGTCATAGAATGGATAGGTGTTTAAGAGATAATTTATTTGTAGTCACACAACTTATAAAAATGAGTAGGAATAGAGGTAGGCAATTATATATAGTCTTTATAAATAAGAGAAGGCATATGTTAGAGTGAATAGAAATAGATTATGGGTAAGTTTAGTAAATTTGGGAATGAATGGGGCTTTAGTGGATCTTATTAAGAGATTGTATGAAAATAATTATATATATATATACAATTAGGAAATATAGAATCAGTTAAAGTAAAATGAGAATAAGGCAAGAATGTCTTATGTCACCTAATTTGTTTTTGTTATATTTGAGAAAAATGGAAAAGGCAATAGAAAGATTAGGAAGAGGGTTAGACATACCCATTAGTAGATGACAAGAGAGTGTATATATTATCAGGTCTCTTATGTGCTGATGATATTTTCTTATGCACAGGAAGTAGGTAAGCTATGGAAGTTGTGCTGAAGACCTGTGTAGAGATAAATAAAGAGATGGAGATCAAATTTAGTGAATAAAAATTAAAAGTAATGATGGTAAATGCTGGGGGAAAGAAGAGGAAGTTTTATTGGGGCATATAAAGTTAAGTGTGGTGAATGGGTACAACTGTTTGGGAATTGTCTTACATAATCAGAGGAATTTCTTGGAGGAATGGAAGAAAAAATTGATAAATAAAGCAAAGAAAATAAAGGGACTGATAAAGAAATTAACAGTGATTTCATATAATAAATATGATGTAGCAAAAATTGTATGCAAGGGAGTGGCAGTAGCAGGGTTAACTCATGGTAAATGATGTGTTATATGTTAGCAAAGAAGTGTTAGATTACTTAGAAAAGGTACAAAGAGAAGTATGAAGAAATGCATTATATTCAGATGTGCTGATGAGAAGGTAATTCAAGAAGAAATGGGATGGTCATGTTTTTATATGAGAGATGCAAAAAGTAAAATGAAAATGTTTAGTATATTGCAATTTACGAATAGTAAAAGAATAGCCAAAATGGTATTGAGTTGAGTTACAAATAAAGAGCAAGCAATAAGATGTGTGAGAAAAGTAGTACAATATGCAGAAGATTTAGATAAAGCCTTTATGTCAGTATACTTGTACAAAGAGTGGAATGATTGTGTTAGGAAGATTGTTGAGTGTTACAGTGGCAAAGAATGGGATAGAAGAATAGATATATTAGGGAAATGGAGGACTAGTATGGAGAGTAAAAAGAACTTAAATACTATAGAAGCAAACAGAATATTGGATGTGAGTTAATTTAAGATAATAGCAAGGAAAGTACTTTACTATTTAAGGCTTGAACAGGATAGCTAGTATCAAGGGAATATACACATAAATGAGGAAATGTCAGTGACTTAGTCTCCAATTATGTTAGAAAAGAATGGAAAATATTAGGCATTTACTAATAGAATGTAAATGCTTACAAGCAGAAAGAATACAGATCATGAAGTTGTGGGAGAATAAATATAGACCAAGTGATTATACAGAAAGTGGATTATTGGTCTTTATGATGGGGTTGGAAAAATCTAAGGGAGATCTAGATACAAAGGCCATGGAGTGGATAAAGATAATGTTGTGTAAATGGTATAGATCAAGATAGAGAGAATATGGGGGAAATGTACGATGGGGAATCGAAAGGGAAAGGAAAGCGGCTAACAAGTTTTTCTTGAACATATTGGCTGAGAGAATCCTGACTTCGATAAAGGAGTAGCCATATCACATTACATCACATTAAATGGAAAACATGTAAATAGTTGAAATATGTTAGTTTGACCATTACATTACTTTCTTTCAAAACAATTTATTATAGACTAATATATATATGTGTGTGTGTGTTTGGAAATGTTTTTTTGTGCACAGTGATTTTTATACGTTAATTAAAAATGTACAATCTTCTATTTCCTCTTTTTCTATTTATATTGTATTATATTGCAGTTAACAAAAGAATTAAACTCATCCCATTATTTTATAAAAGTTATCGTGAGTCATTTTTGGCCCTACACTAACAATCAAGAGCATTTAACCAATGGAGATGCATATTTAGTCTTTGAAAATAATGAATATACACGCGAGATGGGTTCCGAGACTGTTAAAGACACTTTAAAATCTTTGGCTAACAATAATGAAATACAAAAATGGGAAGTTAAAAGTAAGTATCTTTTGTATTAAATTATAAATATGTTTGCTTATAGGCTTAAGGACAAATAGCAATGTGTGTGTGCATATACTGTAAATGATTTGTAATAGTATTGCTCTCTAAATGTTTACAAGCAAGCTTAAGATTTGTTTTTGATGCTAATATTTATTCAATTTCAAAACTGATGAACTGGATGAGTACTGCCATTCTGATCCATTCTTCAGTTTATACCGGAAGTACATGAATAAGAAGCTTTATTATTCTATAGCGTGGTATTAAATTCGATATACAAGAATAAAGTACATTAAAAAAATAGCAAGCAAAAATAAATTATCACAGCAATATCATGTTTCACTACTTTATAACAATCTACAGGCTATTTCATAATACAAAAAAAAAGAGGCTACTTTCAGTAGCACTCTAAATCTATAAAATTTAGATAATCAGAAGCATGTTTGTCATCATCATAACCATTTTCAAACACTGTTGATTCATTGCAAAATATTTTCCTAGATTTAAATACAGTTTCTATGATTCATAGCTTATCTTCATCATTCAACAAGCTTTTTTATCTCATTCAGCCATCTCACATATGGTTTAGTTTTGGGTCTTTTGCAGTTTATTGGGATCAAGTTTAAGATTTCAGTTCATTTATTGTCATCTCTTCTATATCAACATACTCACCTCAACTCTACTTTAATCTCTTAATTTGTTCAATGATATCAATAATACTTGATAGTTTTCTCATCTACATATTTTGTTTTTAATTCCTTCTTGTTACTACCAGTATATATCTCTCATTATTTTGCTATATGTTCTGAAATCTCTAAGTCTTAGATCCATACATAAGCATTGATAAAGCACAAGATTCTAAAAATGTTTCAAATATATAGACAAATTTTATTTTTAATACTACCAAAAGCGCACTATTAAAAAGTTCAATTCTATGGTTAATTGCATCCATTATATTGCTATTATTTTTATTTTCTCTTTGAAAAACCATTAAAATTTATTTTAGTCTTTTTATCATTTATCTATAATTATTTCCTTCTTTCATCTGATAGCTTTTATAACCATCTTATAAAAGCTTCAAGACAATATTTGCAAAAACAACCACATCATCTATAAATTCTAGGAAAAACAGGCAAAACCCTCCATACAGTATTACCACTCAGTACAAGCCAGAGTAATCAATGGATGCCAGAAATGGTGATCATGTAATGTTTATTGGCTTAAATTCTAGGAAACAAAGTATTTTTATTCTCTTAGTTTTCCATGTTCTCCATCAATGATGTGGTAATAGCTGATAATAAACTGGAATAAAGCATAGCATGGAATTGTAAATTTTAATGGGGGGGGGGGTGCTATCAAATTCATAAGCATACTAGATTTTGGATAGTTGCAAGTGAAAAAGAGTCATTAAATAGAACTGATAAATTTCTCTGATGTATGAAATAAGACCTGGAATAAACAAATTTTAGTAAGTCGTACCTTGTAAGCAGAAAAGGGCACATATCCTAATCCCTGACATTGTTGAATTTTTAAAAAAATCACTGTTAATCACTTCAGAAAGTTAAAAAAAAAAAAAGAATAAGGTTAAGAGTAAACTATGAAGCAAGAAGAAACAAAAATAAACTCAAAGATGATTGAAAGAGATTGTGGAAATAATGAAGCATATGAATCAAAATTTTGATTCAAAATTCAAATAAAAGAAAAGTTAAAGTTGTGAATCAATCCACTGAAGAAGCAAACAGGGAGAACTCAAATGATCAACCAAAGTTTAGTGGAAAAAACAGCAAGAACTATGAAAGCAACTTTTTTTATGTAAATCAAAAGTTTGATGAAAATTTGGAAAAAATAAAAGGCAGGAATTTCAAGATTTAAGAATGAAGTTTGAAAAAAGATAGAATATGTAGAGAAAATAGTAATGATGGATAAGAAAAAAAAAGTAATGCAAATAAATGTTTTCATCTCATCTCAAAAAGCTATTTTTATTGAAGAGATTAAAATAAAATCACCCACTGAAGCACTAAATGTAAATGCAATTGATGTGAAAGAAGTTTGCATGGATGAAAATATTTCAATAATTACTCTTCTTGGAAAAGTCCAAAGTAAATGATAATAGAAAATTAAAATGATGATAAAATTTTAACAGAAGAACTTAGAGATGTAATTCTTACGGAAAGCAGTGTAACCACAATTTAAATACCAAAATGTGGATACATTAGGAGAGCAAATAATCTCTGCTACTGCAATTAAAATCACTTAATTTTGATCATCCATGCTAATATATACAGTCATGGAAAAATATTCAGTAAATGAGACCATGAAGGAATGTAAAACAGATTTGATTTTGTTCTTCCTCAAATGTAGAAGATGAATCCTTTTTTCATGAAGTGAGTATTATTGCAGACAATTTCCAAAGTGAATCATTTAGAAGTTTTCATGATGTTTTATAAATATTTAAATCCATTGATATTTTACAAAGGCAAAATTAATGTGAATTATATTGGTGAATTTAAAGTAGATGTAATGATAATCAAATTATACAATCAGTGTTATAAATGAACCTAGCATTGATGTAGAAGCCTTGAATAAAGATAATATTGATATTGGAATTATGAAGATGGGATTAATGTTAAAATTATATTTGATGTTATTTACACATAACAATTTAGAAAGAGAAAAAAAGTTTCTATAATTAATGAAATAAAAGAATTATTTATCGCCCATAAGTGGAAATAAAGAGAAAACTGTAGCCAACAGAACAAGAGAATTATTCATTTACCATCAACGAAAAGAAAAAATAGAAATGTTGTATTCATCTATAACGTAGATGGTGTTGATAAAAATTGAACGTATAGAATGTTGCAATGTGTAAATTATTGAATTATTCTTTTTTTAAAAAAAAAAGTGGGGGGAAAGGTTGAGACAATATATTCGATTTGCAAAAGTTTATACTTCTAAATAGATATAAAGTATGATTTTAAAAAAAATTATTTGATTTTATATTGGCAAAGAAGATTAAAAGCAAATCTATTGATATATTGAGTAGTCATAAATTCCTTTTTCTACTCATGATATCATGAATGTCTTCCCAGGGTATTATAGTTATTTAAATTTAAAAGTTTTTAATGTTAATTGTAAATTTTATAATGATTTAGTTCAGTGGGATATTATTATATTAGTAGTAAGATCATATCTTAATTGCTATTATTGTTTTACTAAGTTCACATTCCTGCTAGGTTTTTTAAGAAATAAAGAGAACAAAATTAATAAGTATGAGATAATTCAAAGACAATCAAATTATTTTAAGAAAGAGCTGTGTGGCAAATGTAAAAGAATACGTGTTAATTTAATAAAAGAAAAACAGTACATTAAATATGACTGTTGAAAAAAATAATCACGATAATTCTACGATTTGGTGATATTTTGAGGATGTGTTGGTAAAAAAATATTAGAAAGTAACCTAAGTCTTTTATATCATATGCTTAAAATATTAAGTTATTATATTTTAAAAAAGAGAATATGGAAAGTCTCCTCTTCTTAATTTGCTGTATTTTTGCATTTGTCATATTAATGCTTATTTATTATTGTTTACTCTTATTCCTTAATGTAATAGCACATGTGCATTTGAGATTAACCTATAATAATTTTATTGAGATTATTGTGAATGCTATATGTGTTTAATGTACTGAAAGGTGTACCTTAGCTAGCCCTCTATTTTTTGCATCTTATTTTGAGGTTACAATTTTGGCTTACCTAACATGTTGGACTTTTGAGTGATGTTTTATCCAAAGGACTTTTTTTGTTGGCTATTCTCTTCTTTCATAGGTTATTATATATATATAAAATACATATTTTGTGGGTTCATCTGTGTTAAAAACTTTTAATATTAATATACTGACATTTCGACTTAGTCACACAAGCCATCCACAGAGTTATATATATATGGAGTCTATCTTTTACTTATAGATCTAAAAAATAATGTTGACTATAACAAGCGAGCTATTTTTTACTATTATTTACTACTGTAGCTTAATGATTGACAATACTTTATTTTAGATCCTCATGATTGTGAAGATATAGAACTCAATTATTGTTCTCCAAATGCTATTTGTGATGTCAATCAAAAAACTCATTCAGTCATTTGCCAGTGTAAACCTGGTTATAAAGACATTTCTGAGCTTAATAATCTCCCTTCAGGAGCTGAATGTCAAGGTAATTTGTACTATCATTACTATTTATAGAAATAATAAACTTAATAAGTCATAAGCTTTTTAATACAATCATTATAACTATGTCAAATTTCTTAATTATATTCACTACCACAAATCAATTTTATCACTTTAAAGATGGGTAATTATACTAAAATGTTATGTAATGGTTGATTCCATAAACAATATATGTTCCCTTTTTGTTAAACAAAATGGCTTATATTTGTATTTCAACCATGTTCTTATATGCTGACTATTGCAAAAATATTATTACAAATTAACAATTTTTTTTTTGTAGTTATGGATAAATACACACTAGCTGATAGATAATATTGATTATAATAAGCCCAATGCATAATATCTTAATGTTGGAAATCTAAATAGTTCAATTCAATTGTCAAATATTATCTACTCATAGGATCTCTACTTTGTTAAATCTTTAAGTTTTTTTTTATTATTATCATATTGTCTTTAGTCACTTAAATTAATAAAAGACCAGTGTGCTGTCAGCATTTCATATAATCAGTCAACTCTCTCTACACTATGTTGGTGTAATCATATTTTCATTCTGTAATTAAACAACAGAAATTTTGACTCCAATCTTTTTTTTCTAACTTTTTATTTTTTGTCTTCCCCTCTTATTTTTTTTTTTTTTTTGTGAAATTTAAGTAGCAATACTACTAATGATGATGATAACAAGAAATAATAAATGATTATTGTCAATAATAGTACTATTTTTGAAATGATAACAGTATCAATAATAATAATAACAACAACTATCAACATCCTATTTCTTATGATACCATCATCTTTATAGGACACTAGACCCATTCTACAACCTATGCTATGCTGCTGAAGAAACACAACAACAGTGCTAAATACTACACAAAACAATCTGCTCAGTCATTATAGAACAAGACAAATTATACAACAGCTAACAGATTTTACACACAGGCAGACAACCCCTATAGCATGAACAGCAATCTCTGTACTTTATGTACTTTGGTGCACACGATGTATATTCAGCCTGGGCAATAATACCAGATGCCATCCGGAAACATTTTACAACAAGCTACAATAAATAAGAAGCAGAGATGTAAAGATTGTACATCCATATATCTATACAGCCACCTGGTAATTATTAAAATTACAAGCTAATTTATAAGAGCATGTAAAATTAGCCATTATATAATAACAGCCTATTCAAGCCAAACCAACAATAAACAAGAAACTAAAAAGTCAATATGAAATGTGGATTCTCACACAGCTGAGCAAATGAATAAAAAATTTTGACCAAAGAACAAAGACAATAACAGTATATTAACAAGAGATGGAAGTAGGGACAATAAATAATAACAAAATCACAAATGAAAACAGTAAAAATTAAACAATAGCAATAACAAAAATATCATAATGTGAAAAAATCTACCATGTACATCCAGGGTTTCTAACATATTGTAATTGAATAGGGTAACTGATGTAGACCTCTATTCAACATTTCCATACCTGTGTAATTATCAATGAAAATCTCAGTCAAACCAAATCTGTAAAAATCATAACCAAGGCATAAGTAAACATCATGTAACTTTTGTTGACAATAAAGTATATTATTGAAGCATAACAACAACAATAACAACAACAATAACAACAATAATAATAATAATAATAATAATAATAATAATAATAATAATAATAATAATAATAATAATAATAATAATAATAATAATAATAATAATAATAATAATAATAATAATAATAATAATAATAATAATAAAAACAGACAATTATAAACAAAATAAAAAACCAAAGAGAAAAAGTTTTTGAGAAAGAAAAAAAAATTGCTCTAAAAATGAGTTTTGTAATGACTATATAATCAATCCATGAACCACAGATATGTCCTCATATAAAACATACTGATCTGAAATATTCCAACACCATATCTAAATTATCCTTAAAATGTTTGATATATTGATGCATTCTAATTAGTTAAATTTTAAGATATTACTATGGAAATTAAAAAGCAAAAAAATATTTTTTTCTTGGACCAGAATTTTGGTTGTTATATGAACCTTTAAAGAAAAGCATGAGTCATTAATTAATTCAATGATAAAACTAAACACTCCTATTGATTTAATTAATTTATGGATGTCCCATGCTTTTATTTAAGGTTACATATAACAACCAAAATTGTAATCCAAGAAAATATTTTTTTTGCTTTTTAATGGATTAGCATGAAATTAAATAAAAACATTTTTTTAAAAAAAAAAACTTTATATTTATATTATTTTTTAGTTTTTAACATTTGGATTCTATCCCTATATTCAATTTTTTGAAATCATTTATTAGAAACGGGAAAACTAATCATTTTCAAATTCTAAAAAATTTGAGAATCGAAAAATGTTGAATTATTGAAATAAATTGTTTCCATGAGTTTTAGACAATTTTTTTTTGTTTTTTTAATCTGATTAAAAGTCCTAAGATGAGATGCACTGTGACTTTTCCTTTTTCGGAGTCAGGAATCTCTCAGCTGCCATGCCCAGAGAAACCTGTTACCACTTTACCTTCCCTTTCCATTCCCCATCCTAAGTTTTTCTCATATTCTTTTCTATCCTGTTCCATCCCATCATTTCCACAACATAATCTTTGTCAACTCCGTGGCCTTTATATCTATGTGAATTAAATTAATGACAATGCCATCTATTGAGCAACAAGCCAAAATTATTCAACTGATTTGAATATGTTTTGAAATGTGGCTCACCAGCATTGTTAGACTGGACAACCTTAAAATATCGCATTGTTATTGCTGTTGAATATATATAAAATTTGAAGAAAATCCATTCAGTAGAAGTAGATTAAAAATTGGTTACAAGATTTGACCCAAACAAATAAACAAAAGAGAGAACTCAAATAAAAGTTTTTTAAAAAAGTATTTTTTTTTATATATGTTAGATTTTTTACACAGAGGCAGATTTGGATGAAAGGCAAATGAGTATTATGATTAAATAATAATATTTGATTATCATCAATAGAAATCTGTCACTGATTGCCACTTCTTTAAAATATAGATTTTACTTCCCTATCAAATTTATAGACATCATAAAATAATGCAGCCACGTACATCATTATTGGAAGATAAAAAATATTAGAATTTAAAAACAAAATCATTATAAACCATTTTTTTAAAAATGTGATCAAAAAAAATCCATAACTTTAAATATATTTTAAAAATTTTACATTTTTTATGCGCAGTTTTTATTTTTAATGTGTTTCTTGCATTATTTCATTTCATTTATTATTAAATCTCAACTCTGAACAGATTTATTTATTAATCTATCATGTTTAGAAATGAGTCTACTTTAATATATATATATGTTTAGGAATGAGACTATATATAAGAGATTTAAATTCAGACTTTCAAACTCCTTAAGCTATCCAATGCATCTTATATAACCAATACATGTAGCACATAATATGAAAAAGATAAATGGTCTCCAATATCCATATTTTGTGCTGAACTAGCACTCATTAGTTGTTCCAGGTCACCACCTCTCACACATATATACAATTAGTGTTTAGTTTATATTAAGATAGCAAATCATTAAACTTTAATGGACTAACCAACTCTTCAGCCATCCATATCATTGGAAATCTGAGGATGGAATGCTCAAAGCCCTTGCTGATGCCAACAGTATTGCCAAACCCACATTAACCTTAAGTCAATCTGACCTCTGACACATGTATTTAAATATTATATATATATATAATATAAAACAGGCAAAACTCACTATATATATTACCACACACAGCAAGCTAGAGTAATCAATGGATGCCAGAAGGCTTGTGCATAAAATCCCCATCGAGTGCCTATTCATCTAATATTCCCAGACTAGTTTCTGGCTGATGGCCTTTGTCAGTGAGGAGCCTTGGATCTGAGAGCACTGCACATAGATCTTAGGATCTAATGCAACCCTCCAGAAACCACCTTTTATCTCCATCTAACTACAAAACTATGAATCTTAAACTGAAAACACCTTAATGTTTTCAATCCAAGCCCATTAGCTTATATAGTCATATGGGTCTGAACCCAGTTCAGTACCATACATTTTGGTGTCTTTGGTTCTTTAATAACCACGGCCACCACTATCCTATTAGGCAGGATTGGTTTTAAGCCAATAAACATCACATGACCACCACCTCTTATGCTTGTGTATAACTATTGTTATAACAGGCAAAACTCACTATATATATATTGCCACACACAGCAAGCTAGACTCATAGTTTTGTAGTTAGATGAAAATAAAAGGTGGTTGCTGGAGGGTTGCATTAGATCCTAAGATCTAGGTGTAGTGCTCTCAGATCCAAGGCTCCTCATTGACGAAGGCCATAAGCCAGAAACTAGTCTGGGGATATTGGATGAGTAGGCACTAGATGGAGATTTTATGCACAAGCCTTCTGGCATCCATTGATTACTCTAGCTTGCTGGGTGTGGCAATATCTATAGTGAGTTTTGCCTGTGTTAACGACAGTTATACACAAGCATAAGAGGTGGTGGTCATGTGATGTTTATTGACATAGAATATAAATGCAAGAACAAATTACAATAACATTTATTTAACTCTACCGATTAAAAATATATAAACTATGTGCAAATAGTATGGATATTACAATACTAAAATAATAATAAAGTTAATGCGAGCTATCTTCTGAATTATGGTATTCATCAATGCTTTTTCTCCTGTTTCAACTTACGTTATTCATTTCAACAAAAATAAAAAAGATTTTATGAAAGTTGTAATGATTCTTTTTAGAGCTGACTTCTATTATTGCATTTCAAAATATAATTGACCTCTGGGATGTATAATATATCTATTTAAATCTTGCTATTCTTTTAAATGGATTAAAGTAAAGTTTATAAATGTCTTAAATAGTTTTGGAAAAAAATATCCAACTATTTTTAATTTATTAAAATATCTATAATAAAAAACGAGACTTATTTATCATTCAACACCTTTTAATTGTTTTTGAGGAACTATTGCCTAACAAAATATTGAAATTTATTTAAGTACATTCAAATAAGTCTCTATAAATATTTATTAAAGGCTCAAATACTTTTTCTTTAGCTTTGTAAATTATTTTATACCTTTCAGAAAATATTTTATTAAATTTTGCTTTTGTAAAATTCTTACTTTCCTAATATTCCACACATTTCAATCTTTCCCTTACTTCGGGGCAATATATTTTTTGGATTTAATACTCAGATTTTTGGGGGTGTTGCTTTTTCTTTTTTTGTATTGATGTTTAGCATTTCTATTTTTACAATAAACATGGCATAATTTGATGTATCCATTGATGGGAGAATGCCCTTAGTAACCAATCACTTCTACTTTCACTTTTTGCACAAAAGTTACTTTCCAAGTCTTGCAAATTGTTAAATATGCATTTTCAAGCAACTGTATTTCAATAGGATTTGTTTTAATCTTATCATGTTTTTTTCATTAAATAAATCAAGGAATTTATTCGGGATTTCTCATTCTATGTATAATCTTTATTTTGATAATAATAAAAATTAAAAACTGTTGCAGGTTTAAAGTAAATATTATAAGTTAGCAATAAGAAAATTTATGTCAATATCTGTTTTATATTTATATAAAGTAAAATATGAAATAAATGGAAGTTGGATTTATAATTGTAATTCTACTCTAAAAAAAAGATTACTTTGTTTAAACTTACAATATACAGCTGAGCATGCTTTCAGCCTATTTGATCATATTCATAGCACTCAAACTCAGCAACAAAAAATTATTTAAAATCTTCATCATATACTTAATCAACATGATGAAAACTAATAGCAATAAAAATAATCATATGTTTATTGCTTAGGAGATTCATGGGTACTAAACTGATAAGTAAAGCTTTAATCCAGATACCTTCTGATTTTGAATCCACCATGCTTCCATTTCATTAAATCAAACATGGCAGTAATAATAATTACTTTAGTATGATGTATTTTATTCTAAATATAATAATACAATTATGAATAATTTCCTTCATATCTGAGCTAATGAAATACATGACTATTACACAGAAAGGTAGTTTTTAAAAAAAAAAAATATTTAGCTTTATTACTGCCTAGCATGCTTTAAATATAATTTGTATATCATATTCTTAGCTTATATGTCTTAAGAGTTCTTGGTATTAATGTATAAGTAGTGACTAATTAGCTATTCGAAATATCAACATTTATTTAAATGGCCCACTTCTTTGATAGTGGTATGTTTGTGTCTTTTTTATTAATTAAAAAATTGTTACTTGCTATTGCCCAGGCTTCTTACATTAAAGTAAAAAAAAAAAGGTAATCAAATATAAGTAATTATTAAAACAATTTATGAATATGTACATTATTTATGTTATAAACAAATTAAAGTATGGGATCATGTCCATGTAAATTAGCTTCAAATGTGTTTTAGCATTGCTGTTGTAAAGAAATTGCCACTGATGATTTTTGAGGCTAAACCACATTTTTTACTTTATTTTTCATTAAAAGTTTTTTATCATTGGTTTAATTAGTGAACAATAATGTAAAAAAAATGGTTTAATGGTGATTGATGGTTTTTCTAGCAACATCACATTCGAAGATAATTTACATGGAAATGACCTCACACATTAATTTGTTTAATTATAAGTTCATCAAAAATTCAAATCTAAGTACGTATGTTGATATAAACATAATTTTGTGGTTGAGTGATGTTACTATAATCTGCCATCATCTGAGTAGTAAAAGTGGTTTAATAGTCATTACAAGAAGTGCTAGTAATAAGAAATACACTAAATTTTAGAGAAAGTTATTATATAATTGTAATTTCTCCAGTAATTTGCCTTTTTGACTCATGATTTTTTTGAAAATTCTATGTTTATATATATATTAATAAAATCAAGTCATACATCATGTGACTTATTTAGCTTGTATTTACAAATGTAATATAAAGAGTTACTAATAGTTCTAAACAAGTTTTTTTTATTGATAAATGCAGCAAGAGAATGCATTCAAAATCTCTATCTACACTTATCCCCATCCCCAAACCAGTTTTGGTCATATGGCTATTTGAATTGGAGAGCTGGATTTGAAGACATAGATGTCTGAAAATTTCAGATTTTCTACTTAATAATTAAGTATTAGATAAATGCTGGGCTTGAGTTTGTGTTTTGGATCTGGTGTCTGTATGTCTTAGCTCCACACTAACAAGTGCCAGAGCTATTAGCACACTCTTTATATTATATATATGTAATAAATTGAAAAATGTGCCTAATTAAAATTTGTAAACAATCAAATGTTACAGATTTGCGATCTAATTATCATTTAGTATAAATCTTGCTACCAAATCTTCTCACTCAACAAGCACTTCACCAAAAAATATTAGTTTGTTAGTTAAGCTATAGATTTAAAACATGAGTATTTATTTAGAAATTATAGACTTTTCTATTTATATGAATTAATTACAATCAATTTGATTTTGAAGATTGAATGCTTTAATAATTAATCATATATATATAACATTAAATAGAACCTCTTTAAATGTTGCTATAAAAAATAATACCTCACGCCCCCCCCCCCTTTAGTACATGACAATACTATAATAATCCATCCTGTTTTAATAATTAGTAATATATATATAACTCATCAATTCTTCAATATTCATATCTTATAATAGTCTACTTTTAAGCAATACGGGAATAGTAAAATTGTATTCTAATACACATATATATTTAAAACGTAATATACACAAATGTCCAAGTTTTATGTGGAAAAAAATAATAAAATAAGACCACTAAATATCACATGATCACCATTTCTAGTGTAAGAAGAATTTTGCCTGTTTTAATAAAATAAGTTACGAATGATTATCTAGAGTTAATATTTACTTCCCTCATCCCATTCATTAACAACAACACCAACAACAAAAAAGTTAAATCTTTGTTTTAAAAAAAAAGATAATTCAACACTATTTTAGTTTCAAAAATAACTTTATTAATGAAAAATAATTGATTATCTAAGAATATGTGAATACATTGTCTTTCTTGGTAAGAAGTTCTAACATCCTAATTGAGAATCTGTGATGGATCTAAAGTTTAATCCCCTGGAGACTATTTTACTTTGTCTTTTCTTCATTTTTAACTACTTACAAAATTGAAAATTGGCAAGAAAGTATTTTGGAGAATCTTTACATAAATTAAAATCAGCTTCTTTTATTTTGAAATCATGATGTGGGAGTTACATATTAATCTTTTTTTTTTTTTTTTTGCATGTGTCAAAGCATCGGCCGGGAAGAGAACCCGCAAACCCGGGACAATTGCTTGTGATGCAGCTGTGATGACCACCAACGCTTCTTTTATCATTGAATTCTTTAAATTAAGCAGAAAAAATATTTATTGATTTAAATTTGAAGCTTGCTTTTATCCATTAGGTTGAAACGAAATCTAAACATTATTTAATTTTAAAAAAGACAAAATAACATCTACTGTACAACTATTCTCAAATTTCTTTAGTAAATAAATGTCTTTTTTTAATTTAAACTTCTATAAAAAATTTATTTGTTGCATGTTTTTTAGTTTTTGATTTGAAATTTTAAATGCCGCCATTTGCTTCTAGATTATTATCAATTTTACTTTTACAGTAAGTTCTAATAGCAGCCTTCCGTGTAATACTGAAGTTCGGGAAACGTTTTAAAATTATCGTTGCTATTTTTTAAATGTGTTTTACTTTCTGAACTTCCTGTTTATGAAACTTTCATTTCAAGAAGCAGAGTGAGATTTTATCATATTCTTCTACACTTGATCAATCATGAATGCGTGAAAGACACTAAGAATGTGCACCCCCCCCCGCCCTCCGTATATATAATTTCGATGTGCCAGAAGCACAAAATAAATAATAAAAATGTATAAATGTTTTATTTTTAAAATTTTTAGTGCTGAACTTTTTTTTGTAATTTATAAAATAGCACTAATTGTTTTATTCATCATGTTTTTTACATCTTAGCTTTATTATTATTATTTTTAGCCATTTGCAATGATGACTATTGTTTAAACAATGGAAAATGTTATGTCAAAGATAGTGAGAGGGATTGCAGGTGAGTAATCTTATTCAAGTACAACTTAATTCACATGGAAACACCTAATAATATTAAATTTAATTGTAACTTGGAAATTTGCATTTTAATTACTTTGGTAGTAGCATTTACACTTGAGAGCATGCTCAGATTCCTATCAATGTTAATATTTTTTTTTAGCATCTAGTGCAGTTTTATTTTTTTATAATACATCAGTACCTATTCATAAAAAGTTTTGCTAGTTTCCTCAACCATTTTTCTTTTCTTAGTTTCAGATGTATTTTTATTCTCAAAGATTTCACTTCACTATACAACATTAATGCACATTTACTACTTCTTCTTTATTCTCATTTTCTTTAAAATCTTTACAACTTCTTTTAGTGTCACAACTGTCATTGTAAATAATACAAGAACAGTTTCCACCCTAGTGCCATCTAGTGTAAGCTTGAATAATCAGTAGCTTACTAAATGAATAAAAACACTTCAACTCAGTATTCAAATTGTCAACTCTAAACCAGTTTTGGTTTGTGCCTTTATTAATGAAGCCTGCATTCAAAGTTGAAAATGACACACATATGGCCTGCCAACTATCTTTTGAATTCCAGGCCTCATTGATAAAGACAAAAACCAGAAACTGATATGAGGAAGGGGGTTTGAATACTGAAATTGAGATTTGCGTGCATTTTGGTAATATGATTGCTCAAACTTATATTAAATCACATTAGAAGGAAGAACTGCTCCTATGCTAACATATTTAAAGCTGGCAGTTTGATATTTTTTGATGTTATTACAGAGTTTGCCATTAAAGAATTTATTCCTGTTATATTAGCAGAATTATCAGTATGCATAAAATTAATATTTTTATATTCAGGATGCTAATAAATCAATGAAGAATAACTAGCAATATAAATGTTTAGGTCTTTAAAATCTTTGTTATCAATCTGATCCATTATATTATCAATATTTGAAATCTCTTTTGAATTTCATCATTAGATATTTTAATAGTCTTTAGATAGTATTTTGCAGGGCAATGATCTCTTCATTGATTTCTCAAAGAGGAATAGTGGAGGTGTTATATGTAAGGTTTCCCTGAGGATTTTTCTACAACTCAATACAGTGTAATAATTGGTTCATTATCTAAAATGATTATAATCCCACTATAAAAAAAATGAGGGAAATTCAAATCTTAAACCAGTGGTACACAATCCTCTTTCACTTGTGACCCTCTTCATCAAAAAAAAATTTGACATGCCCCATTATTTGTTTTTATTGTGCCTAAATTATATGTAAGGATATTGATAATGAAATGTCTATTGTTTTAATTAGTGCATAAATTTATATTTCATAATATTTTAGTATTGATCACATATAATTTTAAATTAAATGTGTACATACAAAAACAATTTAATTTTTATTTATTTTTTTAAAATTGAATTCTTTCAAAAAAAAAAAAAAAAAACACAAAAAACCTCATTATCCAAATTTTAAAGAGAATTTTTTTAAAATTTCATGAACCCCAACAATGTTTACATAACCCCAGGTTCTGCGCCACTGTCTTAGATTATGAAAATGGCAGGAGAATGTGCCAACTACAACATCAAGTAGTTCTTGTGTCTACACAACATTTATTCCACACAATTATAAAAAAAAAACACATACACAAAAACATTTACATGGGTTTTATTATTCCTGAAACATTTCAATTATTTCAGACATTCATTTTCAATCTGCTATAAATTGAGGAATATTGTTTGTAGTAGATTGAAAATGATCATCTGGAACAAACAAAATATTATATAATTAATAAAAATATATACTCATTTAGTGAATATAGATATATAGGGTATATGAGCACAGACTTTTACACAACCCTAAACTCTCCAGTCTACTAATAACACTGATACACTCAAGCAGTCAGCATATATGTGCTTGAGTGTATCAATGTTATTAGATAGACTGGAGAGTGGTGGGTTGTGTGAAAGTCTGTGCTCATATACCCTATATATTACACATATAGACACAGGTGTATATATAATAAGCCTGTGTTTCAGTTATTGAATATAGATAAATGATTTTTTGGTGTTCATGTAATTGATTGTAATTGTTTGGATAATAGGCTTTACAGTTATTTTTGACAGTTACTTTTTAAACGCATAACTTACGACATTCTCTCTCTTTTTATTATAGATGCCAATTTTGGTTTATTTGGGATCGCTGCTGGCTTGATTTTCGCAGTAAGTTTGTAGAAGTATTTTTAACAAATTTGAAATAATTAAATATGAGCGACTAAACCTATCATTATTGCAATATGAACCCCCACAATAAACACTGATCCAAAAATTTTAATAAAACTATGATATAACTATTCACTTATAAATAGATCATTCAACAGATGTTTACTATGGCTGGAGTATAATAAATCATTCACGAACACATACATATTAAATTTTAAATATAAAAATCTTTTGGTCCAATGATAACATAGCTTACCATGCTTTTGACTTGAATTAGAATTAAGCTAGGAAAAACTTAAAATTTTTTCTTCTAAGTTGCTGGTCATTACTATCTAAGCTAGAAGACAAATCAAGGATGATCAATCAATAAATCTTAATCATCCACCAATTGAAAAATCCGGTGAATAAGACCTCCTCCCCCCACTCTTGTTTCCGTAAAGGGAAGTTGGAGATGCTTTGGCCTGCAGTGATATATTTAAAAACTTTTTTACCTTTCACCTATATTATTTTTAAACAAAAAATAAACTAATTTTATTATTGTCATATCCAACCTGCCTTCAGAAGTGGACTAGTCCAAATTCTTTTCTTCTCTGATCGGATTGAGCACTCATTGTTGCTATCCAATGTGTAAACATGTGGATAATCAATGTATAAACATTGCCCAAAGGTAAAAACAAGTATGGCCAATATGTAAATGTGTGTATAAAATCCTACCATTGGTTAGGCTCTCTGAATCTGAATGCTGCCAGTAAGATAGGGGATCTGGCAATAAATAGTCAGCCCTTTTGGAAGCAAGAGATATATCTATATGGATATACTGAGAGAGAACATTTGTTTAACCTAAATGACAGTGCGCGCTCTTAAGAGAGAAGGTCTGTCTACCTATACAACTGAATGTGCTCTCCATTGAAACCACCTCCAACAGTGAAAGTGTTTCTGCTATATTCATTACCAATACATCTACACAGTGAGGCAAGTCCAGATAGGACTGGAAGCTGCTATGACTATGGCAGACTCGAGGCAAGCTGTTTAGTACAGCCAAAAGAGTCATTTAACAAATTTGAGACAAGCTGTCCAGTACAACTGGAAGAGTTAAGACTAGAACTCGTGAGGCAAGCAGCATGACCAACACAGTATTAACTATGTTTATATACATACAATTGTATTTCGGGAGTGTTCATATTTATTTTGATATTACTGTTGGTTTGCATCTGAACTCTGCAATTCAGCCAAACATAATAATTACTAATTATAATAATGTTGGACATAAATGATTATTATATTTTGAGTCAGAAACTTTGTGCTAAAATGATTAATATATTAATTTGCCATACAAATACTGAAAAAAAAATACTAGAATTTTTTATGATAATTGGAAATTTCTAATTATGATAATGATTTTTTTTAAAAAGTAATCAATGAATACCTAATTTCATTGCCACTCAATACTGTCTGTCATTGAACAGTTATTTTAAAATTAGTATCTAGCAGTTTTTTAAAGTCACTTTAGAAAAGCACTAAAGAAATCTTTACTGTGAGCTGGTCTAAGTTTAATAAGTTTTTACCACATTAAACATCACATGATCACCATTTCTTATGATTGCTCAAGATGTTAAAACAGGAAAAACTCTTCATACAGAAGTGCCACTCACTGCATGCCAGAGTAATCAATGGATGCAAAAAGGTTTGTGAATAAAATCCCTATCTAGTGCTTACTCATTCAATATCCCCAGACTACTTTCTAGGTTATGGCTTTCATCAGTGAGGAGCCATGGATCTAAGAGCACTGCACTTAGATCTTAGTGCTCTCAGATCCAAGGCTCATCATTGATAAAAGCCACAAGCTAGAAACTAGTCTGGGGATATTAGATAAGTAGGCACTAGATAGGGATTTTATGCATAAGCCTTCTTGCATCTATTGATTACTTTGGCTTGCACTGAGTGGCACTACTGTATGGAGAGTTTTTCCTGTTTTTACCACATTTTTCAATATTTGTAATAATAGGAAAGATAGGTAAAATACAATGCTTATTGTCTGTGTAAACATTATAACAGACAGAATCCAAATTTCTATATGTTTTGATAAGTCATCATTTTATTAATAACGTAGAGAGAAAATTAAAACTTGCAATAGTTTTAGATTTTAATGTGCTAGAATAAATTTTTCAAAAAGTAATTTGTAATCATAATGGTGATAGAAATTATTAAATTACATTCACATTTTTTGTTTATTGTCAACTGATACTAATATGATTAACTCGGTTTAAAGAATGGCATTTAGTTTTTAGTTGCTGCTACTGCTAATAATAATAATAATCAATTCAATTCATTAGTAAACAACAGCTTACAAAGCCAAAAAAACGTTTGTAATGATTAAATTTACATAAAATTTTGATTTAATAAATTTAATATATATTTTTTAAATATTTTAAAATCTGGTGTAAACTCTTCATTTTAAACATATTATTATATTCATTTTGTAATCTATATTCAGGTGCATTCTTTGCACACATATGTTTAGTTAATGGTAAATAAAAAAGTCCATGATTTCTGTTATGAAAAGTTGGTATTTTATATAGTTACGTTTGTTACTGAATTATCAAAAATCATTGTGTCTTTTATCATTTTATATAAATAAAAAACACATATTAGATAATTCTTTTATTACGCAATTCATTAATTATTATTATAAGGTGAAGTTTTATATACATATTTACAATATTTATCGTAAACTCTTTGTATTTTTTTTCATATTTGTTTCATTTCTGGAATTCAATATAATGGAAGTGTAGAATTAGCACTATCAAATTATTTAATATTAGTTTATTAATAACAACAACAATAATGATGATGGTGATGATGATAGTGGTGGTGGTGGTGATGATGATAATTCAATTCAATTCATTTATTTAAGTGCTAAACAACAGCATATAGCTATTTACAATTTGCACATTAAAAATTAAAAGGGATAAACACAATGCATATAACATAATAATAAAAGGAAGTAACAACAAAAAAGTAAAAATAAATAAATATGTCTATAAATGAATAAAATAAATTAAATTAATCAATCATGATATTTGAATTTAATAATATTACAAAATTACTTATAAATTAAATTAAAATGATTAGTATTACCAAAAATCTGATTGTATAAAGAGGGTAACCTGAACAAAGAAGAAAATTTAAGAACATTGGAACAAAAGTTTGAATGTAGCAGACAAAAGTAGACTGATTATCATGCTCATAAGACCTAATTGTAATAGTTGAAATTATATCAGATAAAATAATTTGCTGATTAATGATTTTATAAAGATATTTAAGATCTTTATATTTCCATCTAAAAGAAAGATGAAGAACAACTTTATTTTCCAGAGAAACATAGTTGAAGAACTTGTTAGACACTGATTTCAATAAATTACATCCTTGTTTAGAATTAGGATTCCAAATCATTGAACAATATTCAATGATGGGAAAAAACAGTGACAAAAATAATTTCAACTTTGTCTCATACCTGAAATGATAACCAGGCCTAATAGTGGAACCCATGATTTTAAAAGTTTTGCCAATGATCATTTCTAAAGGAGGAAGAAAAGGTCTATTAATAGAAAATAAAATTCCCAGATCTTTTTGGGATTCAACAAAATTAATTTTGTGAGAATTAATAAAATGTCAAAAAATTTAAAATTTCAGATTTCTTAGAATATGAAACAAGGGAACATTTATTAAAATTAACTGACATATTATTTAGAACACACTAAGCACTAAAGTTATTAATATCTTTCTGAAGGAGAGTGCAGTCAATGACTGATGTGATTCTTCTAAAGATTTTACAGTCATCAGCATAGCACAAAAGATAAGAATATTTCAGGCAATCCTTGAGGTCATTAATATAAATGTTAAAAAGCATGGGTGCTAAAATACTACCCTGAGGAACACCTAAATTACATTCAAAATTAAATGAAATATTATTATTGAATTTGATATATGCTGTATGACTACAAAGAAAGGATTGAAACCAAAAAAAATTTTTTGGGTAAACCCATTTTATGTAATTTGTGAAGGAGAATGATGTGGTCTACTTTATCAAAGGCTTTTGATAAATCAAATAATAACATCAAATCTCTGCTGATCCTCAATCACATGTGCTATATGATCATAAATTGTTAGCAAATTACTTTCAACTGATCTATTAGAAATAAAACCATGGTTATGAAAAGGAAATGATTTTAGTAACATCTGAAATTGTTTTATTATAAACCTACCCTTCAAAAATTCAAGCAATGATATGTAAAACAGAAATAGGTCTATAATTATTAACTTAGTCATAGGAGCCATTTTTAAAAATTGTGATCATTTTGGCACATTTAAGAACATTAGGAAAAATACAAGAGGTTAAGTGATAAATTAAAAATAAAGACAAGAAGTGCTGCAATAAATTCAGCTAGACCTTTATAAATAAAGGAAGGAATATTATCATATCTTAAACTAGAATGAGTTTTAAGTCACCTGATGGCTACAATACCATGGTCCCTAGAGATATCAATCATGCAGTGAACATAGGTGAATTGCAAGATAATGTAATTTTTGAAGATATTAAATGTTCTGAAAAATATAAATCATCAAAATGTTTGGAAAAATCATCTGCATTTAATGTGGAACTATGACTAGCTTGAACTATTCTCTTATCTAAACCTGACTTATTAATAAAATCCCAAAAAAAAATTTTGAGTTAAATTTAAATTCAATTTTTGTAATATAATTTTGTAAATCACTTTTGTAAACATGTTTATCCAATCTTCTGAAATTAATAAAATTATTATAAAAAAAGATATTCTGTGTTTTAAAATAGAGTCTGTGATGGTAAGATGTTCTTTTAATAATCTTAATGAGAGTGTATGAAAACCAAGGGGGAAACCCTTATGGAAAGAGAATTTACTCAGAATATATAAATAAAAAAAACTATTAAGAATCTGCAAAAAATAATCTTAGCAATGATTTACATCATTATAGGAATACAACGAATTCCAATTAACTTGAGAAAAATTCTTATAAAATTCAACATAATTATCTTTCCTATAATCTCTTTTTAAAATATCAGAATAAGTAACTTTTAAGTGACATATCTTAATAAAAAACTTAATAGGTAAATTATGAGCATCAATAGGAAAAGTAACAGAGATAAAGTGAAAATTACTAACTATTGGTGAATTACATAGAACATAGTCTAAAGTACATTGAGGAGTGTTAACAAATGAATTATATTGTTTAAGCCTAAAATATTTACAAAACCTTAACATTCTAAAAGCTTTAGGATACAAAAAAGAAAAGTGCATAGTAATCTTATCCTGAAATAAATCTGGACTATTTAAATCACCAGTAATAATAATATTATTATACACAATCAAAAAATCTTCAAATAAGGTTAAAAATAGTCAAGTTTTAAAAGTGAGAAAGTAGATTTAAGATATATATATTTCCTAAGACAAATTAAAAATTATAATTTAAGGTAATTTCACACCATGTAAATTCACAAAAGAGAAGTGAAATGAAGATCTTTATAAAAAAACATCTTTATGAATAGCAATAAGAGGACCATCCCCTTGAACACCATTTTCCTGTCTCCCATTTGTAAAATATTAAATCTATTATCAAGGACAAACAATCAAGAAATTCTTGATTGAACCAAGTTTATGTAAGAAATATAAGATCAAAATGTTTCATTTCATTCCATTTCAATGAATTATTGTTTAATTTCAACACATTTGGTTTACACCCCTCTAACATTCATATAAAAACAAGAAAGAGCTGCCATGTTAAACAGAAAAGTAATGAAAATAAAGTAAATCAAATAAAAAGAAAAAAGAGAATGGGGAGTAAAGAGAAAATCAGTAATAGACAAAAAAATAAGAAAATAAATTCAATCAACGAATTAGCCAATGATCCATGAAAAAAAGTAATGGAAGCATCAGGAGGCCATAAATTGGGAGATATTAATTCATTGTATTTATAAGCAGCAGCAGAAAAATAGAAGCAAAAAGATTTCATATTATTCATATTTTTATGACAAACAATGTTACTTCTTAAAATATTTTTGAGGAATAATTTAACATCATATGAATTAAGATTCAATGACATATTAGAAAGTAAATATCTATTGTATTTTGTAATGATATTAGAATAAATTTTCGAGAAGACTGTTATGTTAACTTTTTTGTCACTGAATAATGAGGTATGCTATCTTTCTCACTAGAAGCTAAAAAAAGAGTATCCAAAATTATTTTTCCTATCATTAACATTATTATATATGTTATTGTTAAATTCTGTGCATTGAAAATAGTGTGATCTATGAGCTGGAATGAGTTTGAAAGCATCAGCTGGAAAATTATGTATCGTAAAGTTCATATGCTTTAAAGAAAAAAAATACACATTCCGTGTCTTACAGGATTTTGTGATAAACTGAATGCTTTCCATAATAACTTTGTGATTTTGACTTTTTATAAGTTATAAAAGTTTAGAATCTGAAAAGGAATTGTTAATACCATTTTTCTCAAACCAGGAGGAGTTATAAAAATATCTCTATAATTAGAATTCCACTAATTCTTGAATATCTAACATACAGGCTATATATATATATAAACAATGTAATATATAGGATATTTTGAACTCAGACTTTCACACGACCCTCACCTCTCCACACTATCTCATACCACTGATACACTTGACCACATATATGTCTAAAAGATAAATAATCACCAATATACATATTGCATGCTAAACCAGCACTCGTCAGTTGGTCCAGATTATTATCTCTACACATATATACAATAAGTGCTCAGATTTATATTAACATAGCCAATCTTTATACTTTAATGGACAGGTTTCAATCCACTCTACCCTATAACTCTTCAGCTGTCCATTCTATTGAATAGAAAATTGTCAGTTTTATTATGAAAATCAAAACCATTATTATTAGAAGTTATTACATATATTTTTGACATTACCTGAATTATCTTTAAGAAAACTATTGAGTGTCACTAGTCTCAGTAATAAATGGTTGATCTTTAGTAATAAAAGTAATAAAAATTTTGATCCTCAGGATAATCAGATGATAATAACGAACCCTGAGTGCCAATGTCATTGGTAATAACAAGTTTATCTTTGGCCAATAAAGAAGAGAAATTATTACAACGATGTAACATTCTAACTGTGTGAGAAGTATAAACTGTTAACTCTTCATTAAATTCTAATAATAATAATGGTGATGATATAGTTCAGTAGCAAACCTTATTTTTGACAGATTATTGTTTACAAAGCTCAGGGTTTGAACCACCGAAAACCTTGAAATGCATATGTTTTAGACGTAATTATATATATATATGTGAACATTAAGACTCTTTAACAGAATATATATATAACAATTTGTTACAATTGATAATTTTTTTCTCAACGGCAAAATACTTATGAGTGGCAACCACTGGGTCATGTGACCAGATGGATGGAGTCAATACCTCTTCCAAACTGATACAAACTACAGACCAAACCAAAACATATGCCAACACTGCAAAAAATATTTTACAACAAAGCAATTTTTTTTCTGCTAAAGATAATTTACAACAAAGGGATCATAATTAAGTTACAAACTCAGAAAACAATAAAGTTTTTCATCGCTTCTGAAGAATAAACACTAACGATATTTTGTAACTCAGTATACAAACACAATCAGCCCTCCGGAACATTGGAATAATGATGATTTAAAATTAATTAATGAGAGTTTTAACAATTTGATTTCAAAAGGCCTGCATGTATCATTTAAAATTTTTTCCCCCCTGCATGCAATAATATTATCAACTACAGACACAAATATATATCTCTATATAAATTTTCCAGGGGTGTGCTCTGTGATGCAATAGCATTACCTGGGCTCTGGGACATGATGCTGGGAAGTGCTGATCATCGCAACCCAAGATATTTAATCCTTGAATTTTATCAAGAAATCCAAAACACCTGGTTTCAAATCATTATTAAAACTTTAGGCAACCATATACTTATCTCAGTTGATCCAGATCAATATAACCAGATCACCGGCATGCTCAAAAATGCTTACCTTGGATATATAAAAAGCTTTCAGAAAATGATGCATCCATTTGGCAGCGTTATAGTTTTCAACTCAATTTATCTGAAAGAATGCTAGTTTACAGGAACTGCTTTGATTGCAAGCTAAGATAGCATCTAGAAATGAATCCAAACAATATTCCTACTCATACTGCATATGAGTAAGCCATGATAAGCCTTCTCATAAGGGAACTCAAAACTACAATGCTATTCTTATGGATAGTATGGCCACCTTACAATACAATGTGACAGTAACAAGAATCCACAATCAGAACAGACAAATTATCAGCTCAACTACACAGAGACTGAAGATACGAACCATTCACACACTGTTAATATAAATACAAATACAAATAATCATATTCAAACAACTCCATCTAAAAAACCCTTTCACTCCCACCCATGGAATAAAACATGACACACAGTATTCAGAACATGGATTTAATTGCTACTCAAACAGTTTCAAATAATACAACGAGTTCCAAAATATACATCTGACAGATGCAAATACCCAAATGAAACTATCACAAAGCATCTCCAGTAAGATGCAAAATACCATTAAAATTAACATCCCACACATAATTACAAATAACACATCAGCACATATTGTGGAGGAACTTATGCCCTGCTTGCCACAAGTCAACCACAATTAAAAAAACAGGAAACCACTACAACACTGGACAACTACCCCCCCCCCCACTTCCTTTAACACACTTACTTTCTCCTTTCAATTGCAATGTAAACATATATACTCAGAGTTGCTCATAGTAAATGTAACCTTTTAGTCATTAATAAAAGTTTCTTTTGAAACATAATAATAATTAATAATTCAATTTATTTTATTTACTGTACAAAACTACAACATTAAACCAATTACAGAATTGCACCATAATAAATAAGAAAGTATAAATATCAAATTATGAATATGTCTGCATGTCATATTATAAGATTAGTAATGAATTTTTTAAAATCTAATACAAAAATATTTTCATTAATAAAATCTTGATTATAAGTGGTAGACAAACAAAACAAAGGTGAAGATTTTAATGTGTTAGAGTGACAAATCTTAATGTAAAATAAATTAGATGTGTGGGTTTTATGTGAACAATTATTAATTGTAAAATTTGAGATTTTGTTTATTAAAATAATTTTCTGAGTGACAAGGTTATATAAGCATTTAAGATCTCTAATCGTTTTTCTAACAAATAGGGATATATAGTTGTTATTTAACTTCAATACATTTAGAAAATATTTATATTGCAAAATTGGCAGAACCAAAATGAGAAACAATTTATGCTTTGTAGAGTTAGTAAATTGTCTACTATGCCTTAAAATCACACCCATAATTTTAAAATCTTTATTTACCATAGTTTTAATGGGATGGTGAAATGACCTATAGCTAGCATAAAATAATGTCTAGGACTTTCTGTACTTCAACCAAATTTACTTATGGCTTTCAAGATAATAAGGCCAGTTAAAGATTTTAGATTTTCTGGAATAAAAAACATTTGGACATTTATCCAAATTAATAACCCTCTTATTATTCTTACACCATATAAAATTTGTTAGTGTTATGAGATAGTGTGGAGAGTGGTGGGTCGTGTGAAAGTCTGTGCTCATATATCCCATATATTAATATCTTTTTGTAAAAGTATGCAATCAGTAATTGAGTTACTATTCCTAAATATTTTACTATTATCTGCATATCACAAAAGTTGTGAAAATGCCAAATTTGATGGTGCAAAGATACTGATTTGAAGTATCCCTAGATTGCAATAGTATGAATTAGAAAACTTATTATTAAATTTTATATGTCACTTTTTTAATAAAAGATTCAAACCATTGTATCAGATTATAAGAAAAATCTAATTTTTATATTTTATGAAACAATAAAGAATGTAACTTTATCAAATGCTTTGGAGAGATCAAAATAGACATCTAAACTGCACAATCTTATATACAATCGCCAATCTGCAAATTCACATCACACTCAATGGGAGATCTTCATCAATGATCTTTTTACCCCATTCAATCAATCTCACAAGGATCTCCACTCAGTACACTTTTATTTACATTATATTTAAATCCCTTTTAGAGCAAATTAAAAAAACATCCAAGGAATTCCAATTCCACATACCAACACATACATACCATTCTTAGCTTACATGAATGATGTCACAGTATTTTGGAAATCAAAGAAGCAATTATCTATACTTCTGGAAATCATAAAAGATTATATAGCAAAGTTCAGGCTAAAAATCAACACCAATAAATCATCTGCATGGGATATATTTACTGGTAAATTAAACAAACATATATATTAAGGAAACCTAGTACATTTCTGGGTTTCCCTTTTCACTTAGGCATGAATCAAATGAGAAAGAAAATACAAAACAAACTTAAGCAGAAAGTATCACTGAATCACTCTCCAAATCCTATCTCCCAATCTACTCAAAAGTATCATTATATAATCAACTTATTATGACAAAAATTATCTACTATCTACCAATAATAAATTTCACAAAATCATTTATTACAGTAATTAACTCGCTATGCAACAATTTACTATGGAAAAGAAAAGTAGTAGCCATCTCAATAAAATAACTAAACTGCCCTACAAAATGGAATGGTCTTGGACTACATGCAATATGAATGTTTTACACTAAAAAAATAGTATACCTGCTTATAGTCATATTTAAACATTTTCCAGAGATACAGGCAATAATAGAAATTACACCCACTGATTGGCCTCACCACACAAATAATTGCATCTCTATTCTGCTTGCGATATGTGAATCCATAAGGAACAATATAACACTAAAAAAACACAAATAAATACATATATTGGCAAATAGTACTGAGAATAAATAGTGACCAATTGTTAAGCAAGTTTAAAGGATGGTGTGTGGGACAAAATTTTTTTGATTTTATTATCAAACTTAACCTGAATCCCTTACCAACAACACACTTTATTTGATACAAAAGATTTCACACAAATATTGATCCACTAGGAATGCTATATCACAGAGAGAAACTAACACAAACCCACTTCCTACATGAGTGTCTAGCCCTAAAAAAGTGAGGCTAATGATGCAGAACAACTATAGAAAAAATGGTACCATAATAGGTAACATACTAGATGCATACAAAAAACAGCAATACCAATAATACATGCAGTCACCTTCAGCTTATATGAATACTGGTATACCCATTGTACATTTTACATTTGGAAACAATTCAAGAAAACACCTCACCATTTACTACAACAAACTAAAAAAACTCAAAAATAGAGACAGTATTCTTGCACCACAGGACATTTTTGTGGCAACATGGTCTCTCTTCAAAATAAGCTCAGCATTATGACAAGGACTGGAATTAGTACTCTTAAAAACTAAATTTAAAAAAATGAGATTAGCTAACACAACCCTATTGATGGCTAGTCATCATAACAATAAATGTTTTTACTTGGTTGAACAAGGTAACTTTCAGAATCAATGACTAAACTAATATTAAAAAGAATCTTTCATATAAGTATGTGTAACCCTAGTGAAACCTTATTTGATGTAACCAATTGATACTCAATAAAGTTTGCTTTGAAACATACTACTGCTACTACTGCTGCTGCTGCTACTGCTACTGCTACTGCTACTACTACTACTACTACTACTACTACTACTACTAAATTATTATTCCTCCTACTCTTCTTCCTCCTCCTCCTTCTTTCTTCTCTTTCTCCTCCTCTTCTTCCTCTTCTTCTTCTTCCTTCAATTTTTTATTTGATGCTCATATCTACAGCCAAAGGTCAATTACAGATTGCACATAAAAAGGTAGGTTAGGTAGATGAAAAAGGGGGTAAAATTTAATATAGCATTTCTACAAGTTTCAATGAAGAAATAATTATGGGCATAAGTTTTATAATGACTATAATTCAAATGCAGTTTGAAATCATGTTATAATAAATATTTTTCCAGTAATAACTTTGGATAAAAATTTAATATCCCTAGCTTTTCTCCTTGATAAAAAGAGATATATAAATCATTTTTCAGTTGACAAAACTTAGAATTTTTTTACAAACTAATTGTATTTTACTTATGTCTCTTTGTGAATGTGCATTCAATAAAACTGATCCAAATTCCAAAATAGGAAGAACCAAAGATAGAAAAAGTTTCTATTCAGTGGAGTATTCAAAAGCACTTCTATGTCTGTAAATAGTGCTCTCTATCTTGAGGGATTTATTTATTATTGATTCTATATAATGATTAAAGGAAGACTGGAAAACTTATTCAAAGATTCCTGAACAGTATCTGCAGATTTTATTTTAAAATTATTAATACAATATTCAAATCTTAGAATTTTAGACATTGACTATCATTCTATTTTCTCCACACCATTTGAAAAAAACTATTAATATCATCTTGAAACAAAATACAATCATAAATAAAATAGATGTATCTAAAAATCTTACAATCATCAGCATAATATAGAATATTAATAATAAAAAAACAGCCTATGGCCATTCCAACTCCAATAAAAAAAAAGAAAAGAAAGAAGGAAAAAGCTATTTTAGAAATATGTTTTGCAATGACTATACAAACCAATCTGTGAAACTAAAAATACATCTACATATATAACATACTGATCTATTAACTTGATATTTTATTATGCTGCTTTTAATTTCTGCAGCACAAATCTTTTCTTTCTTAAATTATTCAGGCAACCAATGTTCTCCATAGATAGTGGAAAGTGAAATAGCCTTTAGATATGGTCAACTGTAAATTACAAGTAGACAATGTCTGACCAAGAGCTCCTGTTGCCTTGTAAAATAGGATTTGGTTCATCAAACACTAGTTATTGTTTCCAATACAAATAGTTTTTCAGTCTCACTCCTTTCTTTCAATTATTTAAGTTACTGTAGGATTTGACCACTGTGAGCCTCCTTATGTCACCAGATATCTCCTTATACTAACGGTTACAGTGGCATCATTTCATCCTTTAACTACATGCAGAGCTTTTCTGACTCCTATTCTTTTTTCCTTTTTTTTAGATTAGGTTCTTCAAGAATTAAGAAAGCAATGAGGATGCTGGGCTTAGTAGACTGGCTGTTCTTAGTTGTAATCTTCATTTAAGACATTTTATTAACTAATGAGTCAGTTTGGAACTGAATTTCAGTGAGGCAGGGGTTTTCTAGATTAATATATTTGGTTAGCTCTCTTTAGTGAGTCTCTTACCTACTGAGGAAATAGAAGGGCCTAGAAAATATCTAACAATCCACCCAATCTGGCTAGTTTGTCATACCTGGCAGATTACTTATTTCAGCAATAGAAATAATAACTAATATTAACTAGATATCTTCCCTGGTTAATATTTGAACTAGATTGGTTATAAGTGAATAGCTAAATAAAAATTGTAAATATGCTTGTAATCTGTATAAATTTTTATTTGGCTTATTCATAGTTTTTCCAACTTACAAGTAAGTTCGGCATTTCTGTTCAAATAAGCAACTTATAGTTATTTCATCCAATGTTGGTTAATAGATGTTGTTCAAGCTATTATTAACTGATCAGTAAATACAAAAGGTATTGAACTATTATTGACTATAGAATTAAGAGTCCTAGATTAATCTGGTTTGATCAGATGTGAGTTCATAAACTGACTGTTAAATCAAAAATATAATTGTAATATGATGATGCCTTTGTCAATAGTGAAGGATGGGTATTATTACTATAAGAACTAAACTTATGGATTTCCATTAACTTTCAAAATAAGTTGTGATAAGGTTGAAAAGCAATAACAAATTACCACTGATGACTGATAATGATCAGATGTAACTGCTCAATAATTAGTCATATTAACTGATGTCTAATTAGCTAAACATTCTTCCAATCAGAGAACTTAACACTCACACAAATATATAACAAAATCTATTTCAAAAACCAAAAACTAGTTGGCCCATAGATGACTCTGAAATCGAAGAAAAGAGTGAATTATTGCTTTTAAATGCATATGCATGATATAAACAGAAAAAGTTATGATATTTTGTTAGTATAAGTTTGATTATTCTAGTCATTGGTTATAGTTTTTTCTTTAATATATAATTGTTTTTAAAATTAATCTATGGACAATTTTGATCATTTATTAAAATAGAACGTTGCAGTTTTTTATATATTTCATACTTTTTTCTTCTTTTAATATCTAATTTATTATTACGAAATTAAACTTTTAAATGGCATATTTATTTCCACAGTAATGTCCCTAGAATGTCTGGTTAATATTGAATTTCCAACTACTTTATTCAAGATATATTTATAAGAATTGAAGCAGAATAATTTAATTTGTCTTTTTCCCATAAACTATGCTTAAAAAATTAATAAATATCAGCAAACCTAAATCTTCCTGATCTCATTCTGTTTGAAATATATTTTCTCTTTAAATATCATTATGAAATAAATGCATATCTTGATTCACCTGAATTTTCAATATAATACTAATTTTCTAGACATAAAAAATAAACAAATATGATTTCTGAATAATAAAGTTTTAAATATTACTAAATCTTCATCAAGAAAGTAGAAAAAAACTGTGCAGTAGCAAATTGTTTAAGTAGTCAAAGCCTGTAATAGTTTGCACAATTAACAGAATTTATTAATTAATAAGCATATGTAAAAAGGCTCTCCAAATAAAACGTTTGCACTTAGAAGTAAAGGATTTATATACATTTCATTCAGTTTAATACTTGTTTTTTTACTGTAAAGCAAAATAAAAGTACTATCACATACATTTGAAAAATTAATGCTTTAAAAATGTTACTCTCAAAATCATTTATTTAATTACTGGAATAAATTTAATTATATCGACTTTTATTATATACTCACTGTGGATAACTAGATGCAAAATCACCTTCAATATCCCACCACCGAATGCAATGACAATATTCATCAGTACTTTAAACAAGATTTAAAAAAAAGATGAAATTATATCAACAAAGTTGCTTTATGAGAATACTTGGAGACTATTTAAAATCCACAGCATCCCAACATCCCTATAATTATTCATGGAAGGAACTGAACCTTTCTCTTCAAACCACATAGGAAATAGAGATCATTTTGTTAAGACAGCTGACCTTCTTGAACAACAAAATACCAAGAAATCAATTGTTCCAAATGGACTACATAAAACACTCAGAGACTTCTTTAATGGAATTAATTTGTATTATTAAAAAAAAAAAAACACTGGCCAACTATTCCCTTCTTCCTGTTCCCCATATGTATATAACCATATTATCTTTTTTTACTCACAATATAAACATATATATGCAAAATGACTCAAAAAAGTAAATGTAATAATTTTTATAGCAATAATAAAATTCTTTTTGAAAGTAAAAATATTGGAGCTAAATTTATATCCCCTCCTCTCCACACAAAAAATTAATTTTCTGCTTGAATTTTTGTTAATATCTATTTTGTGTGCCACTATGTATAGAGATTTACTTTTATATTTATATTACTTTGAGGCTTTGTGAGTGTTAGAAAACTATTTAATAGTATATAAAAGTGTGTACTTTGTATATATTATACCTTTGTTAAAAGGAAGACTGTTGTTAGTGTTCAGGATAATATTGTGAAAAAAGACAGCACTAATATCCAGTACTTGAGGTTTTTCTCATAAGTGAGGAACAAAATTTGCTTCTATAAAAATAAATGCACATGTATTTAAACATTAATACATAAAGAAATTATTAGAACCTCAAGCAAAAATTGAAATAGTCACTAGAAGACATAAACAAACACAAAATCAAATTATAAATTTATCTAATATATAAACTTAATGATGGAGAAAGAATTAAAATAATATGAAAGTAAAATTGAAACTTATTTTAAATGGTTTTCAGAGATTCCAGTTTTTATCTTAAGAAAATAAATAAATACATACATCACACAATTTTAATATAAAATCTAATAAAAAAATACAATATACCATTTTTAATGTGGCAATTAAGTTAATAATAACTTATTAGTTGCTAGTATGAGCAATGTAAAGCAAATGCTATGAATAATCATGTTTATAATAATTAGTGCATTAGTAATGATTAATAAAATTTAATAATATTTTAATATTCTGAATGTAACTAGAATACTAATATATATAGCTACTGAACTGGTGTTAAAATTACATAACTATGCAAATAAGTAGACCTAGAATTAAAGCATTAAGATAATTTTAAATTTGTAGTTACTGTCTTGATTGATATTAAAAAATATCTGCTGGAAAGAAAGGTACATTAGGTCCAAAAGACCCAGTATGTTAAATCCAAGCTCTATACTAAAGAAGTCTATAAGCTATAAATTGTTCTGAAATATGGATAAAATAGCTTTAATAAAGAATTTAATAAGTATAACGATCTAGAATCTCGCAATTACTGAATCTTTTAAGAATAAGCAGTGTTCACTTCTGAAAATATTATTTGTGCAATTAATAATGAATCAATTTTTGTGCAAGTTTATTAACACGCGGGATGTATTTGATCATTTATACAATAATAGAGTGGCAGAGATTGGAGCTCAAGGTCAATGCATCCGGATCCAGCTATGTCATTTCCAATACTTAAATATTTTATAAAGTTCCAAGCAATAAACTATTGATTATTTTTAATGTAATAAATATAAATATATGATGATATATTCATCACCTAATATGCTATGGTACCTTAATAATGAAGGTATTCAGGTAAACTATAACCCCAGAACAGATTTGTGGGCTTGTTCAATGGTCTACATATTGATTATGATGCATCAATTAATCTTTTTTACTTTCTTTATGCAAATAATGGTTCATTGATAAGTGCGATGGAGACTCAAGTATTAAAGATTGTTGAATCAATTTCCAACTAAGAAATTGCATATGCATCTATAAGTAAGATATTCTAAAAAAAGTTTGGTTAATTGAGTAAAACTGTTGTGTCCAATTTGTCATCGAGGTCTTCAAAAGTTATATGATTTTCAGTAACTGATTATGATTGCTATTATTTATCATATTTTGCAACAGTTATGTAAATAGATATAAGGAAATAAAAAAATACATGAATGTGTCATGAGCCAATAATGTGAGATAGGCTATCCAATAATTTGGCAACCTGTGCAGTTTTCCACATTTGATAGAGTGTCCAACTTGGAATTGTGTGGTCCCAAGATCGATTCTGGTACTCACAATTCTGGTGCTCAAATTTCCTATCAATCCCAAGCAATAATGCCATGTGTCTTTTTTTATAGTTTGGTATTATAAAAACATACATCAAATTCATGCATAATATTTTATATAGAATATTTAGTACATGTGAATTGAGATTGTATTTATATAAAACTTTAATTTCTATCACCTAAAAGAGAGAATACTTCATTTGATATTTGACTATGTGTAATGTCTAACTTCTTTTATTTTCTAAGATAAGCAAAAAATTTAAATAAATATAATAGATTATCACGATATGTCTACAAAATATTTATTTATTATCTGAAAGTAAATATAATTAATTCTATATATAGATTGCTTAAAATTCTTAAAGTTAATTCATATTTTATTTTATTTATAATGTAAAACATTATTTATCCAATGTTAACTTAATATAAATCGAGATTAGGGTCACCTCTTTTGCTTTGTATTTTAATTCATATATATATTTGTGTGTGTAAATATTAATTAAACACACATAAAATATATTATGTTGTATATTAATGCTATTTTACTTACACTCTTTTTAGAAATTTGTAGTCGTTATATGACAGTATTTGGCGATTTTTTAATAAATGTTATCATATAAAAATCATCAATTTTTAAAAATTTATTAGAAAATGTAATATATGAATTTTTTTCTACAGTACAGGCTTTTTCATACCTGCATTCCAATATGTAATATATAGGGGTTTGAATTCAGACTTTCACCCAACCCTCAACTATCATGCTATCTCATACTGCTGACTCACTTGATCACACACATGTCGAAAAGATAAATAATCACCGATATACATATTTTGTGCTGAACCAGCACTCATCAGTTGGTCAGATTATCATCTCCACACATATATACAATCAATGCTCCACTTATATTAAGATAGCCAATCTTCATAATTTAATGGACAGGTTTCAATCCAATCCACTCCACAACTCTTTAGCTGTTCATTTCACTCAAAATCTGATAATGGAATGCTCAAATCCCATGTTGGTGTCAACCTTCTCATCCTACCCATGTTGACCATAAGTCACTCTGACCCCCTCATGTACAGGACATAATCCATTTACATTCATATACGAGGGATGAGCTGAAAATAAAATAATGTTAATATATGTAATAGATTAATAGATTTTGGATTTTTAGATTTTTTTTTTGATAAGATAGTTTTTATTTAGAATAATATTTTTTAACTAATTAAGCAGATGGACTTTTATCGAATCTTCAAAAAAATTGTATAGATGCTTTTGTTTGATTCTGAATTAATAATTGACCAAAAACATAGATAAAGAAGTTATCAGAATTTATTTAGATATAGTCTAGTACAGTGGTAGATTTGTGCTTGAATATCACATGATCTCTTAAATGGATATCTATTGGATTAAATTTTAAGTTACAAATTGGAAGGGTTAGAAGATAATTAATTACTGACTTGCTCTTGGTTAATTGAAATTTAGTCACTATGGAAGAAAACAATTTAAACATTATTAATGCTACCAAGAATGTAAGACTTCCTCTGGTAATAAAAATGAATGCACTTGCATTTATAAAATGGTATTTTAAAGAATTAGGGTCTTTGAATTTCATTTTAAACAAAGATTTATTGACAAGAAGTTACCAAAATTATGTAAGTAGTAATAGTTTATCCATTGTTTTCTTGATATTTTATCTGCCATTATGTTTAATGGTAAGATAATTTGCAAAGATCTTAGGAAACTGGATTATATTACAATTATTCATACTTTGTCTGCTGTCTTTTATTAAGACTAAACTAAAAAAAAAACTATTTTATATTAACCTATTATTTGGCCACAATATTTAATAGGAGACTAAACTAATAGAAACTTAGGAAACTACTACCATCTTGAAATTCTAAAAAAATGTAACATTTTATTGCTCTTACTGTTTGCCTGCTTCTAAGTGTAATTAAAGGCTGAATTTCAAACTCAGACTTAATATTTGTTTACTATGTTTTGAATCACTTAAATCAATAAAATAATAATTTTTTTTTATTAGTTTTTATTATATGTGAGTAATTTAATCTCATGCAGAATTAGCTGGAGTAACTTTTCACATTTATGGAAGATAATTATACTGTATTTCTAAGTAGATAAATTCTTTACTTGATAATAAGATTATTCATATCTCAACATCATTTAACTAGCATCGTGGTAGAATAATCATCACCATTTCTTATATATTTTATACAAGGCACCACAAGTTATTTCCCTACTCATTTTCTCTCATTTTTAAAATGAAAACATTTCTGAAAATTTGTTTTATAAGTTAAGTAAAAGTTATATTATTTGCTTTTGTATTAAAAAATAAGTTGCCAACATAACTTCTGATACAAATGGCTGTTATTATTAGCTGTGAAGTATATGATTGTCACAAGTGGTATATTTCTGGAGTCTTAGTATTATAATTGTATTAAGTTTTGTGCACAGGTAGCAAATTGTGTACTGTATTTGAAATAGAGATTTTAATAATTCATACATTCATTGACACTTGTATTCTCTTTGCTAATCCTCTCTAGTATAACTTCTATATATCCCCAACATTTTTTTATGATGATTAGTATTCATGCAGTAAAATAATTGAATGATTTTATTGGTTGGCAATTCATAAGAAATTAGAGTTCTGGAAGTGACAGAATTGATTGTGCCCTTTGGATCTTAAGCTCAAAAATCCTCCATTTTAATCCTGCACCAAATCCTGCAGGGTTCTTATATAGTCAACAAAATATATACTTTAGTTTTAAAATGATTCTTAAAATCTTTTTCAGTATAAACCCTCTCAAAGAAAACAATATATAAATGGTGATGTGCATGTAGCCCATTAGCTAAAAGAATGAATAATATAATTATTCACCATCCAAATGGCAGATTATTCACTAAGATAATTCACCAAAATATTATTTGGAAACACTGAAACTCATTGTGATTGCAAATCTCATTCTTCTAAAATTGTGAAAGCTTACTACAATAAAAACATTCAAAACCTCCATATTTAAAATATTTCACAGTGCTTAATTAAATTACTTCATATAATTTTTCAGTTCTTAATAATTCAAAAGTAAAGTCACACTATGATCTCAATACTCACATGAGTATAATGTCACTTTAGCAGAGATGAGGCTTATGACATACTTTAGCAGCATTTTAAAATTTTATTATCAGTGCTCTATCACTCATTTGATGAATCAGATTAATCTTGAGCCATTATTCTCCAATTAATAATAGCTAGATACCCATTTACTGATCAATAATGGCTATGATTATGAAGTAATTATCTTTAAAATATCTTAAACCCACAAGAGCAGATTTGAACCCAAAATTGAGAACATGACAGGGTGGTTGGGGTAATCATTACACTGAAAGTTTTTTTTTGATTATATTGCTTTTATTTTCAAGTTAAATTATCTTTTTATATCATACTTTCTGCCATCTTAATTATTTCATTAAAATGGCTCAAACTATTTCCATCATAAATGATAATATTCTATTGAATATTTTCATGAATAAAATTAAATCTCTTCTTAGATGTAAAGGGGGGAGAGGGTTACTTTGTGATTTTTATTCATATAAATAACAATTTTAATTGGTAAATAAATTAAAATTTTGCGAATTTGAATAGGTCATAATAAATTAACAGAACTAAAAAGGAAAAAAATGGAAGGATGATTCACAATCTCTTTTAATAGTAGTATTTTTTTTATTTTTTTATATGTACCAGTTTAAAGAGGTTTATTTAAACTTTTTTGTATAAATAATTTCAATCTCTATAGTCAAGTTGCAATCTTTAGTATCTGTATAAATATATTAGACCATAAATAAAAATGGGATTCCATCTAAATTGTTAAAGGGAGGTTGTCTTGACAACAGTTTGACATTGTTGTTTGTCTAAGTGTTGAATGATTAGTATTTATTTATATATTTTTATTTACTTTTTAATTAAGCAATGATATTTGCTTAAATTCAAAACAGTAATAGATAAATTATATTCGTTTTTTAAATTATATTTATATATTTGAATTATAGTTGTGCTGGGATGTGTGGCTGGCTGTTTACTTCTTTCTTTGGTGTTCGTTTTTCTTGCTCTTTGGTCATATTACAATGGGAAAAAATATGAAGAACCTTAGTAAGTATTATTTGAAATTTGTAAATTATAATAAAAAATTAATTTTATTTTTTAATTTTAAAATTAAGAAACAAAATCAAAGTCATTATCCTGGATAAAATCATCTGATTCAGAAAAAAAATCTTCTGGTTGGGAATAGTTTCCATATTCTCACTGCAAATATAATATCAATGATCTGTTTTAATTAGTAAAACTGCATTCTAATATTTTTTAAAAAAAAAAAACTTTTATTAGCTTGTTATATTTTTACGGTATTAAGCTAATCTAATGATGCAAAGATCTACATAATAATGTCATATTGATCATTTCTACCTTATGTTAAAAAAGGCTAATGGTTTTATTGCTTGAAATTTCAAAAAAAAGCTTGAGTGCCAAACCTTCAAATGCCAGAATCAATCCTGGGCTAATTTCAAGTTGGATGCTCTACTGCTGATTCTGGGTCTTTCCGATCCCAAGTCAGATGCTCTAGTCATTGTTCTAAACTGCACAGGGCTCCTTAAGTTATAATAATTGTTAACACCTTCAAACTTATGTACATAGTCAAGATAGGAAAACTATGGATGCACTGTACATAAAAAATCTTTAACATTTCTCATTTTAACAAATAAAAGTTATAGATCAAGTTTAAAAAGTACTGAGTTTTTATTTAATCAAATACAACTAAATTATTTTGAGTAAAAAGAAAGAAAGAAAGAAATATAGAGAGATAAAGAAAGAAGAGAGAAAAAGAAATAGAGAGAGAGAAAGAAAGGAAAGAAAGAAAAACAGAGAGAGAGTGAAAGAGAGAGATAGAGAAAGAAAGGAAAGAAAGAAAAAACAGAGAGAGAGAGTGAAAGAGAGAGTAAGAGAAAGAAATAGAGAGAAATAGAGAAAAAGAAACAGAAAGGCAAAGAAAGAAAAGAAAGAAAGAAAAAAGGAAATAAAATAAAATATCTAGCCACTTTTCACATTAATTGATTTTTTTTTTGTTTCATTTTTGTTTAATTTTGATTAAAATCATATTAAATTCACAGCATGTATCTAGAATTAGATTAATATCTACACATACTAAATTCTTCTTTGAATTCAAGTAATGGAAATCTTTACAAAAGTTTTTCATTTACTTATATAGCATATATGTAAATATTGGAAGTTTTAGTGAAATTTATTGCATATTTTTATTTTAATTATTGCTATGATATGAGAAAACTGAAATCGTATCAGGACTAGTAAATAGACATTAATCATACTATTATCAGATATTACGGTTTCAGTTTGTTGATCTAGTTTTTAATTGCTTGTTTACTTAGTTACATCATAGTTGAATTTAAAATTTAAAATAATACTTGGAAAATCTCATTAAATTTTTTAATATTTGCATCTTCTATGGGGCTATGAAAGCCTTCTAATATATATAATGTTGAAGTTCCATTAGATAAATAGAACAGCCAATGTTAAAATGCTGTCAACATATTTCAAAAGTCTTTGTTTAATGTTTGATTGAATTCATCAACTAAGTAACAATCTCTGTTATTCTAGGTTGAATAATTATAATACATATAATTTTATAATGTTTATTTTTAATGGAGAATGGGAGTCGATAAACTTTTTTGAAAAGTCAGCCACATGGAACATTTATCATAAATCAGGCTGCACTCCAATAAATAAATGAATAAATTTTACATTTACCATATTTCAATAAATTAGCAAAATGATTTTTAATGTCTGCAACTGAAAAGATTTTATTATTTACTTTTAGATAAAACTGAATACACTTTCAGTGTGGGACATCAAAACCTTTTCAGTTGGGATGTTAGAACATTTTGCTAATTTATTACAAATACAAACAAAAAGGGAAAAGGAATATTGCCATATTTAGTATGAAATACATCAAAACAAAACTATTTTTTAAAAAATCAAATAACTTGAATATAATAAATAAATAAATAGGAAAAAATGTACTTATGAATCTTAGTGAGAATCCTTAATGGTCACATTTTTTAGGCAATTAAATGAAGTCTATCCAGATTTCTTATGATTCGCTCATATGTGTGTGTGAAATTTATTCTATCACTAGTTCTGAATGAATTTTTCCAAACTTTTAAATTCTAATCAAAAGCTTTACCATGAGAATACAATTCATCAATTGAATTTTTTTTTTTCCAATTCTAAATTAAAATCATTTAAATGGATGATTATCTACAAAAAATTCAAAATTACTGATTCTTCAGATTATAGTGAAGTTTACTTTTCATTTCTTAGTAATTGTTTTCTTTTTCTGCTTCTATAAAAACACTGAAACATTTTGTCCTCTGTTTAAATAACAAACTGAACAATAGAATAACAGGTCTCTATACTCAAATTTAAGTTTTAAAAATGTTTAAAACTTGTGAGGCTAAGTATTCAGAGTTTTATCAATTTACTGCTTGAAATAATGGCACATGGTTTTACGTTTGTCAATTAAATAACAATAGGATTTCAAGTTTTATCAATTTGATACATAAATATTTTCAAATGATTGTACCAATGAAATATTGAAAGTAAATTTATTAAGAAATAAAAAAACTATAGAATTTTATTATTCTAAATTTTAAGGATTACAATAAACTGCTCTGAAACCTGGCTACTAATAGTGCATATCCATATATGAATATTCTTCCTGGATTTTCAAAATTATCACAATAATGCATTTATAATTAGTAAAAACAGAAAGGAATGACTTAAAAATTATTTTTTTTAATTGATAATTTAAGAAATCACTCATACCAAACCTTGATAGAAAGAAACATAAAAAAAAGTGAGATTTAATAAATAGTATATGATTTTAATAAAAGTTATAGTAATATAATCATAAAATTGATCTAAATGGGTATTAGTAGAAATAATAAAAGGCTGCATGAAAAGTCAGCTGCCTGTGATTCTTGGATTTCAGGTTGCTAATAACCAATATACAGCATAAAATTTTTTAAAGGACACTAATTCTAATGTTGTTTAAATAAATAAAATACACTGTCAAGCATTGGTAGTCGAGAGGTCAGTGACAGCTGTTTTTTTACAAGCAGTTGTCCCGGGTTAGTGGGTTTGCTTCCTGGCTGATGCTATGACACATGAGAAAAAATAAATAAATAAAATACATAATAGACACTCATTGTTTTAAGCCTGTAGAGTTATAATTTTATTTAATATATATATAAAAGAATAAAAGTAATAAATATAATGGTAATTAACTATTATATACAGTCTTTCAATCTGCAGAAGTACTTTCAATTAATTCCGTAACTCTCCTCATGAGGATGGTTAATGGATTAACCTAAAGTACTTCTGCAGATTGAAAGAATGTATATAATAATTAATTACCATTATATTTATTAGTTTTAGTGCTATTACAATTAGTTTTTTTAAATTAATGGACATTTTATTGTATTATATATATAGTGCAATTAAGTCGGATCCCTTTGCTACAACAATTCACAAATTCGATGTCCAATGAACCATTTTTAAAAACTTGCAAACAATATCCACTTTCTTGTATGAATGTCAATTTATTAGTAAAAAAATGGTTGGTTTTAGTATGAGAAAATGGACCAGATGTACTAAATATGATTCTTTGATAATATAAATTGTGAATTTTTGTGATAATACATTTAGATTTCGTTGTTCTGTGAATAAGTTTATATTTTCAGCACTTCATATTTAATATTGGTTATTTATTTATAAGCTTATTAAATTATTAGTATATATATATATATATATATATACTAATAATTTAATAAGCTATATATATATATATATATATATATTATAATGGAACAAAACCCACTCTAGTATATATATGAGGTAATTTATCTTTTCAGCAGTGGAATTCAAACAATATACCAAATAGATATAGTAAGGGGATCATTTACACTTAAATTAACTATGTTCTGATTTCCCAATTAATTACTATTTATCATTTATTTATTCATAACTATTTCTTTTACAGCCTGAGACCATCATCATCTCCTTTAATCAATCTATATAATTCTTTAGTCAAACAATATATTTATAGAGCTATGAATTACACCTAAGTACCATTTCTAGTTAAGAAATAATGTTATCTGACTAAAGAGTAAATTTAGATCTATACACCCCTCTACTGTTGGTTGTTACTGTACTCTTCAAAAGTTCACATCAGTTAAAGCACAAACTCAAAATGATAATTATAAAGTTTAAACTTACTTTCCTAGAATGAAATGAAACTATACACACACAAAATGAATTTTAACAAAGAACAAATTTATTTAATTAAACATCTTATAATATATATTTCTAAACAGACATTTAAACTTACAGACATTTAAACATCATATGTAAATTGTTACTAGAAAATGAATACAATGGAAAATTACATTTAAAATTAATTAATATGAATTATAAAATTATACTGGTTTACAATATTTTAAATGGTAAAATAATAAATGAAATAAAATTTCATCTTACCCAAAAATCATTCATTAATTAAATTAGATAGGTCTTATAAAATTTCATGGCACCATGTTTAGAAAATTTTAGCAATATTAAATGAATATACATGAATACTGACAAATATTACATTTTTAATATATTCATAGTAGATAGAGGTAATTATTGTTTGGGCATCCATATCAACAAAGGTCTTATAAGTTTAATACCATCTCTCAGTTACTCCAAGCCATACAATAGCTGATCTTCTTTGACAGAACGGCTACCATCCTCTCTTTATAGATAGGAAACAAGTGATTTTACCACAGGAGGGATGCCATCTCTTCTCTCCTCACAGTCAGCCAACAGGTGATTTTCCACAGGAGAGCAACATAATCCAGATTTGAGATTGGCATACCATAGGGTTTTAGCACTGCATTCTTCTTGATTTCATTTTTTTCATAAATTTTGTCAACACAGAATTTTGACAAAGAAGTTTTAAGAAAATTTGTTGCATTACATTGTATGTGAAAAAAGTGTTATAAGCAATATATATAATTCTGACAATTAACAATTCTTTGACTATAATTGCTCCCCATGTCAACTTTTGCAAACAGTAGGAATAATAACAGCATAGTAAATGGCTTTAACAGCATCTAGTTATATATCTCCTTACAACAATAGATGACATCTCTATCCTGTCAAAATTTTAGTTTGATCAATAAAAATATTTTTTCTTTTTCTTTAAATTGGTAACAAATTATTTGTCATTCAATATGAAGAAAAAGAATAAGAGTTAAATAAAAAAATTAAAAAAAACATTTTTGATTAAGCAATAAAAAAATATAATTCTAATTCCTTTTTTTATCTATCTAATTTTATACATGACAGAAAATCAGATGAAGCAGCTTTTTCCTTATCATTAAAACAACACAAATTAATTAAATGATTATAATTCTTTTTAGATGCAATAAAAAGTAAAATTTTGCTTTATTTTTTGATATTTTATTTAATAAGTTATAAAACAACAATATATTTTCATGAAATACATGTACTTATTTAACCTTTTTTCAATTAATATTTTTGTAGTGACAAAAATATATAACAAACCATTTTTTGTAAAAAAATGAATTATTGTTACTATGTTAATTTATATTTTAAGTTTACATATATTTTTAATTAATTACATTACTATGCAATTGTAATGATATTATTACAATATATATATATATTGTAACGTTTTCCGTATTTCTAGGCCTCTATACGCATTATAAATGCGCGAGTTGATCAAGTTATGTAAAAGAAAAATAAATGTTCATTTATTTTATTTAAAAAAAAGAAGAACGTTTCATTATTATTCTAAAAATATAACTACCTTTCCTGATCAGCTCGGCCTAGAATTATTACCAAGTACAATTGTGAGCTGGATCAGTTTTTAATTTCTACATGAGGACTCCAGAGTCGTTAAACCCACTGAGTCTACGTCGAACATATTGTAACTCGTAAAGTAATAATTATATGATCTGGATTAAAATTCCTGTTAAGTAGAAGATATTCCCTTTTGATTTAATTAAGAAAACTAAATATATTTAGCAAAGGTAATTTGTATACTAATTTGAACTTAAATAACTAAATATAAAACTTAAATATCATAACATTAATTTTATACACGTACAATGAAAGTTAAGCTAATAATAAAGATTTATTCTAGCCTGTCAAACATTTAATATTTAAGATTAAGACAAAATTATAATATTGGAAAGTATTGTGCATATGAATTTAATAATTTGATTCAAATATTGAAGTAATCACTAGTTGATGTCTTATTTTTCCGTGGTAACAGTTTAGTTCACTTCTCAGTTCGCAAATATTTCGATCCAAAAAAATTATGGGATAACATTTCATTCAACTCTCTATTCATAAAACTTTATGTAAAAGTTATGGCCATTAACTTACTGGTAAGTTGATATTTAAATAGGTCATTGATCCTCCGACATCCAATTCAGTCAGTGGGTAGTCCTAGTAGTTGTTTTTTTTTTAGTTTCACTTTTTCCAAATCTCCGATCAAATTTAGGTAGAGCCAGACGACGATCATGGTGACTTTTCTCGAGATAAAGTGTCGGCAAATGATAGAGTTCTACTCACTCATGGTAAGCGATTTCAGTTCGTATCTAAGTGGACACATTTTATTAATATTTTTTTTGTATAAAAAATACGAGGCACTTCAAATTGCTCAACACTCTCTGGAACAATAAGACAAAAGACATTTTTCAAATCTGTCGGCTCCTTTTATATTCCCAGATTCTTTTAAAAGTTCTGTGCATATTCCTTTTTTTCATTACAAAGTCTGTTTTTTCATTAAGAATTTCTGCCATTTTTAATTACTATCAGAAAGTCAGACTTTCTGATAGCAATCTTTTGCCATTTTTAATTACTATCAGAAAGTCGGACTTTCTGATAGCAATCTTTTAGCTTTGAAATTTTCTTTCACTATTTGAATCAATTATTCAGTATGCACTTTCCAACATTGAATTTATTTTAGTTAACTTATATTAAAAAAAAAAGAAAAATTAAACTTTCACTGTACGTTTTTCTTAAAACAACATTATTACCAAAAAAAAATTAAGGATCGGGTTCTCTCTTTTTTTATTTAAATGATACACAATATTAAATAGTAATTTGTACCATATATATAAATAAATGGCACAATACCACCAGGGCAGGGGAATGAGAATAAAAATAGAAGTTTGAACTAATTTTATTCTTAATAAGTCTTTATGGAGTACTTCTAACCCACGTCCTAGTCTTATATGGTTTCAGTGACCTAGCGTTATAGGTACCCCTTTCTCCTTCACCATTCTCTAAAGTGAAAGCATTTGGACCATCCTGTTGGCTGATTTGGTAAGGTCCCTCGTACAAATTTTGGAACTTTTTATAAAAATATGCTTCCCAGTTTGGCTCACAGGGTTCGTTTTGACCCATACTGTATCCCCTGTTTTAAACTTATCAGTCAAGCCTCCTCTCCATCGGGTCTGGAGCTTGGTGCAGTGTTCCAATTTTTTTCTTGCTTCTTCATGATCTCTCCCTTTATCAATGTTTTCTGGACTAGCAGGTAACCTGCATTTATACAATCAAGGTATCGCTTGTCCGAATTGAAGTCTTACAGGTGCAAATCCGGTAGATTCATTATGAGTCCAATTTATGAAATTTAACACCCTGGGGAGTTGTTTCACCCATCCTCTATGATTGGATGCAGTATATACCCTGAAGAGGCATCCTAACTCTCTCATCACCCGCTCACAAGGATTTGATTGTGGATTTCGTATGGATGACAATATGTGTTTTACCTCCATCCTCTCTATCCACTGTTGCCAATCATAAGATGTGAAAGGCATACTGTGGTCTGTCAAAATAGCTTTTGGTTTGCCTACTCTTTTAAAATATCATACCTCAAGGGTTTGTATGGCATTCCTAGTATTGGCCTGGGTCACCAGATATGCCAACACCCATTTTGAAAAAAGGTCATATACTACTAGTAGATATTTCATTTTCCCAAAAGCTGGCAATGGTCCATAGAAATCAATAGCCACCAGGTCATTGGGTTCTTTAGGGATGATAGGATTCAATGGACCTTGATATGACTTGTTTGCTGGTTTTGTCTTCGGACACATTTCGCATGAGCTTACTATCCTGGTGACCTGTGCTCCTCATATTTGGCCAATGGAACCATGTCCTCAATAAGCCTTCCACTTTATTTACACCATAGTGCCCATACAAATAATGGGTGTACTCAATAAGTACTTCCTGTAAACTTTCTGGTACAATCATTTTCCACTGATCCTTTTGCAGGTCAATGATATACTACAGTATCCCTTCTTTCAGGCAGTATCTCTCACCAGCGTTAGTGTCTGCTGTTTCTCCCACTTCATCTTTGTCTTCTAGTTGGTCAATAATTTTCTTGTAGGTAGGGCTTTGCCATTGTACCTTTCCTAAGTGTCTCAATCCTTCTTCTACTACAGTGTCTGTTTCTAATTCTACACTTGCCAAACAGATATCTTCCATCTGCAGATGGTCCTGGGTATCAGGAACAATATTCTGGCTCAATGTGTCAGCTACCACATTTTCAGTCCCCTTACAATACTGGATGGAATAATTGAACTCCTGGAGAAAAAGGCTCCATCAGATTAGCCTACTATTTGTTAAATAACTGTGATTTAAGAATTCCAGGCTCTTATGCTCTGTCTTAACAATCGTTTCCGATCCTATCAAGAATTGGCAGAACTTCCAAAATGCCCACACCACAGCCAAGGCCTTTTTCTCTGTTACAAGTAATTAATCTCTGCACCTCTCAATGGCCTGCTGACAAAATAAATTATGCCCAAGGTACCATCCTCTTGAGCTTGCATAAGAGCTGTACCTAACCCATACCCACTACTGTCTACCTGAACAATAAATGGTTTCCTTAGGTCAGGGTAAACCAACATCATTTGGCTAAGGAATTTCTCTTTAATAACCCTAAAATTGGTCTCATGCTTTTCTGTCCATTTCCATGATGTTCCCCTACGTAATAATTGCAGCAGAGGCTCCATGTCTGAAGCAAAGTTTTTGTAAAATTTGTTGTAGAAATTACACAGCCCCAAAAATGATCTCACCTGTTTTGGTGTTCAAGGGGCTGGGAAATCTTGTATTGCCTGGATTTTGTCTGGGTGTGGTCTGATTTCATTAGCATTAATTAAGTGCCCTAAGAAATTCACTTCTTCCGCTGCTAAACAGCTTTTTTGTAAATTAATGTGAATATCCTTCATATTGCATTCTTGTAGAAACAACTTGAGGTGTTGTAAGTGCTCCTGAGAGTTATTAGATGCAATAATCACATCATCCATGTAGATAGTGATTAACTTTTTGATCTCAGGGGACAGCACATGGTCAAGACATTTTAGCAGGCCTGCTCCACTATTCTTGAGACCAAAAGGCATTCTGTTAAATTGGTACGATATACCATTATATCGAAATACTGTGTACTTCCAGTCAGCAGGGTGTGTAACTTGATCTGCTAATAGCTGGCAGTCAGATCTAACATGGAAAATATCTTTTTTCCCTGGAATTTATTTACCAACTCATTAATTGGAGGTGGAACATTTTGATCTGGCCATGTAATCTTGTTCAATTGCCTGGCATCCAAACACAGTCTTATGACTCCATCTTTTTTTTTTACAACCACCAATGGGTTATTATATGCTGATGAACCCTTAGTGATAATATCCCACTCCTCCATTTTAGCTAATTCTCTCTCTACCTCAGCTCTGAATTAGTGTGGCACTGGGTATGATCTTGCCTGGTATGGTGTACTGTCAGCAACCTTGATCCTGTGCTCATACCCTTTAATAACCCCATGTTTATCTGAAAAATTCGATTTATATTCAATTAGAACTTCTTTTAGGTCTTCTTTCCACCATTCCCTCACTTCATTTATTATCTCATCAATCCACACCTCTATTGAAGGTTGTTCTATCTCAGCCTCTGTATTACATACATTTTGCTGGTTCATTCTCATCTGTGACCCAAACTCCACTTCTTCCCCATCGCAGACAATCTTTTCATCTTTATAATTGATCACACACCAAATTTTGTGCATAAAATTGGACCTCAATATGGCTTCATGTACCAACCCTTTTAGAATTAATAGTATGTGGGGCATAATTTTATCCCCTTATTTTAATTTGCACCCAAACTTGTTTCAAGCCCAATTGTGCCTTTTTGTTATTTGCCAATGTTATTTGCATGCTTTTCACTGGTAGAGTTGGTATCTCTATGGGTTGGCTCTGCATGCATTCATACGTTGTTTCCAACATTACTGATATCTGGCTGCCAGAATCCCACAATGTCTCTACCTTGACATTGTTCATTTGCAAAACAACCTTTGGGCATTCTTGAGATGTGTACTTAATCGATTCACCATCCCACTCACAAATAAAATTATCTATTCTCTTTTCTTCTGTTATTCTACTGATCACTTTATTTCTTCTCTTTTTCCCCCTTTTTTTTAACTGGTTCTTTTATTTCTTCTTTTAATTCTCTGACCATCTCTGCCATTTCTTTCTTTATATCTTCTTTGAATTCCATCATGCATTCGTATAATAGTTTTCTTATTAAGGGTTCCATGCCCTCTTTTAATTCTTTCTCATCTTCTGACATATTTTGTATATTTTTATTACTTCTCAATTTCATATATGGCCATGTTGCTTATTTTTGCTACAGTAAACAAACTCTTAACTTTATCAATTGTTACGATATAAATTCAATATTTTATTTTGCTTTGTTAATAAATTCGTTCACTGACACCCCTCTCTTTTATCACCCTATAATCTCCCGTCCCTCTCTACCTTTGCTGTCATTACTAGCCTTTGATCGATTTTATTTATTATTTAATTTATCCGCTATTATTTTGTTTCAATATAAACTTACTTAAAATCTTATATTCTTAAAAAAAAACTTTCGTAATCATACATAATAACTTTTTAGACTTGTGCACTATTTGTGGTCATATTTTTTTTCCGGCTACAGACATTAAATTCTCAATTTTATGCCATTTTTAAATTTTCTCAGGTTGTGGTTTTTTTTTTTTCAATAAGCCTGAGTTGGGCAAGCCATTGTAATATTTTCCATATTTCTAGGCCTCTATACGCATTATAAATGCGCGAGTTGATCAAGTTATGTAAAAGAAAAATAAATGTTCATTTATTTTATTTAAAAAAAAGAACGTTTCATTATTATTCTAAAAACATAACTACCTTTTCTGATCAGCTCGGCCTAGAATTATTACCGAGTACAATTGTGAGCTGGATCAGTTTTTAATTTCTACATGAGGGCGCCAGAGTTGTTAGACCCACTGAGCCTGTGTCGAACATATTGTAACTCGTAAAGTAATAATTATACTATCTGGATTAAAATTCCCGTTAAGTAGAAGTTATTCCTCTTTGACTTAATTAAGAAAAATAAATCTATTTAGCAAAGGTAATTTGTATACTAATTTGAATTTAAATAACTAAATATAAAACTTAAATATAACATTAATTTTATACACATACAATGAAAGTTAAGCTAATAATAAAGATTTATTCTAGCCTGTCAAACATTTAATATTTAAGATTAAGACAAAATTATAATATTGGAAAGTATTGTGCATATGAATTTAATAATTTGATTCAAATATTGAAGTAATCACTAGTTGGTGTCTTATTTTTCCGTGGTAACAGTTTAGTTCACTTCTCAGTTCGCAAATCTTTCAATCCAAAAAAATTATGGGATAACATTTCATTCAACTCTCTATTCATAAAACTTTATGTAAAAGTTATGGCCATTAACTTACCGGTAAGTTGATATTTAAATAGGTCATTGATCCTCCGACATCCAATTCAGTCAGTGGGTAGTCCGCAGTAGTTGTTTTTTTTTAGTTTCACTTTTTCCAAATCTCCGATCAAATTTAGGTAGAGCCAGACAACAATCTAGGTGACTTTTCTCGAGAGAAAGTGTCAGCAAACGATAGAGTTCTACTCACTCATGGTGAGTGATTTCAGTTCGTATCTAAGTGGACACATTTTATTAATATTTTTTTGTATAAATTGCTCAACACTCTCTGGAACAACAAGACAAAAGACACTTTTTAAATCTGTCGGCTCCTTTTATATTCCCAGATTCTTTTTAGAAGTTCTGCGCATATTCCTTTTTTTATTACAAAGTCTGTTTTCTCGTTAAGAATTTCTGCCATTTTTAATTACTATCAGAAAGTCAGACTTTCTGATAGCAATCTTTTACCTTTGGAATTTTCTTTCACTATTTGAATCAATTATTCAGTATGCACTTTCCAACATTGAATTTATTTTAGTTAACTTATATTAAAAAAAAGAAAAATTAAACTTTCACTGTACGTTTTTCTTAAAACAACATTATTTTACAAAAAAAAATTAAGGATCGGGTTCTCTCTTTTTTTTATTTAAATGATACACAATATTAAATAGTAATTTGTACCATATATATATATATATATATTGTAACGGGATGGGGTGGGTGAGAAGTGGTGGAAAGTGGGTTGAAGCTGGGTGATGGCAAAACATCATCACTCCCAGTCCATTTAAAATCAAAAATCAATAATTTAATAAAGGTAAAATAAGTAATATAATATTTTATAAGAACATGATGAGAAAATGAGATCTCAGAGAGATCATTGAGAGATCAGAGAGCTAACTCATAAGAGCAACTAAAAGCATAATTAATCATCAACCAGCATTATAATAAGTCAAAATAAGTATAAGTAAATATTAAGAAAACCATCCATTATCATCATTGATGGGAATAAAAAAATTAGTACAATATATCAACAGTCAATCTTGTGACTGGATTTGAAATGGGTCTTCTTTAGACCAGGCTAACTATTGAGCCTTTGCCGGCTTGGGCAATTATTTAAAGATAACTTGGATGCACCAGCTTAGTGCCCATCCATTAAAAGTACACAATAATCAGAAATCAAATCAATAATGCTGGGACATTTAAAACATGCTGATCACCATCAGTGCTCGGGCCACTTGTACTGGCCAACTATAAATTTAAATTTTTTAATAAAGACTAAAGTAAAATAAAAAATAATAGTGCATGGGTTTTAAAGAGTATCCTCTTTTGCACCAACCAGGATAATGATTGATCATCACTGGATGCCCAAAGCACTAAACATATCCCCATTTATCCGTGTCCGAAAACTAGCTCAGAGAACATGGGCTCTATTACTGTATGTGAACAAGAGATGATGGAATACAATTTTTAACAATTAAATATAAGTTTATTAATAACAAAAAATAAATAAAGAAATGATTACGGTCTTATAAGGGTTCTGATTTTGAAAGATACACAATAATAAAGTCATCCTTCTGTAATTTACAAGATTACTACAAAATTCAAGTTTTCACATTAATTTACATAATTCCTATTCAAAATTCAAATTGTTACATTAATTTACAAAACATATAATAAAATATATTCAAATTATTACTATGGTTTACATATATATATATATGTGCACAGACGCGCGAAAATAAAAATAAATTGACATTTAATAAAAAAAATATATTAAAATTTTACATATATGAATGTGCGTGTATATACATACGCACACTGACTTTTATCTATTCCAATTTGTTATAATAATATTATATTTTTTTCATAATCAATTCATTTGGAAAACATATACATTTCACACATGTAAGTGCATATAAACAAAATATATAATTCAAAATTTAATTTCAGTTCATAAGTTCTTTTTTTCTTCTTTTTTTATCAAACTAAATAAAGTCAACTTTTGTTTGTCAGGTACTTATTGATTAATTATCAGCATTTTTAGATCAATTTAAAAGATTTGCTCTTACGATTTTAATTCAAACAAAATTATGCTTGCATTTATATATTCTTCTTTTAATATCTTTTTTTTTTAAGGAATTACCAAAACACTTTCTTCAAAAATATACATCAAATCGTCTTTTTTTAAGACATTTGACTTAAGCAAATTATTTACCTGTTTTGTTTTAAGTTATTAATTTATAATCTTATAAGTCATTTTGAGAATTATTAAAATAAAATAACTTACTATATATACATGTGATGTATTTATCTTGATTCCTTGTGTGTATAGATAAACAGTAGCATAAGTATAATTACTTCTTTATTCAGCTGGTATTCCTCTTGGGCAAGCTGGTTTATTGTCAATCTGGGAAAATGTCATCATCAGGTAAAAGTACATAATTCCGATAATTTGTTGGCATACCATGAGATTTCTTTTGTAATCCAAGCAATTGTCAAGCTGTCTTCTAGAACATATTTAAGCAGCTAGTTGATGCATTTGAAGTGACCCTGGCTTCATGAATCAAAACTGCAGTAAACTATAAGGCAGCTAGCTACTGGACTGTCCTTAGATCTTCATAGGAACTTTATATAACTCTGCTAGCTATTTTGTCCTCATTTTTTTAGGCTATTGATTTAGAAGTGACCCAGCTTCAAAACCAAAACTCCTGTGAAGGAAAATAGTAGCAGCTCCTGCCTTCAGCAACATTAGATCATGGTAGCTTTTCTGCAAACTCTCTGCTACAGCCAACAACATACTGCTCTCTTCAAAATCATTATCCAAACTATGTAGTGGCCCAGTTGGCCACTGCTTAAAATACTACAGCCAGACTCCTCTGGTCACACTCTTACAAACTACCAGCAAAAAACTACTGATATTTTTTTTTATCAGTCTTTTATAAACTTGGGTAGGTCAGGTGACAAAAACACAGTGGCTGTTTTCAATCTACTTTAATCGATTTGAAAACAAACTGGAAATTTTTATCAAAGTGTGATTTTCATGTTTTTACTTTAATCTTTGAAATTTGACCAAAGGTGTGATAATCCTTTTGAAAACATATACATGTTTTCATTTAGACAATAAAAATTTCAAAAATAGACATTTTTTTCAAAATTATCAAAAAAAAACAAGCTTATATTTAAATTTCAAAATCAGAATTACAAATAATATTTATCAGACCTTTTAAAAGTTTAATTTATAAAACAATTTTTATTTTAAATCAGAGTTATTATTTTAACCCCTTTGCTTATCATTATTTTATTTTAGCAAATATAAAAAAAATCTACAAAAATTTATTTTATGTTTATTTCTACTTTTCCTTTATTTTACATATATATATTCACATACACTATATTAGTGTGTGTGGTGTAACCCAACTGGTTACAATATATATAGCTGAATTTGAAGACATATGAATGTTTATAAATGTCAGATGTTCTATTTAATAGTTAAACATTAGATAAAGTGCTGGACTTGACCTGGTATTTTAAATCTAATGCTTGAATATCCTAGCACTTCACTGATGAAAGCTAGAGATAGAAACCGATCTGATAATAGGGGTATTCTGAAAAGCTTGTTAAGACTATTGGCATGCTCATTATATATATATATTTCACACCCTTTTCCCAACCACCACACCCCCACCCCCCCCCACCCCCCCCCCCCACACCCCCCACCCAACCCCCCCAAACCCCCCCCCGCACCCAAAACACCCCCACCCCCCCACCCTATCCCTCCCCCCTCCCACAAAACCCTATCATTTACCCCCCCCCCCCCCCCATAAAATAACCCCCCCAAAACCCTACCCTAACATAAAAACAAATAAAAATATAAATATTCCAACTCAAACAAACAATAAAACCCCCCCAATAAATATAAAAAAAATTTCCCCCCCCCACTATTTAAATTTGTAAAAAATTAAATTCAACGATCAATAAAATAAACATTAATTAAGTAATGATTTATTTGTAAACTGGGTAAATATAATTATGCATATATATACTTTCCCCCCCCCCCCCCCCCCTCCCCCCCTCCTTCCCTCCCTCCTCTCCCCCCCCCCCCCCTTCCCCCCCCCCCTCCCCCCCCCCCCTCCTCCCCCCCCCCCTCCTTAAAATAAATATCATAAACAATCCCTATACCCTTCAACCTATATATATATATTTATATATGCTCATTATAATATATATATATATATATATATATATATTGTCAATAGTCTTAACAAGCTTTTCAGAATACCCCTATTATCAGACTTGTTTCTATCTCTAGCTTTCATCAGTGAAGTGCTAAAATATTCAAGCATTAGATTTAAAATACCAGGTGAAGTCCAGCACTTTATCTAATGTTTAATTATTAAATAGAATATGTGACATTTACTGACATTCATATGTCTTCAAATTCAGCTATCTAACTTAAATAACTATATGGGACAGAACTAAGTTCAGATATAGCATATATTAATAGATTTAGCATTATAAAATCACCAAAGTCTTAAGAGCAATAACAATAATTACAAGGAAATCAAGTCATATATTATGTGACTTAATTTACTAAACTTGTATTACAAATGTTATATAATAAGTGTGCCAATAGTTCTTAATAAACTTTTCAGAATATCCCTATCCTCAGACTGATTTCTAGTTCTGGATTTTATCAGTGAGATGGTTAAAGTTAGATAGCTGGATTTGAAGCCATGGATGTCTGAAAATTTTAGATTTTCTACTTTATAGTTAAACATTAGATAAAGTGCTGGGCTTGACCTGGTATTTTAAATCTAGTGCTTAAATATTCTAGTGCATCACTGATGAAAGCCAGAGCTAGAAACTGGTCTGAGGATAGTGATATTCTGAAAAGATTATTAAGAGCTATTGATACACTCATTATATAACATTTGTAATACAAGTTTACTAAATTAAGTCACAATATATATGACTTGACTTCCTTGCAATATGTAATTAAGGGAAGCAAATCATTATTTCTCAGGATATGGGTAAATAATACTGTATATTCAACAAAACTCAAGATTATTATTTAAGTTTTTCATGTTTACAAGTTTATCTTTGACAACTTTATTAGGAACTCAGATTAAGCATAATATATCAATTAGATGAAAATATGTCTTAATAATCATTAAATTAATCATCAATTCTATGAGAACCACTGAATTTTCACCAATGTTGGCAAGGGTAAGCATTTAAATATTGAAAAATTAAAAAATGTATAGTGTTATTTATTCATAGGCTAAGGAAGAGTGTTTTTCTTACTTTAAATACATACACATTAAGCTATTCTAATTTTATGTTTATAATTATTAACTTCTATTTGATTATTAAAATTAAAAAATTAAAAGTAAAATTTTATTTCTACCCTTGTATAAATGATTATTAGTTTAATAATTATGAATGCTTTTTTATATCTGATTTGTATATTAAGTTCACTATGAATTTACATCAATATTGACAAGGGTATAGCTAATAAACATCAAAAACTTAAAGAATCAATGGATTCATTCTATGCTTCATTCTGGCTAAAGATACAAAGTGCTATTTTATTCATAGTGTGGAGAAAGATTTGCTCATTTTAATTGTATAATCATTTTAGGCTATGCTAATATCATGCTTATATATATATATATATATATATTGTAATGGGCATATATATATATATATATATATATATATTGTAATGGGCATATATGTATGTTACATTGTTTTTTATTATTAAATGTGAAAAGAATAAAAGTTCGCAAATAAAAAAAATTTTTTTTAAGAATTAAAAATTGAAAATTAAAAAAATCATCTTAAACTCGTATATAAAAAAAAACACACAAAAAAAAAAAATTTTTAAAATAAAACTTTATTAAAAATTGAAAAACTAAATCTTTCAACAAAAAGATTTAGAGATAAAAATATCTTTAAGTTTGGAAAACACATTAATTAATCAGAAATGGAAATGATTAAGTTAATTAGTCAAATGTAAACTAGCCTTGGGCATTTAAATGTATAAGCATTGGTCAGATAGGAAAACAATAGAAACTAATAGCCAATGAATGAAAAGCAATGGAATCAGACCTCAGCGAAAGGACCATCACATCAGCGTGACGTAATGTCCACTGGATCTGAAAGGCTACTTTAAAAAGTGAGGGGAATAATAGATTAGGAGGAGAGGACAGCTATGTGTTAGTGCGGAGTTGGAGATGAAGGGATTGAAAGACACACTTTCAATTCCTTCAGTTGTTAACAAAAAAAAATGATGAAACATCGTTTTCTACATTGAGAACCAGCTAAAGTGAAAAACCTCTGGATGAATAAATAAAATGGCCAACAGAATAACAATCTATTTAGGATGGCATGGGAATTCATATTTAAATGGCAGCCACAGATAAAGCTGGGCATTTTAAAAATTGTAAGAACTTTATGAACATTTTCAAAACAAACTCTAAATTCTAAACCTTTCAGAAATTATCACAATAGTAATTCCTATCTGACCAAACTAAATTATTTATTAATTAGTTATAATTTTATTTGATGTATTTCTTTTTTGTAAAATCATTTCCATTTATTTATTTATTTGTTCTTTAAGTTTTATTATGATTTCTGTTTTTCATTAAACTAGTTATATAAATGTTAAATTTAAGTCGGGCGTGAATGGCTATATAGATTTGTAAAGTTATATATATAGTTTAAGGGAGGGTAATCTTAGGTTATTCATTTCGTAGTTGAATTAGGTCAATGGATTGGATATATTGGTGTAATTAGTAGATGTAGTACGAGATTCGCTATGGGCAGAATCGCTATTATATGCCACACACACTCGTTTTGCCTATGGGAGGAATTATAAGATGGAGACCGCAGTTCCTTCCTATGGAGTTTTTTTTATTGCTCTCATCATCAGATAGATGTAATATTCCTATCTGATGAGAAGCAATTTCTTCTCTTAACCTAATTGTGCTGCCGTATTCATATTACATTGAACACATCGATATATCAGATGGATTGAAGTTTGGTTTGACTGCAAACCTTTGGCCTAAGGTTAAACAAGGATTGAATATTTTCTTTTCAAATGCAAATCTATGTAGTCTATTTATACTCGACACTCTAAATAAAGATGCATTAAATTTAAGTTGGGTATAGACGCTTGCATGGGTTCGTTACCGGTTGATTATGTTTTTGGTTTTCATATTTGATCAAAATATATAGACATTCGGTAAATACTGATACCTTATGGTGAGTATCTAAGATGTATTTATGTCAGATGTCTTTTAAGTTATTGGTGTCAATGTGGTGTCTTATGATGAACACCATTGGGTTTCTTGTATTCCCTATGCAATTGATGGTATCAATGACTTTGTATTTTGATCATTTATGTTTATTTTGAAATGTTTTTTGACCATGTAATCTATGTAACTGATCTATACTCAACATTAAAAACACATTTTATAAACCCATCTGTGTGAACTTATAAAAAATTAAAATGTAAACTTATAATATTATAAAAATTAAAATGTAAATTTAAATTCTAAAATCAAATTAAAATCTAAAATAAAAGTTAAAAATAATGTTAAATGTTAAAGTACACATGCTAAAATAATAATGTTAAATTTTATATATATGTGTGTAAATAAATGTTTGTATGTTAATGACTGGCAGTGGCTTATTTTTTTTTTAAAAAAAAATTATTCTTAGATAAGAATTTATGAAATATAAATCTCTGCTGTTCTATTGAGCTAGTGACATGGGCTAACGACCGGATATCAAACTATATATATAAAAAAAATTTTTTTTTGACTTATGTATCTGTCTACTTTATAAATTTTTCTAGGTTCAAATGTCTAGATGGTGCCCTGTAGTGCAGATGATGTAAGCTATTCTCCAGATCATTATAACTGGTGCCAATGTGGGGCCGATCTTTAATAAACTACCAGGGCCCTGAGTAAATTTCTTTTTTCAAAATGAAATATTTTTATCTGTTACATAAAGTCGTATACTTTAAATCTTATAAAAGCACTGCCAGAAAGAAATTGCACATATATTAAAAACCAATGGAAAGATATAAATAATTTTAAACTGTATTTTGTTAAAAAGAGTCAAAAGGTTGCAATTGATATGTTTTTTTGTTTAATATATATTATGCTTTAATGTGTATAGGTGCGCACAGCCACGTAAGTTTATGATCATAAATGTAGTACCTTACGATGAGTACTGTTTGAGAATTTACTTCAGTGTAATCCTATGTAAGCATTTCAGTCAGTCATAAATAAGTTGGTGGTATTTATAATTGTGCTGCAAATATACATGTTTAAACCCATTATTTTTTAAAACATATTTACCTCAATGCAACCTTCTTAAATAAATAATTTATAAAATTTGCTTGTCATGCCGTGTGTAAAAATAAAATGTATAAAAAAATAGAACTCTTGTGGGGAGGATGTGAACATAAATGGTCCTTAGGAAAATGATAGCAAACATTTTTTTTTGGTATATAGTCTTTATACTAACCGAATGTTTTGTAAATTTTGTTAATCGTGTACCGTAATTACTAACCCTAAGTAAATTTTTTTTTGTTTATTTTTTTTATATATAGTTTGATATCCAGTTGTTAGCCCATGTCACTAGCTCAATGGAACAGCAGAGATTTATATTTCATAAATTCTTATCTAAGAATAATTTTAAAAAAAATAAAATAAAATAAGCCACTGCCAGTCATTAACATACAAACATTTATTTACACACATATATATAAAATTTAACATTATTATTTTAGCATGTTTACTTTAACATCTAACATTATTTTTAACTTTTATTTTAGATTTTAATTTGATTTTAGAATTTAAATTTATATTTTAATTTTTATAATATTATAAGTTTACATTTTAATTTTTTATAAGTTCGCACAGATGGGTTTATAAAATGTGTTTTTAATGTTGAGTATAGATCGGTTACATAGATTACATGGTCAAAAAACATTTCAAAATAAACTTAAACAATCAAAATACAAAGTCATTGATACTGTCAATTGCATAGGGAATACAAGAAACCCAATGGTGTTCATCATAAGACACCGCATTGACACCAATAACTTAAAAGACATCCGACATAAATACATCTTAGATACTCACCATAAGGTATCAGTATTTACCGAATGTCTATATATTTTGGTCAAATACGAAAACCAAAAACATAATCAACTGGTAACGAACCCATGCAAGCGTCTATACCCAACTTAAATTTAATGCATCTTTATTTAGAGTGTCGAGTATGAATAGACTACATAGATTTGCATTTGAAAAGAAAATATTCAATCCTTGTTTAACCTTAGGCCAAAGGTTCGCAGTCAAACCAAACTTCAATCCATCTGATATATCGATGTGTTCAATGTAATACGAATATGGCAGCACAATTAGGTTAAGAGAAGAAATTGCTTCTCATCAGATAGGAATATTACATCTATCTGACGATGAGAGCAATAAAAAAAAAACTCCATAGGAAGGAACTGTGGTCTCCTCCCATAGGCAAAACGAGTGTGTGCGGCATATAATAGCGATTCTTCCCATAGCGAATCTCGTACTACATCTACTAATTACACCAATATATCCAATCCATTGACCTAATTCAACTACAAAACGAATAACCTAAGATTACCCCCCCTTAAACTATATATTGCGATATATACATAAATGTAGGCTCGCATGTATATATTATTGATTCTCAATAATATTAATAAAGAGAAGGGTTTCGTTAAAAGAAATAGAAAAAAAAAAAGAAAGAAAAAATTTAGTTAAAAGGATTCTAAAAACTTATTTTAAAAGAAATTAGAAAAGCTAAATAATGATGAAAGATTAGAAAGGAAAGGGGAGGGGTGTAAAACTGAACGCGTCTCTTTCTTTCTTTGTTAAATAAGAAAATCACGTGTAAAAAGAACGAAAGAATAATTATAATTGTGAAATTAAAAAAAAGTAAACTTGTACCAAATTTCCAAATAGATTGGTACAAGATAAAGTGAGAGAAAGGAATGTTGCAATTAGTAACATTCAATATTTAAAAGAATGAAAGAAATTAATTATAATTGTAAAATTAAAAATGTAAACTTGTACCAAATTTCCAAATAGATTGGTACGAGATAAAGTAATGAAAAGGAATGTTGCAATTAGTGGCATTCAATATTAAATGTATCAAAAGAATGAAATGAAAATTGTAATTAGAAATTGGAAAAATGTAAACTGTATAAAAAAAATTCCAGATAGATTGGTAAGATAAGAATGAAAAGGAAAGAGGCAATTAGAGATTAGATAGCAAGACAGCGAGAGAATAAGCAGAGCTGATTTAGAAGTAACCGGTTGTGTTTTTTTTTGCTGGCTAGAATTTAACAAAATTAATAATAGAAGGGTACGCTGACATGGAGGGCTAGTGGCAAACACCGGGCGTTTGCTCGGTCTATCTCCGTCTAACCATTCGCTCACTACTTATAACAACTAAAATGCTGCCGAGAAGAGACCGCCGTTACAGAACCAGATCTGCCTGGAGATTCGAAGTAGAATGTTAAAGGGATGAATACCGACTAAAATGTGGAATTAGAAAGGAAACAAACCCACGTCAAAAGACTATAAACTCTCAATCCATTCACTGGAACATCTGAAAAAGCGAGCAACCATCTCTGCAAAAGAAGGGAAGGTTTTCCCCCTCGATGGTTGACCCGACATTGGAAAAATCATACCTAGGTAACTATTAATACATGCATGTCAGAATTAATTTGAAATAAGAAATCAGTCAGAACTAAATTATTAAAAAAATTGCGCAACACTTCGGACAGTTATCATTAAAAGAACTTATGATTGTAATCTATTAATGTATGAGAAAGTAACAATTGAGTTACGATAATTTATTTAATGTTTCATTTGAATTATATTCTTTATTGTATATTTATGTATTTATTATGTTAGTGTGTGGATATATATATGTGTTTTAGGATTTTATTATTCATTAGAATTAGTGAATTGCAAATTAAAGTTTATTTATAAAAGGAAGTACTTAGTCATTTGCGTTTTCTTTCTCTACCAAGCGAATAACTATTTAGAGTGAATTAAAATTAGATCAGTGAGCTAACAAATTGATTAATTAAGGAATAAAATAAAGTAAGCTAAATGGATAAATAAATCCAGTCTGTATTGTAAATAGAGTAAAGGAAGGAAGGGCTATAATTTATATTCCTGCTGTACCGTGATAATTCCGGGAAAATTTATAATATTCCAGGCGCTGGGCAGAACTAATTATTCGATACAAATAATTTGCCCAGCAGAGAAGAAGCGTTTAATTGGGAAATATAATGCTGGGATGATATTTTATTATGTCAGTGTTCAATTAAGAATATATACTCGATTTTAGGGGTGTATATTGGCTTCTTGCTTGTGGTAATCATCATCATCGGTGGTTAACCGGTCGATCACATAATTAAGTGCGGCTGGGGTCCTTAACCGCTCGGCGGTGGTGTTACAGTTTTGGGGGCCAGTCCGGGATCTTGTCACATTCAAAAAAAAAAAAAAAAAAAGCAGATTGAATTAAATTATAGCGCCCTGAGTAAAATAGATATACACATATGTGATCTATACAGCGAGGTTAAATAAAGTCAAACAATCGGAAAACCGAATTTAGACTGAGAAATATTTTATAAAAAAAAAAAAAAAGGGAAAAAGGGAAGAAAGAAAAGTTTTTTTTTTTTTAAATAAAAAAAAAAAAAACAAACAACAAAGGGGTTTTGTTCAAGTTAAGAATTTATATGTGTTATTATAAAAATATATATAAAAACGACAAAATAGTGTTAAAAGAAAAAGGTGTTAAAATAAGGATTAGACGGCATAACCGTATATATGTAGTTATATAGTAGTTGTAGAGACAGTAGAATAGACCTAAGGTTTAGATAAAATATAGAATAATAATAAAAGATCGCTTGGTGAGAGAGGGAAAGTGGAGCAAAAGACAACTGAATTTTATAAAAAGAGAGAAAGAGACGGGGTAAAATTTTCTAGGCACGATCTACATTATAAATAAATAAAATCAAGAGAGGGAAAAGATTTTATTATTTGAAAAAAAAAAAAAAAAAGGCTTGTGAGTTTAAGGGGATCTTTAAAGCAGCATAAACAAGTGAGTTAATGGATGAGGACGGGGCAGGCCAGCAAACGTACCTAATATGAAATAGCGTTGATAAACAGTATTGCATTTAATAATAATTGGGAGAAAATAATTACTTAGTCAGTGATAACATTTATTTAGAGTCAATGCAAACGAGGTCGAAAGCAAAAATGGACAATCAACTTGCAACCACGAAAAGTACCAGTGAAGAACAAACGGAATTATCCGGAGAAACAGATAGGGAAAGAGAAATAGAAACCAGTAGTGGAAATGAAATTGAAATTAATGATGATAAACAAGAGCCGAAAGTTAGTATAGAAATTTATAATTTAATAAAAATGATGGAGAAAATGGGGGAGGATCAACGGTGGTTCATAAAGGAAATAAGGGAAAGAGATGAGCAGAGAGATGAAATAAATAAGAAAATGATAGAAGATCAGCAAAGGTTTATGAAGGAATTGAAGGAAGATAATAAAAAGATGATAGACGAGTGGCAAAAACAGTTGGTTGACAAATTCGACATAAAAAATGAAGAGTTAAGTAAAAGGGTTGAAGAAACCTCAAATCAGATTTTTGTCACGAATGAAAGGTTAAACGGACAGGCTGAGTTACTAGAAAACTTAGAGCAGAGACTCACTGGAGAAGTAAATAATTTAGAACAAGAGGTTGTGATGAAAGTAGAGGGAAGGATGGCACATTTTGAGGATAAAATAGAAACGGTGTGTCGAGAAGTAGAAGAGGTTAAAAATATGAGAGGGACAAGTTTGTGGGATAGCAGGCACAATAACGTAGTAACGATAAATCAATTTTTGAAAATTCGAGTTTTTTCGGGTCACATGGGAGAAAACCCCATAGAACACCTGGGTAGCCTTGAAAGGTACGGCACATTGAATGGATTGGATGAAGAAGCCATGATTGCCATCGCATGCAGTCACCTACAGAATGCTTCACAGGAATGGTGGGACTCGTTGTTTGAAAAACCAAAAACATTTGGGGATTATAAGACAGCTTTGCTCACCAGTTACTGGAGCGAAGAGCACCAGGAAAACATTCGGCACCAGATATCACAAGACAGGTGGAGACCGGGAGAAACGTTTACGCCATTTTTCCGTCGCCAGGTAGCGAAATTGCGTGCACTCACTGCTAGTCCATTATCAGAGAGGCAAATTATTCGTATAATTAGACACAATTTGCCGCAAAATGTTGAGCAAGTGCTGATAGGCACTGAACGGAGAACGGTAGAACAGGTCGCGGAACTACTAAATGCGTTCGACAGCGCTCATTCTGATCGTAGGATAGAGGATCGAGGATTCAAACCTCCGAAAGATCCTGTGATAAATACGGGACCAGGTAAACCCCAACGAAGGTACGGGGAAGATAGCGGTAGATTTTATGGCGGCTCGGATGGAGCTGTAGGGCCTAGGCAGAATGAAGGGGATCAGAGAGGGAAGTATCCGAACGAGGACAGAGGCTTTGATAGACGGAGGGACAATAGTCCATTCCCTAGCACAAGTGGGTATATTCCCCAGAAAAAAAGAAAGAACCTCCCGACAGAAACTAAAAGAAAAGAAGCAACTGGACAAACACCTGTTGATGACTAAAGGATACCGACCCTGGACTTTGAACACGATAATCCACATGATAATGGAAATGTAGGGGGGATGGTGAACTACGAAAAGTAGCGAATATATGAATGAGGGTCTGGATTTTGAGACAAATGTGTGCAGATATGAATCATGCGGGGATTGCATTTGAGCTTGGTCAAGCTGTCTTGCCGTTCATAAAAAGAAAAAAAAAATAGGGAGTGTGTGTGTTAATCTTGTCTATACACATAAGGATAGACAGGAAAATAAATAAAAAATTAGAATGAGGACTCAGCAGAGATCTGGGCTCATTATCCGTCGTACTGGGTGAAAATCCCAAAGGTATTGGAAAGATACAAAGAATTAAACTAAAAATAGAATGAGGACTCAGCAGAGATCTGGGCTCATGATCCGTTTTACTGAAAAAAATGAAAAAAAAAAAAAATCAACTCTCTGTGCAGAATAATGTTCGGTGGAGATTAAAAGTGTTTGGGCAGTTCAAATGAATCAAATGGAATGCAGATAGTTTAACCTAGTTGTCTCTCTAAGATAATCTCATCATACGGAAGTTATACATACTAAACGGGTACCATTAAAATTTATATCAAGAAGAAGAAAAAAAAAATATAGTAATAAAGGAAGATAGGGGTTAAGAATTAAAATGGCTTGACCTCAGAAAATAACTCCAGTAGATTTTAATTCTAAAAAAATGGGGAGCGGTGTAATGCGATATCTACATAAATGTAGGCTCGCATGTATATATTATTGATTCTCAATAATATTAATAAAGAGAAGGGTTTCGTTAAAAGAAATAGAAAAAAAAAAGAAAGAAAAAATTTAGTTAAAAGGATTCTAAAAACTTATTTTAAAAGAAATTAGAAAAGCTAAATAATGATGAAAGATTAGAAAGGAAAGGGGAGGGGTGTAAAACTGAACGCGTCTCTTTCTTTCTTTGTTAAATAAGAAAATCACGTGTAAAAAGAACGAAAGAATAATTATAATTGTGAAATTAAAAAAAGTAAACTTGTACCAAATTTCCAAATAGATTGGTACAAGATAAAGTGAGAGAAAGGAATGTTGCAATTAGTAACATTCAATATTTAAAAGAATGAAAGAAATTAATTATAATTGTAAAATTAAAAATGTAAACTTGTACCAAATTTCCAAATAGATTGGTACGAGATAAAGTAATGAAAAGGAATGTTGCAATTAGTGGCATTCAATATTAAATGTATCAAAAGAATGAAATGAAAATTGTAATTAGAAATTGGAAAAATGTAAACTGTATAAAAAAAATTCCAGATAGATTGGTAAGATAAGAATGAAAAGGAAAGAGGCAATTAGAGATTAGATAGCAAGACAGCGAGAGAATAAGCAGAGCTGATTTAGAAGTAACCGGTTGTGTTTTTTTGCTGGCTAGAATTTAACAAAATTAATAATAGAAGGGTACGCTGACATGGAGGGCTAGTGGCAAACACCGGGCATTTGCTCGGTCTATCTCCGTCTAACCATTCGCTCACTACTTATAACAACTAAAATGCTGCCGAGAAGAGACCGCCGTTACAGAACCAGATCTGCCTGGAGATTCGAAGTAGAATGTTAAAGGGATGAATACCGACTAAAATGTGGAATTAGAAAGGAAACAAACCCACGTCAAAAGACTATAAACTCTCAATCCATTCACTGGAATGTCTGAAAAAGCGAGCAACCATCTCTGCAAAAGAAGGGAAGGTTTTCCCCCTCGATGGTTGACCCGACATTGGAAAAATCATACCTAGGTAACTATTAATACATGCATGTCAGAATTAATTTGAAATAAGAAATCAGTCAGAACTAAATTATTAAAAAAATTGTGCAACACTTCGGACAGTTATCATTAAAAGAACTTATGATTGTAATCTATTAATGTATGAGAAAGTAACAATTGAGTTACGATAATTTATTTAATGTTTCATTTGAATTATATTCTTTATTGTATATTTATGTATTTATTATGTTAGTGTGTGGATATATATATATATGTGTTTTAGGATTTTATTATTCATTAGAATTAGTGAATTGCAAATTAAAGTTTATTTATAAAAGGAAGTACTTAGTCATTTGCGTTTTCTTTCTCTACCAAGCGAATAACTATTTAGAGTGAATTAAAATTAGATCAGTGAGCTAACAAATTGATTAATTAAGGAATAAAATAAAGTAAGCTAAATGGATAAATAAATCCAGTCTGTATTGTAAATAGAGTAAAGGAAGGAAGGGCTATAATTTATATTCCTGCTGTACCGTGATAATTCCGGGAAAATTTATAATATTCCAGGCGCTGGGCAGAACTAATTATTCGATACAAATAATTTGCCCAGCAGAGAAGAAGCGTTTAATTGGGAAATATAATGCTGGGATGATATTTTATTATGTCAGTGTTCAATTAAGAATATATACTCGATTTTAGGGGTGTATATTGGCTTCTTGCTTGTGGTAATCATCATCATCGGTGGTTAACCGGTCGATCACATAATTAAGTGCGGCTGGGGTCTTTAACCGCACGGCGGTGGTGTTACAATATATAACTTTACAAATCTTTCACGCCCGACTTAAATTTAACATTTATATAAGTAGTTTAATGAAAAATAGAAAGAAATCATATTAAAACTTAAAGAACAAATAAATAAATAAATGGAAATGATTTTACAAAAAAGAAATATATCAAATAAAATTATAACTAATTAATAAATAATTTAGTTTGGTCAGATAGGAATTACTATTGCGATAATTTAGAATTTAGAGTTTGTTTTGAAAATGTTCATAAAGTTCTTATGATTTTTAAAATGTCCAGCTTTATCCGTGGCTTGCCATTTCAACGTGAATTCCCACGCCATCCTAAATAGATTGTTATTCTGTTGGCCATTTTATCCATTCATCCAGAGGTGTTTCAGTTTAGCTGGTCCTCAATGTAGAAAACGATGTTTCATCATTTTTTTTTGTTAACAACTGAAGGAATTGAAAGTGCGTCTTTCAATCCCTTCACCTCCAACTCTGCACTAACACATAGCTGTCCTCTCCTCCTAATCTATTATTCCATTCACTTTTTATAGTAGCTTTTCAGATCCAGTGGACATTACGTCACGCCGATGTGATGGTCCTTTCGCTGAGGTCCGATTCCATTGTTTTTTATTCATTGGCTATTAGTTCCTATTGTTTTCCTATCTGACCGATGCTTATACATTTAAATGCCCAAGGCTAGTTTACATTTGACTAATTAAATTAATCATTTCCATTTCTGATTAATTAATGTGTTTTCCAAACTTAAAGATATTTTTATCTCTAAATCTTTTTCTTGAAAGATTTAATTTTTCAATTTTTAATAAAGTTTTATTTTAATAATTTTTTTTTTTATCTGTGCGATTTTATATATATACGAGTTTAAGATGATTTTTTAATTTTCAATTTTTAATTCTTAAAAAAGAAATTTTTATTTGCGAACTTTTATTCTTTTCACGTTTAATAATAAAAAACAATGTAACGTACGTATGTGCCCGTTACAATATATATATATGTGTGTGTGGGTTTTAATATAGTAAAATCTTTATGAGTTTTATTTAGTTTCATTTTATGCTAAATGTTTCTTAATAATAACAGAAATTCTTCAATATATTTATTATCTGGTGGAATAAAAAAAAATAAAACAAAGTGATATCAATGGTTAGTATCATTTACTAAGAATTATTATAAAGCTTTAAATAAAATATTAGTTTCTATTTTTTCCTTTAAATTAAAATTTTAACCTAAAACTGAGATGTATTAAGATATTAAACCACTAAATATCACATGATCACCATTCTTTATGCTTGCACAAGCTGTTTACACAGAGTTTAAACCCTCTATACATAGCACCACTCAGTGCAAGCCAGAGTAATCAATGGATGCAAGAAGGTTTGTGCATAAAAATCCCTATCTAGTGCCTAGTCATCCAATAACCCAGACTAGTTTCCAGCATATGGCTTTCCTCAGTAAGGGGACTTGGATTTGAGAGGACTGCATTAATATATTTTAATGTACAGTGCTCTCAGATCCAAGGCTTCTCACTGATGAAAGTCAGAAGCTAGAAACTAGTCTGAGGATATTGGATGAATAGGCACTAGATAGGGATTTTATGCACAAACCTTCTTGCATTCATTTATTGTGCTGGTTTGCACAGAGTGGTGCTACTATATGGATAGTTTAGCTTCTATTTACTAAGGTACTTATCTGAAAAGTCAATTAGTCTAGCAAAGAATTGATAAAAAGAAAATGAAACCAAAACTGCTTACCAAATGTGTGTTTTAATGCAGTGGCAAAATGCAAGATCTTAAGATCCCTGAATTGATTCTGATTTAAAATTACGAAGCTCAAGATTCCCAAATGTCCCATAATATTTCAAACAACTAACTTTATTATTATTATTTGTTCTGCAAATGTCTAATATTCATAATGCTTATGCTAAATCCACTAGCTAAAAAGTACAAAAAAATGAGTCACTTGGTAAAATTTCATTGTTAGTCTTCAGAAATTAAGCAGAAGTTCTGTGTTTATAGTAGAATGCTTTAATATAGGAATAAAATGTAAAGTGATATTTTGTTTACTATAATTAAAATGGGTTAAAATAAACATTCTACTTGCAAGCACAATATGTAAGATAAAAGTTCTTTGAGAATTCAGATATGTCATGGCTTGAATAAATCTGAGTTAAGTAATATATTGTGAGCCCATACTTGTGCTTATTTAAAATCATTATTTTTCTGCCTTATGACTGTCATTAAATCTCAATGGGTTTAAAAGTTTTCCATGGAAAAGTCTGTTATTTAATAACTTCCTATACTTCAATATTTGACTTCAATGGTGAAAGTCTTTTTCAGTAGAATCATGTTTTTTTTTTTAAAAAAAAATTACAAGAATTTTTTACTTTTAATTTCATTAACTATCATAAGATATGAGTGTGAATCTAAAGAAAGTAAGAAATCAAATATTAGAATTTTTCCTATAGCTATGCTAAATGATCTGGTTACATTTCATTATATATATATATATACAGTAGTCAAAATACAATATAAAAGCATAAAAATGATATATCTATTAATAAAAAGTTAACAAATAAAACAAAAATGATTTGAATTTATATTTTTTAAAAATTAGAAAGAAACACATAAAAATTTATTTCATATAAAAGGAAAGACATATCAAGAATTGTTTTTAGGTTTATTAATTTTGAAATGCAAAATAAAAATTTGGATTAATTTTTAAAAAAATTAATGTTTCTTTTCAGTGATTTTTTTTACTATTTAATAATATTTTTCAGCCCATCAGACAGATCCCAAAAGGCATCACCTGATAGAAGATCAATACTAGATCGTGATCAAGATAGAATGGATACGGTTCTGTATTCTGATATTCCTGTAACTGTTTTTAGACGTTTGCAAACTGAACATCAGGATTCTGATAATAACACTCAAGATTTAATGAGAAATTTCTTTCCTAGGGCTCATCTATGAAGGGTAAATATATGCTTACTCTTTATGTATATTGACGCATTTCACATATTGTGTAGAAATTGATCAATAGAAAGGATTTTATCATTTAATACTGTACAAAAACACGCACAGAGGAAAGATAGACTTATTTAATTGTAAATATTCTCTATATATAATTAAAAATATAATCGTACGTGAAGTTGTTAGTAAAATAATCTGATACATATGCACATGCATATACTGTATATATATATATAATTAGACTTGTTTAATTGTAAATATCATTCTCTGTATGTAATTAAAAATATAATCATATATGAAGTTGTAAGTAAAATAATCTGGTAAAATTCAGTAGGAATAATCTTTTTATTCATTCCTATCATAAATTCACTCATGCACGCATATAAACATGCATACACATAAAACTTATATCTATCATTTTAAATGTTATTTATGCTGTTTTATGTTTAGAAAAGGCATAAAATAATTTAAAATATAAATAATATTTTTAACAATATTAAAAATATTTTTAATGAAAATTACTACCAAGAAAAATATAACTTCGTTTCATATAATTTACCTTGGCTGGTTGTTCAATAGATTAGGTGAGTAAAGATAAGTCAGAATTTAATTGCAGGTTTTAAAATATATTAAGTAGCTATAGATTTGTCTTGAAAAGGTAAATTATTTATTTTATTTTATATTAATAAAGCATCACATGGCTTTCTCTGTTCTGCTTTTAAATGCAAAAATTCATTCTATTTACCTTATTCTAGTAACTTCTATTGTAAGTTTAGTAACCGATGAATATTAAGGTATTTATATTCTTATCCATACATTACTTTTTAGCTGAGAAAGTTCTCATTGATAAACACCTATACCCAGAAATTATTGTGAAGATCTTTTTCTCTAAGTTATTCACAGAGACATTATTCTATTTGTGATCCAGGAACACTAAAATTGTTGATTTAAATAATAAGAAATAGTTTTTTAAAATTTGTTCACTTTTAAATTGCTGGAAAAAAAGATCTGGCTTTTTCTTAGCAAAGTTTTAAAAAAGCTATATATCTAAGTATTATCATTCTTTATTTGCAAGCATTATAAATCCACTCTAGGATGTGAATATTCAACTAATTTTAATTCCATTTCTCTGATCCATACTTTCTTTTCTTAACACTACTCTAGTAAAGTTATTTATCTCATTCATTCATTTCACAATGGGTTTTTCTATATCTGTCATAATTATTTGGAATTCCTTTTAACACTTCAGTGGACTCTCTATTGTCACCTTTTCTAATGACGTGCTGTTCATTTCCATTTCCAATTTTAATTTTTTTGATAATGTTAATGATATTTATTTGCTTTCTAACCCATATATTCTACTATCAATCTACTAATATAAACTCTATATATTGCTCTTTTAAATCCACAAGTAAAAATTGATAAAAGTCATTTATTAAAAACCTTTTTCAAGCTCATAGGCATATTTTCTTTTAATATAAGTTATTTTTGTGCTCTGTCCAAATATAATTTTATGATTAAGTTCATTCTTTATGCTTCCAACTGTATCAATAATGTAAACCAAGGTAATTTTATTATTAAATTTTTCTAATTTATTTATTATTAATCTTTTTTTTTTTCTTTTTTTAAAAGCCATTGAACATTATTCTAGTCTTTTAGCATTTATCTTTAATCTTACTTCTAGCTCTGAATCTTTATAAATAGTAGCAAGTCTCTCCATAGTGCCATTCAGAGCAAGACATAATGATTAATAGATGCTAGCTTCCATTGATTACTATGCCTTACACTAGGTGGCACTACTGTATGGAGCGAGTTGCTACTGCTTTAACTGATTTTTATAAGCATAAAAAATGATGATCATCTGAAGCTTTATAAATGTAAACAATCACATCATATCTACAAAATGTGGGTAACTTAAATAATCTCCATTTATTATATTTTATATTCTCATTTTAATCTATAACTTCTTCTAAAATTACTGTAAAAATTTTTGGAGAGATGTAATACTGCATTTGTATTTTGATAAATATTTTTCATAATTTAAATGTATTGGTATTTTAAAGCTTTAACCATCACCTGAAATGCACATAGAATTAAATATCTTTTATAATCTACAAATCTAAAACATAATGGCAGTTTATACTTATCAGTGCTTTTTAAAACTTATTATTGCTTGTATATATTTTCTATTGTGTTGCAGATGTTTTTGAATTCACCATATTTTTGTTTTGATTGGTTTGAATTCAAAGATCATAAAAGACAAATTGTAATTATCTCAAAAAGATGGATAAATCTGTAGTTTTAGATAACTTTATCAATATCACTTACTACATTGTTACAATTACTTGCTACAACTTTATTATTTAGACATTTAATTTACAGTTTTGCTATCATTTTTTAAAAAAGTATCTATAATTATAAATGACATTATTTTCTGAATTTTTTCTATTCTTTATAGATTTAATTCTTGTCCCATCTCTTGGAATTATAAAAGTTGATATTGTAAATGCTACTTTGCTTTCTTGATCTTTGTTACTATATGGTTCTCTGTAGAATTCTTCTACTCATATCATAATGCTATCTCTTTTTTTAGTATTAATACCATCTTTTTTCATTAAATAAACTTCTTTCACAATAATAAGAAGTGGCTTTGTACTTTTGAAATCTTTTTCTTAATAGTTTTTCTGGTCACTACATTTTTTGATGTCATTAATAAATAATTTGCAGAATTCCAAGTAATAATTTATTATTTCAGATGAATAACTTAAAATATTTTTACATTTATTTTTTTTATACATTGTCTCAACTGAAAATTTACTGGTGAATTGGTACTATTTTATACTATATATCTTTCAGTTATCATCTTATTTACCTCATTCAAGTTTGAACCATAATCAAAGTCTGTTAATATTTTAAAATAATTCACTAAATTCTCATTTAATTTCAATGAAATATTTCTGATTTGAATGATAATACCACTTTCTTAATAGCTTTTATCTCATTGACTTTATCTTACATCTCACTAAATAATCATTTCTTGTGTTGAATTTATTAAACACATTACTTTTTTGATTAGTTAAAATGTAACCCAACATTACTGCATGGTTATTTACATAACATTTCCAACGAACTTTTTTTAAAAAAAATAATAAACGAATTTTCTTTATCTGGATTTTCTCTATCTGCAAAATTCACAAGTCTATTTTCTATCTTAGTTCTGTGTCCATATCAAAATTTACCCACAATACTTTTATATTCTAATTGTTTTTTAATTATATAATTATGTCTACTATGACTGATCCAAAATATTCTGTACATTTAAATAAGAATCATCGCCTGCAGAATCTGAATGATTCACATTTCCTGAATTCCATTAAGTTGAAAAACTAATCTTGCCACACTATCTAATAAATTATCAATCTCTACAATGTTAATCTTTATCTCTTCTGCATAATGAATGCCATCCTGCTTATGTTTCTAATATCTGTCTTTTTTTAAAGTATTGTGATGATACAACTTGATGTATACATAACTTATATGATCAATAACAGGTGCCACTAGACCAAATCTTGGAACCAGACTCAAGGAATAGTCTCATTAATCATTTTAAAAGACCTGGTCTTAATTTATTTTTACCAGCAATCCTATATGTCACAATAAACTAATCATTTATGTAAATGAACAGCTATCACAGGTATAACATGTCTTATTAATGCCTTTTAAATGGAATCAACTACTAATCGTAGAGAGATAATGCTTTCTTGATGAACTTAATAATTTGGAAATAATAATTAACTTTAAATAATACATAAGGATTAGTTTAAAAAACTTTTAATTAATTCTAACTTTTAATACAATACAATGGAATAATTCTATCCAAATTTTAAATCCCTACACAAATTGCTCTCTTTCTTCATTTAAAGTCTCTTATGATCAATTATTGCAAAATCTAAATCCAACTCTAAATAAACATTATATATAGCATGATGTATTATAACATTCCCAAGTGGTATATGTGAATGATCGAAATGAAAGTGAAGATCGAATCTAACCGCAAACTACAATATCTGCTCTACAAGGTGCCATCTAGGCATTTAAACCTAGAAAAATTTATAGAGTAGGCAGATATGCGCTGTTAAGATTCCACTTTATTTAAATATTCAGATCGTTAGCCCAAGTCACTAGCTCAGTGGAGTAGCAGAGATAATAAAATATAAATTTTATATCTTAAATATAAAAGAGTAAAAGCCACTGCCAGAAATTAACACATAAAAATATTTATTTATGCACATATAAAATAACATTTAAATTTTGAGGAATAAATTCACCATTTTAGATTTTTCTATTAATCTTTAGTTTTACATTTAACTAAGTTTCAATGAGTTTAATATTTATTTAGATAATTGAGTATGAATAGACTACATAGATCTGCATTTGAAAAGAAAATATTCTTCCCTGGTTTAACCTTAGGCAACAAATTTCGCAATCAAACCGGCACCAATCCATCTGATACATTTATGTATTCAATGTAGCATGAAAATACGACAACACAAAAATACTATACTGTCAGGAATGTACATCTGATCAGTAAGTAGAATTAGAGAAGACATTGTCTCTCCACCAACAGGAATGTCATATCTGTTGGCGAGTAGAACAATAAACATAAACTCCATAGGAATGGACTGCGGTCCTTTGCCATCTTACAAACCCATCCATAGGCAAACAGAAGGTGTGTGGCATATATATATAATCCTGCCTGTAGCAGATCTCATACTACATCTACAATTACACAAATATATCCAATCCATTGAACCAATTCAACTACGAAATGAATAACCTAAGATTACCCTCCCTTAATATAACTTTACAAAACTATATAGCCATTCACGCCCGACTTAAATTTAACATTTAAATATGTTTGCACAGATTATTTTTATAAATTTGTTTTTAAAATGTGGAGTATAGATCAGCTGCACACATTCCACGGTCAAAAACATCCAAATTAAACACAATCGATCAAAATACAAAAGCATCGATAACGTCATTTGCAAAAGGGAATACACAAGGCCCCATAGCATTCATCATAAGATGCCCGCATTAACATCGTTGACCTATATATTCTAATCAAATGTGAAAACTTCAACATAATCAACCACTAACGAATCTATGCAACATCTATACCCAATCTAAATTTCATCATTTAAAATTTAAACAATAAATAATTTATACAATAAGTAAAAAAAAAATGGAAATGATTTTTATCAATCGGAAAACATATAAAATTAAACATTATTAATTTGATTTTAAACTTAAAAAAAGTCAGACAGAAGTTCATAAGCTTGAACGAAAGTTCTTAATTATTTTTAAATTTAGAGTTCATTTCAATATAGCTTACGGTAGAAAAGTCCAGGTTTCTGCTTTTAATTTTTAATTCCCGCGACGCCTCCATTGGAAGATAATGTTCTGGAGATGGCAATAGCTGGTTCAAGGTATCACAGTCTTTTCATTTTTTTTTTATTTATACAGAGAGTGTGGTATGTGCGTCCTACCCATCTCTCAAACACAAAACGCTGGAACTGTCAGAAAAAAACTGTATTTCCCTTTTTATATTATCCACACGGATTCAATCAACAAAACGTCACTAATCCATCACTTTTGTTAGGGTCCGAGCCAAGGCTTAGTGCTTCCATTGGTCAAGCTAATTTCTCTTTTCTTCTTATCTATCTTTCATCAGATCATTTTAATTATACAAGAGCCCAAGGCTAGCTTGCTTTTCAAACAATTTATAAACAATCATTTCCATTTACAGATTACAAGAATTAATTAATACCTGTTTTTATTTTTAAATCTTGTACTTTTTTTTTTATAAAAAAGTACGTTCAAATACTTATTTATTTGTTTTTTAAAAAAAATATTTTTAAAGTTTGGCATCTGTGCGAATGTATATACGTTTAACAAACATTTTAATTTTAGCGTTTAGTTTTTTACTTTTATTTGCGAACTTTTAAGTCTTTATTTTAAATTAATGTAACGACATATTTATATATCGTTACAATAAGGATTAGTTTAAAAAACTTTTAATTAATTCTAACTTTTAATACAATACAATGGAATAATTCTATCCAAATTTTAAATCCCTACACAAATTGCTCTCTTTCTTCATTTAAAGTCTCTTATGATCAATTATTGCAAAATCTAAATCCAACTCTAAATAAACATTATATATAGCATGATGTATTATAACATTCCCAAGTGGTATATGTGAACTGCCTGCAATGTCACTAAATCAGCAATATAAAAGGTAAAATATCAGATACCTGCTATATACGTGTATAATAATTAATAAGTTTTGTTAAAATAAGTTATACGTATATAATAATTAACGTTTTATTAAAATAAGTTTTATTAGATGAAATAGACAGGAATTTTGTAATTAAATTTGGTACGCTATTAAAGATAAGTGCTTCAGATTAGAAACTAATTAAGCAGCTAGATTAAAAGTGCTGATTACTAAAAGTAGACAATAGAAGAATTAATTGGTTTCTAAAACATTTCTTAACAAGAAAAAAGAAGGAACAAAAAAGAACTAAGCAGCACTTGCAGCGGGGAACTCATTGAATGCACACGAAAGTCAAGAGTTTTAACTTAGCAACAGAACAAACCCAGTGAACTCCACCACTGAAGGTTAAAAAGTGGACCTAGGAACTTTGCAGGCCACACCGGTCTATATTATGTTTTTTGTATGCCTACATGGCCAGCGTTCGTAAGTTAAACTTAATTGTCTTATAACTATATTTGTAATATTATTTATCCGATTGATAATTCTATTAAACTATTTGTCTAATCATTTGGTTTCTGCTGTCTATTTACCTGATTCTTAAGCCAAGTGAGTGGCTGTACACAGCAGAAAATTGGCGCAGTTAATCGACAGGATACGTTCCAGTAGAAAAATCTGGTGCAATTTAGAAACAGTAGTGGATTAAAATTGAATTGTATAACGTAGAGAAAGCTACAACAAAATTGAGAATCGAAGTCCGGGTGAATATCGAATTAGTAGTCAGAAAAATTGTTTTAGTAAGCGTATTAATTTGTTTTAGTAAGCGTATTAATAGTAATTTGTTTTAGTAAGCGTATTAATAGAAGTTTGTCCCAGTAAGCATGTTTAATAGTTATCTAGTAGTGAAATAGAATTTTTTTTTTTTAAAAAAAAAAAAAAAAAGCAAAATAGAAAATGATGACATCAGTGCCTCAGATAACAATTAATGAGTTCAACGTTAATAACCCTTTTGATTGGCCAATTTACCTTAAGAGAATTGAGAAACTGTTTTTGATTAATGGCATGACAAGCGACCCCATTAAAGTTGCCACAGTCCCCAGCGTTCGAAGCATGTCACAAGACTACACTTCAGAAACTGATGGCAAAACAAGGGAGAGCATATACGAGATTATGATCAAGCTCTAAGAGAACTTGCTAAAAGTTGCAGTTATGGTGATGCCTTGGAGGATAATCTGCTTGAGCAATTACTTTGGGGCATGTCAGATGATAGGCTTAGGCAGCAGTTACTGGCCTCAAGAGAGTTGATGTACAACAGAGCAACCAAAATGGGAGTAGCCCATGAAATAGTACTCGACCAATCAGAAGAATTTAGAAATTTTACCCACAAAAATGACGATAATGCATATATTCGGAAAACTGAAAATAAGTCCCAACCTATTAAGAGCAAAACATATGAGATAGTGTGTTATTGCTGTGGAAAAAAAGGCCACATGGCTTGTAAGTGTAAATATAATAAGGAGCATTGTAGGACCTGTGGTAAAGTTGGGCATTTGCAGAAAGTATGTTGAAATAAAGGAGAAAAGGATCGTGGCAACTCGCCAACTTGTAAAGTCGAAAATAAAAAAAAAGTGTGATATTTACAATACACAGATTGGATATGGAAATCAGTTTATGCTGACAGTTAATTTATTAAAGACACCAGTGAAAATGGAAATTGACAGCGGAGCAGGCATGTCAATGATGACACTTGAAGATTGGGAGAAAGTAGTGCAAAATCGAAAAAATCCTCCTTTATTAATGAAGACAAGTTTAAGAGCAAAAGACGCTAGCGGAAATAGTATGAAAATATTAGGGAAGGTGATGGCTCAGATTGAATTAAATAGTAAGGTTTGAACACTACTGTTATATATAGTACAAGGTGGTCTAAATCCTATTATAGGTAGGGAATGGTTCGATGCTTTGGGAATAGAGATATGTGTGATAAATAAATTTGCTATTGAGCAAGAAATGAGAAATAAATATTGTGAATTATTTAAAAGTGATGACAGAAAAATTATTACGCCGCCTATAAACATAGAGCTACAAGGTGGTGTGACCCCCGTTATCTGCAGACTCAGAAAAGTTCCTTTTCTGCTGCAAACTAAGGTTGAACAAGAGTTGATAATTCTGCTTAGTAAAGTTGTATTAACACCAGTTGAGAAAATGGAATGGGCCACTCCAATCGTGGTTATATCTAAGCCAAATGGGCAGATCCGCATTTGCAGAGATTATAGGACCACAATAAATAAAAACCTCACTAAAAGTCAGTATCCTATACCAAATGTTAGGGAAATACTGGCAAATATGCAAAAGGCAAGTCACTATGCTAAAATTGATTTAAAGGCCGCATTTCACCAGATAATAGTTTCTGAACGCACCTCAGAATTGCTAACTATTACAACACATAAGGGATTGTTTAATTACAGTTGCACCAAATATTTTCCAGGCCAAAATGGACATGCTGTTCCAGCAAATGGATGGTGTAACACCCTATTTTGATGATATTTTGGTTGTGGCCAATTCAGAAGAGGAATTATGTGAACGAGTTTTAAAAGTTTGCGACAAGTTATGCAGTTTCGGAGCTAAAATAAATGCAGACAAATGTATCTGGATGGCAACTGAATTAAAATTCCTGGGACACATCATTTCAAAAAAGGGAAAGAGACCCGACCCTCAAAAAATTGCAGCCATAAAGGAAACCTGAAGACCTAGTAATGTTAAAGAACTTTAAGCTTTCTTAGGACTTCTTAATTATTTTGAAGTTTTTCTTAAGGGGAAAGCTCACATAGCAAAACTGCTATACAATTTATTAAAAAAGAGCCAAAAATGGATTTGGGATCAACCCCAAGAAAAAGCTTTTTGTGACACAAAAGAATTATTAACATCAAACAGCTTATTAGTACACTACGACAGTAGCCTCGAATTGATATTGACAACAGATGCATCCGAAGTTGGAGTAGGAGCAGTCTTAAGCCATACAGTAGCTGACGGTGAGTGACAAATTGTCTACGCTTCCAGAATGTTAACAAAAGCTGAGCAAAATTATAGTCAACTAGATAAAGAGGCGCTGGCTATCATATTTGCGATAAAAAAGTTTCATCAATATTTGTATGATCGACAGTTCAAAATCTTTACCGATCATAAACCGCTGTTGGGATTATTAGCAAAAAATAAAACTGCCCCTGATCATCTAAGCCCTAGAATGTTACATTGAGTTAAGCTGTTATCAGGCTATGATTCTGATCTAAATTTCAAAAAAGGAAAGATCATTAAACACACGGACACACTGTCGAGAATGCCCATTAAAGCTGAATTACAAAAAGACGACCAAACTATTAACTATATCGATAATTGGAACAACAAATTAATAACCAGTGAAAAGGTAGCTAATTGGACTAAAGCTGACCATGGATATAAACACTTAAGTAAATGGATCAGCAAAGGCTGGCCACAAAGTCGGCCCGAGAGACTACATAAAACTTTATGGGACGTAAGACAAAGACTGTCCATAAACAAGGGATGTATTTTAATGGATGATAGAGTGTTGATACCGAGCAGTGGGTGGAATAAGATTCTTCACTTAATTCATCAAGGTCATCCTGGGATAGTGCAGGCCAAAGCACTGGCTCGTAGTTACATATGGTGGCCCACAATAAATATTGATATAGAGAAATATGTGAAATCATGTGAAAGTTGCCAAATAAATGCAAATATGCATGAGAAAAAATATGCTGCTTGGCCGGCAGCTGAAAGAGTGTGGAGCTGTATTCATGTTGACCACGCTGGAATGTTTCATGGCTTTATATTTTTGGTAGTGATCGACGCTTATTCAAAGTGGACAGAATATAGAGTAGTGAAAAACACCAGTACCGAAGAAACAATCACAAAACTGAAGGAGATTTTTGCTTTTCATGGGATTCCTGAAACAATCATGTCTGACAATGGTATCAGTTTCACATCCACTAAATTTGAAGAATTTCTCACAGAATGGGGAATTAAACACTTAGCCATGCCTCCATATCACTCGGAGTCCAATGGTATTGCAGAAAAGGCAGTACAAACTTTGAAGCAAACATTATGGAAGGAAGGCACTGGAAATATACAAGACACCTTACATTCTGCCTTATTATATCAACATAGTACTCCATGTGCTACAGGCAAATCTCCTGCAGAATTAATTTTCGGATGGAAACTCCACACGAAACTATTGTTAATCCACCCAGAACAAAACTCTACACACTACGAAAGCAATGCTGAAGATACGATTTACTCTGAGAGAGAAAAAGTCTGAGTTAGAGACATTATCAGGAAATACTGGGTGAAGGCCTTCATAAAAGAAATTCTGTCAAAACAAATAATACTTGTAGAGACAGAAACTGGAAAAACAACGCGCAAGCACATAAATCATGTGAGACGTCGAGAAGAATTAGTGCAAACCAGAAGTACTGCAGCACCACGCATTCCCAAAAGCAAAGATAAATCCGATGATCAAGAAACTGAAGGAGCCAACAAAACACCAGTAGAAGAGAAGTACGATGACCAAGAGACCAACAAAATGCCAGTAGAAGAGAAAACATCTCCACGAAGATCTTCAAGAACAAGAAAAGAACCCACGTACTTAAAAGACTATGTAAGACTTCAGAAACAATAATTTCTGAAGTGGTGGAGGTGCTATATATGTGATAATACTTAATAAGTTTTGTTAAAATAAGTTATACATATATAATAATTAACGTTTTATTAAAATAAGTTTTATTAGATGAAATAGACAGGAATTTTGTAATTAAATTTGGTACGCTATTAAAGATAAGCGCTTCAGATTAGAAATTAATTAAGCAGCTAGATTAAAAGTGCTGATTACTAAAAGTAGACAATAGGAGAATTAATTGGTTTCTAAAACATTCCTTAACAAGAAAAAAGAAGGAACAAAAAATAACTAAGCAGCACTTGCAGCGGGGAACTCATTGAATGCACACGAAAGTCAAGAGTTTTAACTTAGTAATGGAACAAACCCAGTGAACTCCACTACTGAAGGTTAAAAAGTCGACCTATGAACTTTGCAGGCCACACTGGTCTATATTATGTTTTTTTGTATGCCTACATGGCCAGCATTCGTAAGTTAAACTTAATTGTCTTATAACTATATATGTAATATTATTTATCCGACTGATAATTCTATTAAACTATTTGTCTAATCATTTGGTTTCTGTTGTCTAATTTACCAGATTCTTAAGCCGAGTGAGTGGCTGTACACAGCAATACTGATCAATGTAAAACAACACCAGGACATGAGTTAGCAAAACTAATTAATCTATATGTAGAAATTAAAGGATTTAATCCTGCTAACAAGATCCATCCCTATTGCAAAAGAAGATGGTTTGGGCACCATATCAAAAGAGTATTAACTATGACAGAGTTTACTTGGAAAACTAGCAAATCTATGGGAGATCTTTAAGACTTACAATACTATAAAATAACATTCTTCCAATATGCCTTGAGGGATAAATCAAATCTTACTCCACTAAATTATATAATGATTCAATAATAATAAAAATGAGTACATGATAAATATAATAAGGATAAGCAAATTTTATACATATATACAAAAGAGTGCATTATATAGCACATATAAGATAAAACCTATTTATGGAATAAGCTTCATTATTTCTAAGTCATTGCACCTACAGTCTTATTTTAAAAAAATAATGGGTTTAATTGCACATTATAGATAATTCATATTTATCCAGTTCTAAAATTGAGTTCTTGTTTTGGTGAAGTCCGATGCACACGAAAAGTGAATGAAGTTATGCTTTTAATGGTAATCTGTTATTACATGCAAGTTATTAATTTTAAACATTTCTAGACTGCATATTGACACAATAAAGACAGCCATGTGAAAGCATTTCATGGAGGAATCACAATAGAGATAGCCAGAAAGCATGATGAAGCTTGTGAAACAAATAAAAGAGAAGAAATAATAACTTTTGAAAAGACCGTTTTTTTATGTCATTCCAAATCCCTCTTCTTCTTTTACTTGACATTTTTTTATTAAAACTTTTACCCTTTAGTTCTAATTTTAGAAACATTTATAATTGCCATCTAGTAAGAAAATATATATTTTTTTGTTATTTTGGTTCCAGGTCTAACTTTCTTGCCTGGATTTTATCAAATTATAGATACATTTTTAAATGCAATTAATTCATTCAATTTTATAAATATTTCTTACAATCTTTACTTAAATTATTTTTTTTTACAATGAAGCATGTCATATTTCCCTATCACCATTAACATACCAAAGTATAATTAAAATTTTTTAAATAGATCTTGATAACAATATATGTATTTAGCATTACCAATCTATTTTCGACATTTTATTTATTAATTAAATAAATTTTAGATACAAACAAAATAAAACTAGATATAAATAAAAAATCTACTATTCTATTACGAGGTGGAAAAATACCGCCTCAGTATATATTTATTTTTTAAATCATTTGTTTCTTTGTCATTTCTTCTAATTTCACAAAATCCAACAATAATCTATTTAATATTAGGCAATACATATCCAAATTTGCACAATCTTCCCTGATTTGAAATCATTTACAATGGTAGATAAGTAAGTAGAAAGTTATCATCAAATAGCAATATGTGTTCATAAACAAGGAATTCTTCACTGCTTCTATTACCAGTGTTGTAACTTGGCTAAAAAGTCTGCAGACTCTGGGGAATGAGATCATAATTGATTTTTATGTGTTATAATTTTAAGTTTAAAGCATAATCAGCACACAGACACCAATTCATTCTATTTTTAAGCAGTCTTAATCAATGCCTATGTAAGGATCATCATACATCCAAGAAAAAAGATCAGATTTTTTTTTCTAAACTCAGACATAAAAGCTAGTAAATTTACAACATGGACTGATGCTTGACATGAGAATGAGCAACAACAACTTATGGATAGGTTTTAAGCCAATAAATATCACATGATCACCATTTCTTTTGCTTGTTTATAACTGTTAATAAAACAGGCAAAACTCTCTATACATATTGCCACTTAATGCAAGCCAGAGCAATCAATGGATGCCAGAAGGCTTGTGCATAAAATCACCATCTAGTGTCTACTTATCCAATATTCCCAGACTAGTTTCTGGCTTGTGGCCTTCATCAGTGAGGAGCCTTGGATCTGAGAGCACTGCACCTACATCTTAGAATCTAATGCAAGCCTTCTGAAATCCATTGATTGCTCTAGCTTGCACTGAGTGGCAATATGTATAGATAGTTTTGCCTGTTTTAATAACAGTTATAAGCAAGCATAAGAAATGGTGAGCATGTGATGTTTATTGGCTTAAAACCAATCCTGCCTAATAGGATAGTGATGGCTATGGTTATTAAAGAACCAAAGACACCAAATTGTATATAAGTACTGAACTGAGTTCAGACCTATGCTAATGGGCTTGGATTGAAAATATTATAGGCATTTCAATTTAAGACTCTTAGTTTTATAGTTAAGTAGAGATAAAAGGTGGCTGCTGGAGGGTTACATTAGATCCTAAGATCCAGGACTTCTCACTGACTAAGGCCACAAGCCAGAAACTAGTCTGGGAATATTGGATGAGTAGGCACTAGATGGGGATTTTATGCACAAGCTTTCTGGCATCCATTGGTTGCTCTGGTTTGCACTGAGTGGCAATATGTATAGAGAGTTTTGCCTGTTTTTTTTTTTATGGATAAATTATTAGAAATGTATCTTGCTTCATTCTTTTAGGCAAATTATTTTTGGGTAGCCACATTCACATGTGTATATTTATAAATTCAGTGTGAGGACGTTTTTACCCTTCTTAACAATTTTCAAAATTTCTCAATAGTCAACCAATTGTCTCTTTCAAAAAATGATTTATACTTTTTTTGACTTAAATAAAGAGTCATATATTTTTATAGATAATGGATTTCAGGAATAGTATTTGATGTATTTTTCTATCATTCCAATGAACAGAACTTTAAATTCTGGCTGGGTCAAATTGAAAATTTTGTACATTTCAACCAAACTTTTGATTATTTTCTAGCTAATAATTTTCTTGGCCATCTATCTAACTATTTTTAGATGAAATAAAAAATGAAATCTTAGTATAATTTGGTGTATTTAGAGTATTTTCTCTTTTGCTTCTTTTCTTTGAGCTGGAAGGGGAGTAGTGCAGATATTTCTGCTCTGTAGTGGACTATTTAAAAAATATTTTACTTTATCTTATTTTTTTATACATAGCAATGCAATAAAAATATAATTTTATTTATTTTTGTTAATTGTAACAGAGATGAAAATAATAATTTGTAAAATAATTTAAATTAAAAAAATACTGTCTTAATGCTCATATTTTAATGCAATCTTTTTCTATTCATACTCACTAGTATTTTTTATCAGATTTTTGATATCAAATTCAAGATAATTAATCCATAGATGATATTTTTTTGGATGCTTATTAATTTTTTTTTAAATTTTATTAGCTTTAAAATTATTAATAGCATCATAATCATCTTTAATGAGTATCTGTTTGCAGCAAGAATAACATCTAATTTATCTAATTCATAATTTTTCTTTACTAGAAAACTTATCATCTAGTAATCTTTATGCATCTCTTTCTAGATTATATCCAACCATTTGGATCCAGTTTAAAACTTTAGTTGTCTTTGTCATATGCCGCTTTGCCTTCAAATAATGGGCTAGTCCAGATTCCATCTTATCTAAATCTGATTGAGCATTCATCACTATAAACCTATGTATATATAGATAGATAATGCATAGCCAATGGCAAGACTGAGCCAATACATGGTGATGTTCCAAATAAGGATGGAAATCTTTCAATAAAGTCTTTTTGAAGGTACAGTCAGAGAGAACTACTATCAACCTAAATGATAGTAGACATGGTCTGCAAAGAACTAATGTCATACCTGAACAGCAGTATACATGCTATCCAGAGAACTACTATCAAACCAAAGCTTCTCCAGAGAACTACTGTCAAACCTGACATACAGAAATGCATGTTCTTCAGACAATAGCTATCAAAGCTAAATGGTTGATGCAATGAGGCAAATCTACTTTTATGTCTGGAAGCTGCTAGAACAAAATATTGGCATGAGGAAAGCTGACATAGTTCAGTCAGAATTGTCACCATACCTACTCATGAGGCAGGCTGCCAAGATACAGATGGAAGTGTTAGGGGAATATATAAGGGCATGTGCAATCCCTTCTTTTGTAATTCATCTCAGAATTAGAAGTTATACTTTGCCAACAGTAGCAGACAGAGTATAGCCATTGTAAATCTATTGTAAATATGAATGTATATTTTTTATCACATTCTATAATAAATATAATATTAGAAACATATTTATATGAGTCTGAGACTATTAAATTACATATACAATACAGACTAAACATAATAGTCTATTATCATATTTTATTTAAATATGTTCAGTTTAACTTTATTTAAGCATAGATGTTAGTGATATGCTGAGTGTTCTTTTATTCATGTATTTTGCTTTTTTTTTTTTATTTCTACATATATCTTTACACTTTGCTTTTTGATTTATAATCTCTATATTGCTTTTTTATTAAGTATCCAATTCTAAGCTCAATAAATGGTGATAGAACACATAAGCAAGTAAATGTAAATGTTTTAATAAATTTTTAAATCAGTAGTAATAATAATATATTGGTATTTGGAAAGTAAAGATTTATTCACAGAAAAAAAAAAAACAAACAAACAATTAATCAAAAGGCAAATATATTAAAGCTTTGGTATTTGAACTATGGAATATTTTGAACTTTTTTTTGCCTGTTATTCATTCAAAACTATAGGCGGACTTTTGACTTTCAACATTCTATTTTCATACAATTCACTACTTCATACAAGGGCAATAGAAAAAGACATAGCATATTACAGAACTTTTTATTAAGAAAAGAAAAAGAAGAGGGTACTTACGGATTATCCCGCCATGAAGATTGATTATGGATAATTCCAGACAATAAAATTCATTATATATATATATCTCACAAGAATGCAATACTTATATATATATATTAAAAATTACACTTACTATCAGATTATTTTTTTAAAAAAAAAATCCTCGTCAAGCGTTGTTAGCTTAGAGGTCATCGCAGCCGCTTTCAAGCAAGTAGTTTGTTGCAGACGGTTGTGGGTTCGCGTCCCGGCCGATGCTATGACATATGGAAAATATATATATATAATCCTATCTATTAATTAATAAAAAAAAGTAAATAAATTGACATTTAATTATTTATAATACTTTTGTCTTTCAATTATTGCTAGGAAAACAATCCCCCTATCCCCCCCCCCCCTTTTTTAAAAAAAATATTAAAACTTAATCCCCTTGCCACCTTTTCTCATTTTCCTATAAATTTAATAAAAAGTTGTAAGAAAAAAAATATTTTTAAATTTATATTTATAGAAAATGAGAAATGGTGGATGAAGGGGATTAGGTTTTAATGTTTAAAAAAAAAAGGAATTTTTTAATTATTATTTTCCAAGCCGTAATTGAAAGACAAAAGTGTTATAAGCAATTAAATGTTAATATATTTATTTTTTTATTAATAAATTAATTAATGGGCAGAATTACATATTTTTAAAAAATCTGATAGTAAGTGTAATTTTTAATATATATATATAATTATTGCACTAATGTGATGTGTATATATAATGAATTTTATTGTCGGGAATTATGTGTAATCAACCTTGGTATCCAGACTAATCTCTAAATACCAAGAAGAATACATTTCAGCTATCTCTGGATAAATTTATAAAGAAAACACCTGTTACTAATCAATAAGGTATTAAGTTTCTTGGATGATTTTAAGATAGATTTGTAACTAAATAATGTAAAAGAAAGAATAATAAAATATAGCAGTGAGAGATATCCTTGAAAATGACTGTATGAGAAAAAAACAGTTGAAACGTTGGAGTTTTGTATTATATAAATGTATATATATGTTCGTATTGAGATAAAAAAATAAAGTTTTTGAAAAGAAAAAGGATTTTTTATTTGTTGGTGTTATTATATATATATTCTAATACACCTCATTAAAAAATAAATATTTTAAAAACCTTTTATTTTTCTTATATTGCTCTACTTTTGAACATTTCAACTTTCATATATGTTTCAGGAACCAATTAAGTACGATGTATTAAAATTGTTCATGTTACAATAAATAATTCATTTATTTATTAATTAATAAATATTATTTATTTAAATAATATTTATCAGTCAATATATGATTTATCATTTTTTCATTTACAAATAAATCAAAGTTGAGTTTAACAAGCAATCTTCTACTTATAGGAGAATTATTTACTCAGTAACTTATGTAAATCATATGCTAAAAATATAGAAGTCATTTATATTTTTTCATTTATAAATATTACTTATCTTTTTTATAAATATTATTTACTCATTTATAAATAAACAATAGAACAAACTTCATTACTTTTGCTATGATTTGGTTGCAGATCTCACTATGCAATAATATGTAATGTATTTTATGTTTTCTAATAGTAGTTAAATATACTAGAATCCCAGAGCCTTATGATGTACAATATCCCAATGACTAATGATTGGTTCCCTCTTCAAGTTTATCCAGCTCCATCTATGAATAATGAATTACAACATAAAGTACAACAAATTATTTTATATCTTTATCTCACAATGGAACAATGCACATTACTGCAACATTTGAAATGATTTAAACTGTATATGGTAGTAAAATCAAGAGTTGCAAGATTGTTTTCAAATGGTTTGTAAGATTTTATATAGTAAGAACATCGAATGTGATCTGTGAAAATATAAAATATACTAGATAGCTCATGTTGTAACTTGGGATTCAGATTTACTAGAACCTAAAAATTATTAGTGTGAATATCTAAACCATGTTACTACATAGCTCACACATTAATTCAGGGATGATACTCAGAGCCGGCGCTGGGTACTAGGCGCCCGCATGCAAATTTGATTTTGGTGCCCCTGTCAGGGATGACGCCTTCTTTTTCAGATGCTAATCTCTCAGTGATGGCGCCTCCTTCTGCCAGCGCCCGCATGCCTAGCATGCGTTGCATGCCCGCTTCCGCCGGCCCTGATGATACTGCAGGTAGATTGGAAAGAGAACCAGTCACCTTTTCACTGAATCGTATGTTGTATCTATCATACATATTACCTATGTTCAAACAAGGCGTATGATTTTTTTTCAAGTAACCAAATCTTAGTCAACTTACTTAATCATACAGGGATAACTTATAATTGGGTCTCTACCTTATTTTTTTTCTAATGGATACATTCAAATCCTCTCAATTAACAGCAAGTGTGCTTGATGAATACTGCCTTTTTTTTCACTCTTCCCAGTGGCTGTTATTGGAGATACCTTTGGCCTGCTGTGAGATATTTAAATGAATCAATTTATTTACCTTTTACATGTATTTACAAGCAAAGGTAAAACAATCTGACTTAAATTTGAATTCAGATTGTAGGCATGACACGTGGATGTATTACACTTATATCATGAGGCTATTTACTATTATAGCAGTTTGACTTTCATTAACCAAATTTATAAATACTTATATATTTTAACATATCTGAAGCTTCTAAAATTATCATTGATATACTTTAGATTACATATAGAATACTGATATTTTTTAAAATATTTTCTTATTTTGTAGGACCTGCAGAGAGAAGATGTCATTATCTACAGATGTTCGAATTTTAAATTTTAAAAAGAATATTTAATCACTGGAGGAAGCTTTCTGGAATATTGAAATGGACTTCTATTAAAATGAATTCAAAAAGTAAAATTAACATCTCATTAATTCAAAAGACTGTTTTAAAAATACATGTAACCAAAACAAATGTATGAACAAATTAGTCTTTAAAAAAAAAAACAATTAAAATTTTAGATATATTTAATATTTCTTATTTATAAAGTGTATAGGCCAAACTATATTATTTAAATGTGTGGATAAAATACTTATATTGAATATTTATATGCTTTTTAATAAAAGTACAAAATATTTGAAACTGTAAACATTTGTCTCTAATTTTTTTTTTTTAAAATACCATCTACCACAGATCAGATTGGTCAAAAAACAATTGTATTATTTTACTTTTTATTTTATTTATTTATCCCTATAGTTAAAAATTTACATACATTCAGAACTATGATATATATATATATGTAGACAAATACCACGTAAGGTTAATGGACAAATATGCGCAATGCAATCAAAATATGCAAATTTATTGCAACCACTTTAAACTTATTTTGTTTATTAACAATTATATGCTAGTATAAGTGATAGTGATCATGTGATGTTTAGTGGTTTAACACCAATCCTTCCTAATAGGATAGTGGTGGCTATGGTTGTTAAAGAGCCAAAGACACCAAAATGTATGGGTGCTGAACTGAGTTCAGACCCATATGACCATATAAGCTATTGAGCTTAGATTGAAAATATTATTGTGTTTTCAATTTCATTCTCATGGTTTTGTAGTTAAGTATAGTTAAAAGGTGGCTGCTGGATGGTTGCATTCGATCCTAAGATCTAGGTGTAGTGCTCTCAGATCCAAGGCTCCTCGCTGACGAAGGCCACAAGCCAGAAACTAGTCTGGGGATATTGGATGAGTAAGCACTAGATAGGAATCTTATGCACAAGCCTTCTGGCATCCATTGATTACTCTGGTTGGCCCTGGGTGGCACTACTGTATGGAGAGTTTTGCCTTGTTTATTAAACTTATTTTATGAGTAGATATGCAAGATTTACCTATTTGTAATGTTTGAGAACTAATCTGAAATCTGGTAGAAAGGAAGATGTAATTACTAAGTGTCTGACTTGCCTAAAACTTCAAGAAAACTCATTAAGGTTTTTCATATAATAATAATAACAAAAATATGTAATAATTAAAGGTTTCTTAAGGTTATAATAAATTAATAATAATGTAGGTTATTGATATAGAATATATTTTGCTTTCATTCTGCCTTCAAACTATATATATATATATTAATAATTGGAAAAATGGAATTGATGTTGATATATTTAAATTTAATTTTAAAAAAATATCTTAATGAATGTGATTCTATTATTCACTAATATGACATTTAGTTAATTAATTTTGCTTATGTAGACTTGATCTTATTATTGATCATGTAAATTATGTGATATAAATACCTAAATAACTTTTATTATTTCATCAAGTTGTATAAATAAGAAGATCAGTGATGTCTTTAAAAATTCCAGATCATACATTAGCTAACTCACTGATAAAAGGTCCACCTTGAATGATTGATAATGACCTACTTTGTTTAGATTCATATTTGTGATTAGTTTTAATTTACTAATTCAAGTAAATAAGTGCTTAGCAGATAATTTCATTGTAGCTCATTGAATTTATTTATGATGTTATCTAGAGCAATATTACTGGTTTTTTCATGTGGGTCCAAATTAAATATTGGCTTTATATATTTATTTTTAGCAGTGGAAGTGTCTATTAATTTTTTTGAAAATGTTACATTTTATATATATAATATCCGTTTGCACATAATGAAATAATGATTGGTCTTTATGCTCCACTCTTTTTTCCTTAAAAAGGGATAAACTGTCCATATGTGATTGGGAGTCTACTTTGCACTCTTATTAGTTGATATCAGGTTTGAAAAATGAGAGTTTTTCCTTGAAGTCATTCTTCTTCTTTACCTATTTAAAGAAGCCTGAAACTTCTAGAATAGAGTTTGTTTTGATTCCATTGTGCTCAACTTAATTATTTATATTTTTTATTGTGAATGACATTTAATTATTGATAACACTGTAATTTGTAACCCTTACTTACTTTTCATTACATGAATTGTAGTACCTTATGTTTCTTTTCTCACCACATTATGGACCTTTTCATTCTGACCAATAATATAATCAATCTTCTTTTTACCCATAATTAAGTCATGATGAGTTTTTTGAAACTTCTGATCTATTAAGTATTAATTTAAACTGGAGCATATTTGATATAATAAGACATATGAATATTAATTAAAAAATATTTTATTTCAAAATAAACACACGATAAACATGTAACTCATTTACTTCTAAAGAATAATGATTAAAATATTTTTGCACACAATTCTAAATTAGAAATATTATGCATGCTGAGCAATACCTTAGTTTTGATAATTCTTTAAAATCAACAAAAATTAAATCCTTAATCTTTTACCTTTCTAAAGATATTATAATTAAATTCTGAATTCCTTCCTGACATTACTTTTCTTAAAATAATACTAATACATAATAACTATATCACATATCTATTAATGTGACTGACTTATGTGAAGGGAAAGCATTCCATATCAATTTTAGTTACTAAATTTTGAAATAGCTTATGCTCAGAACAAGTTAACTGAAATCTGTAATTAGAATGGCTAACTTCTTTATGGAAATCTTACTTTTCTTATTGCCTAGAGAACTTCAGGATGTGGCCTTACCTTAGTCTACTGAATGATTTGGGAAATTTTAAATTATTTAGCTATAATATATCTAATAGAAAAATTATTTTTAGCACAATGTATTCATCATTAATTTCCTATCATTCCATTTCTCATGAATATCTCATTAATTATGCAGTGCGTATTAAGTGATATCTCAAACTCTTAAATATAACAGTATAGTGGTTTTACTTTTAATAATTAATTTTTAAAAATACTTTTTTTATATTATAAACTTGGTATGAATAAAGTAACTTTAGAATAATATTCTTTTATATATTTTTTATTTTATTAATATGCACAAACACATAATTGTTAGACATACAAACTAATGTTTTAAAATGTACCAACATTTTTATAACCATTAAAACAGGCAAAACTCACTATACATATTGCCACACACAGCAAGCTAGAGTAATCAATGGATGCCAGAAGGCTTGTGCATAAAATCCCCATCTAGTGCCTACTCATCCAATATCCCCAAACTAGTTTCTAGCTTGTGGCCTTCATCAGTGAGGAGCTTTGGATCTGAGAGCACTGCACCTACATCTTAGGATCTAATGCAACCCTCCAGCAACCACCTTTTATTTCCATTTAGCTACAAAACTATGAGTCTTAAACTGAAACACTTTAATGTTTTCAATCCAAGCCCATTAGCTTATATAGTCATATATAGTTATACACAAGCATAAGAGGTGGTGATCATGTGATTGTTTATTTTTATAACCACTTAATTCCTATTTAAATTGTAAAACATTTTAATTGAAATTGTCACTATAAATTATTAAAGTATAAATGATAATAATTTATTTATTAAGTTGATAACCTTATTTTAATTCCAATATTTGAATATATTTATTTTATGCATTGAATCAAAGTTTATTTGTTAATATATTTGGAAATCATTTATCTTTATAAAAATGTTATTTGTTTTATTTGAAAATAGAAAATAAAAGTGACAATAGAAGATAGTAAAGTGATAAACTTTGGTCCTTAAGAACTATAGATTCAAACTAATTAAAATACAAATTTCCATATTTTAACCTATTTTTTACCTTACAAATTCTTATCTCAAGCATATTTCTTTTTTTTAATGTTTAATAAAAAAAATACAAGGTATTTTAAACTAAACATAATAAATATATATTTTTTAAATTAACTGAGAGTGCATTTTAAGTTGAAAAAAATAGCATAGTGTGTGCTTATTTCGTGAATTCTGATATATAACGAAACTTTGGACTTCATAAAATCAATTACTCATGATTTTTAGCTTTTATTTGATATTTTATTCTATTTCAGTATGCATACCATATTAAAATATATATTTAATAACTAGTATTTTTATAGATATTTTTTATTGAGGTATCCAAGTCATAATACCTAATATGGCTATTTTAGAGACACTATTTTGACAAGAGTTTTATAAACATATATATTTTACTTTTCCATGGCTGACAACATTATTTTTCCATTTAAATAATTTAGATTATAGTTTTCTGGATATATATATTAGGATTTATTTTTCAAAGCAATTCTGCTGCTTCTAAAAGAGATTGTTAACACTTTATTTGTTTATTCCTTTATTTACTGGGCATAAAACTTATTTTATACATGGACTATCAAAAATTCCAAAACAGTTTCAAGTCTATTGGTTAAGATTGACTGAAAATATGTAACTACGCTCTCTCATCGACTAGATCGCTTTACACTATCCTACAATAAAACATCTATAAGAACTAAACCTGCATTATCTAATATATTCTCTTCCTTGACAAATCCCATGCTAACTAATCAATAACCTACTCTCTTTTTCGTTTATATATATATTATGTGATAGTATTTAAATTTTAAATAAATATCTCCAAACTTCTTTTTAAAGTAATACATTTAATTTACGAACAAAAGAATTACAATTTTAACTTTTATTTCTAATTATATTTTAAAATTTGCTTTCATAAATTAACTTGCTTCAAACCTCATTTTAAAAGAGACTTAATTTAACTTAATGTCTTTTTATATTTTATTCAATTTTTAATACAATCGATTTTATTAATTAAATTTAGCAATCTGTTATGTATATATTCTATTTATTTTTGTTTGTTTTTACCAGTGCCTCTTATTTCAATTCTACTATGTTGCGCCCATACCAAAACTTAGACCGCCTCTCTCATTATGCGTGTCGCAAACAATCTTTACTTTTCAGGTACATATGTATTATATCAGATTTTAAAATGTAAAGATTAAATCTACAAGAAAATATTTATAATAATTAAATCTTGTTAAATTTAAAACTAAAATATAATTTATTTAAATAATTATTTTAACAAAAATGTATATATTTATATTTTCAATCTATGGTTACATTTATCCACGTACATTTCGTATAAAATAAAGTTACTCCATGAATTTTTTGCTAATTTTTTTAATTGCCTAATTTTCCTGTCTTACATATTACTGCTATCTACCTTTTTTCTATAGTTACCATAAAAATTAGCATTTCAATATGAAATGTAGTTCATTAAACTATTGTGTATATTACTCCTAGATGTGACAGTAAATGTAAAAAAATAATTTAAATATATTTATAGATTAAACAAATCCATAGAATCAGCATTTGTAGATAAGAGACAACACCCTTTAATAAACAACACATAATATGAATTTTTTCCCTGTAACTAATAATAACTAGATATACATTTATTGACCAATTTGTTGACTTTATTCCTGTTACTGGAAAAAATCTAGACTTACTCAAAAAAAAAAAAATATTGGTAGAATGCTTAGTAAATATATTCTTGTATGCCCTTGTATTGTTTTTTAAATATTTTTGTATTGTGTTAAATTTTCTTTATGTATATTATACTGTGGTTGCAAAAAGGATTTGATTATTGACTGAAAGAACTTTTTTTTATTTCTTTTTGAGATCTTAAATGAATCAGACTGGACAAATTTCTAATATTCACTCTAAACATTCTTATCATTGCAAATATTATCACTATGTGGTTAATCATATGGCAAATGAACTTAAATGATCTTTTTATCAATATGCATTTGCCAACATGGTGAGTTTATTGGCTTTTTATCTTGGAGTTTAAATCAAAGAAACACTATAGCCTTCACAATTGTCTGATAGTTTTTAATTGAAACATCTGTTGAGTTTCCTTAAAGGCAGGATCAATGTGCATGTGAATAATCTTTTTTAAATATTTATAACCATGACAAAAAAAAAAAAACTAAATTATGGCATTATTCCCAGAGATTGTAAAATTGTCAGCCAAGCATTTGACCAAAGGTAAAAAATGCTAATAATCCTGATTGTAGACCATTGCATTGTTAGCAGGAAGCTGGAGAGTTGTCGATCAATGCATCAACCAAAGGCAAAGGGTGCTAAGAATCCCCTAATTTTAAACCATGTCTGCTATTTAATGGTAGTTTTTTATTTAGCTCCCTACAACTACAAATTATTTTTTAAATGAAGGAAAATTGCATGAACTGATAAAAAACAAACTGTCTAATATTAAATGGGACATTTTGAACATGTTATAGAGGCACAAATATTGGAATCACATGTAGAGTGGGCTTTATTATAAAAAAAAAAAGAAACAACAATATTACTGAGATTGATATACCATCTGTAGGTTAAACAACTATAATATTTTATCTTTTTTAAATGAGAGTTTTTTTCTCTCTACATTTTAATATACAGTTAAATAAAAATATTTTTATTTCTTCCTTTTTACAATTTTATGGCTAATTTTTATAATTTTTCCTAAACAAACATATTTATTTAAAACAAATACACTTTTTAGGAGCAGTATAAGATACTATACTGCCATGTGGTCATTGCTGCTTAAACATTTCATGCTCTAAAAATTATATAAATAATTAAAGCTAAAGAAAATGTATAAATCTTTTAAAAAAAACTTTAATAAAACATTTACTTAATATTTAGTATATCAGACAGAATGGGAGATATTAAATGTAAATAAATCACAAGATTTTTGATCAAACCAAACATTTTAAAATGGTTATGGGAGACTTTAGTACTAAAACTGATAAATGGTTGAAAAATAAAAATGTTGCAGATAAATTTAATTATTATAATTGAATTGAGAGAAGACACAGAGCTATGGATTTCACACACAAAAAAGAAAAACTATATTATAAATCAGTCTAAAAAAGCTATTAAATAAGTTATAAACATGGAAACATCCAAATAAATATATAGCAGAATTGGATTATATTTTGATTAACTGAATATTTCAAGAGTGTAATCTTCTTAATAGACAAAGTGAGCATTAATTTGTGAGATGTAAGATACATCTTATTGCAAGAAGAAAAACTAAATAGTAGTAATCTTACAAGATTTGATAAAGATTTCTGCCATACTTAAAGATGAAATGCTCTGAAATGTCTTATATCTGGTTTCTATATCAGCCAGTGGTCTTCACTGTTATATTTATTATTTCAATCAATTGAATTCATGGATTTAGTTATTCTATTTTTTGGCACTTATATTTGTTACTTTGAAATTGTTTCTTTTTTTCTTTTGATATTTTAAAGTATACATACCTAGGAGAATGTGTTTTTTTTTTGTTTTGTTTTTTTTTAAAAAAAGGTACACTATTTTCACTGCTAAAGATAAAAAGGATAAGCGAACTAAATTGATAATTAAGCCTTACATGACAAAATGTTTAGCATTCTAATGTTCATTGTATATTTGCATTTGGTATATAGATCTTAATGTAGTCAGATAAATTTGTTATTAACTATTTATTCATTCTATAAATATATTTTGTATCAGATCTCATTCTTTATAGTAATGTGATTTTTACTATTGATTGCAAAGATATATATATATCATTAAAAACCAGTCAACATTTAGATAATCCCAATATCAATAACAATCAACAATTTCCAAACTGTTGTCAAGGCAACCTTCTTTTAACAATAAGGTGGAGTCTCACCCTTATAAATGGTCTAATATATTTATATAGACACTAAAGATTGCAATTTGACCACAGAGATTGAAATTATTGATACAGAGAAGTTTAAATAAATCTTTTTAAACTGGTAAATAAAACCTATTCTGAATGCAGACTAATTATAACATTACAAACTGCAATTATAAATTTCAAATTGCGCCCAAAGTATTAATACATATGGATAAGTTGACACAGATAAAATTTAGTATATTTTATATGTAGGATTTACATGGTTATATAAAAAGAACTATTTCAGTTTATAATCTAAACATTGATAAAGTATAATGGAATCATATCAAATCATCAAAGTTTATAAGAATATAGAAAATGAGTTAATTATGATATAAATATATATCGTAACTAGTGGAAATCTAGTAAATAATTTATTGGAATACAGTTAATGTTTTAAATATTTCTAACATAACTCTTAATCCACTTAGCTATGACTAAGTAGTTTAGAAATGACCCATTACTTAGGTTACATGAGGATAAACCATAAAATCAAAATTAGAAGTAAATTTTTTTGTATATTAAATTTTCTCCTTAAAGTCTGTTGGAAATAATTAGGCGATAAAGTACAATGACAACTGTTAATACTTGATCATTATCGATAACAATCAATTATAGTTTGCACATCCTTAACACAATATATGTTCTAGCATTTAGCCCTTCAAAAATTTAATAAACTTTCAGAAAATTTAATAACAGCCATGACTATTATATAATATATTCAATTAGTTTTTTTTTTAAAAAAAAAAAGTAAAAAAAAAATATCCTTAACAATTAAAAAAAAAACTAAATAATTAAAATAAAATTAATATTTAATACACTTCTTTGTCCAATTTTTTACAACAGCAGCAAATTTTATTTATCCTTCGATAATTCGACTAACTAGTTGTCTTCATCAGAATTTCTATTAACCTTAAATTTTTTTATATGAATATGTACAACTAATGCATAAAAAATTAAGAAGTGAAAAGATATTATAAAATAAAACGGACGTACTCACATATAGTAATTACTGAGAGTTTCAGATAGTGCTTAGAATAAAACAAATTTCTTGAAACACATTCTCTCATAATTTTACAATGAACATTTATAAAGCTTGCGACAAATAAATTCTTATTCATAATTTTCTGAAAAGAAATATATGTATACCCACACTTTCACACACACATATTTTTTGTCAATATTTATTTATCAATAACTTTATTTGTTCTATGATATGCTCTTGCAAATAAAATATTTTTTTAATCTTGTTATCATAGATGAAATATATTCATATTAATATGTTTTTGAAATGTTCTTGTTAAAATATTGTTTATACAATAGTTTGACATATATAAAAACAGCTTGTGAAATTGGTGAATTTATTCACCTATTATACCCATTGCCTAAAGATCAAGTTTGGACAGAAGGAATTTTGAAAAATTTTCACGTCACAAAAAGATTTAAGATTATTATTGATAGATAGATAGCCCATAGTTAATTCAGCAAACTACTAGAAATCAGTAAACGAGTATTTAAGCTAGGAAGTAGAGATCTCTGATGAGTGTCTGCACTGATTGTAAAATTAATATAAAAAAAGTTATATAAGAGTGTTTTCATCATTGATGGGGATATTATACTAAGCCTTTACCTTATATAAAATTCATATTAAACGTTTTATTTTAAAATGGTAAAAATTTAGAACTCTAGTAGGGATTACTTATTACAATAGATTAATTTTCTGAGAAAAGAGCTTATAATATTATACAAGTTAGCTATTTTTATAAATGTAACTCTTTTTACAAATGTAACTCTTTTTACAAATTCATACTTTTTTAAAGGTCTTTTGTTAAACTATTGCTTAGAAATATAGATTTTATTGTTTGGCTTTCCATTGCATTAATATGATACAATGATCATGGCGGAAAGAAGTAAAATAACCAATAATTACCGCATGTCACTTATGAAAGTCACACTGCACTTTTAGATAAGCAAGCACTTAATTGCTCACAGTGATTTTTTTTTACTTTTCGCAGATAAAAAATCAATGCATCAAATTTCTAGTGTAAATTAAGCATTAAATTAGTAAATCAATTGCTGTGTGTAACAGTGTATGCCAACTATCAAATTAACAATATTCTTGGTCCAAAGCCATTCCAAATTATTACTTTTCTAGATCAATAGGGAAATATAACAACATTCAAACAATATCTTTTACTTATTCCTTTTCTTAATATATGAATTTTTCTACAGTACAGGCTTTTTCGCACCTGCACTCCAATACGTAATATATAGGAGGGGGGTTGAACTCAGAAAAAATTTCATATATTAAAATATAGTGCTGTAAGGTCTACCCATCTCTCATATATGTATGTAAATAGATTATGTTCTGTACATGAGGGGTTAGATTAACTTATGGTCAACATGGTATGGTGAGTTGGCACCAATGTGGGCTTTGAACATTCCATCATCAGATTTTCAAAGAAATGGATGGCTGAAGAGTTGTGGGGTGGAGTTGATTGAAGCCTGTCCATTAAAGTATTAACATTAGTTATCTTCATATAAGCTGAGCATTGATTGTATACATGTGTGGAGATGATAATCTGGACCAACTGACAAGTGCTGGTTTAGCATGAAATATATATATTGGTGATTATTTATATTTTCAACATATGTGTGAGCAAATGTGCCAGCAGTATGAGATAGCAAGTCTGAGTTCAAACCCCTTATTCCTTTTCTGAAACTTTAAATCACTATAAAATGTGTTAGAAATTTAAGCAAACATTAATGGATACTAAATATTAACTTACAATATCTAATGGATATTCATTTATGATGAGAACTGTAGTATTAAAATAAATGTTTAATAATAATTAATGTATTTATGTGAAGTGGATAATGTCAAAGACGTGAATACAGCAAGTTTGATGCTTATCAATCAAATTGTAAAAAGACTCCCTCTCTCTCTCTCTCTCTCTCTCTATATATATATATATATATATATATATATATATATATATATATAGTTTAGTATATATATATATATATATATATATATATTAAACTGGGTGGGAGATAGATCAAATAAAAAAGAAAATATGGAATAAAATTATTTTACTCTTTAATAAAATAACTAGAATAAAAACTTACTTTTTAATAAGAAATATCATAGTGATAAGCAAAATTGTAAAACAAATTGTTGATTTCCTTTTATAGAAAGTGACAATATTATAAAATTATTTATTATAAATTCGATCTATTCCAGCTGCAATACCCAGAGGTTACTTATGGCCAGGCCAAAGCTATATAAGATATATAATTACAACCATCTTTCCAGGCCACAGATCTTCTCTACTGCTGAATTCAACCCCTATCATTCAAAGCACTTATTTGTTTTGAAGTAAACTTCAGGTACCAGCTAACTACAAGAAGTAGTTATCATGCCCTGAATGATGGCAAACTAATTCAGCACCTAAGAAATCCCAACTAGCTCAATGAAATATAATTCAAAAGACTGCTTGTATAACTTCCCTGCTAAATTGTTCTTAGTGATATAATTAAAGAATTGCCCAAAAAATGCTAAATTTTCAAGAATAATTTATTTTGTAATACTTTAAATTATTTAAGATCCAATTTATCATCTCTTCCCTACATAAAACAATATCAGGCACACATATTATAAATTAACATATAATATTAAATAAACATAAGCATTAAAACATTATATCACACACACACATTTTTTCCATAAGCTATTTGTTTGCATGATTTGAAAAAGTTCTGGGAATATTTGCTGCTTACACTAACTGCACATAAATAGTTCTTTTATGATAATTAAGAGTTCAGTTCTGTTAACTCTGGATATTTCAAAGATTGCAATGCCTACAATAATAAATTACTGAATCAATAGGAATGGGAATAAAGGATAATTAATATTATCTATAGGTTTTTTGAGATATGTGTTCCTCTGGATGGATGTCTGCTTCTTTCTCGTGTGTGATGCGTGTTGTACCAACCGGTTGGAAATTTGGATAGCTGATGAATGTTTCCTTGCTGCATTTCAGTCTGGTGGACAAATGTTTGAATGGCTCAGGTTGTTATATATTCATTGCAGCTAGTTAGAGACCTTCAGATATTCTAGGATGGTCAAAGATTGGAATGCAGCGGCATAACTTTGATTTCTGATTAGCAAAGCATGTTTTCTTGGAGATCACAAAAAATATAAAAATTACAGACTGGAATAATACTGCTAAAAGATATGATCTGCTCTGCTGATGGTAAAGTTTTTAAGTCTATTTATATGTGGCCATCTTATTGTTTGGTTTGATTAACATTTAAATTAATTAAATTTATTAATTAAATTTCTATTGTTTATTTGTTCACATTCCTTCTAGATTAATCTACTTAAGATAAGATATAACCTTTTTAATTATTCCCATTGTTTATTTGTAGCCATTGCTAATTAATTACTCACACTGTTTATTTGTAGCCATTGCTAATTAATTACTCACACTGTTTATTTGTAGCCATTGCTAATTAATTACTCACACTGTTTATTTGTAGCCTTCTTTGAATTTAACTTAATTTTTATATTACAAACTTTATTTTTCATTTTTTAAAATTCAACTTCTTTTTATATATATATTTAATGTACTTATTTAAAATCAACACATGCATTTTCTTATTTTCTTTTAAATGAGAAAAATATCATTTTAAAATCTTTTTTTTATTTAGTTACCCCCCCCCCAAATTGTTTTTATTATTATTATTTTGAACTAGTAAAACTTATAGTAATAATCGCTTATAAAAAAAAAACTCTTTAACTTTCTGAATTATAATTCTCTTTCTGAAACTTTTAATTACCTTCTTTCAATGTTCTTAATTACCTTCTTTCAATGTTTTTAATTCAATCATTTACTGACAACTTACTCTGCAGTGATTTTATTATTCATTAAAGTTTTAATTTTAAAATCTTTATGTTGTTTGAATAAAATTTTATTTTAGTCAATCATTGGTGGCCTTGTGGTTAGCATAGCTGCTTTCCAAGTAGCTGGCCTGGGTTTACTTCCTGTTAGTGCTTTGACATATGAAAAAAAAAGAAAAACAATTATTTTAATAATTTTTAAATAAAATTTTACATGTAGCATTGTTCATTAATGGTACAATATATTGATATGTATTTTTATAAACAAAAAATATATACTAGTATAGTTGTTTTTTTTTACTTTATCTTTTTAGGTTAATATTAACATCAACTTTTAAATAACAGTTATATAAATCTGTATAATAAGATCAATAACAATAATCAAATGGTTAAATGCTTAAGAATGGCATGACATCCAAACACATTAATAAATAGCAAATTAAGTTTCAATTCATGAATCATTAGTTATTGAATCTATTACTTTACTGCTGTAATAAATCACACAGAACAAAAATAATTGTTTTATTATTATTTCAAAATAAACTTTATTTGTACTGTAAGTCAAATATCAGGGGTTATACAATGTTCATGACCACAATCAGATAATTACAAAGCTTATACTAGGAGTATATAAAATTTACATTGAGTGGAACATATTATATAAAAAATATTTTCTAACAGAATTGAATAATATGGTGTTATAGAAATTAACTTGTCAAGATTATGATGTATGCAAACTGAAGATAGCTTGAAGTACAAGAAAATTAAGTTATAGATCACTAATGAATATAGACTGTTTGGTCTGTCTAGAGTTATGAATGCTAGACAGGCCAGATTAGAACATATTCAACTTAAGAAATAAAAATAAAAATAATTGTTTCATTGCTTTGACTTTCTAAGCAATAATTGTTTCAATGCTTAGAAAGTCATGTAATATACAGGCTATGTCAATTCAATACCCATTAGCTCTTGAATCTATTGCTTTATCATTCTGCTAATTTGTGCAGGCAATAAAAAAAGTTCCTGAAAATTAATATAATGATTAAAATTTAGTTCATGTTTTTATTTTATCATTTTTTCAACAAAAAAAAATAAAATTACTTGAGTGCACAGAGACAAAACACTCCATACAGTAATATCACTCAGTGCCAACCAGAATAATCAATGGATGCAAGAAGAACCAAAGACACCAAAATGTAGGGATGCTGAGCAGAGTTCAGATCTATATAACTATACAAGTGAGTGATCTTGAATTGAAAACATTATTATGTTTTCATTTTGGACTCAAAGTTTTATAGTTAACTAAAAAGACAAAAGGTAGTTGCCAAAGGGTGTTATTAGATCCAAGACTCCTCACTGGTGAAAGCTACAAGCTAGAAATTATTCTGGGGATATTATATGAATAGGCATTAGATGGGGATTTTATGCACAAACCTTCTTGCATCCATTGATTATTCGGGGTTGCACTGAATGATGATACTGTATGGAGAGTTTTGCCTTTGTGATAACAGCTTGTTTAAGCATAAAGAGTGGTGATCATGTGATTTTAGTTGATTACTTGAGTAGCTAGACAATTTACTCATGTAAGAAAGACAAAAACAAAACATATTTGTAGTCAGACTAATTAATTTATCTCACCATATTTATTTTTATTTTAAAAATATGTACAAATTAAATTATTCACAACCATGATTTGACATTTATGAAACTTTCAAATGCTCTCTCATAACTTTTTTCTGTTTTAAAAAGGAGATAAGCCATTAGTTGTTAATTTGCAATTTTATCTTTCTTTAAAGAAATAATTTGAAATTCATTCAATGCTAATTATCAATCTGGACATGAGAAGAAAGCATGACCAGCACTTTTGATGTAGTCATGAGACAATGAAGAGTTATTATTGACATGTAGTATTAATATTTTTTATATTTTATTTGCTAATTTAATATTATTATATATCTCAAAAAGTAATAATAATCAATCTTTTTAAACTTATAATTTAGCCACCTTGTATTCATTTATTAATTTTAATAAATTAATAAAATAATGTAATTTTGAAATACTACAGTTAAAACAAATATCTTACTGAAGATATTTAATGAATTATAATATTTGGTAGTTCATGTAATGGTAATAAAGGTTAATTAATATTTGATAGACATTTGTAATAGAGTCTATTAATATTTGATTAGATTACAGAATAAACTCTAATGTGATCTGCAAGCATATTTAAAATTAAAATGTTTGTGATGCAGATATGGATATATAGAATTTGAATTGCTTATAAAAATAAAATGTGATATGGCTTGTTGATTAATTTCATAGCAGATGAAATACAATGGTCATAGTAACTTTCCTTATCAGTATCCAATAGCCATCCTGGTAACCAATATTCTGACATAAGATCATCCATAGATATTACTGTAACAATTATTAAAATAATATTGCTAATTACTAATTATTTTATTATTAAAATAAAAGTCACATACAAAAAACAATTTTGGTAGAAGTACACAATCTACAAACTGTCAGATTCTGTTACTAACAGTTTAGTTTGTTAGACTGGGCAAAATCCCAGAATTTCAATAGTTTGAAAAGCAAAATTTACTAAGATATATTCTAGATTCAATAAATTATTTGAAGTGAGACTTGTAAAGTCATTATCAAGTGATTTTTTTGGGGAGTCAGGAATGTAGTTTCCCTACAAAAGGAATTACCTTTTTTGTGTGTGATTCAAATGCACTGAAATACATAAATAGAAAAACTAGTCATAAAAATGATGCTGTGTTTATCATAATTTGTTATATATTTAGTTCTCTACCTGGAAACAGATACTATGACCCAACCAATAATATTATCATATAATACATGATGATAAAATAATATGATAGTAAAAAAAAAATGGTTTTATTGTTTCAATATCAATATTGAAACTAGACTGTTGTTTTTTTTATATATATTCTTAAATAAATCATTTATGTGCTCAATTTGCATTTGGTTTGTTAAGGATGATTTTATTTCTGAATTTTATTTCCCAAAGAATACTACTTAAAAGATAAGTATCAGATTACATAAATCCAAATCTGTTTTTAGAATATCAATTCAAAGTAAATCTCACCTATTTGAACTTATTCATAAATTAATGTGTTTTTTAAAGATTTAAAATTATATTATCAAATTAGGAACAGTATTTCACTCTAATCTATTCCAGAGTTATTTATCATAAGTTTGAATAAAACTATGCCTATTATTTATTCATCTATCTATCTTTTCATCAGTCTGTCTGTCCATTTGTGTATAAATATAATAATTTATCTACCTACTTATATGCCAGTCTCCTGACTACCTACATATCTTCTGTCCATATATCTATCTATTTGTCTATCTCTATCCATCTATCTGTCTATCTACTATATCCTAACTATTTATCTAATTCCTAACTATGTACCTATTAAATTACTTATTTACCTGCTTATTTATGTATCTACTCATTTACTTATATATCTATTTATTTATCTAACTATATATTTACTTATCACCATAACTATCTACCTCAATCAATCTATCTACATACTTATCTGTCTGTCTACTTATTTATCTACATATTTATCTTCAAGTTTATCTACGTATCTACCTTCCTATCTATCTATTTATCTTTCTTATCTATCTAAATAGCTATCAATCAATCTAGATATCTATCTTTCTGTATGTATATATATTCAAATAGTTATGTGTTCACATATCCACCTATTTTTCTATTTATCTGACTACCCATTCAGCTAACTAAAAATGATTAGCTGTTTTTATTGCAATTTTTATTATTATTAATCATTTATTGCAAATTCTTATAAAACTATTTTGAAAACTTTTCTATGAATGTTTTATTGTTATTATTATTAGTTGCCTAGATAAATATTAACAATATGCTGGATATTTAAATAATGAAAATCTAATGTATAATTTATTCTTCATTTATTAGTGCATTATGTTAAACATTACTTATAATACATAAAAAATGACTTTTTAAAATGAATATTGTTCTACGTATACATTAGCAGTGCTATATTCATAAACTCAACTGTTTCAAATCGAGATATATATAATATTTAAATATATGTATATTATCTATACTAAACTTAATGTAATTATAGGGACTTGAGCTCAGGTCTTCAAGATCCCTAAATCTATCCAATCCATTTTATACAACTGACATATATGATCACATACATGTGAAAAAGTTAAATGATCTCCAATATTCGTATTTCGTGATCTGGACAAACTGATGAATGCTGGTTCAGCACGACAAACATATATTGAAGATCATTTATCTTTTTCATATATATGTGGTCATGTATGTCGATTGTATAAAATAAATTGGATAGCTGAAGGGTGCTTGAAAATCTGAGTTCATCGGGTAAACTAAGAATTTTTTCAACAGGTTGAATTAACTAAAAAGTAACAACATCACAAACTTTGAGCCAATACAAGCATTAAACACATCATCGATATAAATATTTATTAAAAAAAAGTAATACTTTTTTTTATAAATTATTAATAGTGGATATTATATTATAATTTTTTTTATTTTTTGCATTAGAAATTTGTAAAAAAATATTTGAAGTAAACAAAAATATGTTGTTGTTTTTTTAAAAAAGGATTATACATACTTATTATCATTAAACCTATTTTATATATATATTAGTAGTATCTATAGCAACAGCTACTGTGTTATCCTTATTACATACATACAATGACTGACAAGATTCAATCATAAGACAAGTGCTATATAGTATTAACTAGAATCAATGAAAACCATTTTAACATATAATACAAAATCAGATTTCTTGCTATTTAATACCAAGCTTTGAGATGGATATTGAAAATTACTGAGAATTGCTTTTAATGAATATATCATGTGTGTATCATGGAAATATTGTTAATATTGTGTTTTTATCAAAAAATTTATTAAATGTGGTAGAAAAATAGTGAAAGGTAAGGTCTTTTAATTAATTATCCTAACTTAGAAACCGAAAGAGAGAAATAATCTCAATACTTTAAGTCAGAAAAGTCAGCTGTTCAAATATAAGATGGATTCCAGTAGTGCTACCCAGGCTGAGCAAGGCAACGAAAAGTCTACATTAAGTACCCAGGAAAAAGACTTTAAAATTATGAACAGTTTTTTAAAATCTTATAAAGCTGTTCAAAATAATACAGACCTGCCTAAAAATGTCCAAAACATTTCCCAGAAGCAAGGGGGGAAACCATCCATTTCCAAAACATCCAGGCAACTGAATCAAAAACACGACACTATTTTATCTAATTAAACACAAGAAACATCAATGAAACATTAGAAATCCTACAAAACAAGACCAAGCCACATATACAAGAGGATGATCTACTCAGCTCCTCAAAAAATTAGCAAAATAATTTGAAAAATACATTGTCACAAAGAAATTTGAAATCACAAATGTATAAAAATAAAAAGACCGCAAATATTAAAAATGAAGAGAGCATTTCACTGGAATCTGCTGAACTGCAGTGAAACTATGTGACTCACCAAAAGATTGACATAGGCAACTTACTTTTGAAGCTGAATCAAGCAAAAATAAATGGAAAACATCACCCCAAAAGGTTTCTAACCTTAATAGTCTTTCACAAAGAGATTCAAATCAAAATTTTAATGCAGAAACTCCCCGTAACAATGTTAAAAGTAACCGTGATAATTTTAATATGCTGTCAACATTTCATATGCAAACAGAAAAAAATAGACTTGACTCAGAGTCCCCAATCTTAAATGCTAATTCAAACATTCCAAATAAACAAGTAATTAACACTGCTGCAACTGTTCAAAGACCTTTATATACGGAGTAAGCCAGACCCAAAACAAACTTTTCCAATCAATACAATATACAAAATTATGCATTGACAATAGAAAAAGGGAATGTCAACAAGGAAAAACAATGTATACAAGCTCAAACTCTGAGTCTCTCCCTCTTCGACTTCGATGAGAAAGAAATCCATGATACTGATGAGCTATCCAAACAGCTCCCAGATTAAAACAACTTGAACCTAAACCTTGAAGACCATCACACCATAAGCAATGAATTCAATGTAAGAATACCTCCAATCTCACATAATTCCTTTTCAAATTATCATAACAACAACACTCTCATACTAAGCACCACCAATAGGAATTTTAACTTGTTCCTATTTTCAACAGAAGAACTTTTCACACTAATCAAAAAACAAAACCTTGGTGAAACAATCAAAAGGGTGTATCACCACCCAAATAAGAGGTATTTGCTTATTGAATTCTACAACTTGTTGCAGAGAGAACTTTTTGAAAGGAAGTAGAACACCCTGAACTGATATTTTTTATCAAAGTTGACATGAACAGACCAAGAATGGCATATGGACTTATGCACAACTGTTACTTCAACTTCTCCCAAAATGACTCATGATGAAATATGGCACTATAACCCATTTCAAATATCTTTCTGAGAGGCGGGAAGGGATTAAGCTCATATCCAACAGTGCTGCACTTTTTTAAAACTCAGTGCTGATATCTTGCTAACAGATCTGCCTTCCATATTGGAAAAGAACAGATGCTCTATCTTTGTGTCAATATGTGGAGTGTAACCCAAATGCTACCTGTGTGAGGACAGGACTCATCTCGTAAAATCCTATCACAAAAATATCTGCCATAAATGCAATGCAAAGAACAGCAGAAACCATAGATGCATCTCAGATGGCCTAGATTCACAATCTGGCTATCACTTAAAATGCATCAAAACCCCCAATTTCCTGCAAGGTGGGTCAAAGGAATCAAAAACCTATTTCAAACAACCAATTAACCAACAACGTATCTCCCAAGAGCTGATGGAAACTGGCCAAACTAGTGTGATTGTAAAAGATGGAGATATGGACCCCGTTTCCACCCCCATAGTCAAGTGCTTAGATGACCTCACAAAACAGTGCAGCTTGTCCTTCCCAGTGATAGTTACCTCAACCAACAAGTAGACCCTCAGCCAGACAAGGCTACAAATAACAAATTCAAAAGGAAAATTCAAAACCACTCTGGTTCACAGATGGAAGAGACTGGCATGGACTCGGACTTGATACATGACCATGAGCCTCAACTGGTGACCAAACCAAGGATCCCAAGGAATAGAAAAGACAAAAAGCATACCAAACTGTTTGATGCAAAAGTGGATGAAATGCTGGCTGATACCCATAATGGCGTACTGAAACTCAAAGTATAACAATTGGATCCATAGGTTTGGACCAATTGGATTCAATGCACAATAACTTTGAACTGCAGTCCAATGGTTTGCACAGACTGGAGGATCAAATAATATTGACAGAAGACCCATGCTCTAACCAATAATCCAAAGCCATTTCACTCACCACTCTGTCATCACATATATGATCCTAAAATAGAAGGAATCAACATCAGGGGTCTAAATTCCCTTGACAGTGTGATTGCCTTAAAGAGGTGGCTGGACAGAAGTCAACTTCAAATAGTATATCCAAGACAAAAGTTATATTGGCAGTCCAACCACAAGATTAGCCAATTTCTTCCTGAATACAGAACATTTCAGTACTATCCATCTAACTCAGCCTCATCATGTGTAGCACTCTTAATTAATAGAAAATAAATTATGGAAAATGTAAGACACTTTATCTGAGCAGTGAAATATTAATTTTGGACATTGATTGCTCATGCATCTCTATAATTTACATCTATTTTCAAAACAACTATAACCTGATTCTGTCAGCAATAATCAAAATCAATGCAGTAATCTTCTCAGTGGTGTCACCAATAATATTATTTTGGAGATTTTAATGTGAGCTATCAGCATTTCAATTTAAAATATCTATGCCTGTTCAACAAGTTGTTCTTGTGTGGAGAGGGTTGTTTTCTGCTGAACTCATACTCTTTCTACACAGCAACACACATCTCTAATTGATTTATTGTACTACATGCCAGAATTACATCACAATATCAAAGCCAAATTTCAAATTGTGACATTCTCAGACTATCTAGCCCTGTTGATCTCCTTACATCTTGATCCCATGGCACAGGCTCTGTCACCTCATATGAGAACCATCAGGTTATTAAACAAGCCCAAAACACCTGAATGGATTTTCTCAGAGGCATGTATTCTTTCAGAAGATACAATTACTTTCATTGTCACCATTACATGCTTGGTCAGCTTTTTTGGGAATATTGATTTCCCTAATTAACACCTTCACCTGGAAGACCAAAGGAACAAACATGCTGCTTGAAGAGCTAGACCAAATTGGCAGTAGGGTCAGTGCCATGGCATAGACAATGGCCAGTGTGGGGGGCATGTGCCTCAAAAAGCAATATTTAGACAAGAAGAAGATGCTTACCCAATACCTTGGCACCAAGAGGGCCAAAATCTATCTATCCATGCAGCACAATTGGACTCACAGTTACCTTCACTGGGCAATTGGTTCTACAAGGTATCCATTTCCTGCCATGATCTCAATTGATGGCAATAATTTTGGAGGGACCAATGTGCTTAATAAGATCCATGAATTCTTCAAGAATAAATTCCAGAACCATAGATTTGAGACAGGTGACATCTGGGATAACATCAATGAGCAGGAAAATCATGACATCTCTGAGGTGCACATTTTGCAGCAGCTGCAGTCCTATCCTGAAAGCATTCACCAGGGACTGCATGGCATTCCGAGGTTCATTCTCATTCATCTAAGCAAATTCACTGTGCCAATAATATGAAAAGTAATAAACATCCTTGCAGGAAATTTCCAAATCACTAAGCAAATTCACTGTGCCAATAATATGCAAAGTAATAAACATCCTTGCAGGAAATTTCCAAATCACCCCTGATATCTACCCAATAACCCTCATATCATTCATGAAGAAACAGATAAACCTCTCCAGCCTCTCTAATATCTACCCAATTTCTATGACACCATTCTTTATCAAAACCATTGATTCAGCAGCAACTGCTCTCTTGCATGATAGTGCACCAATTTGTCTGCAAGGGCTCTTCCACCATTGAGTCCATGTGGCATTTCATGCTCCTAGTGGAACATATAAGACATTATAGAAAGTCTACACCTATAGTGGTCCAATTGGACTTTGCTGCAGCTTTTTATTCTGTAGTACTATCAAAATTACTCTATCTTTTTAGACAGTATGGGATGCTTATGGTTTACACCTGGATCATTGGCAATCTCCTACAAAACAATGATTTTCACATCACTGGATGGTTGTCTGGCTCTGAGGTTTAGACTGCATCTCTCTATTCCCCCCTCTTAGCACTCTATTCTTCATAATGTACATCAACCCTTACTTAAAAACATTGAATGTGAACTACCTGGGATATTTGTGCCAGCCCTTAGAGAAGGCATTTATCATGTATTGTTTGTTGATGATGTTACTGTCTTCCTCCCATTGCAGAAGCTCCTACAGTGGCTACATCAAATCTTAGATAGGTATACCACAAAGTTCAACCTCAGTATAAACCTCTCCAAATCATCCATTTGAGGATTAACAAAGGCATTGTTGTGCTCTCAATCTATAAGGCCAAGCCATAAAACTTCCTTGTAATTCCAGTAGCAACCAGAAAAGAAATGCAGCAATCCATCCTGAAAAAAACTACAAAAGTGGTCAGATCTCTAGCCATGATCTGCCTATCACTCCCTGGCAAGGTGTCACTACAAATCATGATGATATTTCTGCACATCAATTACGACCTCCCAATCATAAAGCCAACCAAGTCCTTTCAGAATTAAATCAAGTCAATCTGCTCCAAATTGCTTTGGAATGGCAAATGTGTAGCCATCAGCTTGTCCAGAGCACAGAAGTCTCAAGAACTGAATGGACTTAGCTACACGCACTACATCTATTCTATGCTTAAAAAGCGATCACTGTCTTAAGCACAATCCATCTCAATCTCGAAAAAGATCAAACATGTTTACCTTTGAACCTACTGATACTCTGCTGCCACTTCCAAGCAAATGGATTAAGAACTTAAAAAAACACATGTTTACAGGCTCATGTACTCCAAACAAGACAAAATTAAGAACTGAAAAAAACACATGTCTACAGGCTCATGTACTCCAAACAAGACAAAATGCCAACTCAATTAAATCTCTGCAACTGTCTAATTATTCAAAGGTCAAAAATTTGGGCTTATGAACCCAAATATATTGATTTTGTTCTAAAATACAACCTCATCTCTCTTCCCAATAATTACTTTCTAGTGTGGAGGAGAGATTTCCAAAAGCTGGAGCCACTGTGCAGCCTATGCAAGATTGGCAATGACACCCTACAACAACTTTTCTTCCATTGTCTCTTTCTTGGTCAGCTGCAAGCTAAGATGGTATCCAACATTCCTCCTAACAGTACAAACATGCTATCACTCTCTCAAGCATTCAAAAATGGTATTTTTGCAGTTGTTCGAATAGCTGTTTTCATCTTTTTCTCAATTTGGCTCACAAGGTGCATGATGGTGTTCAAACCAACCAATGTCAGCCTTGGCCAGTTTGCCTGTGGATAATGAAGAAGCTCAGGAGCACATATTGACTTCTGGCTCCTGAAAGACTCCATGAAGAAACCTGGTCACAACACAATCTTCTGGTCGATAAGTAATAAACTCAGACTTCCTACTCCAGTTCATGTTTACAATGTGTGCATAAATCCAATATAACTAAAACAACTTCATGAATAAATTCTTTTCTTAATAAAAAAACAAGTCTTTTTTATGATAAAATTTATTTTTTAAATTATACACATTAAAACACCAATAAAATAATTAACAAAAATGTAGATTTATAAAAAAGATATTGAAGAAATAAATTGAAAGAGAACACACTTTTACACATGTACATTCTATACACATTTAGATGTATGTATAAGTAAAGCATTCACATGATTAACCTTTCTTAATCATATATCACTTATGTAATTATTTCACATAAAAAAAAAACAGGTTCCATTAATTGATCACCACACACCAAGTCAACTGACAGAAGTTGCTATTTAAATTCCATTCATATTTATATTGTACACTTAGTGAATAGCATTGTTTCATTTTTTTTTTTTTTCGAAAAATTATGATTAGTTTTAAGACTTTTAAATGAAATTTTGCAAAAATAAAAATACTGCATCATATTTTTCTTTTAGAATAAAAGTTTTTAGCAAGAGGGGGAAGAAATCTAAAATAGAATTAGAAAAAAAAAAAAATTTTCTCTCTCTCTTTGTAAAGACAACTTTTATAATGTATAAAATAAACAAAAGTCTTGCATTAGTGGTCGAGAGATCAGCGCAACTGCCTTGCACTTGCAGGCAGTTGCCCGGGTTGCAGGTTCGCATCCCGGCCAATGCTATGACACTTATAAAATAAACAAATGTGAAATCAGACTAAAAATTAGTCTGTAAAAATAAAAAGTTTGTAAAACTTTCAAAAATGTAATTAATTAGTTTATAAAATTTTAGATTGATAATAAAATCAAAATCAATAGTTGAATTAATTAAAAAACTGTAAACTATCTTATCGAGGTAGTAGATGAATCTGAACAGATTAAGATTAAGGCAAATGTAAAAATCAGTTAATTAAAGAATTGTAAAATTAATTAAGAGACAGATTCAAATCAAGATAAAATAAAACAAAGAGAGAGTTTAGATACAAAAGTTATATATTGGTTATTGTTCTTCAGTTGTGACTGCAATCTGCTAGATCATTTATCATTTGGGTTTGTGATATTGTAAACACAATAGTAAGCCAATCATTAAGGCCTCAGCCATCAACTATTCTGCCTGAATCAGTACCTGGAATCATATGTTGAGAGTGTAAAGTAGAAGCTGCTGCATACCTTCTCTCTCTCTCTATTTGACATAAACCTGGAAGGAAACAATGGAGGATCAGAAGGCCAACTGGTTGGAAAATAAAACAAATGAAAACCTAGATAAAGATACTTTTAAATATATTCTGATCGCAGTCTAGAGTCTTTTTTTTTTAAATGAATGAATTTTAATTAACTGACTATTATAACTATAGCCTAAAGTCATTTATATTTTTCTTATGTCAAATCTTTTCTTATGTCATTTTATATTATATTAACTATATGTATGCATGAATAATTAAATATTAATGTTTGCTTTAATTGTTATTTTGTCTATTTTCTCTTTCTCTCTTGTCACTGCATCACCAGTAAATTAATGTAGAGTTATTTTATGTGTTAAGTAAATATGCTGGACCCTGAGATATTTCAAGTGCTGGATTATGTGTCTGTCATCCGAAGCATGTTGATTATATAACTTGAGGTTGATACTCAAACAAATAAAATGCTTTGGATAGCAGAGGTTTGAATAGAAGTTGAGGTGGGCCATGATCTGGAAATGTGATCATGTTATGCTTTGCATAGGTCAATCTGATCATAGTATCATTGATGGTTTATGCTATTAATTGTATTCTCCCCTCTGCTTGAAAGGCCGGTCTGTTCATATAATTTTAAAAATATAAATTTAAAATTATTTTAAAAGGGATTTAAACTCAATTAAATAATATGGTTGTGAATAAATTTACATATATATGGGCTAATTATTACAAGTGTTAATCTTCCATCTTTTAAATCTATTCATAATTCTTTCATTTCCAACATACATATGTTCCCATTTTACACAATTAAATTAAATAATATTTATAAAAAAAAATTGAAATATGAGTAACAATCAATATAAATATGTATATTCTCTCCAAAATATTAATATAAATATATAAATTTAAGAAAATGTTTACAATAAAAAAATAAAATATTGAGATCTCTTATTTATATATTGAAAGGATATTCCATATGAATAAATGCAATCCCTATTTTGGTTATGTATGCTAATATATAATTATAAATATGAAAAAAGTGATTATACAGAAAGTGAATTATTGGTTTTTATGTTGGGTTTGGGAAAAGATAAGGGTGATTTAGATATAAAGGCCATAGAGTTGACAAAGATTATGTTGTGGAAATGGGATGGAGCAGAATATGGGAAAACTTAGACTGGGGAATAGAAAATAAAGTGGCTAACAGATTTCTTTGGGCATAATTGCTGAGAGATTCTTGACTTCGTTTAAGGAGAAGCTGCAGTACATCACATCACATATAGTGTACAAACTAAATATCAATGCAAGTTTAAGTAGAATATTTAGCTGATGGCCTAGTATTAGATTATATAATAATACATACAATTTCATCTGGGTTCAAACATTATAGTGTTTAAATATCAGGTTATCATTGCAGCTAGTATTTATAAGAATTAAAGATGGCTGAAAAATTAAAGATGGCTGTTGGATGCATAAATGCAAATCCAGTGATTATCAATGATGCTACTGTTAAAAACTAGTTTTGGAATTTAGATGTGGAATACTATTACTGACTATTAAAGCTTACATTAAAATAAATTGTGCATTTACTGTAAATGAAAATAAATACCACTTAGATAGATAGGTAAAAAAGTTAAATATTAAGAGATATGGTTGAATAAAAAGCTATAAAGAAGGTGTTTTTTGAACCTTAAGTATTTATTTATTTATTTATTTCACAAAGAAATATAAACATTTTATGTAAAATAGTGATTACTGTGCTACATGGGTTAGTGAATGATGGAAGTCTTTTCTTACTAATATTCTTAGCACTATTCTCCAAATGGTCTTGAATCTAAGTTCAGAGAACCATTACAAAAAATTTGCTCTGATATTTTGCAGGTGATGTTCTTATAGCAATTCTACTATCTCAAGATTACTACTAAAAAGATCAGTAAGAAAAAACCTTTACTACTACCAAAATGGCCACTGGTTTCCCTGACTAGACCTGGTTCTTTATTGTGCTATAGACAAAATAATTTATAAATAGATCTCTAAATGAGGAAATATTCCAATATCACTACGAATTTACCAGTGGTATTAGTTGATTAGCTAGCTTGATTAATTATATATATATAAATTTTCAGAATATTTTTTTTTCTAAAAATATGACAATCTTATCACTACTTACATATTGTCTTAAGTTTACAATTTTTTTTTTGTTAAATAAACATTATTTTAGATAACAGTTATGCAATAAATACCCTTGGTAATTTTAGTAGAAATATTTTTAATCACTATTCTCTGATAAAAAAAAAAAACAGCCAATCAAAGAAAATGTTAAGGCTAATCTAATTCTAAAATTAGAATGGTATATAAGCATATTTATATCAGTTCTAAGTTCATAACCCAATTATAAAATCTAAGCTATCAATAGTTATGCAAAACAATTTTAAATATTGCAACGTTCATAAAAACCACACATTATATGAGTCCAATAAGAAAGACTGCTATACAATTATTTTAGTTTCCATAAAATACTTCGAAATAATATCCAATCTATATCGAAGTGTTATTATTTAAATTTTTCATCGAAATTTTTATTTTTTTGAAAGATTCTAAGTCAATTTAATTTTGCTACATGCGGGTTCAAACCTTGAACTTCACGAGACACTTAACGAATAATCTAAGAATAATAATAAATCAAATTTAACCTTAGAAATAAAATAGAAAACCCTTTGAATAATAATAATTTTAAAAGCTATTAATTATAATTACTAAAGTAAATTAAAGACGAAGTTAAATATACGATATATACTATCTATTTAAAAGTATATACAAGCGCTTTAACACGCTGGGTGAAGAAGCTGTTAATGATAAAAACAATCAAAATAAATTAATTCAGGCCTAGCGCTGTCGAGGTTTTGTCCTCATATTCATAGCCAAAACAGATTTTAAATTGTTGTTGTGATATTGATAAATGGTAATGTATGTAAATGCGTATGTAAATTAATTTGTCCATTTGCTGGAAATAGCAAAACATGTGATACGTCTATTGATCGCGTTGTTATCGTTGATGATAAAATACGCTTCTTAAATCTTCCTCTTATAATCTTGAAAAAAAAAATAATAGCAGCTAAAAAAAATGTTTTTATTTATTAATTGTTAGATATCGCGCAGTCATAGAAAATTTAACTTTCTATGAAGAAATTATGAAACAGAAAAAAAAGTATTGCACTGGAGACGCATAAATTGATATGTATGTAACAAACTGTTTAAAGCGATTAAGATATATTTGTAACCAAACCAGCCTCTTTTTTTTAAATCTAAAGCGCATTATATTTATTAAAGTAACTTTAATGTTCTATTTTTTAACTGTTCATGTAAAAGGTAATACATGCCTTAAACAGCCCACTTCAAGTAAAGGTCTCTCCAACAGCTCTAACAAAGAAACATTAAAAAAGATGTCATTTTTCACAAGGTTTATCAATTACCAGGCTAAGGATCACTAAATTCCAATTACCAACCAATATCATGGTATTCATAAGTCTCTCATGCCATTGGAAATTTTACTACAGTGATAATGATTATGTGTATTTGTGCAACCAGATTTTCATCTTTTGACTACATAGAGACGTTGATTTTCAAGCTGATTTCTTAACTAAAACAACTAGCATATATAGAACAAAACAAGTCAATGGAACCCGGATCTAACGTCTGGCAGATATGGGTTACAAACTACTCCCGAAATAGAAAGAAAGAAAACGAGACCGACACGCAACAGGTATAAAAACAAAAGTCAAAAGACTCTTGGGGTCTTTTTCCTGCTTTAGTGCTGGAAAATGTATGTTCAAGAGGACAGAATACCCTAGGTAATCAGCGCCTGTAGATAATCCAGCCCATTAGGATCTTAAATAGATCGTACTGATCTTTTATTATTTTACAATGCCCAACTGGGCTCTTCATGGATAATAAATTTATGCCTGTCGCAGAAAGAGTGAATTTTACTTATAAACTTTTAAGTTTTGGTATGCGGGGAGCATTAGGATATTAAGATTCCCAACTGTTGTAGTTAGTTCTCTATATAATATTGAATGTTAGCTATTTTACGTATATTAAACTATTATATTACACACCTGGTCTCTGCTTACTAACCAAATTAACATTGATGATCACTCAGCAAAAGTCGGAACACAGCAAATACAAACATTAATGAATCTGTTTGGAACTGGATTTGAGACAGAAGTTTCAGCTAGCAATGATTTATGTTTAGCAGATTTATTTAGTGATCCCCCTGGCCACTGTAAAATTGAAAGGGCCTATGAATTGTGTTTTAAAAATGGCATGTCTTACACAGTCTGGTTAGATTGTCATGCCTGCTTAGATTACTCATTATTGTTATAGAAATAGTAATAATATCAGTAATAGATACACGGAAAGTGCAAACTTTATACAATTTCTTTAAAACCAGAATGAAGGTTTGCACTGATGACTAAAGAGATATCAAGAGTTAAAATTGATATAGCTGCTCTTGGTGAAATTCATCTTCCAAATGAAGGAAGTTAAATAGAATACATGGATGGCTACAAGGTTTTTTTTTTGGAAGAGAAGATCAATTGGTAAAAGGAGAATGTACAGTCTTTGATTTGCTGTAAAGACTGGTTTAATCTATTTTTGGAATTCCTTATTGTATCAATAAAAAAGTAATGGTGTCATAGCTTGTTTTCATAGTACTGTTGCTCATTTTATTAGTGGCTACACTTTAAATTCAGAGAATTCATAAGGAGAAAGCTTTTATTCTTTTCTGGGGTAGCATTATTACAACAATACCATTAAAATTCTTTTTTTCTTTTTAGAGACTTTAGCACACATATTCGTACAAATAGTAAATTTTGACCAGAAGTGGGAAATAATGATATGTTATTAAATGTTTGTGCAATATATCTATAAGATTATATTATAGTTAGGAGACAGAATATATGAGAGATTTACACTACATGAGCATTTACAAGTGCATATTGGTGGATGGATCACAGATTAGTAGCTCCATAATTAAAATAGTAGACATTAAACTGTATATTTCAATCACTGGACTATTTCCATCAACTAATATAAGTACTGAATGTCTTTAGAAAAAATTAACTTTATTTAAATATTCCAAATACATTCAACTGTTAGTAATAGGATACAGGTTAATATATGCCTGATGTAGAAATATTCCCTCTTCTTCAGTTGTTGCTGGCCTGACCAGTAACAGTACTAGCTTGGAAATCGAACCTGGACTTTTAGATTCTTGGTGTGCTATTACTAACAGTTGAATGTAAATGGAAAATGGAAACAAAGTTAATTTTTTCTAAAAACATTCAATACTTAATATTAGATTATGGAAATAGTCCAATATATAAATACAACTAAAACATCATCTTCAAAAATCTTCAGGAAAACATTATTTCAATCATATTTATATTAAAAAAAAGATATTTGTTCTTTAGAGGTATCTATTGTAAATAATAAATTTCAACAGCTATTAAACACTAAAATTCTTAATTTGCATCTTCAGTGGTGTCATATTAGTGAAGTAGGGAATTCTTTTAAGGAGTATATTTTCAATAAAAGCAAATTTCTTCTTGGGTTTATTAAAACGAAGAACTACAATTACTTTACTGACAATGATCTCATTATTAGAAATTAGATTAAAAGAAAAAAACGGCCTTTTTTGCATGGTAGAATAATAAATTTAATCTGGAACTACTTATTGCCACTTTAGATCCATTTTTGATGCAGTGAAAGCAACATTTAGATCTAAGAAATGGTATCATAATTGCAGATAGGATGAGTATTTGGATCATCCTTTGAATAATAGAATAATACAAAAATTGAGATGATGACTTTTAATGATATATCCATTTGGTCTACTCATTTATATTTGGATAAATATATTCAGTTTAGTGAAGTCAAAATGTTTTTTAGAATCTTAAAAATGGAAAGACTGCAAATTCTGTGAAACACTTGAAGTTTTAAAATATGGGGGTGATAAGTAAGCTTCAAAATATTAAATTTTTTTAGAAATATATAGACCCATGAAGTTGTTCTACCTGATCTTAAGATTTTTAAAATAAAGAGATGGTAATTGCAGTAAATTATTATGGAATATCATTATTATCCATTATAGCAAAAGTACATTCAAGGAGTTTGTTGAATATGTTATTTCTAGTCATAGATTAATGATTACCAGAGACTCACTGTGGTTTTAAAAAAAAATCAAGAAACATTACAGATATGGTTTTTGTTGCCAGGCAAAAGCAAGAGAAATGATATGTTAGAGAAAAAAGAGTAACCTATATATTGTCTTAATTGACTTAGTCAAGGAATTTAATACAGTAAATAAGATATATCTATGGTATTGTTTGAAATTAGTTAGTGGTCCATCAAAATTTATTCATATTATATAGCTTCTACATGATAAATAAAATGAATATTATTAGTACAGGTGGAAAATCTGACACCTTTGAAATGAAAACTAGTGTTAACTAAAGATGAGTACTTATTCAATGTTGTTTTCATTTTTATTGCAGTCATTTTTGAAACTGTTCATAGGTGATTTAATGAAACAGAAATCAAGATACTAAATGGGTTGAAAAGGGAATTTTTAATTTTAACCAATTAAAAGTAAAAAACAACATTTTCATAAATTATATATTTATATTATGCTGATAATTGTGCTTTTTTCCAGTTCAAAAGATGATTTAAAGAATGTACTCAATGTTTTGAACTAAAGAAGTAACTGTACCCTCCTCTGTGTTATGTATGTAAATAAATTATTAAAAGACAGAGTGATACCATCTATCTTTTAGCATTTGTTGGTATTTATGCTTAGTTTACTTAGGCAATTTTGAATGACAGAATGAACTTAATCTATTGGTTATATATAGAAATAAATTATAAAGAATCACTATTTAAATATTCAGGGGATTAAGACCAAGACTTGGTTTTAATAATCTCAAAACATGAAATGAAAACTCAGTTTAATAAATATAATAATAAATAATTATAACAGACTATATATAACTAAAATGAAAGTAACTGTGTCGTCCCATTAGTTATGTAACATAAATCAGTTATTAAAAAGCAATATAAATAAACAAAGCATAAATAATAAATGCTAAAGGAGACGTAATATCACCTTGACTTTTAATAGTTTATTTATGTTACATAACTCAATTAAAAGCAAAATTACTTTTAGTGTGAGTTATAATTATATATATATATGGAGATATTTTAATGGGCAGAGTTATCCACTTATAATTATTTAATTAGAAAGCATTGAACCTAGAATAGGGGTTAATGAAAACCAATTGTGCAGATCAAATGTTACAGCAAAATGACAGACTAGATTGCATTAAAATGAGGTTCCAAACTGCCATTTATATTTATAAGTGCAATCAAATCTATCAGTTTTATATTTATACTTGACACAGCACAGTTGGTTTTCATTAACTACTATTCTAAGTTAAGTGCTTTCTAATTAAACAGTTATAAATGGATAACTCCACACATTAAATTATTTTCATCTAAAATATTATATATATAATAAATGTAATGGTACAATACCCATTATAAAAAAATATTATATATAAAACATAAGTATAGAGGATTTGAACTCAGATATTCAAGCACCATTCAACTATCCACACTATCTCATACAACTAATACACATGACCACACACATGTAGAAAAGATTAATAATCACCAATATACATATTTCATGCTAAACCAGCACTCATCAGTTGGTCCAGACTATCATCTCTCACACAAATATATTATAATCAATGCTCAGTTTATATTAAGATATCAAATCTTCATACTTTAATGGACAGGCTTCAATCCACTATAACCTCCAACTTTTCAGCCATCCATATCATTGAAAATCTGATGATGACAACTCAAATCCCATGCTGATGCTCATATTATTGCCATGCCCATGTTGACCTGAAGTCACTCTGATCCCTCATGTATAGAACAGTATCCATTAAATACATATAAGAGGGATGGACAGGATACAAGCTTAATATGAAACCAGGCACTCTTCACAAACCTGGGAGCTTAATTGTAAGTATAGAGGATTTGAACTCAGATATTCAAGCACCCTTCAAATATCCACACTATCTCATACAACTGATACACATGACCACACACATGTAGAAAAGATTAATAATCAAATATTTACATATTAAGCTTATATCCTGTCCATCCCTCTTATATGTATTTAATGGATACTGTCCTATACATGAGGGGTCAGAGTGATTTCAGGTCAACATGGGCATGGCAATAATATTAGCATCAGCATGGGATTGATGACCATACACATGTAACAAAGATTAATAACCACCAATATACGTATTTCATGCTAAACCAGCACTCATCAGTTGGTCCAGACTATCATCTCTCACACATATATATTATAATCAATGCTCAGTTTATATTAAGATAGCAAATCTTCATACTTTAATGGGCTTCAATCCACTACAACCTCCAACTTTTCAGCCATCCATATCATTGAGAATCTGATGATGATAACTCAAATCCCATGCTGATGCTAATATTATTGCCATGCCCATGTTGACCTGAAGTCACTCTGACCCCTCATGTATAGGACAGTATTCATTAAATACATATAAGAGGGATGAACAGGATACAAGCTTAATATGTAAATAAACAGTGAAAATAAGAGTCATAGATCAATTCATAGATCACATGACCCTATCTCTAAAGCTTGTAAGTTATAAACAGTGAGGATTGCCAATTCCTCTACAAGCTTTATGATAAATGCTTAACCAGAGACAGCACTTAAAATATCTCTGTCAGGAACCCCTCCCCAAACCCCTGACCATGGTTTCGTGCTTTGGCACTCCTCGGGAGAGGTGTCAGGGTAGGTTCAGACACTAGATCTAAAAATACCAACCCAAAGCTAAGCACCTAGCTAAAAGTTATCTATTGAGTGGAAAATCTGAAATTTTCAGACATCTACATGTCTTCAAACCCAGCTATCCAACTCAAATAGCTATATGGGGCTGATAGATCTTCAGCCATACCATATATTAGTAGTCATAGCAATATAAAATTGCATAAGACTTTTGGCAGAGACTATAAATAGTCAAAATAAGAGTCATAGATCAATTCATAGATCACATGACCCTATCTCTTAAGCTTGTAAGTTATAAACAGTGAGGATTGCCAATTCCTCTACAAGCTTTATGATAAATGCTTAGCCAGAGCCAGCACTTAAAATATCTCTGTCAGGAACCACTCCCCAAACCCCTGACCATGGTTTCGTGCTTTGGCACTCCTCAGAGAGGTGTCAGGATAGGTTCAGACACTAGATCTAAAAATACCATCAGCCCCATATAGCTATCAGCCCCATATAGCTATTTGAGTTGGATAGCTGGGTTTGAAGACATGTCTGAAAATTTCAGATTTTCCACTCAATAGATAACTTTTAGCTAGGTGCTTAGCTTTGGGTTTTTGAATTAGATACCTCTCTGAGGAGTGCCAAAGCATGAAACCATGGTCAGGGGTTTGGGGAGGAGTTCTTGACAGAGATATTTTAAGTGCTGGCTCTGGCTAAGCATTTATCATAAAGCTTGTAGAGGAATTGACAACTCACTGTTTATAACTTACAAGCTTAAGAGATAGGGTCATATGATCTATGAATTGATCTATGACTCTTATTTTGACTATTTATAGTCTCTGCCAAAAGTCTTATGCAATTTTATATTGCTATGACTACTAATATATGGTATGGCTGAAGATCTATCAGCCCCATATAGCTATTTGAGTTGGATAGCTGGGTTTGAAGACATGTAGATGTCTGAAAATTTCAGATTTTCCACTCAATAGATAACTTTTAGCTAGGTGCTTAGCTTTGGGTTGGTATTTTTAGATCTAGTGTCTGAACCTACCGTGACACCTCTCTGAGGAGTGCCAAAGCACGAAACCATGGTCAGGGGTTTGGGGAGGGGTTCCTGACAGAGATATTTTAAGTGCTGGCTCTGGCTAAGCGTTTATCATAAAGCTTGTAGAGGAATTGGCAATCCTCACTGTTTATAATATGTAAATATTTGAAACCAGGCACTCTTTCACAAACCTGGGAGCTTAATTGTAAGTATAGAGGATTTGAACTCAGATATTCAAGCACCCTTCAACTATCCACACTATCTCATACAACTGATACACATGACCATACACATGTAGAAAAGATTAATAATCAAATATTTACATATTAAGCTTGTATCCTGTCCATCTCTCTTATATGTATTTAATGGATACTGTCCTATACATGAGGGGTCAGAGTGACTTCAGGTCAACATGGGCATGGCAATAATATTAGCATCAGCATGGGATTTGAGTTGTCATCATCAGATTTTCAATGATAAGGATGGCTGAAAAGTTGGAGGTTGTAGTGGATTGAAGCCTGTCCATTAAAGTATGAAGATTTGCTATCTTAATATAAACTGAGCATTGATTATAATATGTATGTGTGAGAGATGATAGTCTGGACCAACTGATGAGTGCTGGTTTAGCATGAAATACATATATTGGTGATTATTAATCTTTTCTACATGGGTGTGGTCATGTGTATCAGTTGTATGAGATAGTGTGGATAGTTGAAGGGTGCTTGAATATCTGAGTTCAAATCCTCTATACTTACAATTAAGCTCCCAGGTTTATGAAGAGTGCCTGGTTTCAAATATTTATATAAAACTAATTCTTTCGAAGCACTTTCGATTAAGTAGTAATCCTCGCCAGCTTTACTGAATTTCAATTTTTTTTTAAGTTTAATGTTATATAAATTTCCATAAACTGTGAATGGCCGTATTTGAAACTTGCCTATTAATAACATCATCCTTATATTTATCAAACAAAATTGCCTCTAATTTTCCTCTTTTTATGATTCCTTTCTTCCATTAATATTTTTATTTCATTACTACTAAATGTAAACCTATGATTACAAGTTTTTTCATGGTCAAAAAATACTGAAGCTGTATTAAATTGACTATTTACATTATTTTTAATTCGATTATATAATAATTGATGCTCCTTCAATCTTTTTTCCAAAGAATGTCTCGATTCACCGATATATAATTTCTGACATCCACATGAAATCTGATAAACTATATTACTTCTTTGCAATTTAGGAATTATACTCTTAGAATTATTAATCAATCAATTAATATTCAGAGGAACACAAAATGAAATATTATATATTTTTTTAAATATATTCTTAATTAATTTAGATTGCATATTATTTATAAATGGCATAGATATCCATTTTTTTATTATCTAAAGTAACATTGCAAACCCTCTTCTTATCATTAGATGAATTTACTGTACACAAGATTTGGATTTTATCATAACCAATCTTTAAAAGTTCATTAGCAAAGAGTTCAATATTTAAAATTTTATCACTCTTATATTTACATAATTTATCATTGTGATGCAAAAACAATTTCAGACATGCCATTTTATGTATCATTGGAACATGTGATTTAAAATGAATATATCCTCTTTCTCCAATAGGTTTAAAAATTAATTTATAATTTAAATCAGTAGCATCTCTAAATATTTATAAATCCAAAAATTTTATTTTTCCATTTTCTTCATTCTCAATAGTCCATTTCAAATTGTTTAAATCATTCAGATTATATAAAAGAACACAACATATCTAGTATAAATTTTAATATCTTCAAAATTATAAGAATTAAATATAATATCTTACATATTTTGACAATGTAAAATTGCAAATTTGTGCAACCATAAGCAACTCCATTGGCCATCCTTTACCCATTTTATAAAACTTATCATTATATGTTGTAATAATATTATCACTTATAAATGGGTAAAGGATGGCCAATGGGGTTACTTATGGTTGCACAAATTTGTAGTTTTACATTGTCAAAATATGAAGATATTATATTTAATTCTTATAATTTTGAAGATATTAAAATTTATACTAGATATGTTGTGTTCTTTTATATAATCTGAATGATTTAAACAATTTAAAATGGACTATTGAGAATGAAGAAAACGGAAAAATAAAATGTGCAGATTTACAAATATTTAGAGATTCTACTGATTTAAATTATAAATTAATTTTTAAACCTATTGGAGAAAGAAGATATATTCATTTTTAAATCACGTGTTCCAATGATACATAAAATGGGCATGTCTGAAATCGTTTTTGCATCACAATGATAAATTATGTAAATATGAGTGATAAAATTTTAAATATTGAACTCTTTGCTAATGAACTTTTAAAGATTGGTTATGATAAAATCCAAATCTTGTGTAGAGTAAATTCATTAATGATAAGAAGAGGGTTTGCAATGTTACCTTAGATAATAAAAAATGGGTATCTATGCCATTTATAAATAATATGCAATCTAAATTAATTAAGAATATATTTAAAGAAAAATATAATATTTCATTTTGTGTTCCTCTGAATATTAATTGATTGATTAATAATTCTAAGAGTATAATTCATAAATTGCAAAGAAGTAATATAGTTTATCAGATTTCATGTGGATGTCAAAAATTATATATCGGTAAATTGAGATGTTCTGTGGAAAAAAGATTGAAGGAGCATCAATTATTATATAATCGAATTAAAAATAATGTAAATAGTCAATTTAATACAGCTTCAGTATTCTTTGACCATGAAAAAACGTGTAATTATAGGTTTACATTTAATAGTAGTGAATTAAAAATATTAATGGAAGAAAGGAATCATAAAAAGAGGAAAATTAAAGAGGTAATTTTGATTGATAAATGTAAGGATGGTGTTATTAATAGGCAAGTTACAAATAAGGCAATACACAGCTTATGGAAATTTACATAACATTAAGTTTTAAAAAAATTGAAATTCAGTTAAAGCACTTCGAAAGGATTTAAACTATAATTTTGCATTTACCCTTATATATATATATATATATATATATATATATATATAACATGATAATAGCCCAAGCTTATTAACATCAACTATCTTCAATTTGTTATCAAAGCAGTCTCTATGAATAAAAAATGGATTAATAGAGATTGTCTTAACAGCAGATAGAAGATTCCTAGCATTGATAAGCTTGCGTTATTATCATGTGATTATACATTTCTTGAACCATCTAGCTTTATGCAAAATTAAATTTAATATATCATCATCATCATCATCATCATTATTATTATTATTATTATTATTATTATTATTATTATTATTATTATTTAAAATAGATTTGATAGTTTTATGAAAATTTTATTTATAAATACTGTAATCGAATTTGGTATTCGGATGTTTATTTTGCTTTTCTTTTTTGGCAATTACTGATTTTAATTATGTTAGAACTGTCTACATGATTGAGAAGAAATATGGTCAGAATATACAGGCTATTTACTTAAGGAGCAAAGCCTTTCCCACCGCATCTCATACAGTAACAGGGAAGAAAGAAAACATTACTCACTACCCTTGCCAATTGTTAGACAGTGAAGATTTCAGTAATTTTTCAATCCTTATGAATCGTTATTTATGATGGATATTACCAACTATCTAAAAAAAGCCCTAAGCCTAATTAAAATATTTCAAATTTTACTTGGCATATTTTAACATAATACTATGTTGGTAGCAATTATTGTTTCTGCATTCTGATTTCTACTTCATAATGCAACAAAGTTTAGAATTTTATTACTAAACAACATTTCTTCCCCCAAAATATGTGTAATTGTAACCGAATTTGTTAAATAGACATCTTAAATTAAGGAAAATTATTTCCACACAGAAGTAACATTAAAAAATCATAGAAGATAAATATGGAACAGATTTGTTATCTGCTGTCTTTTATTTCGTTTTAACATCATAATGTAATTATGATATTAGTAATGGAATTTAACATTTAAATGTTAAGTTTATTTCTTAAGTAATTAAATAAACTGTTTCAATTCTTATTTTTGAATCTATTTAAAAAATACAGTTGTAATAGAAACCAAATATTGGCTTTTGATATTCCGTATATAATTCTCTAAACACTTCTTTTTTCTTCCTCGTCCTTAATTTTGCTTCTTCATATACAACAATATATCTTTTTAAAAATATTTACAACCTTTTAATATTATAATTGCAGTTTCTACTGTTCCTCGCAGACTTTTTCAGATCTACAAAAATTTAAATATTATAATAATACAACCAAAACTTATACATACACCCGGGTCTTGTTTTATGCAGATTTATTTAATGCAATTTTGAAGTTATGCGATTCATGTTTTTTCTTAATATTTTTGTATGCGGTTTTGCGAATAAAAATTATTAGATCAGAAGTCAAGCTCCGATAATGTGCTATTACTTTGATATACAGTATTATAAATTTCACACACTCCCACGTCATATTTAAAGTAATAGCGCATTATTGGAGTTTGATTTCTATTTAATAATTTCAATATTTTCAGCATTTTATAATAGTACTGTAATAGATTTTATGCAATAAAGAAGTTCATAATTTACTTACAAATTCAGGATTTTCTCATTTTATATACACACATTAAATTTTACAAAATTATAAAGTAAATCTGTTCAAATGTTACAGACGTGTATACTATGCATGTTATTGTTTTTACATTTTAAATCACATTCTATTTTTGCTTTTTAAAAAAAGAATACATAATCAATTAATCATTTAGTGTCTGCAAGTTTATTTTTAAAAGGTGAGTAACAGCTGTGGGCACCATTAAAATATGATTTTTTATTTGTAATTAACAATTTAAAAATTATGTAATGTGATCTGAAACAATGAAATTTGATTTTTAAATGGAATTGAAAATTAAAAAATTATAGACAAAAATAAGAATTTAATTTTTAATTATTAGTTTTAATTAAATTTTGTCGAACAGTGGTGAGTTGGTGTTTGTTTATTATCGTAAGTCTAAATTCTTATTTTTATTTCAAACTTTTAGTTTACTCTAACGGAGAGGAAAAAACACCCAAGAAAATGAATTTCTTTGGAAACAAAATTTCAATTTTAGATCACTTAGCAAATTCAGAAGTATCAACAGCGATTGGAAAACATTTAGTTTGGGTGAGTCTATGATAAGAGCAATTAAAAAAATGAAGTTAGCACTAATTGTATTTCCTCTTGTGATGAATCTGATGTCTTACTAGTTTATAAACAAACTTACACACCATCAAATAGTGATAATGATTAAAGTACTGTACATGTATGAAAAAATAAAAAATATTGTAAATTACACATAAAAATATATTGTTTTGAATAAAATTAAATACTGTAGTTAATAAAAAAAGTTTGTCTTGTATCAATTTTTTTTAAATTTGAAATTTTTTATTATTCATATTTTTTTAATGCAAATTTTAAAGTAATTTTACGTTGTTGCTTTGCTTTTATGCGATTTTTGAAAATTACAGTACCTATCCCCATTTCTCAAGCTAAGTTATGTCTATTTTTGTGTGATTTCTTTTGTGTGCATTTTCTGAAGAACCTTTCTACCACATAAAACAAGACCCAGGTGTACATCAATAAATTAACAATCAATTTATACATATAATAACACACTTAACTACTATACATCTGGATCTCATTTTATGTGGTAGATAGGTTCCTCAGAAAATGCGCACAAAAGAAACTGCACAAAAATAGACTTAACTTACTTTTAAAAATGGGGGATACATATTGTAATTTTCCAAAAATCACATAAAAGCAAAGCAACAATGTAAAATTACTTTAAAATTCACATAAAAAAAAATAAGAAAATAAAATATGACTAATAAAAAATTTCAAACTTGAAAAAAATTGATACAAGACAAACTTTTTTTACTTTTTTTATTAACTACAGTATTTAATTTTATTCAAAACAATATATTTTTATGCGTAATTTACATTTTTTTCATATATGTACGATATTTTAATCATTATCACTATTTGAGACATCAAATTCATCATGATGTGATGTGATGTGAGGTACTGTAGCTTCTCCTTAAATGAAGTCAAACGGAAATAGAACTAAAACATTTTCCAGTAGCTGTTGATCCTTCCCATTTCGCTAAGCAATCTAAAATTGAAATTTTTGTTTCCAAAGAAATTCATCTTCTTGAGTGTTTTTTTTCTCTCCATTAGAGTAAACTAAAAGTTTAAAATAAAAATAAGAACTTAGACTTACAATAATAAAAAGACAATGACTCAGAACTGTTGGGAAAAATTTAATTAAAACTAACAATTAAAAATTAAATTCTTATTTTTGTTTTTAATTTTTTAATTTTCAATTCCATTTAAAAATCAAATTTCATCGTTACACATCATATTAATTTCAGATCACATTACGTAATTTTTAAATTGTTAATTACAATTAAAAATCAGATTTTAATTGTCAAATTTAATTGTGCCCACTGCTGTTACTCATCTTTTAAAAATAAACTTGCGGACACTAAATGATCAAATGATTATGTACTCTTTTTTATAAAAAACAAAAATAGAAAGTGATTTAAAATGCAAAAACAACAACATAGTATTTTTTATCTATAACGTTTGAACAGATTTACATTATAGTCTTGTAAAATTTAATGTGTGTATATAAAATGGGGAAATTAATGAACTTCTTTATTGCATAAAATCTATTACAGTACTATTATAAAGTGCTGAAAATATTGAAATTATTAGATGGAAGTCGAATTCCGATAATGCGCTATTACTTAAATATGATGTGAGTGTGTGAAATTTATAATATTTAAAGTAATAGTGCATTATCAGAGCTTGACTTCTGATCTAATAATTTTTATCACATAAAAGAAAACCGCATACAAATATATTAAGAAGAAACACGAATCGCATAACTTCAAAATCGCATTAAATAAATCTGCATAAAATGAGACCCGGGTGTACATCATTTATTACATTATATTACTAAATTACTCAATCCTTAAATAATTTTAAAAAATTTTAAATTAATTTTTAATTCTTCAATATTTTATATTCCCTTTTTTTATACATTTTAAAATATACTATCATATATATATATATATACATCATAATACATAATACTGTAATTATAATAATAAATATTTTTGCTTAAAAGGTGTAAGAAAATTGTAATTATTTTTAAAAAGATATTCTGCATAGTTAATTACTCTTAATTTTTTGGCCATGTTTTGAAAATTAAGGAAACATCACTTCCAGTATGGCTTATAAGGCTTTTGTATAAAATAACTAGAAATCAAAGCAACTACTTCAATGTATGATCTTTTTTTAACTAGTGCCTTATTATAATAATTCATAATCAATGCTTATATTTTGTTTCAAAATAAATATTTTCTCTCATGAACTAAAGTGTACATATATAGCTTTCACATCACTCTAATACATTTTTTTTATCTTATTCATCTCACATATGATCTTTTTCTAGATTTCTGATAATTTCTTGAGATTCAGCTTAAAATTTCATTTGACTTTTTATTATCACATTTCTAATGGAATATTAATCCCAACTTCCATTTCAATAATGTTGGTGAAATCTGTTTGTTTTCTCACTCATGTATTTTATTTTTAATTCTATCTTGTTATTTTTTTAAAAAAACATCTATCTTTCAGTGTAGTCTGCAGTCTTTGCATTGATAAATTATGAATCAACTTATCTAATTCATAAGTAAGCATTGGAAAAACACATTTGCTAAAAGCCTTCTTGTTCTAATACTAAGTACATTTTCTTTTAATATTAATTTATCTCTATCAAAAGGCCACCATCCATCTTTAATTCAATAATCAATTCCATTCACTATGTTTTCATTTATGTTATTAATCTTATCAAGACATTTATAGATGGTAACTTTTTTTACTTTATTATTATCAGACTTTATTTTCATCTTTTTGAAGCTCTGAAACATCATTTATTATTTTCTGATATTTATGATTATTCTGATTTTTTTAATTTCATATAATAAGATTAATGGCATTTCCTGAAACTCTGAAAAATAATTTTATGTAAATAGTTTCATCATCTACAAAATCTAAATGATCTAAGTAAACTTCATTTATTTTTATTCCACAACTTTTCCATAAACCTCCTATAAAAAGTTGGAAAAATAGAAATCCTCTTATCCTACATCTTAATCAAGATTCCTTTTCTTTAAAGCCATCATATAGCTTCATAACTGCAGTTGCATTTTAAAAATATGCTTCAGAATTTCTTTATAGTCAAATGACTTTTTATATTCTATAAATTCAATGGAAAAGGTCATTTATTGATCTTCTGTAACTTTTATTAAAACTTGGCCATGATTTGTTATGCTACAACCATTTTTAAATCTACCTCTTTCTTTTGATTAAATTGATCCCAGATTTTTTCACTGATGAGTTGTAGTGATATGAATAAAGATATTATATAGAATTAAAAAAAGTCTGACACATCTATCATTTTTCCATATCTTCTTTTTCATTTTTTAAAAATATTAATATTTTTGGTCATCTGTTGCATCACAAACATTTCGATATTCAGCATACAGCCTTGCCATAATTTTTCTATTTTTTTATCTGCTTTATTTATAAATTTTCTATTTAGATTTTTTATTCTTTAGAGAAGTCATAATATATAAGACAATTTAAAATACTTAACATTTCAAATAGGTCTAGTCTTTATAGAATTATTCAATATACTTTCTGATGTTATCCCTACTTTTAGAAATAGAACTAATCTTTCTAATATTAACATATAATAACTATTCTTTCTTATTGCATTGCCAAATGTATACCATATAATACTAAATTGTCCATTCATTTTACTACTGTTACACAATGCTTTATTTACCACCTTTTTTTACAGTTTTACAGTTTCGATTGCCCAGCAATCTTCTTCAGAACTTTATATCTCCTAGCCTCAACTCTAAAAAAAAAAGGTGGTAACTAAAGCATTGTGTAACAGTAGTAAAGTGAATGGACAAGTTAGTATTATATAGTGTTAAAATAATGTTCTGCATTAAATTAGGATGCTTTATTTGTCTAAGACTAATAAAATAATTCTTGAGCCGATCACATAACTCTAAATTACATATTACTGTTTCAGCAGCATATATTTTTTTACACCATCTCTACACCATTTACTGTAAGCTGTATTAATTAGAAGCCAGCTAATAATCATCATCATTTTTAATTATTATGAATCTTCCTGAATGAAAGACTTTCTAAGTTCTATCCATCTTCTCCAATCTCTAGCTTCTCTTCTTTATATCAAACAAGCACACTTCTTTATTTCATACATACATCTCACATGTAGTCTATTTTTAAGTTTTTTACAATCTCTTGAAGTCCAGTTTAAGACTTCAATTGTCTATCTATTATTATCTCTGCTAGCAATATGTCCAGCCCAATTCTACCTCAGTCTCTTAATTTTTTTAGTGGTGTCAGTAATATCTGTTTGTTCTCTCACTGAAGTATTTCATTTTCCTATCTTATTGTTACTCCTATCATGCATCTCTCCATATTTCTTTGAGTGGTCTGAAGTCTCTGTATTGCTCTTTTGCTAAGCATCCAAGACTCAGATCCATAAGTAAGAACTGGTAAAATACATTTATTAAAAAACCTCCCTTTTCAAAGTCAGATGATAGTGCCTAATAAATTTCCTATTCTGTGATGTTCTATCTAATATCACCAGATTAGTTTCAAGTTTATGGCTTTCATCAGTAGGAAGTTTTGAAACTTCAAACAGTTCCATCTGGACTTTTAGGATCTAATACCCTTTCCCCCTAGCAATCATCATTTGTCTCTCTGATATTCCATCAAGCTATCAGCCTGAAATGAAAAACATATAAATATTTTCAATCTTAACCAACTTGCTTGTTACTAAAGCTACAGTAAGTGGCATATAGATAGGGGGAGGGGTTGTCTGAGACTTGTATTATCCCTAATTACTCAAAATACATTATTTTTTCAGATTTTTTAAAATTATATAAAAACGTGAGATAAATACCAAAGTTTAAAAACAATAACAATTAAATATTATTAATATTTATTTAATGTATATTATTATTCGATATCTTGAAAATACCTTCTCATGAAACCCTGTATTCATATTCTATTTTGTAAATAATTCGATTGATATATATTTATGACGTGTATATACTCTTGTATATGATTAAAATAATTAGAATGTTTAAGTTATTTAATCAATAGGTAATTAAATTATCCTATGTCATACTAGATATTTGATTATTATTTTTTAGAAATGAATAGGAAAAAATTTGTAACGTACCGGATATAATTTACAGTTTAATTCAATTGTAATTGCTGGCTAATAAAATCTTATCTTTCAGATAGAAAAGAAGACGTAATGCTAAGAGGAAATACTAATAAATAAAATAACTATTTGATAAATCATCATTTATATATTTTTATAACAATTGCATCATCTTACTATGTAGACGACTTTTCAAGCATTATTTCGTCCCCTCCCCTCTTTATACTATTTGTCTATAATCACAACAAATCAATAATTATAATAATGAAGTAATTAGTTCTTAATATTAAAAGAATTGCTTTAAAATAAAAATTAACTATGTACTATTTAACCATGTGTGTGTTTACGACATCCATATACTGTCAAAAAGAAATTAACAAAAAGAAACTGAGAAGAGAAAATTCCAAATTCCTACTCCTATTTATTTTTGACATTACTATTATCATGTGAATATGGGTATGAGAAACGAGTAAGACCTAAATGAGCTGGATACCATCACACATCGGCCAACAAGTTGAGTTTACAAGCTTTTCCTTTTGACTTGGGGAGTATGATATTGTTCTTCTTTTCAACAGAATGATAGATCCTGAATAAGACAGTGGTTTTTGTTTTAAAGGCAGAATGAATATATGTATGTAGGAAGTTTGTAAAGATAATCTTCCATCATAGGAAATGATGCCAGAGTAATTATAATTTTGCTCTATATTTCAGTACAAAGAAAGCTGTTTTTATTAGAAGATCCTTGATAAAGTTTAATTACTGGTATATGATGAATCTTCAAATATAAATATTATCACTAAAGCAATTAACTGCAAATCATTTACAAAAAAAATGATACATGATCTGATCATCATCATTACTTTTATGATTAGTAAATATTTTAAAATGCTAAAAATATCAATATATTTGGCACACCAACAAGAATACATTTACATTATTTATTTACTATAATCGATGCCAAAAAAAATTGCATTTACATTATTTAAACTCATTTTATTTTAACTTTTCAATATCTTGTTTCCATTACATTGATGCATAAGTACATAGTAAACATATAGATGTAATAATCAAGTTTTCCTCTCTTGGGGGTGTGTGTGAACATTTGTAATTGTTTTATTAACAAAATGATTAAAAACAAATAATGATATAATTATTGTTTAAATATATATAACAGTAGTTGAATGGGTTTTTTTTTTACCTGAGAGGTTATGTGACTTTTGAATACAAGTAGCAACAAGTAACACTTTGAAAGCATGGAGCAAATTGTGGTTAAATTGTCAGATGCTCAGGAGATCAAGTGATATTTAAACACTAGAAATGTTAGTTGAGCTTTGATCCAGGGACTTTTAGTTCTTAAATTAATCATCTTATCACTAAATGCCATGGACTATTAATACAAATATATTATTAATGATTTCATGCTTCTGAAAAAAAAATATTTATTATTAAAAAAACTTATATAAATCTATTAAAACAGCAAGTTAACAATAATAAGTTTTCTTTTATATCTGCTACATTACATTGCTTAAAAATTCTCAGATGACATTGATAAAGATGTCAATAAGTATAAAAATAACATTTTATATCTCTGCAGTTATAATGCATTAATCTCTATGATAGCCAGTTTATCTTTCAAAAGAAAATTTTATTCACAAACCATAAGAATCATTTACAAAAAGGACATTTACATATCAATCTCAAAGGAGACCAGTCAACAAAATCAGAGGTTACGCTTGTGTATATAAACATAAAACAATTAATTTCATATCAATTACATTAAGGCATTAGTTATCACCAGAAATTGAAGACATATAACTTCCCATTCCAGAAATCATAGTAGTGGCCCATTTACATTAATCTGATCATGTATATCATATATATGATGGTGTTAGTCAATTCAAACACATATAAGTTTGTTTAATTTATGAACATGTGGACAATGATTAAAACCATATTTGGCCATTTAGTCTATAGAGTTTTATCTTATCAAGTGAAGAGCATTTTATTAATGAAATAAACAATTTTTATGTAAAAAAAAAAACCATGGGGATTTATTAATAAGGAATGCATAATGGAACGTAATATTTACTAAAAGAACAAAAGGTGGTTTTCAGTGAAGCAAAATATATAGAAAAATGAAAGAATATAAAATGTATTGCTTCATTTTCTAGGATGGTATCACTTTTTAAAATGGTATTTCTAGTTTAAAACATGCCCAGGGTTTACAATTCCTGCTAAATCTGTGGTTATATTTGACGTTAGATATAAAAAAAAATTATATTTAAAATTATTTCCATTGTTTTGATTAGAGTCTACAAAGAATTGGGAGTGGTTAGATATCAAAAAAAATTTGTAAGTGTAAACAAATAATTTAAACATTTTAACAACCATCTTTATTTAAATTAGATTTGAGATACAACTGAACTCTTCAACACCTACACGTTAGTAAGAGTTTTGATAAAGATAAAAGAAGTTAATAAAACTCTTTCATTTAATTCTATTTATGTATAAAAATAAGTTTTAGTCCATTTGCAAATACACATAATAAAACATTGCATCCGTACAAAACATATTTATAAATAATTAATATATATATATACCTGTACAAGGACAGTTCTGATTTTATAATTTTTTAAATGTAAAATAAATATAAGATAACACAAATATGCATAGCATTTAAATTGTTAAGAAAGTTATATTTTAAGGAAAAGTGTTGCTACTGAATTAGAAAATCACTGATAACTAATATGAGATTAAGGAATAATTTTCTTCATAAATAGAAGTTTAGACCAATTAGATGTCATAGTGAGTTCTTTTTAAGCAGATAACAATTCACTGTCAGAATTTTTTTTTTATTGTATAATTAACAAAATTTGTTTTGTCAATTGTTATTTTCCCTTTGTTTTATTTTTTTTAATGAATATGTGATTTTTTTTCTATACTACATCATTACTTACTGTACATAACCAAATGTAATTTTTTAGGGTTTTATATAAGATTTTTCTTTATCAAAATTTGATTCTAATCATAAATCTACCATAGATTAAAAATATCTTCAAATTTGATCCAGTTTGTTCTATCCATATCTTTTTTCTTCAGCATCATTCTGACAGATTTTTTTCATTTCATCCATCTCATATCTGTTTTCTTATGTTTGGGGATATAATTCAGGACTTTAGTTGTTATTCATATATTGTCATTCCTTTTAGTGGCATGTTTTCTCCAGCTTTATTTCTGCATTTTAATTTTTTCAATGATGTCGTTTCTCACCTATATATTTTTTTATATCCTTTTATAAATCCTAATACACAATTTTCCTATAATTCTCTGTGTATTCTGCTTATCTATATCATTTTTCTATCAAGAGATTAACCTCAAATCCACAAACAAAATTAATATAATAAATTTTATTAATTATTTTTAGGTACAGAATCTTTATATATATATATAATAATAAATGTAATGTAATTATAAGGGACTTGAACTCAGACTTTTAAACTCCCCAAGGCCATCAATACACATGATCACACAATATAAAAAAGTTAAATGATGGCCAATATACATATTTTGTGCTGATCCAGCACTCATCAGTTGGTGCAGATCATCATCTACCATACATATATACAATCACTGCTCATTTTATATTAAGATAGCAAATCTTTAAACTTTAATGAACAAGCTTCAATCTTTTCCACTCTCCATCTCTTCTGCCATCCATATCATTGAAAATCCAAGGATGAAATTTTCAAAGCCTTTGTTGATGCTAATTTTATTAGCATACTCATGTTGACATTAAGTCAATCTGACCCTTCACACATAGGACCTTAATATGTCCATTTCTTTCATATTCAACCTCCATTCTGCTCATCTATCTTCTATATAATTAAATGGACATTTTAAAGATCTATGAGTGAGGTGACAGATTGACTTAAGGTCAATATGGGTATAACAATAACAAGGGCTTTAAGAATTTCATTCTTGAATTTTCAATGATATGGATCGCAGAAGAGTTGGAAAGTCAAGAAGATTAAAGCTTATCCATTAAAGTTTAAAGATTGGTTATCTTAATATAAAGTGAGCACTGATTGTATATATGTATGGGAGATGATGATCTGGAACAACTGATGAGTACTGGTTCAATACAATATATATATATATATATATATTGGAGATCATTTAACTTTTTCATATGTATGATGACATGTGTATCAGTTGTATAAGATGGGTTGAATAACTGTGGAGAATTTGAAAGTCTGACTTCAAATCCCATATAATTACATTGTTTAATATAGACAACATACGTGTATTTAAATATTACATATTCAGCCTGTATTCTGCCAGCACTCTTCTGTATAATTAAATGGACATATTAAGATCCTATGTGAAGGGTCAAATTGACTTAAGGTCAACATGGGTATGATAATAATATTAGCATCAACAAGGGTTTTGAGAATTTCATCCTTAGATTTTCAATATTATTGATGGCAAAAGAGTTGGAAAGTGGAGAAGATTGAAGCCTGTCCATCAAAGTTTAAAGATTTACTTTCTTAATATAAACAGCAGTAATTGTATATAATAAACAGAATATATGAAATTAATTGAAAATAAGTGTCAAAATAAAAATATACAAATAAATTATGTAGGAGAAATCAAAAATTCAATAGATAGAAGATTATTATAACATAAATAGGATAAAAATTTGCCTATATATATATATTAGAAACAGGGCATGAGTTTTGAAAGAATTGTATAAAGATGATACAATTTACAAATAATGAAAGAGATAGAAAAATAAAAAAACTATTTATATTAATAATATTAAGCCAGTATTAAATGGAGATTTGGGCCTGAAAAAAATTCTTCAAAAACTATTTGTTCAAATAAAATTCAATAGCTAACTTCATTCATTGAGTCTTCTTATTTATAAATAATTTGTCCAAGATATTAAAGCTATTAATTTCTGATTCATTACTATACATCTTTTTTCTTCAGTTATAAAAGTCAGGCTTAAATAATCTTTCCATTTTTATTCACAAAATACTTCCCATAAAGATGCTGTAAAAATATTGAGAGATACATCTTAATCATTTTAATCCAATGCATATTACCATTTTGATCAATATTCTTTAGAATTCAACATCCTGGGATTATTTAATGATATTTTGAAGCTTTATTCATAGCAGAAGTGCTGATAAAATCAACTTGTTTTCATAATTATTAAATTCAATAAAAATTGCAATTCATACTCAATGGTCCTTATTATTTCTTGAATTTGCTCTCTTGCTCTATAAATATAATTTGTTTTATGCCTACATCAAAAATTATCCATAAATGATTTATAATGATCTTAGTAACAAATTTATATACTGTCTTGTATCTTGTATAGAAGACTGATAGTTTTGTAATTTTGAGGATTTATCTTTTTTAAATATAAATAGCATTATTGTAATTTTTGGTCATCTAGTTGATCATTCATCATCATCATCATCATCATCATCATCAACCATTATCAATCCACTGCAGGATGAAGGTCTCTCCAAGTTTAATCCATCTTCTCTGATCTTTAGCTTCTCTTCTCCACAACACCCCTGCACATTTTCTTATTTCATCCATCCATCTCACATGTGGTCTCTTTCTGGGTCTTTTACAATCTCTTGGAATCCAGTTTAAAATTTCAATTGTCCATCTATTATCATCTCTTCTAGCAATATGTCCAGCCCAACTCCATTTCAATCTTTTAATTTTTTCAATAAGGTCAGTAACACCTGTTTGTTGTCTTACCCATACATTGCGTTTTCGATCTCTTCTTGTTACTCCCAACATACATCTCTCCATACTCCTTTGAGTGGTCTGAAGTCTCTGTATTGCTCTTCTATTAAGTGTCCAAGTCTCAGATCCATAAGTAAGAACTGGTAAAACACATTTGTTAAAAACCATCCTTTTCAAACACATAGGCATATTTCCTTTTAGTATCAAGTTATTTCTACCAAAAGCACTCCAACCAAGTTTAATTCTATGATTAATTTCCTCCATTATGTTTCCATCTGTATTAATAATCTGACCAAGGTATTTGTAACTGTTAACTTCTTCTAATTCTTCATAATCAATCTTTATTTTCATATTTTGAGCAAATCGATTAAACATTACTTTAGTCTTTTTAACATTTATCTTTAGTCCTACTTTTCTACTTTCATCTGCTAACTCCTGCAACATTTCCTGCAGCTCTGAAGCATTATTTGCAAAAACAACTACATCATCTGCGAAATCTAAATGACTTAAATACTCTCCATTTACTTTCACTCCTTTAGTTTCCAGATTTTAATCCACAAAATACTTCTTGCAGCACTGCTGTAAAAGAGTTTTGGAGATATGGAGTCACCTTGTCTTACACCTTTCTCAATGTTGATTTTTTCCAGTATCATTATGTAATCTAATTGTTGCTGTTGCATTTTTATAAATATTCTTTAAAATATGACAATATCCTGGATCTATACCTTGATGATCCAATGCTTTAATCACTGAAGAAATGTGTATAGAATCGAATGCCTTTTCATAATCTACAAATCCAAAACATAATGACAACTCATATTCATTTGTCCTTTCTATGACTTCTCTCAATACCTGGATATGATCTATTGTACTAAAACCACTTTTAAATCCAGCTTGTTCTCTTGGTTGGTGGAAATCCAAAGTTCTCTGTAGACGAGTTGTAATTATCTTGGTAAAAATTTTATATAAAACTGATAAAAGGCTGATAGGTCTGTAATTTCTAATATCTTCTTTATCACCTTTTTTAAATATTAATATTATTACTGCATTCTTCCAATCTTCCGGTACATCTTTATCATTTAGACATTTGGTATACAACTTTGCTAAAATTGTTTCTATTTCTTCACCTGCTTCTTTTAATATATCAATTATAATTCCATCATTTCCTGGAGCCTTTCCTTTCTTCATACACTTAATTGCATGTCTCACTTCTTCATTTAAAATTCTGGGCAATTCGGAAGATGTAATAGATATAGGAGGTACTTGTTCTTTATTACTATATAATTCTTGATAAAAATCTTCTACCAATTTCATGATGTCATCTCTCTTTTTAGTAATAATTCCATCTTTTTTTCTTATTGCAGATATAAATTTCCTACCAATACCAAAATGTTGTTTAACATTTTTGAGACTTTTATTTTCTTCTACAGCTTTCCTTGCTATTTCACAGTTATACTTTCTTATATCATTTTCAACTCTTTTCCGTACCATTTTACAAAATTCGAGATATTCAATTCTTTTTAATACATCATTTTTGTATATCTTCATATTCCTTCTTTTCTTCATAAATTCTCTAGTCTCAGTAGAAATTTTATTAGTCAATTGCTGCTTTTTTCTACCAGCTATGTTTGTTGCAGTTTTTAAAAGTGTATCAGTTATTTTCATATTAATTTCATTCAAATCTGTATCATGTTCAAAATCTCCTAACACTTGAAACCTATTTGTAAGTTCTAATTTAAATTCATTAGAATGTTTCTGAAGATTAGGAATATCAACTGTAAATATTGTTTTTCTTAATAATTTTTGTCTTTCTAGTTTTACATTAACACGTAACTTACACCTTACTAATCGATGATCACTTCCTGTGTTAAATTTATTAAGAACATTACAATCTTGAAATATGTATTTTCTGTTAGTCAAAATATAATCCAATTCTGCTGTACCTTCATTTGGATGCTTCCATGTCCATTTCCTTTTAACATTTTTCTCAAAAAATGAATTCATAATATAAAGTTTTTCTTTTTCTGCAAACTCCACAAGTCTATGTCCTCTCTCATTTCTATTACCATAACCAAAATTACCTACAGCAATTTCATCTTTCATTTGTCTACCAATTCTAGCATTAAAGTCTCCCATAACAATTTTAAAATGTTGTTTACTCTGATCAAAAGCCTTTTGTACATCCATATAAAAATCTTCTACTACTTCATCACTATGAGAACTTGTTGGGGCATAAACCTGAATTATCTGCATTTGGTATCTGCTATTAAGTTGTATAACTAATCTTGCCACTCTGTCCGATACACATCAATCTCCACAATATTGTTCTTCCACTTTTTATTTATAATGAATCCTACTCCACTTGTATTTCCAATATGTGTGCCTTTATAATAGAGTATATGTCCACTTTTTAAATCAATTGTTTCTTCTCCTTTTCTTCTAACTTCACAAAGTCCAATAATGTCCCATTTAATATAAGACAGTTCTTCTTCTAATTCTTGCAATCTTCCTTCACTTGAAAGTGATCTGCAGTTGTAAGTACCTAAATAAAAAGTCATCATCAAATGGCAGCCTGGGTCCGCAATCAGGGGATTCTTAGCACCCTCCGCCTTTGGCCACCAACCGCTGCCTTGGTTGGTGACTTTACAGCCTCCTGGGAATAAGGGCCATGCTTTATTTTTGTCTGTCATAATTGTATATATGTATTGGAAAAATATTTATCATTTACACAAACATTCATTCTGCCTTATCAGGCACTGAGAAGAAAGACCATGGTGTTTCTTGATCTTAAACTCAGAGGTAAAAAGCCAATAAACTCACCACGCTGGCTAATGCGTGTTGGTGAGCAGCCCATCCACGTTCGTATACTATATGAATAATCACATAGTAATAACAGCTGCAATGACAAGAACATATGGAGTGGACATTAAGAATTTGCCCTGCTCGGTTCCTTTAAGCTCTCCAAGAGGAATCAAAGGGTCTCCTTTCAGTTAATAGCAAACTCCTTTCTGCAGCCGTTGATCATTATTACTTGATTTATATCAACAATTTCTCTAATTTTTCACTTGTTTTTTGTTTAAAAAAGTATAGAATAATTTCATTAATTTCTTAAGATTTTCAATTCTTTATAGATTTCATATAAATAAGTCTTCATTTATTATGTAAGCCATTTTGTTTTCCTGCTTTTTATTACTATAACGTTTTTTTCTAGAATACTTTCACACACTTTTTATTTTTTGTCCACTCCCTCCCTGTTTTTTTTATTAATATTATTATTATTTTCTTGAAATAATTTTCTTTTTAATCCAAAGATGTTAATTTTATCAGATTAATATTTTTTTTTATAGTTGAGGGGGAGACAATTTTATTAAATTTAAATTCTTTTAAGAAATTATTTCAATTTTTTTTCTTTCATATCTATATAGATGCCTTGTTTATTATTATTTTTTTTTTTTTGCAAAAGACTGTTGTTTACTTAACATCTTATTGTTCTCGTTTTAAAATTGGACCATCTTGAAGGATGTTAGGGTTAGGACTAGAATGTATGTATATAATCATTATAAATAATTCAATTGTTTAACAACTAAATTTCAACAACAATATTATATTTTTCATTCAACAATTATATAAGTTAAATTGCAATAAAATGAAGATAAAGTATCACATTACTATCTGAATTATAATATAATTGTATTATGGGTAAAAGGGAATAAACTTTTGGTGGGAAAATCTCTCTAGCATCTTTCTACAGACAATCTTTGAAGTAAAAGATAATCCAGGCTAGTCAAATGCAGAATAATCCGGGTTTACTCATTAACTCCAAATCTTTAGATATTTATTTACTGATTATTGATTGTATCAAATTGGGTATTACATACTGGTGTTTTAACTGAAACACCCAGGCTCCATTATATACCTGTGTCTATACGTGTAATATATAGGGTATATGACCACAGACTTTCACACGACCCACCCCTCTCCACACTATGGTTTAGCATGAAATAGGTATATTGGTGATTATTTATCTTTTCGACATATATGTGTTCAAGAGTATCAGTGTTATGAGACAGTATGGAGGGGGGTGGGTCGTGTGAAAGTCTGTGCTCATATACCCTATATATTATACTGGTGTTTTTAAAAAAAAAAAGTCCAAATTTTTTAATATCCACGATTGGGATCTTAGCACTCATTAATCGTTATAAAATAAAAACCCTTCAATATTTGTATTATATATAAAATATATATGTGTGTGTGTTTATGTTTATTCAAGATTATGAAAATTATATGTTTTATTTTTTCGTTTAAATAAATATATTTTATACCTGCATATTTACAAACAGAAAAATAGAAACTATTAACAGGAGGAGGTTTTTTTTTTTTCTATTGCGAATCATCTTTTCCAATTGTGAAATTATTTTTTTCTGCCGAAGTTATTAAAAGATTATAAAAGACACTTTAAATAAAATATCTGGAAATATTGCATTTGATCCTGTTAAAGATCAAATTCAGAGTCTTTAGACAAGCCCTTCTGCTATGAATAAAGCTTCAAAATATCATTAAATAAGCTTAGAATGTTGAATTCTAAAGAATATTTATCATAATAGGGAAAATGATAATATGCATATGATTAAAATAATTAAGATGTATCTCTTCAATATTTTTACAGCATCTTTATGGGAAGTATTTTGTGAATAAAAATGAAAGATTACTTAAGTCTGACTTTTATAACAAAAGGAAAAAATGATGTATAATAATGAATCAGAAATTAATACTTTTAATAATTCTTAACATGAGTTTGCGCTGAAAAAATAATCGGAGATCTAAGATAAGATTAAATGTAGTCATATATAATATTTTAAATACGTCAATACTTATCTATAAGTAGAGGATATTAAAACAAAATTTTTAAGAATCATTTCAAGTAATATGATTTTTATTTATTTTATAATAGCTGAAACTTAAATGTTTTAATCGCCTAAAGTATTTATTTAAAAATGTTTGCGGTATGTACTTACTTTCGACCAACGTGTTATGTGGAACTACCAAACTATTAATATTTATATTTTACTTTATTCAATAATATCCGTGATTTCAGGTAAGCATCTAAATAAAAGTCGAATGTAGAATGGGAGAACATTTTCTTTAAATTTCCAATCAGTTTTCATCTCATTTATATACATAAGATGAAAAAAAAAACGAATTAGATTTAATTATAATAATTTATTTAACTTCTGTGTAATACTTTTTTATTAATCTGTCGGCAAAAAAAAAAAGTCTATACATATTTAACTAAAGTATGTACTTTAGTTTATGCTATAGTTTCAAGTATTTAAAAAGCTAGAATAAATTGTGAATGACCAGTTTCCACTAAAGATTATTGTTTGATCATATTATTTTATAAACTAGTTAGATCAACGTTGCCTTCAGAGAGAAATCATACCAAATTTTATATATGTATGTGTATAAATTAATTAAATTACATTTTATAAACAAAATTCTTAAACTATGTGTATATAAGGTAATAATAATGTAGATAGTGACAATTCTTATATGGTTTAAACAATTTTAAAGTTATTAAAGCATTTACATTGTAACAATTCTAATCTATGTTATTTTATTGAAATTTGCTGATTTTAATTCATTTGAACTCAAACCTTTGATAAAGATGATAATAAACTTTTTAAAAAAATGAATATTGAATAAACTGTAAATATTTATCTCACATGTATGATAAAATAATGATATTTAATCAGTAGTATGTGTTTATGCGGTCGTACCAATTGTTAAATTTCATAAATTCGTCTATGCTCTTAGCATTCTCCCCCATCAAGTAAACACCAATTTCTAACTTTTTCAGACAACTTATAATCTGTTGTTTCGTTTTTTTTTTCAGAATGCTCAAAGACATATTTTTTATATGATGATGAAATCCCTTGACCTCAATGATAAACGTCTTCTTCCTCTTTTGCTAATTATTTTAAATAAGTTAAATTTGTGTTTATATTTTGTTGTGTTTAGTCCGGAATACTCATATAAACACAAACGAATATACGTATTTATTAATAATATATAGATATAAACATACACTCGAACGTCATATCTCACTTTAAATGGACTAGCTCAGATTTCTTTCTTATCACGATCGGAATGAGCAGTCATTGCTGCTAACCAAATAGATCTACATAAAGATAATGCATAGCCAGTAGTAAGAACAGACCAATAGGCAATGATGCTGACTGAATCCTAATGTTTCCATTATGGTTGGGGATCTGGCAATAAATAGTCAGCCTTTTTTAAGGTAAAACAGAGAATGATTGTCAAACCTGAGAGATGGTATGCCTTCTCCAGAGATTGACTGTTAAAACAAAATAACAGTAGCCTAATTCAACTAAACAGTTGAGAAAAACTTCTGCTAACCTGAACAGCAGTGATTGTTTTCCTGTCAATAGATATTTAAGCTTAAGGTTAAATGCAGTGAGACAAGTTCACAATTTAGGACTGGATGCTGCCAGAACTAAAGCTGACTTGAAGCAATCTGTAAAGATATCCACAAGAGTTGCCATACTTACATATGAGGCAGGCTGATAAATACAGCTGTAAGTGGGTAGAGAAAGCTATAAGGGCACATACAGTCTCTTCTTTAAAGGAGTGCAGCTACTAGTGCTGATGTGAACTGTTGAAGAAGGGGCTACATATGCCCTTATAGCTTCCTCTACCCACTTACAACTATACTTGACAGCCTGCCTCATGAGTAGTTGCAGAACTCTTCTGACTGTCTTTATTGTTTGCCATGAATCATCTTTGGTTCTGACAACTTCCAGTCCTAAATGTGGACTTGCCTCACTGTGTTTACCATTAGATTAAATATCTATCAACTGGAGAATGATCACTGTTGTTCTGGTTAGCAGGAGTTTCCTTTGACTGTATAGGAGAACTAAGCTATTGTTATTTAGATTTAACAATCATTCTCTGGAAAACGCATATCAATTTCAGGTTTGACAGCTGTTCTCTGCTTTACCTTTAAAAATGCTGACTATTTTCTGTCAGATGCCCAAGCTTTATGAAAACATTCAGATTCAGTGAGTATTATTGCCTATTGGTGTGTTTTTGCTATCGCCTATGCACTATCTTTATGTATATGCATTGGTTAGTGGCAATGAATGCTCTATTTGATCGCAATAAGAAAGGAATTTGGACTAGACCAATATTTGAAGGCAAGGTGAGATATGACATTCCCTCCTCTGGCTAAAATTAGCCCTGGGGAATGTATTCATGCAGGGATGTTGGAAAACATCTTTTTTGCTTTGTTGCTTCTTGTGGCTTGGTGATGTTCTCAGTAGGTTCACTGTTGTCATTGATTGAAGTTCTTGGAACTCGAAGGTCCATTACACAGCTGGATGATGACTTATCACTGGTAGATTGCAAATTTTATTTGATGAGGTTTTGCTGAAGACTGGTTTGGAGCTGTAGATTCATATACCTGGTTGATGTCACATCAACTTTTTTTATCTGGGAGGCTTTGCTGGTAGCTGGTCATAAAACTGTAGATTCATTTAACCTAAGTTGGTTCTTGTGACAATTATGTTGTTGACCATCAGCAGTTTTAATTTCTACTGTTTGAAGCTCTTTAAGCCCAATCACCACTTCTGGGATCCATTTGGTAATGTTCTTGAACTTGTGGCATAGGACATGAGTACCTATCCATTTTTTTTTGCACTTTTAGTTTTGTGAACTATTTTAAAGTTTAAATTCAGATTATTAATTACTTCTCAGTAAACCCTTTTTAATTATTTATAGTTGTGAGCTGCTTCACTTTTGTCACTGCAAACCCCAAATGACTGAACCAGTCATGTCCTAATAAATTGCTATATTCACCTGATGCTACAATAAGCAGTAGATATATAGTCTTATTAGGCATCATAACATTGACTTTTGTCTATCCCAGAAGTCTTATTTAATTGCCCTGGTAATCAGTTAATAATTTGCTGCTAGGATGCAGCTGAAATTTATTACTCTTTTTAATGATATACCAGACCTTGCTTGACACTATAAATACTGATGACCCTGTGTCCAGTTCCATTGTGACTGGCACATAATAATAACTCTGTATTTGTAAAGAGAGTCACTATCTCAGTTGTTTATGCAGACAATTTGTTTGTTTGTTTTTTGAATTTAAATTGCCTTTTTCCTTTTTGAAATGAATTCATCTTTGTCATTAGCTACTTGTTTCATTTTAAAACAAGCAGTTCTTGTGTGACTAACACACTTGCAATATGTACACCCTATAGTACTGTGGACATTTTGTCTAAACATGTATCAATTCATTACATCTGTAATAATGCTTTCTATTCATTATTGTTTATTTATTTGAGCTATCAACTGGGTGCTTGATTGACCCAGTGTTCTCTACTCAATACTTTGAATGTTATAATTTATTTTTTACAAGGGTATTGTTTAACTAGCTGCTGATTCTGCTAGTGTTGTTTGAGAAAAAGTTGATTCAAAGTTTATGTCTGCATCCATTAGTAGTGTGACTCTAAGATTATGATTGTTTGTTCCACAGATAAACAATATTGAAAAGCTTCATTAAGGAAGTCTTTAAAAATTGCATTTTAATGCTAATGACTGAATTCTAACAGTAAATCTCTAGCTTTTTCTCTTTCCTCTTGGACTCAAAGATTGAAATAGCTCTCAGTATTATCATTAGAGGTGTAGGAGTAAAAACGTTGGTTAATAGAGATAATGCCTTGTCAAAATCTAGGTTAGCTGGTATCTCCGACTTTGTGATTTAAGAACTTTGTAAGTCTGGTGTCCGATTAGTGACATAAGCATGGCTAATTTCAATGCCGGACTTTTAATTTGTCTGTAAATGAAAGATTACTCAGTCTTTATGGTTTGTCCAATTCTCTGGGTAGGCTGGAATGAAAGTTTCAATTGACAAAATATTAGCCATTATGTTATTTTTCTCCTCTATATATCGTTTGAGAGAAACAATTTCTTTTAATTTATGTGAGTCACCACTGAGTGCGATCTTTTAAGGTTTATTTGATGAGTTACTGTTTGCATAACTGTCAATTTCTGATAAAAACAAAATCTATCAACCCACTGGGGGGTTCACTAAAGTAACCACTCTTGATTGATTTTACAAAATTTTATTGACATGCCACTAATGTTTGTAATCAATTTTTCAGAAAGATGACAAAATCTAATGATCTGTAGGGGCAAGATTTTGTTGTTTGAATCTTATTTTTTCAGCCATGGGGGAAATCATTTTATTTTGTTGAACTGTGCCAAATCTGTTGTGTTTAATCTGGATTACCCATATAAGCACAAACGAGTATTCATGCATTTTAATAATATATATATATTAGTAATATATATAGATACAAACATATAATCAATTTCTAATATATTTATAATATTTGCAGATTTAAGTAATGCTGTCTAGAAGTAATGCTGTCTAGAAGGATACAGATACTAGTTTACTATCAAAGAAGAGACATGCATTTATAGCTTTCTCTATCCATTTCCAATAGTACTTGACAGTCTGCCTCTTGAATAGGTATGGTGACTATTCTGAATATTTTTACTATTCCAAATATCTTTACAGCTTGTCTCAAATTAGCTTTGGTTCTGGCAGCTTCCAGTCCTAAATGAGTACTTGCCTCACTGCATTAACTGTTAGCTTAAATATCTATACTCTGAAGAATTTATCATTACTGTTCAGGTTAGCAGGAGTTTTCTTTGACAATATTGGAAACCAGGCTACTGTTATTCAGGTTTAATAGTCATTCTTTAGAGAACACATATTCTTTTTCAGGTTTGACAGTCATTCTCTGCTTTATCTTCAAAAAGACTGACTTTATTGCTGGATCCCCAAGCTTAATGGCAACATTCAGATTTAGTGAGCATCATTGCCTATTGGCCTGTCCTTATTAGCGGCTATGCATTAATGTAAATACATTGGTTGGCCACAATGAATGCTCAATCCAATCATGATAATAAAGGAATCTGGACTAGTTCATTATTTGATTAAAAGTTTTTAAGATCAATATTTAGACAAATTACCGGTAATGAAAATCTTACAAACACTGTATCTTACAAATCCGCAAAAGAAAGCTAGGAATGATGGTGTAGAATGAATAAATATTAACTCCAACTTCAAACATCCTCTGAAACTGTTTTATAATCAAAACAACACCAACAATTATTACTTTTGTACCAACCATGATTAAAACAAAACAAAATGAGTAGCATGCTATTCTAAATGAAAAAGCTATTTGATAATTTAAAAAATTAATTAAGGTGTAAGAAAATAGCTATTAATAAATCAAATATTCAAATTTGTTAATATTTGCACTAGTGCTTTTAATTTTTAATGACGTACATTAGTAACATTAGTAAACTATTATGGATTTATATTACTTTCCGGTTATTAAACGTTTTTGAATATCACCTTTATATAATAGATATATAAAGAAATATATATAATGTGAAACAATATATTAGAATGCCTTGAAATTATCCTAATCAGATATTTCACAAAACTATTCATCAACTTCGTTTGGTTTTTTTTTTACAGATGTTCTTTCATGTATTTCTCAATCCTATGTCAGAAGAGAAATTGCCTCACTGCCAATAATTCGGGATATAATTTAACCATCTAAGAGTCATCTCAAATAAACATCCCCTTTTAAATGTTCAATCAAGAATCGATTAATTATGGAATAAAAACAAAATTCTTATGAGGTTCCAAACAAATTTCTTTTTCCAACAATAAAGCTAGCTGGATTTGATCTTCCTCTGTTCACAATTTGAATTTCATCAACAGATTCAGGATAATACTTGGCATTATACTTATCTGCTTCATGAATGAAATCTAGCAGGCCTTGATCTATATAGATAAGGACAAAAACAAACCATGGACCAAATAGACTTACTCAAACTTCTAGTAAGTCTATCTTCTACTTGGAAAAATAATCGTACATTAAACAAATAAATACTTTTTTCCCCATATGTCATAGCATCCGCCGGAGGCGAACCAGCAACAACCATCTGCAACTAACTACTTGCTTGCAAGATGGCTGTGCTGACTCTCAGCTAACAATGCTTCACACTTTTGGCAACAAATTTCTACAATTCTACCAGTAATAAATTTATATTCTCAGCTAAATTTTAGAGTGAAGCCATAACTTTTAATGAGACATATATATATTTGTGTGTGTGCACTATATATATATATATTTGTATGTGTGTATGCGCGTGCGTGTAAGACAACTAAAGACTAAGGAGGTACAGAAGTAGCATATATACATATATACTCAATATAGATATTTTTTTAAAAAAATTACAAATCAAAACAACAATTCTGAGAGTGAAATTTTACAACTGATCTCTTTTTTTGTTTTTCTCGTAATTATTTTTTCAGATTTCTAAACATATATTTTTATGTTTTTTTAAATTGATGAGGTTAAATATTTATATTTTTGCTCAGAAATCTGTAGTCTGGCATTCAGTAAATACTTTTTTTTGGGGGGGATTTTTTTATTTCTCTCTCTCTTTTTTTTTTTTTAGTGTGTGTGTGGGGGTATTTAACTGCTTATTAACTAGAGTATAAGAAAAAGTAGGAAAAAAGTTGATTTATGAATCTAAAAGAAAATAGCTGTTAAGTATTTGACAAATTAGAGATAAAGCCCTGAAAAAGATGATTTGATTTGATGACTGATATTTTAGCAAGATAAGTTTAGTCAATCTCACAATTCTAAAGGATTTAAAATCAATTGGAATATATTGATCTGAAAACCTTTTTTTGTGATATATATTCATATTCATTGCAATTTAAGTTGTTTTCCAATGAGGCAAATTATTTTTTAGCTTTTCTTTTGTTATATATTTATAAATTAATATGTAAACCAATTTAATATTTATATGAGCCATATATATATATATATTACAACATTAGTCTTTTTAGAATATTGGCTATATTAAATCCATTAATAGATTGGAAAGAGACGATAATATCTTGTTCTACTATTATTTTAACTCAATGCATTCATTAATAAATTCATGGCTTTAATTTTTGGAATAATTGTTATCAATTAACAAAATTTATATATATATATATATATATCTTAAATAAATTAAATTAAAAGTTTATAATGATTAATTATTTCTAATTGTAGTAATTAATTTTTATAATTAACAACACATATATTTTTTTTCTTTTAAGATGTACTGTGTTTAAATGAAATGGCTTTAATGGAAAAATTAGAGAGCGAACAATTCTTGCCTTTTAAAACTCAATTACTAAGTAATGATGAGAAAAGTATAGAATACAAAAGATTTTTTAATGAAATACGTAATAAAATATCATCAGAGTTTGATGACGAAGGAGGCAGTGGAGAAGTAGAATATACAGAGGCAACAAAAACATCAACGCTTTCTAGGACGACATCCCAACCACCTACCTCAATATCTCTTACGTCAGTATCTCATTCATCTACTGCTACAGCATTTACAACAGCAGTAACTACAACAGCACCTGTTCTGGGAGGATACTTTTGTAATCCCAATAATGACAATGAAAAATGTGAAGAAAAATATAATGAACGTTGCATTAAAAGGTTAGGTATATATTACTGTGGATGTTTAAGAGGATTTTCTAGAAGGGCAGATTTATCATCTAGAATGTGCTATGGTAAGTCAATTCAATATATTGTTAAAGTAATTTGAACTCATTATTTTAAGTATGTTAGAAATTAATTAATCAATATTGATTAGCTATTTAATATATAAATTATTAGTTCAGAAATGGCTTGATTTTCTATACAAAATCTTAGGATGCAGGCAAGAGGGGAATCTATTTAAGAATTTACTTGTGTTAGCTTAGCAACTACGTATTTCTGTGACAAGATTGTATGCATTATTTAGAAATGCCAATTTGAAATGTCTTCATTTCATATATATATATATATATATATATATATATATATATATGAAATGAAGACATTTCATATATATATATTGTATATAATATTTTATATTAAAAATATCATGTCCATTTTAATTAAACTACTTCTTTCCTTATTTGCATTGATTTTTATACATAAAAATAAAATACCATATACTCCTTAAATGATACTTTATAATGCAATTTAAAATAAAATAGTGATTAAACAAATTTAAGTTCTAATCAATTTTTTTCCAAATAGCCAGCATATTTTAGCTCGATATATATTGTAACCCACTGAAAGAGCTAAAAACAATGTTATTGTATAAGCTAAGCTCAGTGGGTTTCAAATATGCCATATGTCACAATAACAAGAGAAAAGAGGTAAATAATTAGAATAATTAAGGTAAAAAACAACATTAATGATTTAAGAAGAGAGAATTCCCATACTTTTATAAAAGTAAAGACTCTTAATATTGGAAGCACATGTCATTAAAGGTTACACTAAAATTCTTCACTTCACAACATCTACCACATTTTTATAAATCTTTTAAGCATCTTATTGCCATGATCAGAGGAAACATTTGATTTATAAAATATAATCATGTTTTCTTAAATATTTGCCACAACAATACCTTATTTGAAACAGTTTCTTCTTTAGCAATAATAATTTCTTTAATAAGATGGTTTATAAATAAATTGGGTATCTCAGAATAAATATGATTAAATTTAATTATAATAAAAATAATTCTAGTGTCAATAACAGTGAGACATACTCTTATTCCTAAGATTATGTCTCCCACAATTATGATAGTAATAACAAAATTAATATTCTAAATAACATGATGAACTCTTAATTTAGAATAAAAATGGATAAGGAATTTTATGGCCATCTAAATATCACATTTATAAACCTACCTTAAACCCTTCTGAACTTAAATGAAGTAATTTCATGATATGAACTTATTATGAAATAATAACATAACCTTATGGAAAAATAATTTAAATCAATGTAGTGATCTTTAAGAAACAAACAAAATTAACTAAACTGATTTTGAATGATGAGTTTACAATTATGATTCTTTATTCAACAAAATCATCTCTTTCTTAGAGATAATTCTAATATCATAGATGCAATTTTAATAAAGTGACTGTTATGTCAAAATTTTAATACCCATGTCCTCGTAATGCTTAAAGATTTAAAGTCATTTATAATACTCTTATTGTTTTTTTAATTAGATTTTTGAATAATGAGTAGGTGATGTGAAAAAATGACTACCAAAAAAAATTTAATTAACAATAAAACAATATTTACTTTCACATTAAACAAGAACAAAAAATAAATCTGATATATCTTCTAATATCATTAAGCAAAAATCTCTACAGATAAGTTTTTTTTTACTATCAGAAAAATTATAACCTACAAGTTTATTATACAAAAATAAAAAATAAATAAATATTAATATGGTTTGGTCATAAAAGTTTTTATAAATTTGAATGTGACTAAATTCTCACACTTACATAACATGTATACTATTAGAACGTCCCTTATGAATATTTAATACAATTTGAAATTATAAGCTTACCAATCCAGTGATGAGATGGCTATTAAAGAAGATATATATATTGTTATTATCTACTAAAATCCTAAGTACAAGCAAAGTATAACTATATGATTACACATCCACAATATAACTTTCACTCAGACAAAATATGAGTGTAACAAAAGGAAAGGGTGACATTCCTCAATAGCTGATGAAAAACATTAATTGCCAGAATAAAGTCATGGTAATACATTACCCTGGGCCTTACACAAAATGCACTGCCAACAAAATAAATCCACATTTGGATGACAAAGTAAAGGCAAAGGAAAAATTTGATGGCATAAACTCACAAATAAATGCACCTACTTTTGAGGGCAATAAATAAATGAACTAAGACTTAATCTTTAATCATGAAGCAATGAGGATGAATCAACAGGGATGATAATAATAATAATAACAACTGGATTGCCTTAAACAAAGCACTACATACTTTAATATAATAAAGAGTAATGAAATATATTTGAAAATATCATAGCAACATCAAGAGAGTCTAAACTACAATCTTCAAAACTATACTGGCAGGATAAACATTCTTAAAAAATAAGAAAACTAAGCTACAATCTTTTAAATAAATACATTAACTAGCAGATGTATAAAGACAATAAATAAATAATTAATGCTAATTCTAGCTTAGTAAATTAGGCAGTAAAATAAGAAATAAAAATATACATCTATTTATACATCATTCAACATAATTATACACCATCACTAAATAAATAATTCATAAGAAGGGGCACATAACATTTTCAAAATATATTATCAAACAATAATATTCTAATAACTTTGACAGACCTGTTTATAAAAATAGAATACAAAATTATACCTAAATGATATGCAAATAAAAATAATGATATAAGCAAAATCATAAATATTAAAACTTAAAATTAAACCATTTACCATTTATAAAGTAAAATAAAAGTCCTTCTGTTTCCAACCATGAAGCAGGATACAGTTAATAAAGCAAATAAAATTTCTATAGACAATAAAAATATCAAACACACAAGAATATAATACAATTAAGTAGTATAAATAATACTTCACAATTATAATTAAATAAAAATTATTTCAAAATAATGCTCACAGAATGTAGATATTGACATTCATTTTAAGACATTTTCCATGCAATAAACAGTAACAATATTTATTTCTCACAGTAAAATAGTCTTTTATCTTTTTATCTTTGAAAGTATTTTATTAAATAATAATGATAATGATAAACAAGAGAAACAAATCTTAAAATATCATTTTAAATATTATTAGAGCAGTTTTCAGAACAATGATGATGATGAGAGAGAAATAGAGTGAGCAATGAGAATTTCATTATTAATGCAGAAAAATTCATATTAACAGTAATTTAAAAACCTCCTTTATTTATCTTAAATTTCCATATATAAGCATTAAAGAATATATTCATTTTATTCTTTCATAAATACTATATCTAAAGTATTCATTTATTATTAACACTTGTAAAACATACAATATGAAAAATCTTTAAGTTACATTTTAATACTATAAATAATATTAGACTTTACTAAAAATAATAATAGTATTAAAATATTCATATTTCCAATTATAATTTATAAATACTATATTGCAAGAAAACACATCCCTCTTCTCAATGTAAAGTAGACATAATAAGTTAAGATTTCTTTTTACACTACTATTGAATGATAAGAAATGTTTTCTTATAATAACAGCATAAATAAATATTTGTCCATATAATATAATTTAACTAGGTCAAAGGTTTTCTTTATAAAATATATATAATTTTATAGGAGATATTTAAGCAATATTCTTATCATGTCAGGCAAATTATTATTATTAGGAATTTAAAGCTCTTCATTCAAAATGAATTAATCCAAAATAATATTGTTTTAGAAAGAACTGTATCTTTAAGAAAAACATTATGAAGCAATGAAATAATTTTAAAGTCATTAATACTATAGAGAAATTTTAAAATATGTTCAAGTAAACTTGAATATCAAATAAATTTTAAATAAGAATGAAAATTAACAATAATTTTTACATAGTCAAAGTAACAACAAGCTGTATTTTAAAGTTCTATAAAATGTGAAATTTAAATAGTATAAATTTAAACATCATATAATAATTAGTTAGTTTTTTCATAATGTGTACTGCAATGTAAATTGTGCACCAAGGTTTTTAATTTACAAGTTGTACCTAGATAAAGTTAGTTTTCTAGCAAACTATTACTTTTACTAAGAAAAATAAAATTATCAAAAAAAAATTATACCTATTAAATTAAAATGATTAAATACTTCCAGTAACAATGAATAAATATGTGAATGCAACATACAGTGTATGCAAGTGTCAGTTTCTCTTACTTATAACCTAAGTCATGTGATTATTTTATGATTTCTAATATTGACATTTTAATTTCCAACCACTTTATTTCATTGGTTTGAATCCAATGTCTTACCAATTCTAAGGAGAATTTCTAAAAAATAATCTTATTATATATTCATTTTACTAAACAGACTAATTAATTATTACATTTCCTGTTAAAATAAATTATTTATAAAATCAAATATTATAGTTAAAAAATTAAATGCATTACAAAAATAAAAATTACATTATTCCAAATAAAAACATTATCCTATAATATTTATTTAACATATTCATTTTAATTTAAGTACTCAGAACATTTAAAATTGTCTTTTAAAAAAAGATATTTAAAAAACATTTTAAACAAGGAAATGTTAAAAAAATTAATTACTTTATATTCATTTATCCAAATATTCATGTATTCACTCTTTTAATTCCTATTTTAAAATTATAAATTTTATTATGACTGCTTTTAACTAACTAAATCTAAAATATTTAATTTTAAGATATTGTATTCACAACTGAAATTAAATTAAAGCATTTTAACATTTAATACAAATATTAGCAAACCTAGATATAAGGATTTGAATTTGGTTTTTCAAGTTTAATACCAATAGTATATCTTTCATATTTTAATAGTTAAATTATGATTATTTTATCCTTATTGGCTTACAAACTACATTAACTAAGACTTTAAGTCCACAAATAATTAAAATTTAAGTACTTTAAAATTATAAAAAACCATTTATAGGACTAAAATATCATAACTAGGCTGCTAAAATCACTTTTCAACTATAAAATTACAAAATATTTATATGCTGACTTATCATGTAAATAAACATAGTATCATTAAACAACAATGAATTTTATTCATTCTAAAAATTAAATTACTGAAAAATATTTTTTAGACATTAGTCTGAAATACAACTTGACATATAGTTTCAAGCAAAAGATAAAGGTTATAATATATATATATATAGAATCTAATAATTAAATATTCGTAAATACAGTAATCAAAAATTTTTGAAAAGTTAAAAAAAACATAATCATTACTTAGGAGCACTTTCAACTATCTTTGTAGTCTTTGTCTACTAATACTTTGAAAGGTTAACCTTCCCATAATTCAATGATCTTAACGTTTGCTGCTTGCCTATTGATTAAGCCCTGCTTGTATTTATATATTAGCATAGCTTCCTTTATTTTCCTTTTATTATTATTTCTCCCAATTTGCAATATTTTTACATTAGTATAATTGAAATTAAAATCATATATACATGATTTAGTATGGTTGTAAACAATGGAAGCTGATATTTGTCTTTACATATTATTTTGCATTTTGAACCTTTTTTAATAAAAGCAAGTACTCTTTAATTCTTTTCTTCAATGTACATCTCGATTCCCTTATATATCTGTTACTACCCCTACATATCCATTCATAAATGATCACTTTTTATTTATTAAAAAGGGTTCAAAATTTAAAACAAAATTATAAAGATAATAATAATAATGTATCAGCTTTTATTTTTTATGACCATAATAAATCGCATATATATATGGTTTTAATTTCAATTATAATAATGTAAAAATATTGCAAATTGAGAGAAATAGCAATAAAAGGAAAATAAAGGAAGTTATTCTAATATATAAATACAAGCAGGACTTAATCAATAGACAGGAAGCAAATGTTAAGATCATGGAATTATGGGAAGGTTAACCTTTCAAACTATTAGTTGACAAAGACTACGACGATAGTTGAAAGTGCTCCTAAGTGATGATTATATATTTTTTACTTTTCAAAAAATTTTACTATATTTACTAATATTTAATTATAAGAATCCGTTTATTGCTTTGAAAAAATATAGACATTAAATTATAACATAAGGCAGCTATCTTCATAAGAGCAGAAGGATTGTATGTGCTGTTATTTTGATAAAAGAAAACTGGTGTTTTGGTTTGAGCAGTGATCACTTTCATACCTTATTTTATTATCCTTAAAATGTACATTTAGCCATATAATGTTTATTTAATAGCTTCTTTTATTATCTGTCTATAAATATATATCTCATTTACAACCATTATCAGTTCATGGCCAAATGAAAGTCTTTTAAAATTTAAGCCTGTTTATCCAATTCATAGCTTCTTTATGCCATCAACAAACTTTTTATTTCATCTATCCATCTCACATGTGATCTCTTCTAGGTCTTATACAATCTCTTGGAATCCAGTTTAAGGCTTTGGCTTTCAATTTATTATCTTTCTTAGTAATATATCCAGTTCATCTTATAACCAACTGCAAGCAATGAGAATTTGTTGGACTATAAAACTGAATTATCTCAATTTGATATATTCCATTACTTTGTAGAACTAATAAAGCCATTCTCTCTGCCATCAATCTTTACTGTGTTATTCTTTTACTTTTTATTTATTATGAATCCCAAAATTATTTGTGTTTTTAATATTTGTGCCTCATTTTTTGAATTAATGATCTCTTCACATTTTCTTCTAACTTCACAATGTCCAACAATATCCCATTCAATGTTAGATAGTCCTTAATTCAGTTTGTGCAAACTTCCTTTACTTAGAAGTTATCTGCACTTATGGATATCTAAATGAAAGGCCACTGATTATTAGCAGCCTGAATCAGAAATCAGGAAATTATTAGCATCTTTTGCTTTTAGAATAACTTATTATTTTTGAATGGTGATTTTACAAGTCCTTGGTAATAAAAGCATAATTTAGTTTTGATTATCATGATTATAAATATATAATAAAAAATCATTTACACAGACATTCTTCATGCTTTCACAAAGAACTCAAGAAATATTTCAGTTAAGAACTTCATATACCTGAGAAGAAAGACCATAAAGTTTCTTAGTTTTAATGCTGGCTGAAGCATATTTGGTGACTAATCCATCCATTTTTATTTAGCTTATGAATAATCACATTGTAGCAACAGTCACAATGACAAGAACATAGTAAAATGGGCATAAGATATTTGTCCTGCTCTATTAAAACCAAGTAGGCCATTTCATAAATAATTTACTAGCCAAAACTAAAAGTTTACTTCCTATGTTTCTCAAACCAAGGCAGATTTCTATGTTACAAATTAATGTAATAACTGAAACACACAGGCTTAATATATACCTGTGTTTATATATGTAATATATAGGGTATATGAGCACAGATTTTCACATGACCCACCACTCTTCACACTATCTCATAACACTGATACACTTGAACACATATATGTTGAAAAGATAAATAATCACCAATATATGTATTTCATATATGTGTAGAGATGGTAATCTGGACCAACTGATGATTGCTGGTTTAGCATGAAATACGTATATTGGTGATTATTTATCTTTTCAACATATACATGTCCAAGTGTATCAGTGTTATGAGATAGTGTGAAGAGTGGTGGGTCATGTGAAAGTCTGTGCTCATGTACCCTATATATTACATATATATAAACACAGGTATATATTAAACCTGTGTGTTTCAGTTATTTCATAATAGAGATGTCTTCCCATCCCTTGTATATGTATTAAATGGATTATGTTCTGTACATAAGGGGTCAGATCGACCTTAGGTCAACATGGGTGTGACAAGAATCTTGGCCTCAGTGTGGCCTTTGAGTGTTCCATCATCAGATTTTCAGTTGGATGGACAGTTGAAGAGTTGGAGTGTGGAGTAGATTGAAGCCTGTCCATTAAAGTATAAGGTTTGGCTATCTTAATATATATCTGAGCACTTATAGCATATATGTGTAGAGATGACAATCTGGACCAACTGATGATTGCTGGTTTAGCATGAAATACGTATATTGGTGATTATTTATCTTTTCACATATATGTGTTCAAGTGTATCAGTGTTATGAGATAGTGTGAAGAGTGGTGGGTCATGTGAAAGTCTGCGCTCATATACCCTATATATTAATGTAATATAAAATAATAAACATCACATGATCACCATTTCTTATGCTTGCTTATAACTGTTGTTAAAACAGGCAAAACTCTCTGTATGTATTGCCATTCAATGCAAGCCAGAGTGGATACCAGAAGGCTTGTGCATAAAATCCCCATCTAGTGCTTACTCATCCAATATCACTGAACTAGTTTCTGGTTTGTGGCCTTCATCAGTGAGGGCCTTGGATTTGAAAGCACTGCACCTAGATCTTAGAACCTAATGCAATCCTCCAGCAGCCATCTTTTATCTCCACTTAACTACAAAACTATGAATCTTAAATTGAAAACACTATTATTTTCAATCCAAGCTCATTAGCTTATATAGTCATATAGGTCTTAACTCAGTTCAGTACCTATACATTTTGGTGACTTTGGTTTTTCCATTGATTACTCTGGCTTGCACTGAGTGGGAATACATATAGAGTTTTGCCTGTTTTAACAACAGTTATAAGCAAGCATAAGAAACGGTGATCATATGATGTTTATTGGCTTAAAACCAATCCTGCCTAATAGGATAGTGGTGGCTATGGTTATTAAAAAACCAAAGTCACCAAAATGTATAGGTATTGAACTGAGTTCAGACCTATATGACTATATAAGCTAATGAGCTTGGATTGAAAATATTACAGTGTTTTCAATTTAAGCCTCATAGTTTTGAATTTAAGTGGAGATAAAAGATGGCTGCTGGAGGGTTGCATTAGATCCTAAGATCTAGGTGCAGTGCTCTCAGATCTAAGCCTCCTCACTGATGAAGGCCATAAGCCAAAAACTAGTCTGGGAATATTGGATGAGTAGGCATTGGATAGGGATTTTATGCACAAGCCTTCTGGCATCCATTGATTTCTCTGTTTAGCACAGGTGGCACTACTATATGGAGTTTTGCTCTGCTTTGTTTATAAACAATTATGTGCTAGTATTGGAGATGTGATCATGTGATGCTTGCTGGTTTAACACCAATCCTGCCTAATAGGGTAGTGGTGGCTATGATTGTTAAAGAGCCAAAGACACCAAAATGTATGGGTGCTGAACTGAGTTCAGACCCATATGACTATATAGGCTATTGACCTTAGATTGAAAATATTTTTTGTGTTTTCAATTTCATGCTCATAGTTTTGTAATTAAGTAGAGATAAAAGATGGTTGCTATAGGGTTGCATTAGATCCTAAGATCTAGATGCAGTGCTCTCAGATCCAAAGCTCCTCACTGACAAAGGCCACAAGCCAGAAACTAGTCTGTGGATATTGGATGAGTAGGCATTGGATAGGGATTTTATGCACAAGCCTTCTGGCATCCATTGATTACTCTGTTTAGCACAGGTGGCACTATTAAATGGAGTTTTGCTCTGCTTTGTTTATAAACAATTATATGCTAGTATTGGAGATATGATCATGTGATGCTTGCTGGTTTGATACATCTTGTCTTGCATTGGTGGATGAGAGGTCAGCGCGACTGACTTGCACTTGCAGGCAGTTGCCCGGGTTGCGGGTTCGCGTCCCGGCCAATGCTATGACACTTAAAAAAAAAAACTAATACATCTTCAAAAGATTGTAGGCCCTCAAAACTGTATATTTATCAAAACTACAGGCAGCCATTTTGATTTACTGGAAAACTCACAAATACCTTTAAGATTACAAAATTAACTTTATTTTATAGAACATATTATACTAAACAGATAGCAAGCAATGACAAATAATCTAATGTGATCGTAGTTGCTTAATAGCAAGTTCCTTTACTTTGTCTTTAGGCAGAACTTATAAAACCTACACACATGTATATATAACATTAAAGTTTCAAATCAATAGCACTATACAATAAATATTTAAAATACTCTATAACCAAACATAAGTCAAAATTTATCTAGAATAAAGTGGCTATTTATTCTCGTACTCCATATATATAGAATTTAGAGCAAAAGACTTTAGTTAAAAGGAATAAATATTTAAATAAATCCACAACATTGTATTTAAATATATTTCAATTGATTTATTTATAATAGTTAGCATGCTTGAGAGTTAGAAAGAATTTTAAATATCTATTGTTTACCGATTTTAATTTCAAATGTTATTTATTTATTAATTATTGGAGATATTCTATTATATGCATATATATATATAATATTTAAATATATTTATATTGACTATATTAAACTTAATGTAATTATAAGGAACTTGGACGCAGACTTTTAAGCTTCCTACATCTATCCAATCCATCTTATACAACTGAAACACATGACCATATACATGTGAAAAAGATAAATAATCAATATCCGCATTTCATGCTGAAGCAGCACTCATCACTTGGTCCAGATCACCATCTCCCACACATATATACAAACAATGCTCAGTTTATGAGTTGGAAAGTGAAGAAGATTGAAGCTTTTTTTTTTCCATATGTCATAGCATCGGCCGGGACGCGAACCCACACCCGTCTGCACCCAACTACTTGCTTGCAAGGCGGGTGCGATGACCTCACAGCCATTAAAGTTTGAAAATTTGCTATCTTAATATAAATTGAGCACTGATTGTATATGTGTGTGGGAGATGCTGATCTGGATCAACTGATAAGTGTTGATTCAGCATGAAATACATATACTGAAGATCATTTATATTTTTCACATGTATGTGGACTTGTGTTTCAGTTGCATAAGTTGGATTGGATGGGTATAGGGAGCTTGAAGTCTGGGTTCAAACCCTTATATATATGTGTGTGTGTGTTGACTATATAATGTTATGATCACATTATAAAGTGCGTTTAACAATCATGAAATAATTACTAATCTTTATTTCTTTATCTTTTTTCAAGCTGTTGATGTGATTGAAGTAACTATAAAATATACAGATCGATCTTTTGATAAAGCATACGAAGATACTACTAGTTGGCAGTATAACAATCTGGTGAAAGAAGTGACACAGATGGTATGACTGATGTGCATACATACATATAAATTATTTTCAATGTTTCGATATTATGTAATACTTTGAGATTAATTCTTAAACTATTAGTTTGTTAGGTAAATTAAATAATCTCAATCCAAACCATAAGACAATAATGTTTTAGAAACAAGAAAGGACCGCATTATCTTTTTACTTCAATTTCTTATATAGAAGTTTGTCTGAAATACTTTTGGAAAGAAAGCATGACTTTTAAATCAATCAGTTTACTTTTTTAAAGCTATTTTAAATTGATTTATATTATTTAATATATATATATACACGTGATCAAAGTAATGGAAACCAGTCATATTAGCATAATCGTTTCGCACTATGATTGTAGAAATAGGAATACATAATTTTTTATAAAAAAAATTCTAAAATTGCCATAAAAAGCATCCAATAGAAAGTTGACATAAATATGTGTAAAGAATTATCAGATATATCTGAGTTCAAAAGTGGTAAAATCACGGTGTTGGCTAAATGGAGGTTCAAATTGCGGCACTGTTTAATATTTAATGATTGGAAACCTCAGTAATGAATGCTACATTTACTATAAATAATAGAATGAAAACTCTAAAACCAATTAAGAATATAAAATCAGTGCTTATGGGTACTGTTGGATTATGAAGTCATAATTTAAAAAAGACTCCAGTAATCCAAATGCACTTTAGACTTAAATACTCAACTTTTAATGTATATCTAAACAAAATCATGAGCTTTAGAAACAAAATATTTATAGATGAATAGGCATTTTTGAGTCACTATTATTTTTCCAAATGAATAATACAACATGAAAATAATGCTATTAACAGCATAAATAGAAGACAACAAATTATTAAAAGCATTTTATATGATCTGGTACATTAATTGCACTTTTCTCAATTATTTGAAAAGGTTTACAATTAAAAATAATTATGAGTATTTCACGTATGAACCACACTATCTTTTCCAGCTGTGAAACATAATACTGAACAATCATGATGTTGATAGCAACATCATAGTATTATCATGGTTCAATCATTATTTTGTATAAAGATATAATTTCAGTCTATTTGAACATTTTTGCAACTATATGTACCTATAAGAAAAAACAAGAGCTGCTATCTATTCTAATGCCATCTATAGTGAGGCTGAATAGTAAGTTATTATCAAATCATAATCCATTAAAATCATCCTTAGACTAATTTCTGCCTTTTGTATCTTTATTATTGAGATTTAGGATTCAAAACTGTATGTATTTCAGTTTTATATCTAGTAACTATGCTTAATTCTATTTTAATATATATATATATATAGCAGTAAATCACCCCACATGGTTAAGAAATCCAGTACCGCCCTCTGTGAACTAATATATAAATACATTAGAGTTCGTATTTATATATATATACCACAGATTGAACCTCTGATACTACTATAAATAATATAAAAACATTGTAATAGAGATCAAAAAATAAAATTAACTTAAATAAATTACACTTTAGTATTATAATCAGGATATCAAACTAAGAAGCATTGAAATTATGTTTGGTTTATTTAGATTAATAATATTTTTTAATCTCAGTTGCAATAGTTTTATATTATATCTATATATAACCGGATTTAAGTCTTATATCTGAGTTATGAATAATATAATAATCTCTAGACTAATAAAAGATTACTAATAATCATTAGCATATTTATTCAAAGTGAATGATGTTAAAAATTATGAATGCAGGCAGTTTAATACTTATAGATCTAACTGTAATACATATATGTCATTAAAAAACAGTCAACATTTAGACAATCCCAATATCAATAATAATCAACAATTTCAAACTGTTGTCAAAGCAACCTCCTTTTAACAATAAAAATGGAATCCCTTTATATATATATAATACATAATAAAGAGAATGCCAATATTTCTAAACAAGCTTATTTTATCATTATTTTTATTTTTTATTTTTTATATGATAAATGCTATAAGAAAAAGCATTCAAATCTTTATCTATGATTGTCCATTAATTAATTTAAAAAATAATTGTAATAACAATAAAAATAATAAATATAACAATAACAAACTATTATATACAGTCTTTCAATTCGCACAAGTACTTTTGGTGAACCATAATAAAAGAACAATTAAGGAGGCAATTTTAATAAATGGAAATAAAATGAATATAATTAATAGACAAGCTGCTAACAATAAAATTCAGGATTCATGGATTTTGAGTTGATGTTTTTGCTTTATTTTGAATTTAACGACAGTTGGGGTAAGTTAAGGAATTAACGGAAAGTATATCTGTGGATTGAAAGACTGTATATAATAGTTTATTATTGTTATATTTATTATTTTTATTGTTATATATATATATATGAAAATATACTAGAAAAAATTACCATCAGGTGTTAAAATATCTGAACAATTGCATCTGTTAAAAATTATTAATTTATAATATATGTATGTGATAGTTGAGAACATTAGCTCCAAAAGTACTATCATTTTCTCTAAAATAATGATGTTGTTTGAATATATCATCATTTCATAATCTAAAATTTATTTTAAAAATATGTGTATATTATATTTCAACAATGGTTTTTAAAATCATTTGATCTAAATAATATTAAATCTTGTAGGTCATGAGGTAAAAAAAAGCTGATATCCACTGACATGTCTTAAAAATATAAGGCTTTTTTTAAAAGAAGCCATTGTTCAAATATTATATAATTCTATTTCACATACAACATGTGAACGATACTCTTACAGCATGTTAGTAAATATATCACAGTAACACTTGTAGTTTTTCCAGCCCTGTATGTGTCAATAACTAATTTTCTATAGAATAAGCCTCTACATTATTTTGCAAAATAGTATTGAAGTGCCTAATTAAAACCATTTGCATATTATAACTTAAATTATTGCATGCAATTATTTTTTTCAGAATGTATCTTACAATTGCTTAAAGTACCTATAAAATTTATGTTTAATTAAAGTAGCACCTGGTAGATGCTATTGTTGGGTAATTGAATTATAACTATGTAAAACTTGAATTTTCTAATTTCATGTTAAAACGTCGTAATCATTTAGTTATATACATTTGATGCCACTTCCATAGTTTATTTTTTAAATTAAAAACACATTAGTCTTAAATTAATTTATTTATAATGAGTTTATTTTATCTTTTTAATATTCTAGTTTGATATTCATTTAAATTTACTTATTTTCAGAAAAAAATAATTGCAGTGCTGTATTAGTATGAAATGTTAATTATTTCTTATAGTACTTTGGATATAATGGGTTACAACTTTTATCAAAGATTTTTTTATTCAGATTAATGAACACAGAGCTTAGCTTTATTAACATTTTTTACGTGTGTGTGTGGGTGCGCATGCGTTTAAAACCAGTAGTTAGAGTTAGTAATTTATATAAATATGAACTTTTGAGATATTTTTGAAATTTAGGCAAATATTTTTTCTTTTAAGAGCAGTAATAGATAAAAGAATTTTTTTTTTAAAAAAAAAATTCACTTAATGATTAAAAAATATCATTTTTCTTTTAATGGAATATAATCATACTTAAAAGTAATGAAATTATTCATACTTTTTTTCCCTTTATTATTATTATTTTTCTAAAACAACAATGATTCCGTGAAAAAAATTAAAGTTTTATAACTACTGGAAAGTTTTGCATTAAATTGTTTGAAAAATTATTAGTTTTATATATAAGTAATAAAACTGGATTCCAAGAGATTGTAAAAGACCCAGAAAGAGACCACATGTGAGATGGGTGGATGAAATAAGAAAGTGTGCAGGGGTGATGGGGAGAAGAGAAGCTAAAGATAGGAAAAGATGGATTGAACTTGGAGAGACCTTCATCCTGCAGTGGATTGATAATGTTTGTTGATGATGATGATGATGAAAAAAATGTAAACAGTCGACTTGTATGCAAAGATCTTTTCAACAGATCCTCATAGAGGTGCATTGAAAGAAAAAGAAATACTTATCAATCTGTAATTTCTGAATGATAAAAATTCGAGTTGTTTTCATCTTTATTTTGTTTGCTAAGAATAGCTAGATATCCAATTACTGATCAATATGGAATACTAAACTGGATTGGATATAGAGCATTATCTGGAAAAAAATATCAAGTTTGATTGAACCTGAAAAAAGTTTCAAGATTTACTTAACCTAGATTGTGACTCAGAGAAGTGCAGCAGGTGGTTAGGCTACTATTACCCAATGGGGTAAATCTGGTATATATAGTATTTAGATATATTATTTTTACAACTATAATCCAAAATTATTGGGCAATCATTATTATGGAGAGAAACTTTTAAAGTTTTTTACTTTTTTGAATGCTCATAGATATGGTTTGTGACATAGTATGCCAGTTTGATTATCTGATTTTGTTTTTAGACATCATTATTCTGAAGATAAAAGACAAGTATTGAATAATTTGTTCATATAAAATATTTTATAGGTGACTAACAGTACTCATTTCCCTCCTTAAAAATTACATTTTTCTAACAAATAAAAAATTTGAAATTTATTTAATCTGGTAAATCTAAATTTTCAAACAAATTATGATCAAAATTATAAATTATTTCTTAAATAAATCTATTTATTCATAAATAAAATATATGTTTATCTATTTATAAATCAATAAATTTAAATTAAAATCAAACTAGATATTAAAGTTGAAAACTAAACTGAGAGGTTATTATGTTCTTATTGAACTTAGATATCATATTTGTAGACAGATTCAATTTTGACTTAATGCTCAACTATAGTTTTTAAAATAGATTTTTTTTTTGTGACTTGATTTTAATGAGGGAGGGGGGGAGGATCGTATAAAAATTTTAAAAAAATGTGATTGACATATAATTAAGACAGTTGAGATTTTAGCAAATAGCAGCACTGTGCACCCAAAAAATAATTTTATAAATTATATGATTTATAAAACACTATTAATCTTGAAATATGCAATTGACCTACAGTTTATTTTTAGTTGATATTTTAATTTACAGGTAATGTTAAAGTAATTTCTGTTACAACCATATGTTAGTGTATTCAGTGATTTTAGATTTGTATATTCATACATTTTAAATAAAATATTAAATAAAACTTTGAAGATATAAAGACTATAGTTTGATTATGCTTTTATTGCTCCTTTTAAAATTATGAACACGAATATTTTAAACAAAGAGTGGAGTCATGTGATATATGACACTATTTTTTATGAATATATATTAAATCTGATAAAGATGAGACAGAAATAACTTCAGTATTAAGTTGTGAATTTGAAGTCGTCCAAGTTCACATAATAACAATAACAAAATACGTAATTTATATTTTTGGAATAAAAAATGTTTTTTTAAAAGAGCAAAAACAAATTGCTTATAATAAGTTATAAATAAATATAATATTCTTGCTTGCTTGCAACCATATATTGTTATTATTATTTACTTTTAGCTATTTACATTATACGTAACTTATATTAGCATGTTAAATCACCATCATATACTAGATATACATTATATTTTTCAGGGGTTTTCAATTTTATATGTACGCACATATAATTTAATATAAATATACCAAATATACTGTATGCATTAAAACAAAGTTAAATTATATAATTTGAAGATAAGTAAAGATAAAAGGTAGATATATGTCAAGTCATTGTCTTAGATAGATTAGGGAGATAAGTAAAAAAACAGTAATAGATGATTAAAGGAAGTATTCGTCAAAATAAATAGATAAGTTGAAAATAAAAGAACGAGTAGTTTTTTTTTGTTTTTTTTTTAAGTGTCATAGCATCGGCCGGGACGCGAACCCGCAACCCGCGCTGACCTCTCGACCACCAATGCAAGACAAAAGAACGAGTAGTTAAAATCACGTTTTTAGATTAGTTTTTTCTTTTTTTTTTTAAAAAAAAAAAAAAAAGAAATTTAAAATAAAATAGGACTTTGCCTCAATTTCTACCAATTTAATATTAAAAATAGTTGACTATAAAGCTATTTGAACTTAGTGGTATACAATAGGTCAAATTAAATAAATCAATGACATACGATAATTTATCGATTTATCGCAAAAAAAAAAAAGTATATATTTTAATCATCACCTATCTATTAAACATTATAATTTAACTATCAATCACTCATGATATCAGTCTTTGTTTACAATTCACTGTATAAAATTGTAAATTACTTTTTTAAAAAAAAAAAATTTCTTTAATACATCTATATAGAATTGATGTTAAGAAAAATAAGAATGAAACTATTATATCAAACTACATTGAATAATTCAATTGAAAGGAGCAGATATTGCTACACAAGCATCGCATTTGCTTAAAATTTGTAGCATTACTTTCCAAAAGACTTGAAAGATAATAAATAAAACCATCAAAAGATAGTTGAGATATTAAATCAACAGAAATAATAAACAATGAGCATTGCCAATTGCTCAACAAGCTTTGTGATAAATGCTTAAACCAGAGAAAGCATGTAAAATATCTCTATCAGGAACCCCCCCCCCCAAACCTCTGACCATGGTTTCGTGTTTGGCACTCCTCTGAGAGGCGCTGAGCAATTGGCAATGCTCATTGTTTATATCTTACAAGCTTAAGAGAATTTGATCATGTGATCTATGATTCTTATTTAAATATAAATAATAGTTTGAGCTATCATACAGAAGCATTTAGCTCTCAGAAGTAGCTTGCTAAATCACACAGTGCAATAAAATAAAGAAATGGACTGCTTTTTTAAATCAAAAATTTAATTATAGAACGTTACCTTGTTTTCATTTAATTTTTTATGTAGTTACTAGATCAAATACAAGTCTAAATATTTTATAAGCATAAGAAATGGTGAACATGTGATGTTTTAATGGTTTAACTTTAAAAATAGATATATGTGTAGATATCTGTTCTATGATGATCTAAAATAAGTAAACCATAATGATTTAATTGAATTTCATTTGATTATTCTTATTACCTACTTATCCAGTTCATAGTCTTGCCCCCCCCCCCATACCATTAGATAATTAGATCTCCCATAGAATGTTTTAATGGAATATTTTATTGTCTTTCTATTTAATTATTTCCTTATAATCCTGAACCCATAAAGTTAGATGATTTAAGACTCATATAGTGTTTTGATGCACGTACACTATTATCTATCTACTAGAACATCATCAAGAACTTGATCCTATATCTGATGGATAATTAAAAAACAAAATCTGTGTGCATAATAAGAATGCAGTAACAAATGAATACGAAACTCTAAATAAAGATAAAAATTAGATAAATATATCTTAGATAAGTTAAACAGGTAAATAAATACTAAAGTTAATTAGAAAAGTATTTGCCTGAACAAATATCTAGATAAATTTGATCTATAAATGAATGAATGATTAATTATTTTTTTCTACATTGTTAGTTTTTAAAGATTATTTTAGGATAAAACAAAATTTCAATTATAAATTTAGTCTTATTATTATTTCAGACTCTGGATAGTTTCTCCCAGTCTAACATGAAAAACGATTTTTTATCAGTAACAGTAAAGTCGGTTAAACCTGGTAGCATCGTTATCGACACAGAATTGAAGTTCCTGCAGAATAATAATACAAACTTAATTCAAGAAAATACTACCGAATTTAAAAATCAAATTGAATCAATTTTTACTAATTACTCAAATACTATGGAACATACATTAACCGTTACTGTGCATGGTAAGTTGAAATTAAGACACTTGTGTGTGTGTATATATATATATATCCATTAACACAGATTATCAGATAAAGTTATATACACATCCAATAATATAAATAAATAAAAAATAAATACCAAAAAAAGTGCATACTTTATTTAATAATAAAATTTCTACTTTACTTAATAAGTTTTTTCTTTTTTAAACAAAAATTGTAGATTATTTGCATTTGCAAATAAATATTCCGCAATCTAGTGTATTACATACTTTATTCCATTAATTTTAAATATTGGTTTCAAACTCTTGAAGAATACAATTTGTAAGTATAACTATTTATTTTCCATCCCATTTCAAAATGAAAACCGTTTATATTTCTCAATGTGAGTGAGAATTAAAATACAATAAAACAGTCAAGAATTTTTTTTTCTAATTTCATTCAATTTTGTACTGTAATAACAGTATATATATATATACTGCCGCTAGTTTTAATAATTTATATATGCACCGTCATTATTATTTTCAACCATTATCAAT